>CM056386.1:6713816-7313816 GCA_029718625.1 Synaphobranchus kaupii | reverse complement strand
ATAGTTTAGACATTTGTTTTAAATAGTGTGATCAAAGTAAAGTGTGATCAAAGCGGTTTATGGGGTGTACCCACATTCTTCACCTCTTCAGGAGCATTTGGAGCAAGAGGTAAACCGCAATTGCTTTCCTCATGTTTACAACTCGTACTGAAAAAAACAAACAAAAAAAATATAGCTGCAAGCAGCGATACACGGGGTCCAAGCAAAAGGTTATAATTTTGTTTTTTGGTTTCCTTTTACAATTGAGTCTCGGAATGTATATGTGAGACACATGTAGCTACATGACATGAGTGTCTAAACATGAATATGTATAAAAGGTCAAACTGTTTTCAGACCACCACCTTCAGATAATTCTGGGTAAACGGAATAATTTGAGAAGACCTTCATGAAATATACAATTTCTTTGTTCTTTCCTGGAGATAGAAGATACTGAAAAGTTTCCACAGTGCAACAATGAGACTAAATACAACAATTCAACAGCCAGATTCTTTCTCTCAATGTAGTCATCACCAAAGCTACATAGGTCTCACTCATGTGGTTAGGCCAAAACTGGGGACAAAGGAAAATGGATAATAGCATTTCCAAAATGGCGGCCAATCCAAGATGCTGGTGATACATTTAGTACACATATGTGTTCCAGATGAGGAAATTGATCACTACAAGTTTTAATGAATTTCTAAATAAAAATATTATGCTCTAGAGTTTGGCTCTGGATGTGAGTACTAGTATAGATACCAAGTTTCATAAATTTCCTTCAATCCATTTTGGAGGGATTAGCATTTTTGTGTTAAACTATGCCCACATCAGTTTTTATTGGCTTAATGCAGTGATGCAGTTTGAAATATCCACTTTTTCCTTTACAGTAACTTTTAAGAGGACCTAGGAATGAACAAATTAGTGGAAGTTCCATGTTGATTTGTCAAACGGTCTAGCAGGAGATGTCTTTTAAAGGTTTTTCAATAAATTGAAAATGGCAGAAAATACAAAAAGGTGAACAGTATGACTCCTAAGAACATGTCCATGTGGAGAGACATCGAGGTAGGATGTAAGCATCTAGCTCACATTGGTATGTGTGAAAAGCATAACATGCACGTCCTTTTGGTCTAATTAATGTGAAAATTTGATTTGTAGATGTGAAAAGCATAAGAAAGTGCATGTTGTTTTGTCAAAAAGAAATGCAACCTTTGGTAACTGGTGGGATTTGAACCCAGGTCTCCCACATCAAAGGCAATTGCTCTAACCACAAAGCCATTGCAGATGTTGTACACAGCAACAATTATTTGAGGGTATGGAGCATTTTTGATTTTAGAATTTGGCAGGAAAAAGAATAACTTCATTAAAACTTTATTTGTGTCACTCATTTAAGTACTAGTGAAACAGTGAATAGTTAATATAGTTACATTTATTTGCCTTTGCAGTTTGCAATAATGTGAAAAGAACATTATTAAGTGTGAAAAGCATAAGAAACTGCGCATTGTTTGCGTCAAAAAGAAGGGTAACCTTCGGTGGGCCTACCTGGTGGGGATCAAACCCGGGACTGCCACAAACCAAGCCATTGCTCTTACCACTAAGCGATAGCGGATACCCTGTGGTGGCCCAGTGATTGAACACTTTTCAATGTTTAAAACACAACAGTGATTTTTCATGAGTTTATAAATTAAAAATAGATATTATGCTCTATATTATGCTCTCATTCAATTTGTCCAATACTTGATGTGAGTGCTAGTATAGCTACCAGATTTCATCAATATGCTTCAAATCATTGCATTTCTGTGGTTATTAGCATTTCTGTGGTAAACCATTTCTGTGGTGACTAGCCACGCCCACAACAGTTTTTATTATCTTACTGCAGTCAGGACATTTGGAATATCAGGAAAATCCCTTCGTCAATTTTGAGAGGACCGTCCCCTGAACAAAAAGGTGTGAGTTGCATATTGATATGTCAAATGGTCTCGGAGCAGTTCGATTTTAAAGGTTTTTCACAAAATGCAAATTTGCTAAAAATCCAGTATGGCAGACCTCATTGTTCTGAACCAAGGAATATGAGGCAAAAATAATTTTGAAGATAAGCCAAACGGTTCAAAAGTTATAGCCCAAAACATTATATTTGTTCCCACAGCGCCACCATCAGGTCAATTAGGTTGAAATTCGCTGTACATGTCCCGTCACAGTCTCTATATGTGTGCAAAGTTTCAGCAAAAGTTATCGTGATTTTACTGCAATTGTAACAAATGTGGGAATAATAATAATAAAACCAGCAATAACAATAGGGTTCCTGCACTACGTGCTTGGACCCCTAAAAAGCACTATATTAATATTGCGAGATAAGGTAATCACTCAACTGATTTCGTTATAATGACATAATTACATTATAGGCTACGAAGTAAAAATCAAAAGTAGGCCATTTGCTGCCAGCCAGTGAAGATTTGTTTGTTGGTCTGATTCATGTGTAGCTATTTTCCCATGTAGCTACTAATATATTGACAGTATGCAAGTTTTAATTTTAATTAACCTGTCAAGCAGTAAGACATATGTAATAGCAGTATTTACTTATCCATTATTAAGCGAAGCTCACAAATCCGGAATGTAGACTGTTTGTATAGCGCGTCTCTGTCGTTCACGGAATGCGCTCCGAAAAAGCAATAAAAGCGTCGGTGCCCTTCCGCGTCTGGTGGGTTGAGTTCTGCTCAAATCTGGAGCAGCAGTTGTAGCCGAAACGGACCAGTGTACATGCGAGTGGTCCGTGAGTGGTCCGTGGACAGACCTACTGGCCCGTGGACCAGTAATACATTCTATATAGCGCTTTTCATTTTACAGTGAAAATCTCAAAGTGCTTTACAACGGCATGTAGCCTACAGAAAACAGAAACAGACAGAGCATCAAAGTGAGTAACATACAGCAACAGTGGCACGCAGATAGCTACAGAGCTACAGCAATAAATGCATAAACAAATAAAGTAAAGCGAAAATAAGGAAATATGTATCATTACATGTGAAATAGCCTAAAAAAATAGGCTAATATAACCTAACCTAATATAACCGAAATATGTCGGCTAACGTTATCATTACATGTGACATAAATAAATATAAGGATTGATCTGTTTTACCGTCTGAAGTAAACAGTCGTCCTTCTAAACGGACCAGTGACACGGACCACTCCAAGTGGTCCGCGAGTGGTCCGTGGACCAGTAATACATTCTATATAGCCTAGTGTGTAACGTCCCGTTCCCATCCAGTCCGTATTCCCTGTTTTGCCTTGTCCCTCCGTGTCATGTTTGATTCCCTTGTCCATGTTTTCCCCGTTGCTACAGGCTGGACGTGCCCCTTCTGTTTGTTTCACTCTGTTCCCCCACTTTGGTTTCAACCTATCTCCTTCCCCCCTTGTTGCATGCATTCCCCACCGGTCAATTAGTCAATCCCCCTCGGTTACATTCCTCACGCTTTCCTGATTGTTTCCAATCACACTGTCCCTATTTAACCCACCTGCTGTCTCCCCTCCAGTGTTGGATCATTACTCTTGTTGCCTTCCTTACCCTGTTTGCTTCTCTGTACCCGGCTCCTGAAATCTGTTCCTGTTATCTCTGTCCTTGTTGCTAACTTCAGTTAGGTTCCGTCTAGGGGCTTAAATGCTCACCGCCTACTGTTGTTGCTCCAGTCTTGTTCGTATTGTGGTTTTTTCCTGTTTGTAAACTGCCTGTCTTGTTAACCACCCTTCATTGTTCCTGCCAGTCTGTAGCTGTGTACCTCTCCCTGTTTGTGTTACGGTGCCTTCCGTCCAGTCCAGTTCCAGCCCCAGTATCCCGTTGGACTACCCAGTCCTGATCCAGTCCAAGCTCCAGTACCAGTCCGGTTCCGGTTCGGAACCCAAAGTCCAGTTCCGGCTTGGAACAGCTTGCTGTTTCCACCGTTCCAGTTCCCGTGGACCTCCCGGTCCAGTTCCAGTCCAGTTCTGGTTCGGGACCCAAGTCCAGTTCCGGTTTGGAACTTGAGTGGTCTTCCTGTCCAGCTCCGGCTTGGAGCACGTAGCTGTGGCTAAAGACTACCTCATTCCTTGTGTTAGTGTTTTGCCTATGTACAGCTTGGGACTGCCCCAAGCTTTCCCTCAATAAACTCCCTTTTCTGTTCCCCTTTGTCTCTGAGTCGTGCAATTAGGTCCAGCCCTAGTCAGGATCGTGACATAGTGCTTTTCATTTTACAGAGAAAATCTCAAAGTGCTTTACAATGGGAAGTAGCCTACAGAAAACAGAGAAACAGACAGAGCATCAAAGTGCGAAACATACAGCAATTATTAACTGGCATGCAGATAGAGAATGGTTTTCAACTCAGTATACATTCTGTGCACACACACTGCGAGTGGTCCGTGGACAAATCTACTAGTCCGTGGACCAGTAATACATTCTATATAGCGCTTTTCATTTTACAGAGAAAATCTCAAAGTGCTTTACAAAGGCATATACAGCACAGAGAATCAAAGTGCTACAAAAAATAAAATAATAATAATAATCATAATAATAATAAAAAAAATAAAGCCTACAGCTATTTTAACAGCCAGCAGCACTGGCACGCAAATGGAGAATTATTTTCAACGCGGTACATTCAGTGTGCGAGTGTTCCGTGGACAGACTTAGTGGTACGATACGTTTTAGTAGCTATCATCTTACTGTAGCCTAGCAGTTAACGCTCAGACATTTAATATTCTGTTACTATTGGACTGAGAGCAGACCTAGTGGTCCGTGAGTGGTCCGCGGACACACTTATTGGTTAACCTAGATTTCCATTTTAAAAATCCATTGTAGGTTATACTGCTATCCGTTGTTGTTGATTAGCCTACCAATTTGACAGTATTTGCTTCAAGTAGGAAATATATAGACAATAAAAGATGGAACCTGTGTCGTAATAAAACATTAGACTATTTAGCCTTGTCATCCACCAGTGATCATTCACTAGACTAGCACGCATCGCCCCCCCGTGCGGATAAAGTGTGGATGCAATTTATCTTTGTTAGCATGTGTTGTTATTTTTGTGGTGGTGTTGTCTCCTCCTATTCCGTCAGGTATCCCCCAATCAGCCCCAAGACCTCATCAGCTGGCATGACATCCTGTTAGCTGCCTTTTGACTCGCTTAGACATAAAGAGGACCAGCAAGAGGATGCAAGCGGCTAGCTAATAGCCTATACAGGCGCTGGGTGTGGAAATCCGAACTATCAAATAAAATCTTGGAATCTATGTATTTATTGCTGCATTCATTATTAATTTGCCATGTGAGATGCTACATCCTAAAATACGTGGAACATCGAAGCATGAAAACACAGATGCTATTGTGCGATCATTGTAGGCTACATGCACTGATAAAGATCAGACGGACTGTCCACGGACCACTAGGCCTGTCCACGGAGCAGTGGTCCATCATGCTCTTTAGCATGATGGACCAAGTGGTAGACCAGTGCTCTGTGGACAGACCACTGAATTAGGTACAATACCGATGCACGCTAGTCTAGTCTGTAAATGATTACTGGTGGATGAACAGGCTAAATAATGTTTTATTATGACACAGGTTGTAACTTTTATTGTCTACATATTTCCTACTTGAAGCAAATACTGTCAAATTGTCATAGACAATAAACACCTCTTAGGGTAGTCAACAACGGATAGCAGCGTAGCCTACAATGGATTTTTAAAATGGTAATCTAGTTTAAACAATACATCTATCTACGGACCACTTGTGGACCACTTGGTCTGCTCTCTAGTGTCCCATAGTAACTGCTATAGAGAATATTGTAGCACAGTGCTGCATTCTGTTAATTCTCAGTGGGATTCCCATGATGCCTTGCGGTACCTAGTGAATTTACGATTATTTTCTCAATGTTGTTTGTTGTACGAATGCGGGATATTTGTGTTCTGTTATTTAAGATTTGTAATTTATGTTCATGTATTTTGTTGTGGTTAATAAAAGTTATACAAACCAAACACCTATCGTTATGCAACGTTGTAGAGAGAATAATAATAATAATTGCTGTATGTTACGCACTTTGATGCTCTGTCTGTTTCTCTGTTTTCTGTAGGCTACTTGCCGTTGTAAAGCACTTTGAGATTTTCTCTGTAAAATGAAAAGCACTAGGCTATATAGAATGTATTACTGGTCCACGGACCACTCGCGGACCACTCGGAGTGGTCCGTGTACACTGGTCCGTTGCTCTCTAGCGCCTCTCTATTTCATCTACGATGGCTCTTTCATTTGTAACACGCGTTTCCAAAAACAGTTCTTAAAGCGTGAACGCGCAGTCACCTCTTAAATGGATAGTTCGGAATTTTGGACATAATGTCTCAATTACGACTTACCCATGATGTAGTTGATTGATGGAAACCATTTTCAGCTAATTCCATGCTGTCCCTTCTTTTGGACATACACACGTTGCTAATGCTAGCGCAACTCTAAGGTAACCGGTAGCATCCACTACCAAACGCACTTAAACTGTGACAGTGCACCCAAAGCAAATAAATACGACGACAGTCTATCGGGGTTATTTTGAGTGTTTATACCATCATTTTTGAAGTCAAACTATCTTTGAATCCTTTACTTTGTGCTGACCTAATATTCTACGGCGGCGGAGCGAACGTGGCCATTGCAACTTGTTACTCTTCTTTGTTGTTGTAGTCGACCAGTGCCGGCACTACATTCGTAGGTAACGTAAAGTATCGCTCCCCCGATAGACTGTCGTCGTATTTTATTTGCTTTGGGTGCACTGTGGAGTGTTTAAGTGCGTTTGGTAGTGGATGCTACCGGTTACCTTAGAGTTGCGCTAGCATTAGCAACGTGTGTATGTCCAAAAGAAGGGACAGCATGGAATTAGCTGAAAATGGTTTCCATCAATCAACTACATCATGGGTAAGTCGTAACTGAGACATTATGTCCAAAATTCCGAACTATCCCTTTAAGTGCTACTTAACCAGAGGTGTAAAATCCAGGTTCAGAAAGTAAAAAGTCCTCCCGTATTTAGTTCCAATCACCTGGATTTGCTAATTTGCACAATTCTTCAGCTAGGAGGTAGAACTAATTAGTGAAATCAGCTGGGTGGAAGAAATACATAGCAGGACTTTTCCTTTCTGATCCCTGGATTTTACATCTCTGTAGCTACTTCTGTCTGTGGTGCTGCTGATACGGGAGGAGGGGCGATAGATTGGGAGACGCGAACCCCATTGCGATGCCCAATACATGGCCAGTTAAGCACGTCAAAGTTTCTTTTGAAATAAAACCTTTTTCCCACTGATTTTACTTGTATCAAACTTATTTATTTATAGGGTAATTTCCAAATATATAAAAATAAGTATATTAAAAATAAATAAACGTAAATATTGTTGCATCTAACATCATTATTAAAAAAAACAATCAGTGGTTATGGTAACCGTAAAATGAAATGAACACTAACACGAAAAATCAAATAAAGTATGTGATTTATGGGCTTCTAAAACGCACTTAACCGTCTACGACTGGTCTGGAGTAATTGTTAATCTACGAGAATTTCTAAGAGCGTCTTAAGTTAAGATGCTTTTGGGAAACGCACCCAAAGTTCAAGAAGCTTCGTAAGAAGGGTTTTACGACGTCTTAGCCTTCCGATGCTTTTGGGAAACGCACCCCAATTCCACTTTGAACGTTCGATTGAACAAGTATCCTAACATTAAAAATAATTTTATGGGTATTGGCTTGTGCAAGCTACAACATACGGCCTCATCGAATTGCAATCAATAAAGGCTAACAACACACGAGCACTTAGGCAGTAGAGCTTTTGGTTTTGGTTTTTACCAGTCATCATTTGACAGTCTATTTTTAAATTGTATGCGTTGCATTTTTGGACGTGCGCTCTCATAACATTTTAATTCCAACAACTACAAGTCTATTCGTAAAATTATTAGGTTGAATTATGAGATGAGCAATACAAAGTGCAAGACATGTTTATTCAAAAACAAGTTTTCATTCACTGTCCTTGCTCAGCTAGTGTTGAAAATAAAATTGGGGGCGATCAATTGCCTTTAAAACAAAATGCACAGCTTCCTCCCCTCCAAGCTGTGCATGTGTCTACCTGCTAACCCCAGGCCGTTTGTTATCATTGTGTCTATGTGCATTCCAGTCCGTGTCTTACGTTTCCCCTGTTACTGTATTATTGGTCCTTAGTAGTATATAGCATACGGCAACTGTCAAAATTTGATTGATGGGCATATGGCAAATGTCAAAATTTGATTGATGGGCATATTAGCATATTTTATGAATATTAATGAGGTTATGAAAAAAATATAATTATGCATAAAAAAATAACATTTTTATTTTTTAATTATTATTTTTAATTTTTTAATTTATAATGTATTATTATTCGGGGTGTTGTGGGGGGGTTGTTTCAAGGGTTGATTTATTGGCATTGTGATGATGTCATTTTATTTGGGGGGGGTGTTTGTTGTAAACGTTGGTTTTTATGGTTGGTCTTTGGGGTGCTTGGGGGAGGAAAACATGTGAAGGAATTTTTTTATTTTTTTATTAGAACAACATTGTGAAAAAGTAAGGTGTATATATATATATATATATATAAAATATAAATGTATAGGTTAGTGGCAATAGTTTAAGGTTTTAAAAAAAATAAAAAAAAACAGTTTGTGTTAGCAGAAGCGTTTTAAAAGAATAAAATAATTCAAGAATTCAAGCAGGCTGTTAAAACGTGACAAAAATAGCGGTAGGCTATAGCGAGTTAGTTGTCTGAAAGAAAGCATACCATTTTTTAAATAATGTTTGTTAGAGCCGAAGGGAAAAAGACTAACAAATTTTTGGAGATGTCCGTGAAATGTGTGCGAATGACTCCGTAGCCAATATGTTTTGATGTCCGGGGTTGCGTAAATCTTAAAATCCGTGTAAAATAGACAATCTAAAAAGCGAGTTAGTGTTCTAAAAGAAGAAGAAGACCTAGGAGGCCACGAAAGAAAGAATAGAAAGAATAAAAAATAAAAGAATAGGCTATGTAACGCTTTACAGAATTAAAAAGCAAAAACCTAAAATGAACTCTGAATTTTTTCCAAAGTCCGCGTGGTTCCAGAGATGGCCTATAGATTTGCAGAGAGAGAGAGAGAGATCCTTCCAGACGGCTAGAGTTCAGACAAATGGAGCCATTAGCCTTCCGTACTGTGTAAACCTCAAAATGGGATACGCCCCTGTAGTATCCATCTGTTTCTTTTGAAATTGTCAATTTTACATTTACACGGGCCAATGAGCTGTATCGCTTATGTCAAGCCGGATTCTGATGGCTAACAACAACTGGTGGGTTAGTGCTGACGCTATGCTAGGGGAAACCTTTGATTGAGGAACAGATGTTATACAACGCGGTTGATTCAAAAAGTAAGTTTGAAATGAATGAATGAAATGTATATAGAAATAAACCTTAATCTACTGAACGTTTTTGTTTTGTTTCAGTAGATTATTTGCACAAGGGACGTATACAATTTTAGCAGAGGTTGCAGGTCTAATAGGCTAGCTAATTACAAATTTTTTAAATATAAACTATTTGCTAGATGGGTCATCTAATGTTTAGTATCGATGGGTTACTAAAAAAATGGTTTATCCAATTTAAGCAGGATTGAGATATTATATATAGCCTATATTGTGTAAGCGTAACTCTTTCAAAGTGTATTTATTTTTTTCGGAGAACCAAGCTTGAGTAGATTTCACAGCAGGGGGTCTGAATGATCGGAACAGCTGCGGGTTTTTTGGCGGGGATTTTCAAAAGATATTTTGTGAACTATAGAAATAAACCTTAATCTACTGAACGTTTTTGTTTGTTTCAGTAGACTATTTGCACAAGGGACATATACAATTTTAGCAGAGGTTGCAGGTCTAATAGGCTAGCTAATTACGAATTTTTAAAATATAAACTATTTGCTAGATGGATCATCTAATGTTTAGTATCGATGGGTTACTAAAAAGATGGTTTATCCGATTTAAGCAGGGTTGAGTCGTTATATATATAATGTGATGTTTAAACGTAACTCTTTCAAAGTGTATTTTATTTTTCAGACTACATTCACGGGAGGGGTGTGGTTACGAGTTACGTTCAAGTTACGTACACCCCCCTCACCCCTGTTAGGCTATAAAACAGGGGTTAGGGGTTATAAAATTACAGCGGCTTGTCTGATTTTACTCTGATGAAAAGAGCTGGTCGAAGAAGAGGTTGATTTACCCTAAACATTTTGCGTGCAAGAAATGTCGACTGTAGACTTTTCAACACAAGGTATGTGCTACTATTTTAATTCTTGTAAAGTGTGAAACTTTCAAGTTGTTAATTAAACATATTGAATGTTCTACTTCTTAATTAACGTTGTTAATGTAAATGTATTACAGATTTGGCTGAAATATTGTATAGCAACGAGGAACACGTGGGTGGTTGTTTCCGCAAATTTATTGAAACTATACCCGAAGCCATCAACGTTAGACAGAGTAAGATGTTTTTACAATTTTTAAAATGTACTTTTAAAGATGTTTTAAAGATGTTTATATATATATATATACTATATATACACTACTCACAAAAAGTTAGGGATATTCGGCTTTCGGGTGAAATTTCAGGATGAACCTAAAATGCACTATAACCTTTACAGGTGAAATTAATTTGACCTTCTCTAAACTTTTGAATGCACATGTCCAACTATTCAATGTTTCAGTACTTTTTGCACAACTTGCTGTTCTCTAACAAGGAGCTGAACGGCAAAATTCACAACAGGTGTTTGATCCATGAATCGACCAATAAATTTCCTGGTTCAATTATAATTGGTATAATACAGTCCTCTTCATCATGCTGTTCACATTTTGACATCATGAGACCAAGACGACACCTAACAATTGATCAACAGTACCTCGCCATTGCGAGGCTTCAAACAGGATGTTCTCAGAGGGAAGTGGCCACTGAGCTTAGAGTGTCACAGAGTGTCATCAGCAGGTTGCAACAGAGATACAGAGAGACTGGAAGAGTCACAGAAAGGCATAGAAGTGGACGTCCTTTGGCCACATCCCACACTGATGACCGCTTCATTGTGAACAGTGCCCTGCGGAACCGGATGATGAATGCCACTCAACTCCAGGCACATTTAAGGGAGGTGAGAGGCACCCAAGTGTCACGTCAGACCATTCGAAACCGTTTACATCAGCGTGGTCTGCGTGCTAGACGACCTGCAAGGGTACCTGACCACACCACCAGGCACAGGCGTCATCGTCTTGCATGGGCCAGGGAGCATTTACGCTGGACGAGGGACCAGTGGGCCTCAGTGCTGTTCTCTGATGAAAGTCGATTCACGTTGAGCAGAAATGATGGCCACCAACGATGTTGGAGACGTCAAGGAGAGCGCTATGCATCAGCCACTGTTGTCACCAGACGACCCTTTGGTGGTGGCGGTGTTACAGTGTGGGCAGGTGTGTCTAGTCAATACAGAACTGCCCTACACTTTGTGAATGGTACAGTGACAAGCCCATACTACCTGAATAACATCATTAATCCAGTCATTGTGCCCCTGCATGAACAACACAGGCCTAATTTCATCTTCATGGACGACAATGCTCCAGCTCATCGAGGTCGCATCATTAGGGAAAGGCTGCTGGAGACTGGGGTACCTCAAATGGAGTGGCCTGCACTTTCTCCAGACCTGAATCCCATAGAAAACCTATGGGATCAGCTGACTCACTGTGTAGAGGCTCGTAACTCTGTACCCCAGAACCTCAATGACCTGAGGGCCGCCCTTCAAGAAGAGTGGGATGCCATGCCTCAGCAGACAATAAGTCGACTTGTGAACAGCATGAGACGTCGTTGTCAAGCTGTAATTGATGCTCAAGGGCACATGACAAGTTATTGAGACATTGACATTTTTGTTGTGGTATACCCACCACTGTTGTTGGCTTCTGTTTCAATAAATTGTTTGAGATGAGGAAATCACCATTGCATGCTTCTACTTAAATGCCCTACTTTCATGATACGTATAATATCACTGTAGCGTGAACTTACATTTTCCATAAATTTCACCCGAAAGCCAAATATCCCTAACTTTTTGTGAGTAGTGTATATATATATATATATATATATATATAATTGGTGAATGTTTAATTGTTTTTAGATACTGAGGGGTAGGCTACACAGAGGGCCGAAGCCACGTGTATAGGCCGTGTTTTAGTTTTAGCAGCAGCAAAAAGCTATTTGTTACAGTTATATACAATTGTATGAAACTTACTTTGATCAACATCTGATTATAACTACTGAACATTGCTACGTGTTTTATTTTTCGGATATTTTGGTGAATGTTTAATTGTTTTTAGATACTGAGGGGTAGGCTACACAGAGGGCCGAAGCCACGTGTATAGGCCGTGTTTTAGCTTTAGCAGCAGCAAAAAGCTATTTGTTATATACAATTGTATGAAACTTACTTTGCTCAACATCTGATTATAACTATTGAACATTGCCATGGGCTTTATTTTCTGATATTTGGTGAATGTTTAATTGTTTTTAGATAGGCCTACAGTGTACACGCGGCCTCGGAAAATTGTATGTGCCCAGGTATTAGCTTCAGAAGACGATCTACGCTACAGTTATATACAGAGTATGTAACTTACGTACTTTTGTTCAATATCTGTTTATGTGCTTTATTTTTTTCTGATTTTTATTTTTATTGTTAAAAAGGCCCTGAAAGCCCTCTAGAGATGGTTACGGAGACAACGCCAACTCCTCAAATACAAAAGAGAAAAAACTGTAAGTTTGTGCGTGTGCATGTGTGCATGTGGGGGCGGGGGCGTGTGCGCGCACGTTTGCGTCACGTTACGAATTTTTGGACGGCACATTTTTCGACGCAAGGAACGCCCCCTGCGTTTGCTCTGTGTCGTTGCACGCGTTCCTTGCGTAGAGTATGTACAAGGCCTTATTTTCTGATATTTGGTGCATGTTTAATTGTTTTATATACTGGAGGGGTAGACGACACGTGGCAAAGCCATTTTTATCAGCCATTTTTTCAGAGGCCCTGAAATCCCTCTAGAGACGATTGCAAAGACAAAACCTTGCAGGCCTAAAGGACTGAAGAGAAAAAGTGGTGAAGTTTTCTCCTATTAAAATAAAATGTTTGTTTTTTTATTTAGTTATTTTTTATTTTGTAATTTGATTTTTAATTTGAATTTTTTATTTTTAAATTTCGTAATTTGATTTTTATTTTTTAATTTGAATTAAATTTTTAATTTGAATTTTTTAATTTGAATTTGAATTAATTAGATTTTAGATTTTTTAATTTTTGATTTTTATTTACCTTACAGACGCTGAAATAACGGATGCTGAAATATTGGGTGCGGTGATCGCCCCGGATATTTTAATTACGTCTAACAAACGTGTGAACCCAGGACCACGGACATCATCAGACCCAAAAACACCAACAGCAACAGCATCCGCAGCCAAACAATCAGAGGTGAACAGGACACCTCCTGCGACGGCCTCGGTTTGTCAAAACGACAAAAGTCTGCAATTAACCATCTTGAACAATTTTATGACCCTTGCTGACAATTTTATGACCCTTGCGGATAAACTATTAAAGTAAAATGGCTCCTAAAAGACCTTGTACGTGTTCGTGTTCCGGGGCCCAGAATAAAAGACCTGCCACAGAAAATGCTGAAAACCAGGGGCCTCATTTATAAAAATGTTCTTAGATTTATACTTGAACTTAGTCTTAAGATCATTTCCGACGGTGTGCTTACGTTCGATTCATAAAAGATACTGAGCATAAAAAACCATGCTTACGCAGGTTCTAAGAAGCCCATTTGTAACTTACGCACCTGTGATCTATAAATCTCAAATGAACTTAAAATTGACGGCACCTGAACGTGCCTTGCAATCAGCGATTTCCCCTTATATAATGCTAGCACAAATGAGGGTTTAGTCAGGAATAACCATGGACCAAAGGAGAAAAGCAAACTTTCTGGAAGACGAACTCACGGCGATGGTAGAGGAGATTGAAGACAGGCAACACGTATTATTCGGTGGACAAAATAGTGGGTTGACAAACAAAGCCAAACAGGTAGCTTGGGAGTGTGTTGCCGCTGCAGTGAACGAGGTGGGGCAGCAAGACAGAACTGTGGCTGATCTGAAAAAGAAATGGTCTGACCTTAAACTGCAAGGGAAAAAAAGAATAGTCATACATAACCGCAGCATTAAGGCAACGGGAGGGGGGCCTGGCACACCGGAGCTCTCCCAAATGGACCAGCGCATCGCGGCAATCATTGGGGAAAGCGCATACACTGGCACATGCTCCGACGGCGACAGTGAATGTTTCAAAAAAGGTGAGTTTCTTCTATTTTGCTTTTATTTTTATTTTTCATATTGTTTAATCCCAACTTTTACATCGTTTAGCAGTAACACCGGCAACAGTGAAGTCGGCGCGCGAAACCCCTATGACTGCATCATTGGATCATGGTAAGTAATTAAGAGAATGTGAAATTTGGTTGTCAGTGACTTCATATACAAGACATGCACTGATTTATTTTATTCTTTTATTCACATAGAAACGGGGGAAGCTGCGTTGCAGCCCGTGCGCCGGGTGAGTGTGCCCCCTCCACCAAGGGCAGCTGCGTTGCAGCCCGTGCATCCTCCACCCAGGGATGAAGTCCGTGAGGCCCCGGTTCCCAAGCGTCACAGACCCGCAGGCAGGGCCGGCCGCTGGCATAAACACTCTGTGCGGTTGTTTAGGGCCACGACTGCTAGGGGGGGGGGGGCCACACGATCCCATCCTTTTTAAAAAAAAATGTTTAAACCAGGTAACGTTATTAGTTGATATATTTTAATTATGTTATTTATCCCCTACCCCAAAACTAGTGTTATTAATTGAATATGGAAGGAAAAGAGAATATTTCATAACATGTAGCTAGTTAAAAGGATTTTATAAGCAACATGCAGTTGCCCCCCCCCCCCCCCCCCCCCCAGCCAGCACCTTCTCTCCCATTCACAACTTATTTTGATGAGCTAAGTAACGTTAGACAAATGGCTCCTAGTATACAATTTTGAACTGGCGCTCAATGGCGGTATAAGAGAAAATTGGGGAAGGACAAAAGAACACGGGATAAAGGTGTGTGATTGTTATGAATCTGTATCTATGTTAGTTAACCACCTAGCTAGCTTAACCCATGTTAGCCGACGTTAGCTAATGTTAGTTGTTGCTCAAAGTGAACTGAAGATGGCAACATCCAAAAGCAAATTTTAACCTGCCAAGTTGGAAAGTAATGAATGCATTATTCATTTTCGCTGAACCGTTTTTCATTAGAACAACTAGCTAGCACCTGATTGCAAGCATCCTTGATTGCAAGGTTAGCTTTGCTTGTTAGCTAGCTAGCTACCAGTCGTTTTTTCTTGCAACAATAAGTCGTGGTTTTGATTTTGAACAAATTAAACTGAACATAGCCAAAGTTCATCTTAACCTGCCAAGCTGGCTAGAAAGTAATAAATGCATTATAACATTTAGATGCTGATTCTGTAACGTTTTTCATTAGAACATGCTTGTTTTTTTCCACTGCTTGCTAGCCAACCTGAGTAGGATTGTAAGCATCATTTAATCTTCTTGATTGTTAGCTACCTACCAATGTTTTTTCCCAACATTAAAGTCATGTTTTGATTTTGAACTAATAAAACTGAACATAGCCACAACTAATTTTAACCTGGCAAGCTGGCTAGAAAGTAATGAATGCAGGTATTTGTAAAGGCTAGCTTTGCTTATTAGCAAGCTACCAATGTTTTCTTGCAACATTAAATGTGTGTTTTGATTTATTATTTAATACATAACATATGAAATTGCCCCAAATAGTTTCAGGCTTACCATTTGCTTTCTATCTATGTTAAATTGTATTTGGATAATTGGATAATTTGTGTTCATTCAGTTGTGAGTGATGTGGTGGTTGAGCTGGGAGTGTTCTGGGGCCACAACAAAATCTGGTTTAGGGCCACCAAAATCCTAGGGCCGGCCCTGCCCGCAGGTGCCAGGAGTGAGGGGGAAGGTTCGGCCACAGGTGTCGAGGGTCCATCCCCGTCTGCGTCCACGTCTACAGGTCGAGTTGAACACATTGGTTGGGCAGATTGTGACTGAACTCTCAAGAACACGCAAGGTTTTGATTCATTTACATAATGCAATTGTTGAACGTTTTCCACAACGTGAATAAAATACCTATGCTTTGTATGTTGTCTGGCATTCTGTTTCTTACCACCAATCTCTGTATGAGCTGCCGCCTCCTTCTCACTGCATCAGCCGGGGCAGGTGCTTCATTGGGTGGTGGGTTAGGAGGCTCTTGGGGGTCCATTCTAATCTCCACATCCATTCCAATACCATGCCTCAGGGCTATGTTGTGGAGCACACCACATGCCAGTATTATGCGTGTCACCTTTGATTGGGGAGCGAAACCATTCACTCTTAAAACAGGCCACCATTTTATATTTAGGTTTGAAATTGCACACCCCAATGTTGTTGTCAAACAAACTTGCACTACAGTTACTGAGATGTCCCCTTGAAATCTGTTCGCATTTTGTTGCAATGCTAGTGGAAACGATAGGAATCAGCTGATTCCATTCGTTTAACACTAGCATTGCTACAAAATGAACAAGCTTCAAGGGGACATCTCAGTAACCGTAGTGCCAAATTAAAAACTGTTTTCAGCTATTTGGCCAGAACCTTTGGGTGTGCAATTTCAAACCTAAATATAAACTGTTGGTATATGTTGCTGTAAGTTGACCCATTTTAAAACTAAATGTAAGTTTTGTATTTTTTGTAAAATTAAGTTACCTTCTCTGGCTTGTAGAGGAGTTTTCCACCTGATGCATCAAGGCAACGCCACCTGCCCTTCAGCAGTCCGATGGTGCGCTCCACAACCGACCTTGTTCTCCCGTGTGCCAAATTGTAGCGCAGTTCCTCTGCTGTTCGGGGATCGGCAAAGGGAGTGAGAAGCCACGTTTTCAGTGGATAGCCCCGGTCACCTAATAGGGTAAAACCGTTGTTACATTATTTTGCACGGTTAATAAGCTATTATATACTGAAAAGAAAAAGAACTCACCGAGAAGCCACCCGTCTCAACTCTCACCAGCTTCTAGACGCAGGCCTACTCTGCTGTGGCGCAGAATGAATGAGTTGTGCGTAGACCCTGGCCACTTGGAGCATACATTCAGTAGTTGCATACGGGCATCGCAGATGATCTGAACATTCAATGAATGGAAATTCTTCCTGTTAACATATGCATGTTCATCTACAGACGGTGCGCGTAAGGCAATATGCGTGCAGTCAACTGCACCTATGACCCCAGGGAAATTAAATGAGCGGACAAACTCGGCTTTGACGCGCGCCTGTTCGCTAACTAATGTATCTCGTGGACAATACGTGCAGAATCGCCTCGATCACTTGTGGCAGGATGCGGCTGAGTGATGGCTGTGACATACCCGACCTGTCACTCATTTCCCTCTGGAATGTCCCAGTAGCGAGGAATCCCAGAGTGGACAGTACTTGGACAGATACGGGTATGGCATGATTACAGCGCGTCTTCCTTTCCAGATTAGGGGCTAAATCCGCACACAAGCACATGTCTTGGGAGACGAAAGCGACTTATAAGCCATGGATCATCATGCGCAAAAAAGTCATTCCGGTCTCTGAAAACTCTCTCCCTTCTAAAAGCACGGTTTTCAATGTCTTCCAATAACGCAAGGACAGCCATGGTTACTTTTTTCTGATTTGACACACTATAGAACATCGCATCCTGTTTTTAATTCAAAACGCCTTGCATCTGGCAATTAATTCCTCACACCTTTAATTGATAATTCCTATCAAATTGTTCATAAAGCTAATGCAACGTTCACCACAGACTTGGACGTATATGCGTCCCAAACTGCAATACCCCTACATAACCAGCAGGAAAATCACTTACGTCAAGTCTAGACTTTGCGTAGAGATAAGATCATTTCCACGTCAAAGTAAGGTTTTATAAATAACTACTTATACATGGTTTTCTGCGTAAGTCATACCTAAGATCAAAATTGATCGTAAGTCCATTTTATAAATGAGGCCCCAGGACCCTAACCAATTAGATTTATCGCATGGAAATGTTAATCCGCATCTAATAGCTCTTGTTAATGATGTTAATCAAGCCACTATTGACACACATGAGCCAAGTAATGAAGCTGTAGAGCATGATGTTTTTGCAGGTTTATTAAGAGCGTTGGACTCTGTAAACCGTGAACTCGCTTGTCGCGTTGAAACAGATATGACCCCAAACACCGCAGAAAATAACATGCATGGTCTTACAGAGCTAGAGATGCCCCAAAGCACTGCCGATAATAACCTGCATGGACTTCCAGAAGTCAACCAAAATGGTGGTGGTGGTGGTGATGGTGGTGATGTGATTAATAACGCAGACCTTCAGGTGATACGTAGGCCAGCTTTCAACAGTACAGAAATTCAGCTCCGTTTTAACTTTACATCTTTGTACAATGTTGATAACTACGCAGAGTTTTATGTGCACATCTTAAACACTTTAGAAAATCTACTGGCTAAAGTTTGGGAGCTGTCGAACCCCAGCGATGCCGTACAGTTAGAATTAAGGGGTGATTCTCTGTCTCAGGGTGTAACTGTACAGCTAAATGGTGATGAAATAGATTTGGAGGTTTTTTTGAATATGATTGAAGAGTTGGTTCAAAGCAATTTTGATATCCTGGCTGATGAAACTCTGATGCTTGTGGCCAACATTATTCAGAACCCTAATGGCGGTGGAGGAGACCGGCGAAAAGTATCATCATGTCTCAAGAGCGAAATAATTCGCAAAAAGCTAAGACATTTAATAATTAGCTACAACGTCGATAATAATCTCGGTTTCGCGACATGTTTGACGCATCTTTTAAATCCGACATTCACAACGTGTGCCGCTGAAAGAGAGGCGGAACATTTACAACGCAACCCAAGGTTTGGGTGTTCAGGATAAGGTTCGTTTTTCCGACATTCAAATGTTTGAGAGGTTCTTAAACATCAAGATAGTTGTATGGACACACAGTTCAAATAACGGCGTCTTAAAAAAGTTTCAAACGAGCAACACACCACACTCTAAAACCTTTTTTTTGTACCTCGAGGGCGGACACTATTACGGTATCAAATCATTGACAGGTTTCTTAGGCAGTCAATATGTTTGTACATTTTGTTACACTCCATACACATCGAAACATAGCCACTCCTGCTTACATTATTGTAACGTCTGTTTTGGCGCAGAATGTTTTACACATCGTTCATCAACGATAAGGTGTAAGGATTGTAAGCGACTCTGTCGGTCTAGGTTTTGCTATAACGAGCATAAAGTTTTGAAACTGCAGGAGTCTAGCGGTAAAATGCTCAGTTTGTGTGATACTAGAAAGTTCTGTGACAAATGTGCGCAAACATATGCCGCAAGTAGCAACACATCTAAAGCACACAAATGTAGTCTAAAGCTCTGCAAAGCCTGTAAGGCTGTATTGACCCCTGAAGTTGAGCATGCGTGTTACATACAAATTGTGAAAACTGAACACCCCAACGTACGTTATGTTTTTTATGATTTTGAGTGTCGGCAGGACCATGGTGAACCCATTGCGAATTTCATATGTTGCATGGATTTTAAGGGCAAGCGTTGGACTGCAGAGGGTGATGGTTGCCTACAGGCTTTTAAAAAAAGGTATCGAACCCCAAAGTACAAGGGGTATACATTCATAGCACATAATTCGAAGGGTTACGATGGGTACCTGCTGAGGCAGTATTTGGTAAAGCATGGTGTGACGCCAAACATCATAGCGCAAGGCAGCAAACTCCTGTACATTACAGATGAGGCTTTTGAACAGAGGTATATTGATTCACTCTGTTTCCTGACTATGAAGCTGAGTGCCATGCCTGGCTCTCTAGGTTTTGACAATGCTAAAAAAGGGCATTTTCCCCATTTCTGGAATAAAATTGAGAACCAGAATTATATCGGACCGTACCCACCTCCCTTGTACTATGGTTTTGATACAATGATGGACAAGGAGAGGGAGGACTTTATGTCCTGGTATAATAATGTGTCTGGGGGTGTGTTTGACTTTCGAAAAGAAATATCAGAGTACTGTCAGAATTACGTTGTTATTTTGCGGGAAGCTTGTTTGCGGTTTAGGACAGAGGTGCTTGGGAGCACAGGCTTAGACCCGTTCCAGTGCATTACAATAGCCTCGGTGTGCATGAAACAATACTGTACAAACTTTTTGTCCAAAAATACCATCGCAGTCACATCGCCTGATAATTACGCGCAGCAGCAGAAATCATTTTCCACAGCCGGCATTCAATGGTTAGAATATGTGAGTCATCGGGAAAAGATTTTCATTCAGCATGCCTTGAACCGGGGGGAGGTTAAGATGGGTAACTATTATCTAGACGGGTATTCAGAGGTGGACGGCGTTCGGACAGCTTTTGAATTTGCGGGGTGTTTTTTTCATGCTTGCCCTCAATGCTTTAATTTAAGCACAATTAACCCTCTCACAAAAACAGATTTTGGTTCAATATATCACAAATCTCAAGAGAAAATTGACACTGCGTAGCGTATACAACCTGAATGTTGTAGTTATGTGGGAGCACGAATGGGTAAGACTTAAACGTGAGAGTCCCGAGGTTCAGGAGTTCCTGCGACATCATGACTACCCGGAACGTCTGGAACCTCGGGCTGCTCTGTTTGGCGGTCGAACTAATGCGCTGCACCTTTACTACAAGGTTCAAGAAGGTGAACAAATACACTATTTTGATTTCACCAGTCTATACCCGTTCGTGAACAAAACTAAAGTTTACCCAACAAATAACCCCATCATCATCTTCCGTGACTTTGAACCGATCGAAAACTATTTTGGTCTGGTCAAAGCCAGGGTATATACCCCAAGAAAACTTACAATACCTGTGGTACCGTACAGAGTCTCTGGTAAATTAATGTTTCCACTTTGCCGGTCCTGCGCAGAATCTGAGCATCAAGGTGTGTGTGAACATTCTGATGAGTTGTGTTCTCTCACAGGTGTATGGTGTACCGTTGAAATGCTTAAGGCTCTTGAAAAAGGTTACATCATCGACAAAATCTTTGAAATTTGGCATTTCCAAGATAGGTCCGATTCTATTTTCAGTGACTATATTAAGACGCATTTAAAGGGCAAACAAGAAGTGTCAGGATACCCCTCTTGGGTTTCTGATGATTCTGACAAGGCCGCCTTTGTGCAGAGTTATTGGGAGAAGGAGGGTGTTCGTTTAGACCCAAACAATATTTCTGTAAACAAAGCCAAGAGAAAAATTTCCAAACTGTTTTTAAATAGTCTTTGGGGTAAATTTGGTCAGAGAAGCAACCTGCCAAACACAACTTTGATCTGTGATCCTGAACAGTTTCTGCAATTCATGTTTTCAGACGAGTATGACATCTCACACTTTTCATTTCTTACAGAAGCCGTAGCTCTGGTACAGTGGAAACTTACTAAGTGTTTTCCAAAGGTCCCCAGATACAGCAATGTGTTCATCGCGGCCTTCACCACAGCTTATGCACGGCTCAAGTTTTATGATGTCATGGATAAAATGCCTGACAGGGTTCTGTACCACGACACAGATTCTGTAATCTTTGTGAGCCGCCCGGGTGACTGGATGCCTTCTCTAGGTGATTTTTTGGGAGAATTGACTAGTGAGCTAGACCCCGGTGACCACATTGTTGAATTTGTATCAGGGGGGCCCAAGACGTATGGCTATAAAACACGGTTTGGTAAAACATGCATGAAAGTGAAAGGTATAACCCTGCATCATACTAACACGCAAGTTGTCAATCTTTCATCCCTCACAGAATTGGTACAGCACTATGTGCAGAATCCAGAGGCCCCAGCTCGTGAAATGACAACAAACCAAAACAAAATGTGAGGAATAAGAGAGGATTCTCTCTCAGCAATCGCTTAGTTTCTAAAAGATTCAGAGTAGTTTACAACAAAAGGGTCCTGCACCCTGATTTCAAAACCTTGCCATATGGATTCTAGACAAGTGTTTGAGGTTGAGGGTTTTGACAACCGCCTTCAACATCCTTTTTCATGCATAATCTCAGGTCCATCAAACAGCGGTAAAAGCGTTTTTGTGAAAACACTGCTCGAAAATGCACAACATGTATTGTCAACAGTACCGCAGAACATTGTATGGTTTTATTCATGCTGGCAGCCCATGTACGATGAAGTGCTTTGTAAAATAAAGAATGTACATTTTGTAGAAGGTCTTCCTGAATCTTTGCCCAAAGCCAACATGGTAATTGTTGATGACCTTATGCAGGCGGCCAGTCAGAGCTCTGAAATTGAGAGAGCTTTTACCAAGTATACACACCATACATTACATCACATTATAGGCATTTAGCAGACGCTCTTATCCAGAGCGACTTACACAACTTTTTTATCATGTTTTTTTTAAACATATTATCCATTTATACAGCTGGATATATACTGAAGCAATTCAGGTTAAGTACCTTGCTCAAGGGTACAACGGCAGTGTCCTACCTGGGAATCGAACCTGCAACTTTTCGGTTACAAGGCCAGTTCCTTAACCATTATACTACACTGCCGCCCCGGCATTCAACAAATTCCATAGAAACCTAAGCATCATATATCTTGTTCAGAATCTTTTCTTCCAGGGTCGAAGCAGCCGCACAATAAATCTTAATGCAAACTATATTGTTATGTTCAAAAATCCAAGAGATAAAATGCAAGTTAGTGTTTTGGCACGACAAATGTACCCCAGACATTCAAAGTTTTTCCTTGAATGTTTCGATGATGCGATCAGAAAACCTTATGGCTACCTATTGGTGGACTTAAAAGCACAGACGCCTGAGGAATACCGCATCAGAACTGGTTTGTAGGCTCCAGAGTGGCCGGTAGTTTATGTGCTAAAGAAAAAGTAATATGTCTGCACGTATTAAACGGAACTGGACGCTTCTAAAAGCCCTATTTGAAGGTAATGCCCGGCAAAGACGTAACATATTACAGTCTGCTTCTGGTGAACTTATAAACACAATTTGTGAACTAGCTCTCAATGTTTTACGTGGCAATATACCCCTAACAGATACACAACTGAAAAAAATAAGAAAACAAAAGGTCGGAATTAAACTGTTGATTAACAAAAGATCATCTATTCGAAAGAGGCGAAAAATTATTTCTCAAAAGGGTGGATTTCTTCTGCCTCTACTGAGTGTCGCATTTCGAGGGTGTGTATTCACAATGTACAATGCTGGTAAATTATTTAGTTTATTATCCGGTAGCTCATCGCAGGCCACAACCCCATAAAAGTTATTTTCTGTGTAAGGATTGTTACTCAAAATAGCCGTTAGTTCTCTGGTATTCATGATTAATAATAATCATACAACACGTTCCTCCTCTGGTTCACTTCAATGATATTGTCGAAGCATGCGTAAACAATTAAATTAACTGTTGTGGGTAGCGGATTTCTGAATCTCATCTTCCGACGGATATTACCCGTCTTGATCAGGGATAGATGCTGGCTGCAACCTTCATCGGGTGTCAGGTTGAAAGCATAAAGGGTGTAATCGTTCAGGAATTCTTGACGGTTTATACACAATGGCGTGTCTTTCAGATGCCTTCCTGTGGCCAGCGTTAGGCTGTAAAAATCGCGAACCGCAGAACCGTTACCATAATTTGGGAGATATGGCTTATTCGGTATTGGAAGACCATTCATACTGAGTGATACATATTCTGCGTTGTAATGTTGGAAATTGTTGTAAACACCTGTAAAGGCGTCATCTGCCAAACCTATAATGATAGATTTCGGTAATTGACCCAAAAACAAATTTTCTTGATTGCAAACTCTAAGACCAGCTGTAAACTGAAAATTTTAAGACTAACACGGTCAATCGGATATTTAACATTTGATGTCAGTTGAGCCTGGGCATGTCCGAGCTTAACGGGTGGAGAGACTCTGATTTTTTTTACAAATAGTGTGACCGAGACCATTTTAAGACGGTATTGCTGCTGCGGGGCATCCTCACTCATTAGACAGAACTCATCCTTACACCGGGCCATTTAAATTTTTATATCGACTCCATTTATAAGTAGTCTCTCCTGAAAAAACATGTCTGCATGTATGGGTCCGAGCAACTCAAAAGTGTTACTCGCCGCTGTATATAGAGCTCTATCTTTCAAGCCCTTGTTGTCACCCGCAGGGTCTGTTTCGTCCATATGTCCACTGGTGTCCTTATAGAATAATCCAGACGTAAATTGATTAGACATTGTGTCTTCAGAATAATTAAGTAGACATTCCATAATTGCTCTGTAGGGGTACGTGTTGCTAGACTGGCTCCCAGTGAAATATCCACCTGTGAAAAAATGGTCGCTATGGGATAATTAATAAGCCCAACCTTGGCATCGGCCGGAATATTGGTGCCATCGGCACGGGTTATCTGACACCGTAGGTATAAAAGAGTATTGTTTAAGTCAAGGTAATCTTCGCCATTACCAGCGATATAGAACTCTAGAGGACCAGTATCCGAAATGGTTGACAGGGGTGGCACTTCTACGTAGATGCTCTTATCAATGCTTGTTTGTGTGTACGGAACTGCAAAAAGGTCCAGTTCCGACTTCATACATTCCTCTGACATGTTGTGTATAAAGGCCATTTAAAAAAAATGTATCTACTTTTTCTCTTAGCCTTCTTGGTCTGTTGTTTAGCCTTCCTCTTCCGCTTCTTTGCGACTGTGACCCTAATGTATGCCGGCCATCTCTTTTTAGACTTAGCTCGACTTGAGACCCGCCCACCTGGAGGCCTTTTCTGTGCGCGACGTGTCATAACCAAAAGCACCGAACCTTCTTGTTCGCCGGTGTTCAAACGACTCGTCACAACTTTATGGACAACATCCTTGGCTATGTTTTTAGCTGCTGACGTTAAATGTGGTCTGGCTATGTTGAAGCCTTTCTTTAGTAGCGGCAACGCCATTCGGAATAAACCTCTAAAAAGTCCTCCAAGACCGCTACCATACATAACACTCGCACCCTTATGGTAGACCATTACCGGCTTGTGCGGTATAATAGTCTATGTACCTATGAGGGTCAACGTATAGGTTTGAACTTGCCATTTTTTATTCGTGATATCGATGCTTCACCGGCCTGAAATGCAATTTTATGAGGGCTTTACCGTAAGTGAAGCGTATGTTCTCGTTCTGATCCGATTTCAGCTCAATTGTTATGTTATCAATGTGCTTCTTGCACACGTGAATGTAGTGTGGCTTTTCATACGAGATTGTGATGACATCGTTGCTAGACCTGGTTATATGTACACATCGTAGCAAGGGCACAAAACTATTTCCGACTCTCTGGTAGTCAATAATGTCTGTGTAAACGTACATTGTGTAAAACCCCGCACGAATATCTGCCGGATGTGGTGCCACAGGCCTTGCGACCGTTAAGGGTACATCAGGGTCCAAGCCTAACATCCTCGCGAGTTTACCGCTAGCCGTCAGCGAAATATTTTCGTTTGCACTACTAATATAAATTCGGTTTTTCATTGCTGAATGGGACACCTCAATATCCAATTTTCTTGTTTTTAAAGCTTTATTCATCTCCTCCACTAGCGTTTTCATGTTCTTGTAATAGCCCCAGCTTTACAACAACGTAGCTGAGTTCCTTTTTCTTATCATCACTTACGATAAAAGCATTTTCATGATTTGATAGCATACTCCATGTACATGGGTATTGAATTTCTGCTAAAGCAACTTCCCATTGTCCACGAAATTCGAGGGGTCTCGCGAACTTTGTTGTGTAACTCGAAATTTTGTTTCCAGGGTAAATATCTAGACTGGCATTACTGGGGAGAGTGACATAAAAGCCTGCTGCCTCCATGGCGACCTAATGTTTCCTACTCTTTTAGATGTCAATCACACTATCTTTAGGTATCCAGCTGTTGTATTTTTCAGGCCATCCGACCCACTTCACTAAAACGTGTTTCTGGTTCTTATGCTTCTTTTCGGCTATTATTTTTTCGACCTTAACGGTTTTGTCTTTTCCAACTATAACCTTTTGTAATTCCTCCTCATAAAATGTTCCGGCAATGCTCGCCCCATCATAATCCTTCAATCTATATACAGGAGGGATTCTGTGGACCCTTTCAACGACTGTAAAATATTCGTCTGTATATGTTTGCTCATAAGCTTTTGCAAACTTTCCGTGTACTTTGGAAACTCTGACTGTGTCCCCCTCCTTAAACTTAAACGTTAGCTTGTTAGATCTTTTTGGAAAGAGACCATACATATTTTTAAAAACTTTAAAAGCATTATTTTCGTTTACTTCAGCGGGTTTCATTTTAATCGTGCTGTGGTAGCTGTTATTGTACCCCAGGACCAAATCCTGTACAGTATCTATATAGCGTCTAGTGTTGTGTGCTGTGAAGTATCTCCACATTCTGGATTTTAACGTTCTATTGAAACGTTCGACCACTTTCACATCGTCGTTGTCTGTGCCAAAGTGGAATATTTTGTTGCGTTTCATCAGACTCTGAAACCTTTTATTGAAAAATTCTTTACCTTTATCGGTTTGTATTTTTTTAGGTATACGTCCATTTGCGAGAATTTCTTGAAGGGCTTTTACCACTTCGATACCTGTCTTGTTTTTAAGAACACATACCCAGGCATATTTTGACAATATATCTATACAAGTTAGCATAAACTTCATATTATCATTATGCTCAGATAAACTTGACATGTCTACTAAATCAAGCTGCCATTGTGAATCAATGTTTCTCACAATAACCCTGTTTCTTTTGAAATTGACTCTGATGGGCTTGTGTAAAGTGTATGCATCTTCCCCGGACAACCAGTCCATAACTTTCTTGTTTGATATGTTACTACCTGTTGTTTCACGTAAAACCCTTCGCAAACGCTCTTTACCACCGTAAGAACCAGGATTTTCTGGAGCATAATAAACATCTTTCATGCGTTTGTCACCAGCCATCCTTACAGCTATCACAATAATGGCACAATATATAAAAACCAAAGTATTTATTTATGTATTTTTAAAAAAAGTTACAGGTTACATGACAGAAATTGCATATATTAACATTTAACCAGTTCTTGAAACGTTTAAAACATTGTCGTTCATCCGGGTCCGCACGCCTTCAGAGTGATCACACCACAGGTGCTCCTGCATTGCCCCGTCAATCTCCCAGAAATCTGTGTTGACAGCTGCAATAGCCTTCTCACTGGCCGGGTCAAGGTCTGTACATAAGATTTCCAGCAGTTTTTCCCTGATGTGTGGCTCCTCACGGAGTTCTGAAACAATGGTTTCAACAGACCCCAAGATTCTCACAAGATCTGGTACCACTCCGAACACTTTCAAGGCCTTGAGCAGCAGAGGGCGCAGCCACGGTTTCTTCACTTTTGTCAGGAATTTGTCAAAATTATATTTAAAATAATACGCCTCCGTTTCAAAGAGACAGCTGTGTCTCAGTTGACTGGGGTGGTCAACTTCACAGCCGGAACATTCACTTCTCAGTTGTTTTTCCATAGCGCCATTCAGAAGACAGGCGACTATGGCTTTCAGCAGCTTAATCATCGGGCTTGTAAGACAATAAAATAACATCATCACAATGCCAATAAATAAACCCTTGAAACAACCCCCCCACAACACCCCGAATAATAATACATTATAAATAAATAAAAAAAAAATAATAATTAAAAAATAAAACTTTTATTTTTTTATGCATAATTATATTTTTTTCATAACCTCATTAATATTTGTAAAATATGCAAATATGCCCATCAATCAAATTTTGACAGTTGCCGTATGCTATATACTACTGTCCTTGTTAACCCTCATTGTTCTCACCTGTGAGCAATCTCCCCTCCCCGCCTCTGAACACCTGATTCCCATTATGTCTGTCTCCCTCTGTGTATATATACCCTGTCATCTCAGTGTTTCTTCGCGAGTTCCTCACCATTGATTTGCTACTGTGTGTCTTTCTATTTTTCCGAGTACCTGCCCTAGTTATCTGTCTCCGAGTTTTTGTTATCCCTAGTCCTTCGCCTGTTGTTGTTTTAGTTTTGGATTCAGTCTTCGTTTTGTTTTCTTTTTGTTCCTTTTACGTCTCCCTGGTTTTGACCCCTGCCTGTGTTCTCGCGACCCTGATTTTGGATTCTGTTTTTGTGCCTTTGCTGTGTCTTCCCGGTTCTGACCCCTGCCTGTTCAGTGACTACCCTTTGGACTCTGCTTTGGTACCGTTGCCCTGTCTCCCCGATTTTTTGACCCGGCCTGTTGTACCATGGGTTGCTGCCTTGCCCCATCATTAAACTTCGGTTTTTGTACTTTCTGCCTGCGACTGAGTCCTGTCGCCACCTATCCTAACAGACGGATCCAGCTGTCACGGTCAAAGAGGTTCTCCTTGCTGTTGGAGAACAAGTTGGTCACAAAAATCTGTATTATGCCTCCAGGATTAATAAAGCGGTGGTAACGTTTCTGAAAGACGAACGCCTTGTTGGTCAGCTAATCGAGAGCAACGTTTATCTTAATGATGTTTTTGTTCAAGTTTCACCGCTAATTGCTCCGTCAACTAAGATTACCATTTCTGGTGTTCCACCGTTCATCCCAAATGAAGCTCTCGAGAGAGACCTTCAGCGATTTGGTAAAATAGCTAGTGCTTTTCGGACTGTTGGGCTCGGCTGTAAAAACGAGAAGCTTCGCCATGTCAAGTCTCTATGGAGACAGGTCTTCATGTTTTTAAGTTCACCTACACAGACCTTGGAAATATTTTTAAGGGTAAAGCATGAAGAAGGATTTTATATGGTTGCAAGCTCTGGAAGCATGAGATGCTTCGAGTGTGGCGATGTTGGTCACAAGCGATTTGCTTGCCCGCACAAACAGCGGGCTGCAGATAAAGCCGAAACCAGCACTCCGTCAGCGGAGGCCGATGCAGGAGAAGGGACGAGTGGACAGGGTGAAAGGGAGGTTTCGCAGGACGTATCCTGTGGTCAGTGTAGTCCCTGAGCAACAGCTTGAGAAAGCGCAGGCCGATTTAAATGAGAAGAAGCCAAACGTCAGCCCTGCAGCCGGGTAATTGAACCCGGGCAGGACGAACAGGCTAGTGGGGAGGGGGCAGGGGCTGAACCGCCTGTCATCGATAGCCAGAGAAACGAAGAAGATGATGAAATGATTCTGATTCGGACGGCATGTCAGAGTGGTGATGTGTACACGCTACATGAGATTAATACTTTTCTCGACGAAACCTTTGGTAAATCTGTTAAAGTAAAAGATTATTTCCATAACACTGAGAAATTTACGAAATCCGTTACAGCTTTGCAAAAATATTTCGGTCTCGATATATTGGATGAAAAAAAGCGTTACAGATTAAGAAAGCATATTACTGCTCGGAGAAAAGGATCTTTGCCTAAAAAAGGAAAAAATATGAAACGGATGAAAATCATTAAATAACACGAATGATTGTGTATCACAAGGTGTCTCTATTTTGTCCGTTTTTTCTATCTGTTTTTCTGTCTCCACTCTTTAATTTCTTTATGCAGGTTTTGAGGGTTGGGTCCATAAATATTAATGGGGGAAGGGATGGGCAGAAGAGGGCTTTGGTGTCAGAACTTTCTTAGATGTTGTTTTCCTTCAGGAAACACACTCTGATGAATTTAACGAAGTAGACTGGGGCTTGTGGTGGAGGGGTCAGTATTTTCTTTGCCATGGGACCAATGTTAGTGCAGGGGTAGCTATTCTTTTCTCACCCAGTTTAAGTGTAAATACTTTATCCACTACAGAGGTAGTGGAGGGCACGGTGCACACTGTGCAGGCTCAGATAGGAGAAACAATTTTTTGCTTTGTAAACATCTATGCTCCAAATGAGGGTTCAGAGCGTGTGGAAGTCTTTAGGAGATTGAGGGACACACTAGCACAGGGTGATCACAGGGATTGCACAATATTAGGGGGACATTTTAATTGTACTGTAGATTTTGCACTAGATAGAACAGTGAGGAACCACACTTACAATCATCCACTATTTTGTCCAGTTTATTGACACAGCTCGATTTAATAGACACATGGAGGGTTAAACACTCACAGGTTAGGCAATACACATGGGTTAGGGTATTAGATGGTAGGATCACTGCAGCAAGGTTAGATAGGATCTACATATCACAGGCTTTTAGCACCAAGTTATTGAGGAGTTTTATGCACCCAGTAGGTTTCACGGATCATCATTTAGTTACCACTGATGTATGCATTTCACCCAGTATGAAGTGCAACTCATACTGGCACTTTAACATCAAACTGTTACAGGACAGTGTTTTTTGTAAAAGGTTTGAGTCATTTTGGGAGGTATGGAGGAGCAGAAAGGCAGAAACTCTTTAATTCAGGGAGGTTGGAAAGACACAGGTTTGTGTTCTTTGCCAGCAGTACACCTCCCACTCTACAGCCAGGGTCAGAGCCGAAATTAAGAAACTGGAACAGGAGATACAAGAAATTCAGGATAACTTTATGACACCTGGCAGCTCTATCCAGGAGAGCCTGCTGCAAGGGAAAAGGGAAGTGCTGAGCACACTGTTACGGGAAAGGGTGAAGGGGGCCATAGTGAGGGTGCGTTTTAGCAACATCAAGGACATGGATGCACCCAGAGGCAGATTCAGCCTGTCTTCGCCTCTCTGATGGCAGGGTGACGAGTGTCCCTGCTGAGATGAGGAGACAAGCAATTTGTTTTTATACTGCCCTCTATGGGGCGGATGACTGCGGAGTGTGCTGCATAAGGAGTGTGCTGCAGAACTACTCAAGGACCTTCCTCAGTTGGGGGCTGCTGCACGTGCAGCTTTGGACTCTGAGGTTAGCCTGGATGAGCTGACAGCAGCAGTGAAACAGCTGGCACCAGGCAAAGCACCAGGCATTGACGGCTTACCAGTCGATTTTTATAAACATTTTTGGATTTGTTTGGGCCCTGATTTATGGGAAGTGCTGGTGGAGTGTGTCAGGAGTGGGCCAATTTTTGGGCCAAGGTACACAGTTAAAAAAAAGGCAGCTTCATGTTTTAATTAACTTGCTGTCTGGACTAGCAAAATTGTCTATATGGAAGACGAGGAAGAACTGCATTACGGGTCAGGGGTCAGTTGACCCCATCTTTATGTTAAAGGGACTGCTTGCAGCCCGCATCAGGGTGGCCTTCAGTTTTTATAGCCTCACAGACAACCTGGAGGCTTTTGTAAATACATGGTGCATCGAAGAAGTGCTTTGTTCTATTCAGAGTGATATGTTGGTACTTCATCAAGTACTTTTTTGTCTGTTTTATCCATTTCTAATTTTATTTCTTTCTTTCCTTCTTTTTCAGTCCTTGTGAAATGATCTGTTCCCGGTAATGGTGGTTGTTTTTTGCATTTTGTTAATTAGACTATTTTCCCTTGGTTTTCCGGTAATGGTTTTCTCTTTTTTTGTGTTTTTACTTTTAATTTAATTTTCTTATTTTCTGTTTGTTTGTAAATATGTGAACACATAGGTCTTGTGCTTTGTTCTGTGCATTAAAGGAGACCTTAAAACTCAAACTCTCTCTCTCTCTCAACCTTTCATATGCGGCTTTAGCATGCAGTCCATAGGCACCCGATCGGCCAGCGGAGGTCGCTAGATAGCAACGAACTCTTGACTAAACCCTTACATACCTTTGACATTTCATACCGAAGACCTTTGATTACTTACAGTCATTTAGCCAACCATGGTTTCCATACTATTCCCGTGTAATTTACAGCTTAATCTAGTCCCACACCCCTATTCCCATAGAGATCCCTTCAAATGCAGAGATATATAGTATATATAGTATATTATACTTATCGCTTATAGTATCGCTTGTAGAAGTACCTGAAAATAAGATATCAAGAGTCTTTTGATATCCTTTTATACCTAGTCATGATAGCATCACCTGTTTACCTGTAGAATGTTCCAAACAGGTGTTTTTGAACTTCCCAGTATTTCTTTTGCCCCGGTCCCAACTTTTTTGGAACGTGTTGCAGGCATCAAATTCGGAATTAGCGTATATTTACAAAAATCAATAAAGTTGATAAGGTAAAATATTAAATATCTTTTTTTTGTACTGTTTTCAATTAAATATATGTAAAAGAGAATTTACTAATCACTGCTTTCTGCTTTTATGTGCATTTGACATACTGTCCCAACTTTTTTGGAATTGGGGTTTGAAAAGGACGGTAATCGGTAATTTATCATTTTATTAATATAAATTTGGTGCCTAACGTGGGGCTGAACATAGCCAATTTCTACCCCAATTTAGAATGGCCAATCATCTTCAACCGCAACCAAGCTCATGTGCAAACCCCACTGATTCCGGAGAGTGTAGAAACCCACGGTTCTCCTCTGAAACACTTGGGGCTCTATCTTGGCGATCTTAGCGCTTCGTCAAAGCACATGGCGTTAAGTGCATTTAGGGCGTGTCCAAGTCCAGTTTTGCAATTTCTTTTAATTTTTTAAATTTGTTTCTGATTTTTCCCCATTTTTCTCCCAATTTAGTAGCCAATTGAACCCCTATTCTAATTCAATTCCCCCCGTGTAGCAACCGCTAGAGAATCACCGCTACACAACCCCATTAGCCGGCGGTAGGACGGGAGGGCGCCACGTCCTCTTCAGGGCGCGACTCCTCCTAGCTCCTGACCGTGATTCCAGCTCGCCCAGGGCCGCTATGCGCGCAGCGATTCTCTCCGAGCCCCTCCCCCCACCCGGAAGCAGCCGTCAATTGCTGCTCCCACAGGGCGCCGGCCACGCTCGGATCTGGCAGGACCGGGGCGCGAACCCCGATCCTCGGAGCACAACTGCACCGACTGACTTACCGTTGTACCACCGCAGCGCCCCTCAGTTTTGCTATTTTAACGGCATGTTTTTTGGGCGCTAAGCACGGCGCAACGTGCAAATGGGCTGAACCTAGTCTCTTCATTAATTATAGGTGTGTCTTGGCGTGACATGCAATGAACCAATCAAAATGTCATATACCATTCCCTTTGAAAGCCTGCTTTTCCACCTTGGCGGATTGCTTATATGAGGGCGAAACAGACATGCTTGTGCATGTTTAGTGCGACCAAGGAATAGGCTATATGGATCAATAGTAGCCTATGATCAATATTATTCGGACTAACCATTATGAGTTCCCGGTAATTCCGGACAGTACTGTTATTTTACAAAATATATGCGGTTAAATTTCGTTAAAAGCACCTGCAACAGCTGATAATAAGCTACCAATGCAGTGGCGTGGCGTGACTTTTCCACTAGGTGGGACTGCTTTGAATCCAGCACGTCAGAATTATAATTTTTCTTGACACGTAGTAGGCATAAGAACATAGTCCCCTAGGATTCATCATTCAATCCTTTTTTGTTATTTTTTGAAGAAACATACTAGTCTACTTACAAACTTCTAATACTTTTCAGAAATAAAAATGAATAATAGTATATATTTAACAGAACTCGTTTTTTTCCGTTTGTATGGCATTGTCTGACACTATATTTAATTTATGTAATATAGGCAAGATAACATGCATTCATTTAATTAGACAATTAAATTAAAATGATAGGTTATTAGTGCATTTTTACATTTGAAACATTTATTCTATCCACAAGTAATCAAATCTCAAATTTCACAAAGCAATCAAATGTCCACCCGTAAACATCATTCGCAGGAGTCGCAGCCATATAAAGCTCGAACAATTAATAGGGCAAAAGCGGAAAAGCTGCCAACAATATATTCACACCAGTGCACTGAAAGTGTTCCACATAAAATAATTCATAAGAAAAAAATAGGCCTATACAGCATTTCTTTACGGTCTCGTAACCTATGCCTTCAGTTATTTTAACTCCAAAGTAATTAGAGATATATGGGGACATATGGGCTACTCACTTATAGTTGAATTTGGCTCATCATTCTTTCAGTGATGCGAATCTGTCTATTACCTTCTGCACACACAGAACTCCTCTCTCTCGTAGATAAGGGAGAGTTCTGTACGCAGTTTGGTCTTGTGATCCCCAGCATACAATCCAGCAGTTCATTCTGAATAATATTTGATGTACCTTTAAACACAGTTGCAGTTTCCAAATGTTGTTTCAACACACTGTCCAATTCAGCAGCAAAATTCACTAGTCCAACAAAAATCCCAGGGTTGGCAGTGTCACTGCTCTCATCGTGGCCACGTAATCCAAGTTCATATGTTCCACAAAATTTGACACAGTCAATAATCCTTGAAAGTATAGCTCTATTCCTGCCAACGTCTTCATTATGCTTAGCAATGCCGAGCCTGTAGCTGTCGCTAAGTTGGCTAGCAATGTTCATTCTCCCAAACATGGCTAGTTTCATGGCATTATCCGTATGAGCCTTGCTTTCTTCATGTTTTTTTTTTTTTTCGGAAAGATGCTTAAGATCGCTCATTCCAGTTTCAGTCCAAGCCTCGTTCGATGTGGACGTTCGAAAAATTAAGCATGGGAAGAAAAAAACAGCATGCCGCTTGCCACATCCACAGAGCCATGGTTTCCATGCATACCAGGTGCTAGCAAAATTCCTGATGTATGATTTGCCACGATCACCAGAGGCTGTCGAATGTTGAGGTTCTCAGGCTGATCTGGACCCAAATGCTTCACAATAAGCTTCTCAGACAAACTTCTCCGTTCAAATGGTTTTTCAAAAAAGAATCAACACTGTTAGGAGCAGATTGTTCCTCCGGCACATTCATTGTTGCATTAGTCACTAACAGCTAGCTAACTTTACTCTCCCGACTTCCTGATCTACCATTAACAACTACTATGCATACAGTTTTACACAGCGCCATCTATCAACTCGAGCGGGTATTTCTCCGCCCAGGAATCAGTTATTTTCGGCGTGCGCTGTCAACCAATCCAGTGTGGGATGGTGTGGCTCTGCATTAAAGGAGCACAGTCAGGCATATGCATGTGTCAAGGGTATGGAAACCTTGTCACTGTAATTAAAAAAATATGAAGGACGAAGAATAGCTAAGATTACAATTCAGTTAACATGGTGACATTTATCCCTGTTTTTTAACCATAGGATATAAAAAAAAACCTTATGCACAGCGAATCTGCTGTAGTCTAGGCTATTTGAAAAACAATAAATGCAATATTCACTGGACAAGGTTTTGAACTATTTTCAGTCACAAACCATTCTATTTACTTACAGGCTGTATTCCTAGATAAACAGAGCTATATTATAATGACATCTGAAGCGCATTTTCAGAACTCAAATGTCCGTCTATTGCAGTGCGTGAGTTTTCCATTGAATGACAATTCACGCATTAGGTGTAAATGACAAATCGCGCATTAGGCTTGATATAGATGTTATTAGCTCCCTTTTAATGGATAGCGATTGTCCCGTACCATTGCACATCGCCTGGATGTTGATAGAGTGCGCTGAAAGCAATTTAATGTGGCATTCTTCCCCTTCGCTGAGGGAAAGGTATGTGGACCTATGGACCCTTTTATTATTATGCATTTTTTGATATAGCCTACACAATAATAATATTTCACATTGTAATCTTGATATGTTAGTCATGCTTGTGCGCGTCCCTGTGTGTAACAGACAGGAGGGTACGCGCGTTGTGCACACACCTATATAGATGCACTTATATGCGCCGTTAAGATAACATTTAAACAACTGCGACATGACTTTAGACCAGGTTTGTGGTGGTTTTAGTGCAAGCGCTTTCTGCTGGCTCAAGATAGCAATATGCCAAAAATAATCCTGGCCACTCCTCATCTTAAGACCAACACGCCCAGTTCACTTGTAATGGGTGCAAGAATACATGGTATTTAAACGACGTGAACTCAAGGCGTTATAATGAACCATGCGCCGGGTGTAAGACAGCAAAGACACTTGCGTTTGGGTTAGCGCCGGGTGTAAGATAGGGCCCCTGGTATCGCCAGCTGTTTCTTTATTTCTGTATTTCAGATTTTCTTTTATTCACACATGACGTTGTCCAAACGATTGAATGCTTGATTAGTGGAAATGTTTGATCATAATATCAATGCACAATGTTGCAAGGTGGGATAAATCATTAACGGTTGTTTCGCCATTTATTTAAAAATACAAATACTTTCTGCATGGGCTATTTCAGTATATATTTCATAATATCCTAGGCTACCACACAAAGGCACACTTTTTTCTATATAGCAAAATTTAATGACAACTTGTATAATTTATTGACTTACGCAATCTGATGCAATCAGAAAAAACAATAGGACTAAAACACAAATTATTAGGTATAGGCCTACTTAGTTTGTGATTTTAGACATTCCTCTGTGAAACAAATGCATTATTACATTGATAGTAAACATTTTTCTGCGATATTAATGCAAGATAGATATAATGTTATCGTCTTCCACTGCAGTCCGCTGTGAGCTGTGCGCTCCTCACCTCTGGTCCGAAAATAGTGAAATTCAGTAGCCACGCCCAGTGCACCAGGCGCCATGCGCCAGTTACTATGACGGTTTGCCACATGCCATGCGCAAGCCGGAAAATAGAGCCCATAGGGCCCTATCTTACACCCGGCACTAAGCGTCACTAACCCAAACGTAAGTGTCTTTGCTATCTTTACCCGGTGCAGGAGTCATTATAGCACATAGCACTCGCGTTGTTTAAATACCAGGTAATCTTGCGCCCATAGCAAGTGAACTGGGCGGGTTGGTCTTAGGATGTATGGCCAGGATCATTTTTGGCGTATTGCTATCTTGAGCCAGCAGAAAGAGATTGCGCTAAAACCACCACAAACCTGGTCTAAAGTCATGTCTCTCGCATATAAGTGCATCTACACAACGTGCATACACCCCCGTCTGTTACACAGGGGCGTGCACAAGCATGACTAAAAATATCAAGATTACAATGTGAAATATTATTATTGTGTAGGCTATATCAAAAAATGCATAATAATGAAAGGGTCCATAGGTCAAAGACCACATACCTTTCCCTCAGCGAAGGGGAATGCCGCATTAAATTGCTTTCAGCCCACTCCAAAAACATCCAGGTGATGTGTGATGGTAGGCTACGTGTAAGGTTACATGTAGACTATTCGCAATTATCCTGGATCAAGCTATGACTTAGCCTATATTTGCTGATAACACCAATATCAAGCCTAATGGGCAAATTGTCATTCACACATAACGCGTGAATTGTCATTCAATGGGAAACTTGCGCATTAGACGGACATTTGAGTTCTGAAAGTTAGCTTCAGAGGTCATTATAGGCTATAATACAACTCTCTTCATCTAGGCCTACAGCCTGTAAGTAAATAGAATGGTTTTGACTGAAAAAAGTTCAAAACCTTGTCCAGTGAATATTGCATTTATTGTTTTTCAAATAACCTACAGTCACCGGGATTCACTATGCATAAGGTTTTTGCGATAGCCTCTGGTTAAAAAATGGAGATTAATTTAAGTTTCACCATTTTAACTGAATTTTAAACTTATTCCAAGTCCTTTATATTTTTGTTAATTACAGTGAGCAGGTTTCCATACTCTGAGTGTATTAAAACCTTGCTGCCCACAATTAATTCAAACTGAATGCCATTCTCTGCATGTGCGCTTTGACTTAATGCAGGATCAGATCAGTTTCATCTGCTGTAAATCATACTTTTCATGGTCTTCCCGGACTTGTTTTAAATCATTAAACTACCGCAGGTTGGTTACATTTCCATAAGCAGGATAATATGCGTGTGATGATGCAGTAAAAGTTGGACCCAATGTGCAGGATAAGAAGCAGTGTGCAATGTACTGGAGGCCAGACAAGGAGTATAAACGAAACTTTTACTGGGGAGAGACAAACGCCAAAAGAAAGGGTTGCCAGTAAGGGCAAAAACACAACACTATTATAACAAATAAACTCAGGAACAATTAACACGAGAAACAAGGACATAAACACGTTTGTACACGAAGGAGCTTGAGAATTCAGACATGTAGCAAATCGTCAACATCAAACAAACCGCAAACACGAGAATCAAGCAATGAGACAAAGGAAACGGGAGGTAAATATACACCTGGGGTAACGAGGGAAATGGGAAACAGGTGGAACAGGAGAACACGAGGTAAAACAATCAGCACATTAGACAGGGGAGTTTGTGGTGTGAGGGCGACCTCTGGTGGTCACGGGAGGAATCGTGACAATGCGTGAACCTATGGGTTCCCAACCTGACAGCTTTAGTGTATTTAGTGTCATCATTAAGGCAAAATAACGGTATTTATGTTCAATCAATATTAGAAGGCACTAATGAACTTCGGATGAAGCTTGAACTTCGAGAACTCCATGAGAACAGCCTCATGGAATTGACAATGCTTCATTGTATAATCAAACAAAATGTGTTAAACAAGCAGGCTAATTTGGCGTTTTCTAAGGTGAGACGAAAGCTTATTCTCAGCTGTTGCAGGTGCTTTTAACGAAATTTAACTGCACATATTTTCTAAAATAACAGCACTGTCGGGAATTACCGAGAACTGTGCCGGTGTTAAACCCTAATATTAAAGATTATTATTGTGTATATCGAAACATGTCATAATGGTTAGTCGGAATAATGTTGATCATACTATTGATCCATATAGCCTATTCATTGCTCGCACTACACACGCACGAGCATGTCTGTTTCGCCCTCAAGCAATCCGCCAAGGTGGAAAAGCAGGCTTTTAAAAGGAATATGACATTTTGATTGGTTTATTGCATGTTACGCCCAAGACACACCTATAATTAATAAAGAGACTAGGTTCAGCCCATTTTCACCTTGTTCCGTACTTATCGCTCAAAAAACACACCGTCTAACTAGCAAAAAGTGGACTTGGACATGCCCTAAATGCACTGGCACCATGCATTTAGACCAAGCACTAAGATCGGCAAGATAGGGTCCATAGTGTCAAGATGAAAAAATTACGTTAACTGGTATTTAAGAGATGTCAAACATTGAACTGGGTCAAATGGACCCTGAACATAATAGATAATTTTTTTGCATACTTATAATACTCAACTCTGTTAGCTTGTTTACAAATGTAACAAGCTAATTATGTGAAATAATTAGATATTTTCAATACTATAATCGAAGAATGACAAAACATAACGCAATCAGTTGAAGCCGGCATCACCCTTGCTGATAAACTATTTCATAAAAAAATGGAATGTAACAAGATAAAGCATAACACAATTTTTGAAAAAAAGAAGTCGGCACAGCCCTTATCGAGTGATGTTATACGCATCAATAAAGCTCCCGTGGGAGAGAAACAGCATGGCCACTGACCGTGGTGCGCAGGTGACCGTCATGAAAAGGCAGAGTTCTCCCCAAAATAATGTAACATAGGCGGTGCATCACTCTGCTTCATCACTAGCGCCACTGTGTAACCAAAATATTAGCCAATGTCTGCCATATCTTGTTGCCGTTCTATTTATGCTACGTCAGGGAAGAGATGCTTCTGCAAAGCCGGGGAGGAGCAATGGGCGTATAATCAGAAAAGAATCACTGCTTATTTTGTCAAGGCTAGAAAATTTTTTCTTTCCTTTGGTACAGGACTTTAGGTTCGGCATGTGCTGCGAACCAAACAATTTCAGTCTTGCTTTAATGCATGTGCAGAACTTTTCTTCTGTGTGAAACTTAAATTCAAAACTCTGAGTTCTCACTTCCTGATGGCGAAGTGTTAATGTACCTTATTTTATTCAAAAAGAAATTATGGGCATTTAGCTACTATTACATTTTAATAAATGAAAAAATGTTATATTTAGCATTTAATGGTTTTATGCTGTACCTAAAATGTACCGAACTATCAAAAAACCAATTGTTTTGTGTACTGTTACACTCCTACTGGGTACCAATTAAACCCAGTCAGGACTTTTCACATATTTCATAATATTCTTCAACTAACAGGTATTCCTTCAACTAGTTTTTTTTTAAGTTTATGAATTAAAGGTCCAATATTGTTTCACTTTTGGGCAATTTTACATCATTCATGTGAGTCTATGGAACAGTTGTAAGTTGTTTTTCAATAAAATTAATTTTGTGTATTTTTAATCAAGCACTACAACGCACCCCTTTGTGTCCTTCCAACTGAACAAGCCGTTTTGGCATGGGTCATTGATATTCATAAGCCCTTGTCTTGATTGGCTGAGCGGCCTGCTTCCTCTATGCCTTGAAAAAGTAAATAAATTCCACGCAAGATGGTTACCCAGCAATGCGTAGACTTTCAGTGTGCTGGCTGCCTTGCCATGATCAAGCAAGGACTGTAAAAATCCAGTAAGACAGAAATCGGACAATGTACAGGGTCCACGCCTTTCTGTGAGCACCATGTGCAGAACAGTTGCCACATATATCCATAGACCCTCCTCATAGAGGGGGCTCTAGAGTTAAGCAGCATCCGGAGGACAGGGGAACCGCACCCAGTTAACAAAGGGTTGGGCTCCTCAGTGGCAATGCCCAGAGCTTCATATTGCTTGGCCGAGATTGCCAAACAGAGCCGCTCTGTTGCGACAGCAGGTCTATCCGGATCGGGAGTTCCCAGGGCGACCCATAAACAATGCAGAGGAGCACTGGAAACCATGGTTCCATCGGCCACCTGGGGGCCACCAGAGAAGCTTGTGGTGGCCCGTGCTGACCCTGTGCAGGGTCGCCTTGACCATCGGCCATTCGCCGGGTTTAATCTCCTGGGAGGTGTACGGCACAAAGAGAGGCAAGCCTGGGAAGTGCCTATTTTAAGAGACGCTCGGTCACTTTCAAGACTCCACCCTAATGATTTATGTGGTAAACTGTTGATGTTAGGATCCTGTAATTCTGTCTGTTTAATTTGTTATGTTTCCTGATTTCTTTTCCTTTTTTCCTGCATTTCCCTCGCGATTGTCAGTCCGCGTTCCATGTTCCTCAGATTCCACTCCCTGTCTTTGTCATTACACTATTCGGGTGATTTTGGGAACATTAGGGTTTCCTCTGTATTTCGTATCTCGTTTTCTTCCTTCTGGCTTTATTAATATTTGTATTTAATACTAATGTACTAATCATACTAAGTGTTAGATTAGATTTAATACTAACCTGCTAACAAACTAACGTGTATATAATACTAACCAGCTAACCTACTAATATTAGGGTTTTAGAGTTCGCTACTAACATTACTAATTACTAATTCACCTTGAGTTTCTACCTGCAGCTGTCATTTCCCTCCTCGTTATCCTATCCCTGTATCTATCTGATTTTGCATTCTCTACACTTGTGTCCACTTTCGCGTTCCTCCCCTCCAAGCTGTGCACTTGTCTACCTGCTAACCCCAGGCTGTTTGTTATCATTGTGTCTATGTGTATTCCAGTCCGTGTCTTACGTTTCCCCCATTATTGTATTATTGGTCCTTGTTAACCCTCATTGTCCTCACCTGTGTACTCTCCCATTTCCCCTCCTCTTCACACCTGATTCCTTTTGTGTAATCTTCTCCCTGTGTATTTAAACCTTGTTATTTCAGTCTGTCTTCGCGAGTTCCTTGTACCAAATATTTTGCGACTGTGTTTCTTTCTGTTCCTCCGAGTATCTGCCTGAGTTGTTTGTTTATTTCCTAGTATCTGTTTTCTAGTTTTTGTTTCCCTAGTTTTTTTGCCTGTTGTTGTTATGTTTTGTATTCAGTCTGTTTTGTTTTCTTTGTGTTCCTCCTACGCCTCCCCGGTTTGGACCCCTGCCTGTGTTCTCACGACCCTGTTTTTGGATTCTGCTTTTGTACCTTTGCTGTGCCTTCCTGGTTACGACCCCTGCCTGTTCCTTGACCATTCTTTGGACTGTGATTTGTTTCGTTGCCTGTCTCCCCGGTTTTTTGACCCAGCCTGTCTTACTACGGATTGCTGCCTTGCCCTCATTAAACTTCGGTTTTTTGTACTTCTGCCTGCGTTTGGGTCCTTCCCCCTACCAGCTCCTAACAGTTGAGGTGTTGTCTGACCTCACCATTACATGCTTGCCCTGTAGCATGGGCAAGAAGTGCCTCAGTGCTAGAAACACTGCTCAGAGTTTGTGGTCGTGAACACACTCCCTGAGCTGGCCGGTGCTGACAGACAGCTCCCCAACCAGTCAGCGAAGCGTCCGTCATTACCACCACGTGCCGTGATAGTATAACCCCCATCCGGACCCCCTTTTTTAGGAAGCTGACTCGTTGCCATGGGTGGAGTAGCTGAGAAAACCGATGTGACACCCTGATTCGAGCATAACGGTCCCACTTGGGGTGCAGCGCCATAGCATTCAACCACACTTGAAGTGGCTTGGCTGCCAGGATTCCAAGAGGCACGACTGCTGAGGTGGCCGCAATCAGGCCCAGAAGCCTCTGAAAAACCCTCATTTCGAGGACCTGGTTCACTTGGAACTGACACACCACGTCAAGCACAGTAGCTATGCGACGGGGCATCAATGACGCCTTCATGCTCCTTGAATCGAGCAACAGTCTCATGTACTTGATGGACTGTTTCGGCGCTAGATGGCTCTTGCCATAATTGATATTGATACCCAGGCTGGAGACATGTTCCAACATCTGGGCAATGTGTGTGAGTGCCATACTGTACAACTCGGTACATATTAGCCAATCGTCTAGGTATGACAGGATTTTCAACCCCCTCAGTCAGAGTGGCGATAGAACCGCACTCAGACAGCAGGTGAATACACAGCGTCAGAGAAAGACCAAATGGGAGGACATTGAACTCGTATGCCCGACCTCGGAATGCAAAGCATAGAAAACGACGATGCTCCACACCATCCACAGCCGTGAACCAATCCCCTGGTCTCACGGTGTGTATGACATCCGATATCCTGAGCTTCCGGAAAGTGTATCATTTTAGATACGCATTCAGGCTCCTCAGATCCAGAACTGGTCAGAGGAGACCATTTTTTTTCGGTATTATAAAATAGGTTGAGTAAAAGCCACTGAGCCGTTCGGAGGGAGGCACCAGTGATACGGCGCCCTTTCTTAGAAGGCCTGTAATTTCCTGCCCCAGCATTCCTCACTGGATGGGGTCCAGGCCGCGTGTGTATCTGACCTTGGAAAATATTGGGAGCCGACGGTTGAACTGGAGGCAGTAACCCTTTAGATTTGTCACCCTTAAAGTGATCCATCCATATCTACTGCATATCTGGCAGCAGAGTGATGGTTTGAGGCTCGCTTGTTACCTCAGACCCTTGATGACTAACAAATGAATAACAAAAGGTATGGTTTCACAACCACACCTAATTATGATACTTACAGATTCCATGCTTCCAGCAGGGTCCCTGGTAGACGGAACAGCTCCTTTTTTCAGAATCGATTTTCCAATGATGCCAGCATTTAGCTTCCTTTTCAATGCATTCAGCAGGGAAATGTCCTGTGTATACTCGAGCGTGAGCTAACAGTGCTACTGTCCACTGAGCCAAAATTAATGAAATAGATACACTTTTGGCAAAGAAATTGGATCTTTTTGAAGGGTGTGCAGTGATTTAACAGCCCAACAGCCAGGAATAGAACATGTTTTATAGGCCATTGCTAGCAGCACTCGGCTAGCCGGTTAGCTAATTTGACTCACTGTTGAGCAGGCTATAGCCAGTAGTGTCAGCTGTGCCTATAGCCTTTCTGAGTCTATGTCCTTCTGTGTTTTGTTTCTATATACAGCATCTTTGTGACAGTTTTCTGTAAAAAAACCGCTATACAAATAAAAGTAATTTGATTTGATTAAACTTGTGAATTTAACCGCTTTAACTTAGCCTACTGTGCAATTTCCTAATTCCCACTCGCTCTGAATGCCAAGTGCAATCAGGGCGGTCAGAAGTACCAGGGGAGGGCAGGCTGGATAAGTAAATCGGTAACCATTGATTAGTATATTAAAATGAGCTCCTTTTTGACATTGAAAAGGCAAACAATTCTAAACGACTTGTAAAAGAGGTTAGTGTATTTGTCATTACTGGTTCTTAAAAATTACTAAAGGCACCTAATTCATATTTTCAAAGTTCTGTCTCATCTAATCCTGAGAGAACAAACATGAAAACATGCAAGGAAACAATATGGGACATTTAAGTCATAAACCTTGAAGTGAGAGACTTTCACTTTTGATATTTATTTTCTTTAGCTATTTTTATTTTTATTTTTTTAAACCATCTACCCCCCCACCAACCCCCTTCAAAGGCATGAGTGCCATTCTGTGAAAAGAAATCTGGGGAGATCCCTCAAAAGTTATACATATAGAAAAGTTAAAGGGAGTACCAAAAAGTGGCCATCATGGACAGGTGGCCACCGTACAAAGGTATATATTATAAAAGGTATTCTCTCGCCATTGAATAACAGCAATGATGAAAAGTTATTATAAATTAATTATACAGAATGTTCTATATTGAAAGAACCTGTAAGTTTACTCTATATGTCCCCTCTTAAAGCACAACTGAACTTTGGTCGAACTTTGGGTTGTGTAGTTACCTGGCCATGATATGAGTCCAAATGCTGGCGAAGTATGTTCGTTAGTTGCTCTGTGCTCCCCTGGGGTGATCATCCAGAATAGGGTATTTGTCGCTCTCCATTCACTTCTATAGCGCAGCTTAAACGGTCTCAAAATTACTCTTATAGCACGTATACGCATGCGAATGCGAATGAAGCGGATTCTGTCAATACAATACCAATTGAACACCTACATGGAAGATTTTGGACCGATGTGTTAGACAGCACTCTCCACCATCATAATCAAAACACCAAATGAGGGAATATCTTCAGGAAGAATGGTGTTCCATCCCACCAGTAGAGTTTCGTAGACTAGAATCTATGCTAGACTAGAGGTAGAATCTATGCCAAGGCACATTGAAGCTGTTCTGGTGGCTCGTGGTGGCCCAACACCTTACTAGTCGGGACCCTTTAAGGGTGAGAAAATGTTCTGAGGATTTCCGCAGTGACGCTCCCCTCCTTTATAGGGAGGGATTATGTTTTTTTAATTTTTATTAGACCTTTATTTAACTAGGTAAAATCAGTTGAGAACCAATTCTCATTTACAATGACGACCTGGCCAAGAGGCCTCAGCAAGAGTATATAAAATAAACACAGTCAACACAAAACGACACATACAGTACATAAGAAACGGCAAAAGACAGCGTAGGTAAATAAAATAAATCTAAAATCAATAAACACTATGTGCAAGAGAAGGTGAGTTACTGGGTATTTTTGTAGAATTATAACCGGAGAGAGAGAGAGAGTAGAGGGCTGGTCAGCAGGTACAGTAGTCAACTATAACCTGTTGCAGATTTTGTTTGAACGTGTTAAGTGATGTAAGGGCTGTGAGTGTGAGTGTGTTTTGTAGTGTGTTCCAATCGTTTGCTGCGGCAAAATGGAAGGAATTACGGCCAAAGACAGTCCGGACCTTTGGGATGTTGAGCATAATGAAATCACTGGATCTTAAGCGGTAATTGCTATCGGAAATGTGCAGGAGGTTTGAGAGTAGTGAGGTGTCTTTCCCAGGATTGTTTTATAAACTAGTTGCAGCCAATGTTGTAGCCGCCTGGTATGAAGGGAGGGCCAATCCACCAGTTCATAGAGATCACAGTGGTGCGCGTGGCAAAACGGATTGCTGAGTGGTGGAGTGTGTCAAGCTTGCTAAGGGTGCCCTTTGATGCCATTTTATAGATTGTGTCGCCGTAGTCGAACATGGGAAGGATGGTCATTTTCACGAGCGTGTATTTGATGGAGTGCGTGAAGGAAGCCTTATTTCGATACGGGAAACAAAGTCTAGCTTTGACTTTAGCCAGAAGGTTATTGATGTGTGTGTTAAATGAGAGAGATGAGTCCAACCAGAGGCCAAGATATTTATAGGAGCTGAGCCATCAGCACTGGAAATCTTGGGGAGGCTGGTGATGTTGAGATTTTTCTGGTCAAACAGCATACATTTGGTCTTTTTGGAGTTGAGAAGCAGGTGGAAATTGAGGAAAGACTGCTGAATAGAGCTGAGGCTTTGTTGAAGAGTGGACGCAGCAGAGTGGAGTGAAGGGCCAACTGAGTATATGGTAGTATCATCAGCATACAAGTATCGTGGCAGATTTCCAGTCCAGGGGGAATACAGACAGTTGAAGTGACAGGTTAAACAGGCTTGTAATGGGGACAGCAATAATATGAGCGGCCGCTTTTAAAAACACAGTCATCAGATCCGGCTGACTTGTTTGAATCTAACTTAATTAGTTCATCCAGGATTTCCGAAACCATAACAGGTTGAAGGGAGAAGCTGTTGATGCTTGATGGTGGAATAGGAGTATGAGATGAGGCAGTGTTAGGGGCAGCTGCATCAAAGACATGAGATGATTTCACGAAATGGTGGTTGGGGAGCGTGGCAATGCATGGTTTATCATTAACAACAATGTCACAGAATTTTTTTTAGAGGTGGGTAGATGAGGAGAAGCAAGTTTGTTTCCCATGGACTTGACTGTTTTCCAGAAGTTCTTGGCAATTTCTCTTTGAAATGATTGATTTTAGCTTTCCTGATCGCCTGTGTGGTTTTGTATCTGCATTGTCTGAAAGCCAGCCAGTCGGCAGGAGACTGAGAAGACCTAGCTTTCCGCCATAAAGCGTTTTTAGTTGGATCAGAGCAGCCAAGTCGTGGGTAAACCAGGGGCTATAACGATTCTTGGTCCAGAATCTTTTCAGTGGGGCGTGTTTATCAATGATAAGGCTAAAGGTATTCTTAAAATAAGACCAGGCGTCACAGAGGGGATAAGGTTGATTCTATCCCAGTTCACAGCTACAACATCATGTAGGAAGGCCTGATTATCAAAGTTCTTCAGTGAGCGCTTGGAGACAATCACTGGTGGGCGTTTGACAGAGAGGCCAGAGCGAATGCATGCAATGGCACAGTGATCACTCAAGTCTTGACTGAAGACTCCAGTTTGGTAGTTTGATGGAGTGTTGGTAAGAATAATGTTGATCAGTGTGGCAGATGTGGGTGATTTCAAATTGTGTCTGGTTGGCTCGGTTATAATTAGAAAGAGGTTTAAAGCATCAAATTGCTGTATGACTAAATCTGGGGGGTTGATCATATCCCAGTTTAGATCACCCAGGAGGACAAACTCAGAGGAAATGTGAGGGGCCAGAAGTTCACTAAGAGCTGTTAGTGTACATGCTGGAGCTGAGGGTGGTCTATAGCAGGCAGCAACCGAGAGAGTGAAATTTGTTGACAGTTTGTTTTAACAGTAACAGTTCAAATTGCTTGGGAAATGACTTAGACAGTGTTACAGAACATTGCAAATGGTCTTTTACAAAGATAGCCACACCACCTCCCTTAGTGGATCTATCCTGACGAAAGACAATGTAACCCGGGTTTGCAGTATGTACCCAAGATTTTGATGATCAAGTTTTGGCAACAAACTACGGATATTGACATGTAAAAAGCCCAAAGATTTGCGTTCAAAAAAATCATTAAACGACAGATTATAGGCAGTGGGACCTCGAAGAGCGGGCCCTGGGTTTGGGTGAACATTGCCAGTGTCATGGTTTTAACCCTTTTTGCCTATGCGGTCGTTCTCCTTGGTGGCCACGTGAGGGCGCTGCTCTTTAGGTGGATGCTTGCTCCGCCCAGCTTAGATTACGGGGCTGCTGTTAGCGCCCACACCTGTGCTTGTCACCTGGAGAGAGGTATATAAGCCTACCGTTTTCTTCGTTCGGGGCTTCGACATTGATTATTGTTAATTGTTATGTACTGTGGTGTATTATTGTCTGTGAGTTCTCGTACCATTTTGGCTTCTTGCCTATTTTTAAACGTCTCGTTGTTGAGGCAGGGCTTATTTCCTACTGGCTTAGTGGTTGGTTATCTCGTAGTAAGTTTTGGACCGTATCTCTCTGCTCTATTTCGCGCAGTTGTGCTTAATCTCCGTGTATGGAGATTTGGGCGATTCTGTTGGGAAATTTAGTTCTGTCGCCCTTCGGCACATGTCTTCCCATAGGGGATTCCTGCGTTTTCGCTTCTACTTAGTTTGAGCTCGTAGAAATATAGAGTAGCAGTTTCTCTGGTCCATTTGTTCGCCTAGTGATTGGTTCTCTTATTGAGAGTCCTGGCGTTTTAACTTCCACTCATTTCCGGATTACTGTGAGCCAGTGAGTAGCCTAGCTTTGGTACGTTTATTCCCTGCTGTTCTCCTTCTCGTGGACTAGGTTCCCTTTTTGTTGTGAGTCAGGGTTTTCATTTATATTAAGAGGCTGTCGTGCTATTTTTGCGTGGTCTTCGTTGCAGCCGTCCTGTACGTCCTTTTTACCTGCGGGACGATTTCGTTTGGAACTATTGTTCTGTTTCGTTCTCGGGGTGTGTCTCTTTATATGGAGCTTGGGCGTTGTTGTGGACGTGTTTGTGTGTGACTGCGTGTTTCTATATATAGCATCGGAACGTTAGCTCACTGTTCCAATTCGCCTCGTTACTTATTTATTTTCTGTGAGGCTAGGGCGGTTGTTTAAGTTTGCGTGAGTCTTTTGGATAGTAAAGTTTTGGGACGACGGTACTCCGTCGGCTCACCTGTAAAATGTTTCTCCTTCCTGGGAGATCGGGTGTTTACCCAGGTTCGTTTGCTGCATTAGACTGCGCACTTGTTTTACTAGCCATGGAACGTAATATCTGTTCCTTCGCCTCCTCCTATACCAATAGGTGGTTATTAGTTTAATTGTTTATTTGCTGTGTGTGGTTTTTGCCATTGTGCTACTCGCCTGTTCTTGCGTCTCGTATCGAGACTGGGCGTTTTAATTCTGGCTCATGTAACTGAGCCGGCCTGTAGCTGTGGTGTGTGTGTTGTCTTGTCTCCTTCCCTTATCTGCGGGGTATCCCGCCTTAGTGGCCTAAGGGCTTTATGATTCCCCTTGCTGCGTTTGGCTCCTCCCACCTCACAGGTCACGCACCCCTTTACAGCCAGAGACAAACAACATGAGAATGATTAACACACGTCTGAAAACAGTGCCAAAACATTGCAGTTGTTTATCTTTCACAGAGGGTTTGATCGAAATGAATGGGGAGGAGTCATGGAACTATTATGCAGGGGTTTATTTTATCTAGGGTGGACATTTGATTTTATATACCTGGACTAATTTCTGGCTAATGAGGCAGAGGTTTTTGGGGACCACGGCTAGGCTAGTTAGTTGTGTAATATGAAATACACCAAAAACACATCTAAATTAACTTTTATTGCTAATTATCAGATTTTATTGTAAAACTTAAAAAATAAATTATATTGAGACTTTTCTGGAACCTGGCCATTTTGCACAATTTGGCACAATTTGTGCCAACTTTGGTAACCGAAATGGTTCACCTGAAAAAAAGCTCTGTAGAATTTGAATGATTTGAGATATTGACACCATATCTTTAGCAGAGATAGGCAGCATATTGAGGAATCACAAAGAGGAGTTATTTCCTCCATAGCTATTGTAGCTCATCAGGTAAAAAATCTGAAATTTTAATTTAGGTACCCGTTTTTTGTTTTTTCACAATTTCTGTACATAAATTGTTGTAGTTAAGTAGCAAGAAGTGTATGTATATGAATTATGACTACTTAGTCATAATAGTGCAGTTCTCTGTTTTAATAAAAGCTATGAACCATATTTGTAGCCTTTACAGTTTTTGAGATAAACAGCTTTGTTTGTCACTAGTAAAAACAGGCGAGAATTGGTATATTTTGCCCCTGGTATTAAGAGGTTAATAGTAATTAGACTCTACATTACTTCCACTAGAATAACCGGGTACTCCACAACGCAATTCCTTTAGCGGAATGCGCTACTTCTCGTTCTAGGGCGTTATACTTACACTGATAAATACATATAAATTATACCTTTGACCCTACATGTTTGGTGCCCCGTGTGAGGATAGTCAAGATTGAAATGGCCTGGTTTATAAATAAACCAGGTTCTACTGACTATAAGAACAAAAAGTACTAAAATAATTATCTATTATCTTTTCCAAATTTTCATTAAACCAAGATTACTACTGTTTTTTTCTGTGAGTACAAAAAGTTGACTTTTTATTCATGCTTGAAAAAAGCGCATGGGACAGGCCCATGTGCTAAGTTGGTGAATATTCACAAAGCGCCGCTGGGTGGCGCCACTTGAACCATTTTCTAGCCTGCTCCATAGGATAGACTAATTGTGCTTGTGAACAATTGTACTGTGGTGATAGTGCTTGTTTTTACACAACTTGTTTTTTTTGGCAGTCTGATAATATTAGTTAGCTATTAACAAGTCATAACTAATATGTATTGATTCATTAATAGTCAAACTAAATTAATTTATAGCTGTTAATCAACAACTTTGGAGTTAAATTTTCTATAGAGTTTTCTCCATTTTCTCTGAACACATATTATTTAGAATTTACTTCTACCCTGCTTCTCAGAAACGATAGGATTGCTCTCTTTTCCTTTCTAGCGCGGTTAATACTTGATGGTTATAGACAGTGCTGTCCAAACGTTATTGAGAAACCGCGCCCTCTCAGGCCCTGCAACCCCTGTGTTTGAAGTGAGTGTTATTTACCGCATTATACCTCAGCAACTACACTGTTGCTATGCGTATCTCCTGGCATAAGCAAACCGCAGTCAGTCACGCATCCCGTTGGACCTGCGCAGTATAGGGCAAGACCCCTACCGGCAGTGTACGGTAGTGACTATCTGGTTGTTTTTTTTGGCAGCACACTAAGCAAACCGCAGTCAGTCACGCATCCCGTTGAGCCTGCGCAGTATAGGGCAAGACCCCTACCGGCAGTGTATGGTAGTGACTATCTGGTTGTTTTTGTTTTGAATGCACGCCTTGCAACCGCAGTCAATCACGCACCCCGTTGGGCCTGCGCAGTAAAGGGCAAGACCCCTACAGGCAGTGGACGGTAGTGATTAGCTGGTTGTCTTTTGGACCCATTGTTGTCACATTGTCCCCACCCCCAATATTGAGAATACCTATTTAGTTATTTTGTTTTACTTTAATATAATTTTTTTTAATTATTATTTTTTAAAATTCTTTTTAAATTTTATTTTAATTAAAATTTTATTTTAATTAAAATTTTGTTAAAAAATGTTTTTTTAATTAAAATTTTATTTATTATTTTTAAAAAAAAAGAAACTTAAAAATATATATTTTTTGCCTTATTGTTTCCCGAAATAGGTTCCAACATGAGTGTCTGCCTTAACCAGGCCTCAGACACTGAGGGAACTCTTCCGCTTCTGGAACAAATTACCCTCTCGGAATTTATTTCCCAGCTCATCCAGCTGTCTGACCAAGACAGGGATGAACTCCAGCAGCATAGTGCTGAGGAGTGTGAGGCAGAGGTGAATCGCCTAGTTCAACTAGTGCAAGATCCCTCTCGGGGAATGCTGACAGTGCAAGAGATTGTTGGGCGTTTATTTATGCTCCAGCACCGACAGGCGGATTTAGGAATGAAAGCTCTGCAGGCATAAATTAAGGTGCTGAGCCGGAGTAACGAGAGGCTCAACTCTGAGGTACAGGATCTCCGTCTTAGCCTCAAGAGAGCCTCTGATGCCTTGGAGGAACACAGCTCCAAGCTTGATGAGTGTGAGCCAAGCCAGGGTGCAGCCACCTCATTGCTTTTCTGCGGAAATGCCCAGGAGCTCCCTACCTCCAGGCCCAACCCCCAAACTAGAGCCTCCTTTGCGGGCCTACTGCATGATCGCTCCAAGGGAGAAGAGTATTCAGCCTCAGAAGATGAGACTGAATACTATGGTAACGGTTCCTGTGACTCCCGACGGAGTCTCTCCCGGCTCCTAGATGCTCACTCTAGACATGAGTCTAGAGGGCGCTCCACTGAACGCCGCCATCTAACCTGCCGTCTAACCCCCGTCTAACTCCCGTTTAAGGGAGATGAGTCGCATCCCCGTTCCCTTACCTCTCGGGAAAGGGAACAAGAATTTCGTTTTGCAGCCTCACCTCCACTTAGTGGAGGCTGCAGCATGTCCCATGGCCGTAAGAGTGTGCATTATGACTCCGCTTCTCCTCCTAGGAGGAGTAGAGACGAGTCACGTCACAAATCCATTTCCCCTCCCAGGAGGAGATCGGATATGCGGCGCCGCGACTCCACTTTGCCATTTAGCAGGATTTCGAGTGTGTCACGGCGTCACTTCTCTTCTCGGTCACAAAGTAGGGCTGATACCTATCGCGGTACCTACTCAGGTCGTAGGCAATCTACACCATCCCCACTCAGGCGTAACAGGTATGGTGCGCGAGCCCATATGTGAACCACTTGGTTTGGAGAGGAGTCCAGCTCATCTGAGAGCGACTATGAGTCCAATAAGCTGCGCAGCTGGGGGCCAAGGCATAACGATGGCCCACGCTTTAAGCACTTGGACTCCATAGCTAAGGACATCGAACGATTTGATCCTGAAAAACAGGATCACAATGTGGAGGATTACCTCCGTGAGCTTGAGCACTGCCTCTTGGACCTACCCGGCGCCACCAGGCAGGAGCGACTTAAGCTGATCTGGAAGACGACATCTAGGTCTGTCCGGGCGTTTATCGAATCACAGCCCCCCTTAGTGCGGGACAGTTTCTCCCGGCTCAGTAGGGCCCCCTCCCTTCGCCAATTAAACATCGGCAACCATTTCCGCCCTCCAGATAAGGCACCGTTGCTCTGAAACACCCAAAGACTTCTACAACAAGTTGAAGCATGCCTTCTTTCAAGGGAGAAATGGGCCCGGTCTAACAGAAGATCGAGCCTTCAAATCCCTCTTCCTGCACAACCTGCATCCATGTGTAAGAACTCACGTCACCCTGATGACTCACAAAGACAACCCTCCCATGCGCGAAATCTGACGTATGGCACAGGCTGCTTGGGAAACGGTTGTCCGCTCGGGTGAGAGGAAGGATGAAGATCCTAAGGTGTTTGCGATTCAGGGCTCCTCAAATGTCCCCTTGGAACTTGAGGGCTCTGAAACCCCCGCTCAGAGATCACCTGCTCCACGCGCCTCCCAGGATCACCCTTCACGCCACAACAACGGTGCAAAGGGGGGCAAAGGGGGGCGGAGTAGGTCAAAAGGGGGTGATGATGGCTATCGGAGAAATAGTCAGAGAGGGTATAGCGAACAATTCTCTCATCAGGAGAAACAGTCGGGCAAGGAGGGGAGGTCAAAAAGGCATAATGATCTGTCCTCCTCCCGGGACTCCAGATACTGGAGTAAGGAAGGAAGGTCAGACTCAGTTATCCCTCCCGGGTTAGAGTCAGAACTGACTTCCATTAAGGAAACTCTGGCTAAACTTATTAAGGGTATAGCATCACAAGCTAAAAACCCAGAGGAAAGATGAGGCAAGGGTGGGGAAGAACCTCCCCACGCATGACTAAGCCAGGAGCCCTCCTCATCCCCCAGAGTCTACCTTGTTGGCTGGGGAAAGGAACCCTTGAACAAGATGGCTCCCTCGCCACTCGAGCCACCGCCTCGTGAAACCCTCGCTGTGACACACTCTTACCCCTTTTTACGGTTTCTGAGCGATTTGGTTCAGAAAGATAAAGCGAAACGCATCTATACAACTGTCCTAATAGAGAATTGTCTGTACCTCAACGCTTTGTTGGACACAGGTTCAGAAATTAGCCTGATGTGTTCCAACACATTTACAGAGGTCACAAAAAGAGCACTTTCCATCAGCAGGCGTCTACGGGTAGATGCCTGTAATCTCCACATCACAAGCTACACCCAGGACCAGGCTCCAATTACTCAGAGAGCTTGGCTGGAAGTTGCCTTCCAGGAGATGAAAATTCTACACCCGGTGTATATCTCCAGGTTTGACACAGAGTCCCTCCTGATTGGGCAGGACTTACTGGACCGACTGACCACTCTGATCGACTGCCATCGCGGTCAACTTTGGGCTCAAGTCGTAGCGCCAAAGTCTATCAAGATGGAGACGGATGCCCGGAATCTATGTGAGGCTGTGACAGTTAGTCAAGGCCCGATAATCGTGCCTGACTCTCCCCTTTTTCCGTCAGGGGAGTCGTTTCCTTCATCTTCCCCTGACCCAGATAACCATTGAATTGAGGACCACAACCCGTGGCCGCCTGCTCACATTTTGCAGGATCACAATTCATTCCTCTGCACTTCAGGCGATTCCAGCGCCATGCTTTATAGTCCCCGAATCACGGGAGGCATACAAGCGAATGGAGTTGCCATACAAGAGGTCATTGTAGCATTGTAGTCAGAAAAGTCTGCGGTAAGACAAGACCTATATGATATAATCCGCCAGAATGATGTGAACTTACCCTTCGTGCAGAAGAGCCATAGGCAGCTGTCTGCGGAGCTTCCCAAAGCTCCCGTCAAGAGCATCAGAGTATGTGCCCTTACCCTCCAAATTGGCGGGAGAGAATTTGTGCACTATGTGAGCGTAGCACCCCTTTTGTCCCACTCCTTCTACGTTGGAGCAGACATACTAGTTCGTCTTGGGGCCCAGTTGGATATGATCAACCAAGTGGTTTGGTCTCAAGCTAACATAGGGAGGAATAAGCTGACCGCCCAGCCAGAGCAGATGTGCTCAGGCCAGACCATTCCGCTAGCCTGCCAGGTGGCTAGCGAATTTGATGTAGTCATCCCTGGTAGGACGACCGGGGTCCCGCTCAGACTCATGATCCTGAGAGGACAGGAGCTTGACAGCACACAAACCTTCTTTCAACCCTCTCCTCACCTCTTTGAGCTCAACCTAATGGTCTGTGACTCGCCCTTGCTTGAAGTAGCTAACCGCTCAGTCTACTTGCTGGTCCAAAACCTGACTCACCGAACCACACAGGTGGCTGCGCGCAAACCTCTCAGCTACCTGATTGATAGTTCCTATCACGACTTTGAACTAACAATCCCCATCATCGGTGAGCTACCCAACTCCCTGAGGGAGTTTGAGAATGGCGAAGGGGTGTACTTGACACACCCGACTAACATGATCGCCATATTCCCTCAGGAACCAATACAGAGTAGCACTGTCTGCCATGTTGACTTAAGCGATAAAGTTGGAATGGTGCTACATACCAGTACCATGACACCCAATGCAAGCTCTAGAGGAGATGCGGGTACCCTGCTCCTGGAAGAGCCCTAATTCGACTTTGAGTCAGAAGTCCAGCAGCAGCTAGGCAGGGCTGATGCGCTGAAAGGAGATACCCAGAGACAGGAGCTCCGAGGCTTGTTCTATGACTTTAAAAACCTCTTCTCGAGGGACTCTTATGACTGTGGGGTCATGGACCTCCATAGGGTGCGCATACCAATGGATCCAGACGCCCCTCCAACATTTGTGCATCAATACAGGATCCCATTAGCTGCCTTTGAGTCAATCCAGGAGATTCTTGACTCCCTTTTGGACAAGAACATAATTTGTGAATGCAATTCAACCTACAACACCCCTTTGTGGCCCGTGCTGAAGCCATCCGGGAAATGGCGTTTAACTATCGATTACAGACAGTTGAATAAACAGATTCCACTATCCCGCTGGCCCATGATCCATTTGGATCAGGAGCTGGCAAAAGTCACTAATGCTCAGTACTTTTCGACCATCGACATATCGAACGGCTTCTGGACCATGAAAGTGCATCCGGCCAACCAGTACAAGCTGGCATTTTCCTTTGGTAATCGGCAATTCACTTGGAACCGGTGCCCATTCGGATATTCAAACTCACCTCAATTCAATTCAATTCAATTCAATTTTATTTGTATAGCGCTTTTTACAGAGAACTGTCACAAAGACGCTGCACAGGGAAACAGAAGGAAAATTGAGCAAAAAACCAGGCCTTAGCCCCCAACCAGCAAAATGAGGCAAAAAACTCCCTGGTAGGGGAGAAAAAAAACACTGAACAGTGGCGAGAAAAAACTCCCCAGTGGGAAGAAATCTCGGAAGGAATAGAGAAGGGGTGCCCATCCTTCGCTGGCCGGCCCGGTTTAGACTAAAGGTGGACTGAATGGTAATAGTCAATTCAATAATCAGTTCAATCATCAGTTCAAAGGGGGCGGGGTGATGCATCTGGGACTCCGGTTGCGTGAAGTCGGGAGGATAAACCAAAGGAGGGACGGGTCCGAAGTAGTCTGCAAACTCAGGGTGAGGGGCATAACTGGAGCAGTCTGCAAACTCAGGGTGAGAGGGGGACGGGCCGGAGTAATCTGCACCTGCTGAGTTCAATATCTTTCTGCATAAAGCAATGAGCGATGCGACTATGCAAGGCAACCTGATCTATGTTGACGACATCTTGATGCGCAGCCAGACCTGGGACGCTCACCTGGCTGAACTTCTCCACGTGCTTAATCAGCTTTCCACAGCTGGTGCCAAACTATCACTGAGTAAGGGTCAGTGGTGCCAAACAAAGGTGGAGTATGTTGGGCTCCTGGTCGGCGCCAATAGTGTTGAGCCACAGTCTGGAAGGGTTCAAACCATTCAAGACATAAAAGCTCCCTCCAACGTGTCAGAGCTACGTAGCTTCCTTGGAGTCTGTAATTATTCTCGACAGTTCATCGAGGATTATGCAGAAATTTCCAGACCTTTAACGGAACTCTTAAAAAAGGACACAGACTTTGTATGGGGACAGACCCAGGAACAAAGCAATCCAAGAAACTCTGCATGGCACCCTGTCTGGCTTACCCGGATAAAGACAGATAGTTTTACATGGAAGCAAGCTTCTCACAGCACTGTCTTAGTGCTGCCCTATCGCAGAAATACGACCAGGGGAAAAGCAGTAAAACACTCAGAGCTCTTCCTCGCTTGTGATAAACTAACTAATGACCACGGTATGATGACATACTGGAAAAAGGTCAAGGGGCACTCGCAAGTCCCAGGGCCGGATAAAGATGGCAATGATGAAGCTGATCGGCTAGCCAAGGCTGGGGCATTAGATGGCTCCCCTTGGGAATTCCAAGAGGAGTGGCTCCCAAAGGAGCAGACTTGCATAGTCAATGCCATTACCTGCCGGCAGACTTGCGAGAGGCTTGACGATCCTGGTGGAGACCAAGGAACAGTGCATCTGGGCAGGAAGCCAGGTGATGCAGACTTAGTTGCCATGCAAAAACAGGACCCAGTCCTCAAGACCATCTACCAGTTTGTGTCTGACCCTGAGAAATATCAGATTCTGCCAGAGTCACTGGAACAGGCTGAGGACCTAAATAGCTTGTATAAGCTTAGGCAGAACCTTAAAATCGAAGAGGAGCTGCTCGTCTATGCCTCAGGAAGCCTGAATCCACCGCGGTGGGTTATTCCAACCAACCACAGGGGGGTGATGCATGCTCATGACGCACCATGTGGAGGCCACCGGGGCTTCCGAGCCACCTACAGGACTCTTCAACAAGTGGTGTACTGGCCTTCCATGATAAAGGATGTCATGGAATATGTGAAAGGATGTTTAATCTGCTGTCGGTTCCAACCGTCACAGCCTCTGAATAGAGTGCCTCTGCAGAAGCGAGGGATCTCGTTCCCCTGGTCTAACCTGCAAACAGACTGGGTCGGTCCTGTACCAAAGTCATCCAGAGGTAATACGTACCTACTCACTGTAACTTGTGCCTTCACAAAATGGGTGGAATGCCTTCCAGCCCCCAATGACACAGCTGAGACCACCGCCGTTCTGTTGATCAATCACGTCTTCAGTCAGTGGGGCCTTCCCTTGTCGGTTGACACAGACAGAGGTACACACTTTACCGTTGGTGTCATGTCAATATTTTGGGAAATGTTAGGGGTGGAGGCAAAAATTCACATATCATATCACCCCCAGTCGTCAGGTCAAGTGGAGCGGGCTAACCGTACCATTGTGAATATGCTCAGGAAGTACGTCAAGGCCAATGGTAAAGACTGGGGTATGAAACTCCCGCTAGTGTTGATGGCTATCCGATCAACCCCTCATCATTCCACAGGAGTCACCCACTTTGAAATGATGACCGGTAGGGAAATGACCCTTCCCTTACACCTTCTCTATAGGCCAGAGGATGTGAGCATTGCCAGTGCGTACACTGCCCACCAATACGTGACCGACCTATGGTCACACTTGCAGACTGTCTTTGCTTGGGCTCAAGAGAACCTGGAAGCAAGTGTCAAAGGGCAGAAAGCCTACTATGACAGAAAGGCAGACGGGTATCAGTATCAGATTGGGGATAAGGTCCTCTACTTCAATTTTACCAAGCCGGTACTTGGAACGGCAAAAAAATTCCTTCCACATTGGTCTGGCCCTCACGAGATCATAGGTAAACTCTCACCAGTCGCTTACCGCATCAGAATCTCCAAGGCGAACCAGGCTCCCACGTATAAGTGGGTGCACTCCAACCAGATTAAGCCCTACCACCAACCACCCATTCAGGGGGGTTGCAAGTCACTACCTGGTGGCCAGAATGATTGATGTTGCATGCAACATAACAGCCCGAAGCATGTGGTCGACTTACCCTAATACCATGTTGATTATGTGGCATCAGATATACATAGGTATATATAAATATATATATATATATTTTTTCTTTCTCCCCTATTTTTTTTTAGTACCTGCAAACCCCATATCCATTACAGGATGCAACTCCGGTGGCTCCTTTGGATCCTCCTTGCCCTCCAGGTGGTCCAGCCTAATGATATAGTGACACCAGGACCCCCATCTGGCATCGTACTCCAGGAAGCCCCTGGACTCCTTCTCACTAACTGTCGCATCTGCACCCAAAGGGTCTATGTTCGACTTGACCCCAAGGATGTTTACCAGAAGCACATTAAGTCACCTATAGAACTCAGCGCTGATGGGAGATATGTGGAGACTCAGACCGGGAATACCCTTGAGCATGCTCGACCGACTACCATTCATATCTTGGAGCAGTTGCAGAAATTTCTAATGACCGAAGAGGAGCTAAGTGGCACAAAGCGCCAAAAACGCTTCTTAGGAGGTTTGCTGGCAGCAGCCTCCGCGATTGGGTCATTGTTTTCGGTCGGTCTTTCTGCCGCTAATACGGTGAGCTTAAGTATGATCAAAAGACAGATGAGTGACTTGAGGGAAGAAATGCCAGAGATATGTAAGAGGCTAGATACCCAACAACAGCAGTTGCAAGGTATGAGCAGGACGGTACAAGGAACAATCCTTGCGGTGAACATGCACTCGACGCTTTTGAACAACACTGTCTATGCCCTCAAGAAGTTATCCCATGTTCTTCCATAGGTAGCCTGAGTGGGGGAAGAATCCCCACCTACCTGGTACCCCTTAACATGATTGATAGTATTTTAAAATCGGCTACCACCTCTACGGTCCAGACTTAGCAGGTTCACTTGGCCTATACTAGTCTGGGCAGCGCGGTTCCTATATATGTCCACCCGGAGCAATTAGAGATAGGATTTATCCTGAACCTTCCCATTATTGAGAAACAAAACATTTATCGCCTAAAGTCAGTTCTTAATGTAGGCTTTTGGCAAGGTGATGTGCATGTTCACATAAAAACAACACCTATGTTAGTGTACCATGAGGACAATCCAACTCTATACTTCATTCCCAACCTAAACATGTGTACTATAACTAAGGATATCCACCGTGTGTGCCCCAGTAACCCATTCGTTAGGGATACCACTGATCGCTTGTGTGGTCTGAGGAACGGCGCATCCTTAGAGAGATGTACAGCTAAAATGTCCATTAGGGACGAGGTCACAGAAACCCGAGTAGAGAGAGTTGGCGATAAATGGATTGTTAACACCCCTAATCAGGAGATTACTGTGTCTTATAGTCGTCATGATGAAGCCACCAGAATGAAACTCCCCAACCAAATGGTTTTTATTACAGTCCCACAAGAGGCAACTGTCCATATTGATGACGTCATTCTGCACCACCTCAATCCAGAGAGATATGAGACAGAATTAGAGATGTTGGATGCTTTTCAAGGTCACAGATTTGAATAAGGCTATACCATCCAACAGCAACTCTTGGAGGAAGGGACTAAGACCGTCCAATTTAGTCTAGACCAAACTGGACTCCAGACCACCTTTCTTGGCTCAGAGGCTAGAAAGCCGTCCGATCCTTGGGGTCCTATTAGCGGAGTTGGCGAGTCAAAAATGAGTTCTGAATCAGAGAATTCCTCCATGGATAGATTGTCCACTGGAGGATTCCAGTCAGCTAACGAATCCCAGGCCGAACTCTCCTCCCTGTCCTCTGAGGAAGGAGAAGACCTAATCTGATTGGCCGGGAAACTCGCTTCCTCATCATCGCTGACCGAACTAGTTTCAGACACAAACCCGCAACCGCCGGAGTGGGCGATGACGTCAGCAGACAATGCAATGCACATTGGGGACCCCATTGAGGGATGGTGTTTTTACTCTCACCCCAGTTGACCTGCGGCTTGTGCTGGACCAACCAGAAGTGCCCTAAGAAGAGAGGATAAACTGGGGAGTCGATCAGGAAGAACTTAATGCATTCAGAATGACCCCCATAAGAAACACGCATGCAGAGAAGGCCCGTGGTCTCTTTAACTACCCCGGTACCTAACGGGCAACCATTGAGAGCAGTAACATAACAGGGTTGTGCGAAGGGGCGAACAAGTATCTTCAGTTCCCTCGTCCACTGAGCATCCACAAAGCACTTTACCGCCCCAGAATCAATAAATGCGTTAGTGTTAATAGAGCCCTGATTCCACTTTAATTGTACTGACAAGAGGATGCGAAAGACTGTATTATTGTATTGCCGGTACCAATCTCCGTGAGATCGGGATTCCTGAGTGTTGTGTAGAGACCAGCTATCTACCTGCATTGGCTCGTTCCTACTCAGGGGGCCATGGTCGGCGGAGGAAGTTGAAGGGGGACCCAGAAGATGGGGAGTGTACCAGGTGGAACGGTCTCTCCTCTCACCTTTCTCTCTCTCACGTTCCCTGACCCGATTATCTATGCAGATAGCCATGGTCACGAGGGCATCGAACATAGTAGGTGGTTCGAGGACCGCAAGGGCATCTTTAATGGGGTCCGAGAGAGCATTGATAAATAAGGTGATAAGTGGACCTTCGGCCCGATCTGTCTCGCCTGCCAATGCCCGGAAAGTGATTGAAAACCCTGCTACTGTATCACTTCCCTGACTGGGGCGGGTTAACCTCATTGCTGCTTCCTGGCCCGAAATGTCATGGTCGAACACCAAGGCCATTTCCTTCATGAGGCTAGTAGCATTACTCATGACAGGGGCTTGCGAACGAATGAGGGGGTCCACCCAGGAGAGAGCAGTTCTGGTAAGGAGCGACAATATGAACGCCACCCATGAATCCTGAGAGGCAAAGCGTGAGGGTTGCGCCTTAAAAAAATCTAACATTGGGACAAAAACCCTCTACACTTTCCCAATTCTCCATCATAACGAAGGGGGAGCTGGAGTTTGGGCTCCCTAACTGTGAAAGGAGTCAGCGGTGTTTAAGGGTCAATTTAAAAATACTCTAATTATTTCACAACAGACTGGTTCCTGCTGATTATCATCATCAACTGTCATGTAGTGAGTCTAGGGTTTGGATGTGTGTAATGTACACAGTATGTGTTTATTATCATTATTATAGGTTTTGTTTAATGTAAACTAAAACTAATTATAATTATAATATGCTTATTGGCTACTGTATTGTTTTTGTCAGGACCCCCCACGAAAATGAGAAGCTACATCTCAAGGGGGTTTTATCCAGAAAATAAACTGCTTGATGTACTTAACTACTTGACTGCTTGGCAAATTAGGCATCTGGCATTTGTCACTTACATTAGCCTATGTGTTCTGTTTCTTTTAGTCAAGTTTTGAAAATTGCACCAAACTAATTAAAACTAAATTTATTACTTAGGGGGGTCAGGCACAAGAAGCTATTTTTGTATTATTTATTAGTATTTTTGACTTCATTCTGTTTATCCCATTATATAGTTTTTTTCTGTGTTGTTTGCTGTTAATGTGTCATTGTTTGTTAATTTGTGCCGCTCCATAATCCTGTTATAACAGAGGAAGCAGCAAGGCAGTAGGTTTGTGACAACATGTAAAAGTACACATTGATTGAACTGATTGATTGTCATATTATCCATGAAATGACAAAGTCAGTAAACTTGCATAGCCAGACCACCTTGCCAGACCTCTTGACACCAGCAGTGTGAGCCAAGGCTAGCCAGCCCTATCGACAACCAACTAGCTAGCTGCTACAAGCTTCACTAGGATCACAACTAACGTTAAAGACAACTGAACCGCTGGCTAAGAAAATACATTTTCATGTTTCCAATAATGCAATGTTTATAACTGACAGATAGACACTGCATAATTGGAAATGTTTGACATATTGTAAATAAATTATTCCAAGAGCCCCTTCACCAAGTATGGTGTATCTGCAGGCCGGAGACTTACAGTGTGCGGGTGACTGTCAATCAAATTTCCAGGTATTGTATATGTGCGGTAAAATCTGCAGCCACCACTGTAATATTACTTTAATTCCAGATCAAAAATAAAAACCTGTATGTAAATAAGGTAAGCCTTTTTAAAGAGTAAAAACAGTTTTATTACATTTATTGAAACTGTTGAGGAAATGTATACAATTCAGGGAGACTGTGGGAGGGAGAAGAATAGGGAGCGAGCCAGCGAGGGATGTGGAGAACTGTGAATTTTGTCAAAGTCCATCAAGAAGCGAATGAAAGTGTTGGCATGAAGGTTGATGTTTGTCACTTTCCTCCAAGTCCTCCTGCCCACCCCCCTTCTCTGGCGGAGTACTTCACCCCATACTCCAGCCTGATCCGAATGAGAAATCTGTAAGCAACATTACACCAGTCAATAGGATCATCAATGATACTTGCTTGAAAATTTCTGAGGTGTAGTGTAAATGTAAATGACTTGCCTCTGAACAAGCTCCTGAGTACATGCAGCCAGCTTCCTGGTACTCCATGTTGAAAACATAGCTTGCAAAGAGCACCATGAAAGCTACTGCTGCAAAGGAGACACTGGTGTCCATAGGACTGACCACTCTTCCCTCAATTGAAAGTATTCGTTTGGATGCTGTCATTACCGAATGTCCTGAAAATTAAAGGAAAGAGGTCGTTATGGTTGGAGAGGTAGGAGAGAGGATGAGGGGATGGATGATGAGGGAGGGAAGAGGAGACAGAGGGGGAGAGAAGAGGAAACAGAGCAAGGAGGAGAGGGAAAAGAATGGAGGGAAAAAAGGAAAGAGAGGGAGGGGACATAGGAAGATACGGGGATGGGGAGACGTAGCGAGCAAGGGAGGGAAGAGGAGTGGGGACAGAGGAGAATAGGGAATGAGAGAGAGAGAGGAGAGGGAGGGGTGAGGGCACTGAGGATGTGTGTGCAATGTGAGAAACCGCGGCGCATACTTACCGAGCATAATGAGCCTGGGTGTGTCAGGCAGCATCAGTCGGGCCTTAATATCTGCTGGGGGTTGCAGTGACCTAGGCTATATCGAGAAAGAAAACATATGGCAATACAACCAGCAAGGATTTGAAGTATTAACATAAAACAAACAACGGGTGTGCTTGTAATAGAACTATAGCTACTTACATCAGCCAACAAGAATAGCAAGGCAGTCTCCTCCCTGAAGTAGGACATAAAAATGAGAAAATTATTTAAAAATAAATAAATAAATAAATTGTAGCTATAGCTGTCACGTTTCAATCCTGGATTTCCCACTCTCCCATCTCAGCCAGCAGACTGCACCTCCTTTTCCCTCTTCTGCTGGAAGAAGTTGATAATTCGGGAGCGCTTAATTCAGCCTGGAGACTGTGTCACTATAGGCATCGGTAACTTTCAGCGTGCAATTGATGAGTTGAACAGCCATTTAAAGGCTAAAATTAACAACAGGTCAGTTACATGTGGCGGATACTCTAATTCAGATGCCTGTTTAATGCGTATGCATGGTATCGACAGTTCATACCACACAAGTTAGTTCCCTAAATACAACGTCAGCTAAAATAACTGTAAATGGATTGGCTAGCTATTTCGCTAGCTAGCAAGGTAAACAACAGTGGAACAACTTAGTATCTGAAGTTGTTAAAATAACATTAAATTATCTAGTCTAACGTGCGGCACAATATTTGGACGGCCCAAGATTTGGCCTTACACTGGCAAAGGAAGGGGGTTGAGATCTGCAGGGGAGTTGAAAAACAGCACACCAGAACAAAAAGGTGGGCGGGGTTAGACATCCAACCCCGCCCCATATCCAACCACGCCCCATTCCGCAGGCTGCAGCGAGGGGTTATTGGATCGAGCAGCAAAACTGCAAATATGGGGCTCTATTTTCCCGGCCCGGTGGCGAGCCATCACTGGCGTTGCAATTTCGTCACGGATTTGCACACGTCTGAGCCCATTTGGTAATTTAGTGACGTGCGCTGAAGTGGGAGGAAAGTCGCTGTTGGAGGGTGTGTCCGTCAAGAGGGAACAGCCCAGTTCATTTTACTGGAGTGGAATACAATTTTGGGACAAGAGTAGACTGCAATTCGTGCTTGCACTGCCCGCCAGGTGAGACCACGTTTACGGCGCAAATTGCACCACACCCTATGGCGAGTTGCTCATTTCGGGGCTTTTCCCAATGCGTGCATGATCATAACCTATTCAAAAGCCAATCAACAGTTTTCGTGGATCATATATGGTGCAATTTGACTTTGAAATAAATCCCCCAAGCATTGCATTTATTGCTCATTGTCTTTTTTATAATGTTAATTCTTGTATTTCTTTTGGTTTTTGTATGGCTGTTATTATACTGCACTGTGGTCCCAGGGGTACTGTATTCTTTCTTACACCCATCTGTAATGAGAATAATGACAAACTTGGTGCATACATTCACTCTTATTGCATTTTTATAGCGATAAAAATGTATCTCTTAACTCAATTACATTCAATTAAATCAATGCAAAATAGATAGCCTATCGTCTTCCAATGCAGAATCCTAAAGGCGACAAAAGTCGCTATGAAATGTGGCGAGGAAAATGGATTATGTTGCCTGGGGAAAATTGGAAATAGATAAATGATTAAACGCATGCTAGGACCGAGAAAATAGGAAAAGAGAGGAGTTGAACAATAAAAAAGAGCCAGTAAATGATAAATGGGAGCGTAAAATAAATTATTTTAAAATTTATTTTATCGACTGATTGTAGCTTTTTGTTTTCACAGTTCAGATAACCTATTAGTGACTTTTGTCGCCTTTAGAATCCCATAGTAGTCGGAAATTGACAGTGTGTGGACTGGTTCTGCAAATGGGAGGCCTCCCGTGCGCTCGCCGCACGCCATGAGCTTGCCGGAAAATAGAGCCCTTAATAACAACACTGCCGGATATCCTGCTGTTCGAAGCACATGCCCCCTCAACTGGTTGCCAGATTGCATTTTGTTTAGGCTACATAGCGGTATAAATTTTTTACCTTTTTATAATTTTAACATTTTCTCTTATAATCTTTAGTTGTCAACATTGAAAAAATAAAACATACCGGTACGCTCACTAACAGGCCAACAACAGGCCAAAAATGAGGCCTATATTTTATAAGGCAACATCAAAAGCAGGCCTATTTGACATCACTATGTCAGAATAAATAAATAAAATGTCCTTAACAAGAGGCCAACATTTAGGCTAGGCCTAGGCTATTTGGCAGCAAATTGCAACATGCACAAAGTTAACTACGTATTGGCCTTAATATAAGCTGATCCTGATATAATTTTTTTTTTAATAACAAAAATTATTTAGTTTGATAAGAATATAATAAAAAACATTGAATAAAACAGAAAACAGTCCAACTGATCTTCTCATCTGATGGCAACAATGACAGGTGTGAGGTTGGCCTAAAAGAGGTGGGAAGGAGCACTATTAGAATTGACGTTGAAACTAATAAGAGCAGAAAGCATGTCACACAATAACAGATAGAAATTAGAATATTAGGCAAACTCACCAGCGATTATATTTCTCTGAGGAGTGAATCTTTTTTAGAACATTGGTGTTCTTGGAGAGTTTATCCATAAACTCTAGGCAGGTGGCCCTGAAGTTCATCTTCACAGTCAAAATAGCTTTGACAGTGAATAATGCAAATCGATTCTTCTCGGCCATCCACAAGTTATTCATTAGCGAGAACACCCTCTCCACTGGAGCATTACTGCCGGGCAACCACAGAATCACTGACGCTAATCTTGTCAAGTTTGTGTGTGGCACCCCTTTGTCCTTGAAATGACTCACAATTGCTCTCCATCTCTCTACCACTGGTGTACTGGATTTTTTCCACTCCTGAAGGACTGTGCTTGTGATGTACTCTTTCAAAAAAGTCATTTAATCAAATAGCGCATCCTTGTCAAACGTTACAGTAGGACACTTGACTCTGGCTGTTTCAACTGCTTTTTCGATTTGCATGCACGTTGGTGCGCTTCTCAGAAGCAAGCACTGCAAGTCCCTGAGGTCGTCTGTGTGCCTTCCCCATGCCTGGATGTATGTCATGGCTGTTTGGAAAAAGCCCCTAGATTTCTCCAGGAATGACCCGACTCAGTATTCGCATCTCTTCCGACTTGCGAAGTAGTCCTCTCGCCACCACAGGAATTAAATCTTCTTCATATCTTGCTGTCAGCTTAGTTTCCATGTCATGTAGTATCCCAGCTGATTCCACAGCACATCGGTCCTGTCCCTCCAACATCATTATTGCTTCATGGAAAGGAGTGAGGCTTGCATGGATAAATCCAAGCCATAGTTCAATGGCAGGGTCCTCAAACAGTCGGCGCAAGACAACCGGACATTTTTCTTCCGATAGAATAAACAACTTCAGTGGTTCATAGAGCTGGAGTACTCTCTCGAGAGAAGATAACATTGTGAACCATCTGACATTGCTGTGGGCCAGTATTTTTTGATACTCTTGTCCCACAAACTCACAAAATCCCCGCAGATGTTCCACTCGCACAGTGAAAATGTGGAAGTATCCAAAGATCTTGGTCAGCAGATATTCAACATCCACGGGCAGCACACCCAATGCAGTGCGCGCACAGTGGTGCACATGACGATGACGTTTCTGTATGTCGTTATTGTATGTCGCTTTGGATAAAAGCGTCTGCTAAATGACTGTAATGTAATGTAGCTAATGTAATATGAGCTCTTTTTCAGACTCCACCTCGACTAAAATACCTATATAAGGCCATTCTATAGTACTCGCTTCCTGTTTTTTTGCTTGTTTTCTATTTAACTTGTGTTTTTGGTTATTTTATAGCTCTGAATGTATAGCTGACTGTGTGTACTACTCATGTTTATTACTAGGGATAGCTCCTACTCTGTGAGAAAGTTTTGTCGGATTTGCTTTGTAGTCGCGTCAATGACCTTCAATATGGACTTATTGTATGTCGCTTTGGATAAAAGCGTCTGCCAAATGATTGTAATGTAATGTAACCACACACCTCCATAACCCAATCGACCCAGTCAAATCAACATAAATATCGTGCTTAAAATGTCAGTTTAACCTGAAATAAACGTATTATGGACAATAACTGTCATTATATGTAATTTTTATGCGATATAAGGACTGTTTTTGCGGCTTTTAAACTCACATTTTCCCAACATTCGATCAATGATAAGAGTAGGACTCTGAGGGCACCGAAAACAGATCAGCGCAGCCAATATTCTGTTCTATTCAGTCGTCTCATGGCCATTATTTCAGTTGATTTGATGAACTGTCAGAATTCTGAAAGACTGTCAGGTCAATATTTTCGCTGGTCACTCGGTATATCCCGCCTTATAACTTAAAAGTCGAAAGTTTTAAACGGCAATACAGAGGCTCTCTGGATGTTTACTTTTTGCCAAAAACAAGAAAAAGAAACTGTTAGTTTTATTAGTACATTCTAAATAAAATATTCTATTAATGATGGATGGTTAATAATTTAATATTGAAAATAATTGACCTAATGTTCTCAATTTTTTAGGACCCCTGTCAGTCAGGGGCCCTTAGAATCGTCCTAACCTTTCCCCCCCATACGGCACCCCTGCCTATACCCTATACTCTTTAGCTTATACATAAATGATTTACCTAAATGCTGTAAAAGAGCCAGTTGTCAAATGTACGCCGATGATACAATTATTTATGTGTCAGCAAAAACCCTTTGTGTAGCAGTACAGATATTAAGTGAAATGGAGGACATATCTCGATGGCTTAAAAACAATCACCTAACCCCAGGGCCGGAGTGGGACTCATTTTCAGCCCGGGAGTTTCATGTCTCAGAGCAGCCCACTTTGGACGGGGGGGTACCTAGTAAAATAGGTATGTATAGTGGTGATATTAGAACTAATTGTCTGGACTTTTTAGATTTTGCAAACACAGCTCTACCTGCAGCAAGGATCCTTCTGGGCTCATGGCTTGGTCCTGGCACTGCCTCATCAATGACTTGGCCTAACAGCAGACTCGGCTCTGTCACTTAAAACATAATAATAATAATAATGAAGAATAATACCTTTCATCGCCTAATACTAATGTACAACTTCAATAAGTAGGCTAATGCTGTGCATATAAATAAAGCATATTGTCCTAACATTAGGCATTTAATGTCTGGGAAAGTAATAAAGCCATATTTTTCAGGTGGACTCAATATGAAAACCTTATTGAATCACGTACAATATATATGACTCACTGGAATAATGTTAACACTGACTATTAATAAAAACTGCTGCAACTATTGTTTTTGAACGTTAAGAAGTGACCGTTATCATAAGGCCTTTAATTGCTGTTTTAGTCATCGTTTTTCTAATTTAGTAAATAACACTCTTAACTTGGCAGATGATCACGTTCCTGACAATGGCCAGAAAGATATAAAACGTCCATTCATGATGATTAACTAACGTTAGCTCTCTGAATGTAACAATTAAATCTCCAGTAAGTTATCAAGTTAAACTAACTTCATTTGGCTGTTAACTTTTGCTAGATAGCTAACGTTACTTCACGGTTGAAGGGTGACATTAGACATCAAATAAATAAAAAGTTAATAACGTTAGCTAACAAAACCAACAAGAAGCGACAGCAAGATACAGCAAGTAGGCTAGCTAACGTTAGCCAAGTTTGCTACATCTAAAACAGTGTTAATAATTTACTTATTATTATTATAATAGCTTTCATGGCCTAATAATAATAATAATAAACAAGAATCCAACACAATTAACTCCCCTCTCGCTTAAAAAAAATAAATAAAAATCCTGGCTGCTCAGAGTGCAAAATGCCTTTCACAATTAGATGATCCCATAACCATTTTGCATTTATCAAAGCAGTTATACGTAAATATGCCAGTCATGCTTTAAAATTCCTTGACAATAAACTTTAATTGTGCTTGGCATGCAAAGATATTGTGCTTTACACGCCTATGACATCTTAACACTATACGCTACCTTTCTCATCATCAGCGTTTTTGTTCGAAATATGTCGGTTAATTTGGCACATTTGGCCTCTTCTTCTTCCATTGCTTTTCTTTTTTTTATCCTAGCCTTTTCTGCTCCTCCTTTTCTTATTTTATTCTCCATTTTAGCTTCTTCGTCTGGCACAAACTCGTAAACTAAGCTAATTACATCAGGTGATCAATCATAATCTAAAACAAACTTGGGTTCAACCAATTATGGAATTTGGGAGGGGCCACTCTCATCCCCCCCTATCAGCATCCAAGTTTCTGGTGTGGGCCATGGATGCTTTTCATGCGTGTGTGAGGAGAGAGAGGGGGCCGAATGAGAGCTCATGTGGCCCACACCGCAGCAAGTATATGATCTTATTGTGTTTACCGATCCTAGCCACCAGCCCAAAAACCAGCGGCCCACCGGGATTCTTCCCGATTCTCCCAATTAGCCACTCCGGCATTGCCTAACCCTGAATCTTAAAAAGACTGTGTCACTGTGTAAATGATTTCCGTTTACGGTTGCACCAGGCTGCACAGAAAAACCTTAATCATTATCAAAGTAAGATGAAACGCTTATTTGTTCGGCATGCTAAAAGCCGTCAGTTCAATCCTGGTGACCAAGTGTTGGCTTTGTTACCATAAGTGGGTTCTCCGTTTCAGACCAAGTTTAGTGGTCCTTACAGTGTAGAACGTCGTATTTCTGATCAGGATTATTTGATTCAAACCCCAGATAATGGTAACTACTGCAAACCTGTCATTTTTGCACGTACTATAGGGAATCCTACAACCGGTTTCCATACCTCTGTGTTGGGAGGTGCGTCGTTTACCTCGGGCAAATAATATTTTAAAACTCCTGCTCCTGTTAAACAACGTTTTTATAGGGTTCCAATTGGCAAAAGAAAGCAAATGTCTAATGAAAGAGTAGGCCAATACTAACCTAGTTCCGCTGGTTTGAGGACACTGGGGCGCCCTTTTTATGGGTGGGTGTGTTACGCTTCCCTGCTGTTCCTGTGGCCTGTCTGGGTGCATCCCAATATTCTTCACTCCCCACCTCCCCACCTCCACTCCCCCACTACCACTCCTCTACTACCCGGAAGTATGAGGAAGGGAGGGGAGGAGGGGAGTGGAGGAGAGGAGCTGTGAACAAAATTGGGACAGCGAATCTGCTTCACCGTCATTAAAATCGCCGTCGACTATTGATGAAGTTGCCCAATCATAACTTTGACTGACGCCGAACCCACAAATATTCCCAAAGCCAATCACAGATTTTCCACATGGTCAACCCATTTAAAGCTGCAAAATGTATTTTAAGTTACAAGTGCAAGTAACCTATAGTTGCATCAGTGTAGGCTAAACAAGCCTGTATTGCGGTTCGCGTCAAGACACTAATTAACATGTAATCAGCAACATTAGATCAAAGTAAACATGTTATAGTCTAGGCTACGCAAACATAACAATTTACTGTAATTCCAGAATCCCGATGTCTGAACATACCAAGCACTAATTCACCTATAGGCATAGGCTACTGTAATTTCTGAATTCAAATTTAAAAACGTCCTTTGGAATGGTTGAATAAATTCATTAATGCATATACGGGATCCGGGAGTGCAGGAAATCTTCAAAAGGCAACCAGGGAATGGAGAAGGAGAAGATAATGCGGGGGAGGAGTAGGGCGACGACTGGGAAGGTTGACACAGTTCGGTGCTCAGTTTCGACAGGAGCCTACAGAGACCGCAACACTGCGTGTATGGAGGAAAATCGCGGAGGCGCAGTTTGTGTGTTGGACTGCTTAATGCCACTGGACATCTCGGGACAGCAGGGGCTATTTTTAATTATGGCAGCATGGCTGTATTCCACTTTAATTCACTTGATTAATGAAATGATATTTGATATGTTTGTTTGTGTGCAGTGGGTCTGCCCCACTGTCTGTCTTTTTGTTGTTGCTGGGGCTACAACTGAAGTTCCCAAACGGGAAAATAAAAGTTATTCGATTCTATTTTCACATAGCTACTGAAATGGTAGCTGTCATGCTTAGCCTATATTTACGTATGTAGGCCTAGTCATGTTCGTTAATAAGCAACGTTAATGAGCAACGTTAATGTGCAAGCAAATAAATAACGACTTAAATTGCCGAATTCTTATGTAGGATATGAACCACAAAAACGGACTGGCCTTTTGTTATCCGTTGTAGGATGCGATGTCCTTTGTGTGGTAATAGCCTACTGAAGCACACACAGTTTAGGCTAAATATCTTGCATTGGGGCATCATTATCTTGGGCAAATTCATATAAGGCATAGCGACGCATCATCACTGTTGCCTCTGTGGGCGTGAGCGCGATGATGTCACCCAAAAATGTGAAAAAACTTCCGCAGTAGCATACATCGACCTATGCTTCGCCGGAGGGGAGGAAAAGCCGAGTTTGAAGCCGCTTCGCTGGTCTTCTACACTATTGGGACAGTGGAGGGAGGGATGAACGAAAGATCGGTTTCCGGGGCACGGAGTAGAGGAGTGGTAGTGGAGGAGGAAAGGTTGCATTTTTTGACTATTGGGACGCACCCTCTGTGTTTCTCCCTATCTTACAGATCTGCTAGGTTGCGGAGATGAGGCTGAAGGGCGTGGTCTGTAAATTACTAGCACATGTCTGGCTCCGGTTTGTGCCAAAGAGAGGTCTCTCCGATATTCTCGCAGGCTGGTTGGTTTCCCCCCCCCCCCCCCTTCTACTGATAGAGTAAAATACTCTGGTTCACTCTTTTGTTTTTCTAATAAATTGTAATTTCTCTAAACAAACTCGTTGTATGTCTCCAGTGTGTTGCGGCTGTACAAACCTGCCGTAACACTTGTAAGAGTACCAGAAAATAAGATATCAAGATATCTTAGATATCAGCCAATTGATGTTGTTGGGTCACAGACATCAGGAAGTCATGGCATGCAAAGCCAAAGGATATGCAACCAAATATTAAAAATTTAAAGGCACAGTCAACTTAGTGTATGTAAACTTCTGACCCACTGGAATTGTGATATAGTGAATTAACAGTTAAATAATCTGTCTGTAAAAAATTGTTGGAAAAATTACTTGTGTCATAACTCATGCACAAAGTAGATGTCCTAACTGACTTGCCAACACTATAGTTTGCTAACATGAACTCTGTGGAGTGGTTAAAAATTGGTTTTAATGACTTCAACCTAAGTGTATGTAAACTTTTTACCACAACTGTATATTCATTTAATTCAGAGGGATTCGTTTTATACGTACATAACTACATGTTTAAAATGCCTTCTACAATTAATATCCAAGTGAACAGAAGCTAACCTGATGTCTAAATGGTACAAAGTTAAACATGACACATTTCTACAAATTTTAAAGCAAGATTTTGCAAAAGTTTGGGAACCCTGTCAGTTAGTACTTTGTAATTCCTCCTCGGGCAACTACAACAGCTTGCAAAAGCTTCCTCTAGCCAGATAAGAGTCTTTCAATTCTTCCTTTTGGAATTTTTTCCCATTCTTCCTGGCAGAACACCTCTAGCTCAGAAGTATTCTTCGGCCTCCTTGCATGCACGGCATGTTTGAGATCGCTCCATGGATTTTCAATAATATTCAAGTGTGGGGACTGTGGTGGCCTTTCCAAAACCTTCACCGCACTTTCTTTCGATTTGCCTGTGGGTGTCTATGCCCCTGAGCACCCACAAGATTGGCGCCTATGCAGTGAATAACAAGCTAATCAAAACTTTATAAAAAATAAAACCCATGATCGAATGGAAATGTGATTTTATGTGACATTTATGGCGCGCGTAGGCTTAGTGCTAGTAAGCATATTATGATCATTTCAGTCCTGACAAACATCTATAACTCCCGGCAGAAACTGTAGGGAAAAATACATTTCCTGCTTCAATGTTCTTGGATGGTCACCTAACACAATCAGCCTTACTCAATGATCAAGGGGGGGTTAGAAACAAAGCCTGGTGACGACAGTACCGCTAGGGTGTGAGATGGGAGTTAGCCAGCATACCTAGGTGACAATAACCATTTGGTTCCCACCCACACCACATACATTTGTTTGCCTGTCACCCAATCAGGGACAGGAACCTGCATTCTATGTCAGCATTTTATTTCAGTTTTGGGGTATAAAGCTTGTACCACACACACTATTTTGTGAATGAACTGCCTTACGATTACCCGGTATCTTGTATACTGTAATGAAGACTATTTTGCATTATAATTAAATTGCTATTGACCTAAACTTTGGAACTCTGAGTTTTACTTTACAAAGGACAGAATTCCTACAAAACTAAGAGACATCCAGTGAAACAGTTCACAAAAAACTGCCAGCTCGTTCAGTGTAACAGTAGCCTAATACCCTACACTAAAAAATACCATAAAAACAGAAACATTTCTGCCAGTCTTTTATGTAAACTACTCCAGCTGCAAACAGCCATATTTAAATTAGAGTTTTGTGTGTTTGTAATGGTTATACTGTAAGAAAACCACCGTTTTCTTACAGTATAACCATTACAAACACACAAAACTCTAATTTAAATATGGCTGTTTGCAGCTGGAGTAGTTTACATAATGATTCTTAGTTTATCACCCACAAAGTGTGAAATGATACCGCATGCAAAAAATTTGACTGCACCGGAAAAATAACACCCCTTATTTGGGATCTTAGAAAACTATGGGGTCGATTTACCATCACATAATGTTAGAATGGCCACTGTCTGATTCATGATCACAACCATGTTCTGTCAATGTGCCAGAGGTATATCGATATGGTCTTCCTGATCTTTCAGGTGCTCTGCTATTCACATAGTTTTGGGGTTGCGCACTTGGATGATCTGCTGTTTTGGGGGTCTGGGTATAGCCTATCTCCTGTTTAGTAGGGGAGATTTGTTGTACTCCCTGTTTGATAGGTAGTGCACGCTGGTATGTGCACTAGAAGTACCTAGAGCTGGATCATATTCGCTTTGACAGAGAGACGATTTGTATCAGCACAGCTTCTCCAAAATTATTGTTGAAATTAAGTTTAAGACGTCGCATATAGGCTATTGTGCTACACCACCGTAGGCTACAAACAAGTCATTAGAAGAAACAAGTCATTAGAATACCAAGCCCTGTGCCACCCACATTTTGAGAAACGCACCCGTGTAGCGCAGGTTAAACTGGATTCTCACCAAATCCGGCGAAGACGCATGGGGATGCGCAGGAACCCCAAACTGTGTGTTTGGTGGGCGGTGCTATTAGATGGGTTTAGTACCCTACGTGGGAACATTAACGGCACCTGATTGGTTAGAAGTATTTTGCCGGCGTTTTCAAACCGAACAATATTGTGGCCTGTTAATAAACTTTCTTTTATACCACTTAAACGGTCCATTAAAATATGTTTCTGAAAACATTTGAGGCGAGAAATTGTCTATGCAGTTGCTAAATCTTGATTCATATTTGATCTAAAACACCTACTTTGACCGTTTGATACGAGTTTTGCGAGCAACGGCGGACGCATTAATTTGCCTAAAGTACGTTTGGAATCTATCCTATTCAAATTCAGAACCGGTGAACGTACCACACAGTCGCCGGGCCACATCCATCATGCACCACGCGATCGCATCGCATCCTCTCCATAGAAAATGAATAGAATGCGTCCGATCGATGTACCTCGCCAGATTTGGTGAGAATGCAGCTTTAGAATACGGCGCATCTCATCACGTGTTAAATCCGCGCAGGAGAGGCACTTAAGTGCATGACTTAAGTTGGCCATCTCTGAATCCGGCCCTTATTGCCTGCGCTGCTCTTGTATGCTCTGATGCTGCTGCTGCCCATGAAAAAATTGCTGTTCACCCTCCACCACCCCAGCTTCCCCGATGTTTGTATCTGTTTCTATGTACTGGGGATTTTGGTATATATTCTGTTTAGTAGGGGAAATGTGTCGTGCCCCATATGATAGGTAGTGCACCAAACCAAAATAATTGTATATTCATTATACACTGCCAAAAAAAAAAGTAGCCGTTGCACCCGTCATGCATAGTGCGCACTGTACAAGCCTCACTGGGCAAACACTGGGCAACAGACTTTAAAGGCAGTGTTATGATCTGGGGTTGCTTCATTTGGTCAGGTCTAGGCCCAGCAACGTTATGCAGCAATAAAATGAAGTCAGCCGAGTACCTGAATGTACTGAATGACCAAGTTATCCCATCAATGGGCATATTCCAGGACGACAATGCCAAGATTCATCGGGCTCAAATTGTGAAAGAGTGGTTCTGGGAGCATGAGGAATCATTTTCACACATGAATTGGCCACCAGAGTCCTGACCTTAACCCCATTGAAAGTCTTTGGGATGTGCTGGAGAAGAGTTTACGGAGTGGTTCGACTCTCCCGTTGTCAATACAAGATCTTGGCCAAAAATTAATGCAACTCTGGACGGAAATAGGAAATAAATGTTGTGACGTTGCAAAAGGTTGTCGAAAAACAATGCCACGACGAATGCGCACCGTAATCAAAGCTAAAGGCGGTCCAACGAAATATTAGTGTGCAACTTTTTTTTTGGCTAGGCAGAGTACATAAATATATATATTCATTAAAATACATAATTTTTATATGCAAGTTGTCCTGACCAAACTACTATCGGTTATGACACTGATGACTTGGCATCAGCTCTGCTTGTTGCCCAAACCTGTATGTATGAACTAAGACGCTCTGGTTAAAGTATCTGTAAATATAACATTAATGCAGAAACATCTTACTTGCTTAATGTGGCATATATTGCCAGGGAAATTAAAATGCACATTTTTATTTAATACAGAAATACAATTGTCAAGGGAAACTTAGTTTAACACATTTAAAATGTTTTATTATTATTTACGTATACAAATATTGCAGAAACCATAAATACTGAAAGATAATAAGACTGCATGAATAAATAAATACAGCATCTTGTTCAATAAAAGCTCATACTGTCTGAACTGAAACCAATACTGATGACATGTGACAAACCCAAGGACAGAGAGACGCTAAAAATCACTACATGTTATCTCCCTGCTCTAGGCTTAAAACACTGGGCAACAGACTTTAAACAGACTGATCTACCTAGACTGATCTAGTTTTCTGGAGAAACATAATTATTGCTTATGGTTAACGTCCCCAATATCTAATATTGCACAGCACATAATATATTTATTTAAGCTAGGTGGGGACACAAAATTTATTTAATTTTAAACAGTATGGAAATAGTGCAAAATACAGTATGCCTAGTTTCTGAAAAAAGATAACATTAAAGGCAGATGTAATGCAGACTTTACAAAAATAGAAAAAGTTCCACAAAAGAAAAAAAGTGTAATGAAATGATTTCATTGAAAGGACTTGTTGATGTGCATATTAAAAGAAAACCCTGTTTCAAAATATTAAAAGGACATATTTTAATTTGCCTGAGCAGGCAAAGCCGACATTGATCCAGAGCAAGGAAATCACTCCAGAAAAATGTATTTACAGCACACTCAATCTCCCTTACAGCTGCACAGAAGACAGCCTACAGAAATTCTCACTTGGGTGATTGGTCACCAGATCCAATTTCCTGCTCAAGCAGTGGATTTTACAGGTTGTGGGGTTGGTTGGGTAATGAAGTCTGAACCTATTTTTCTTTTTTTAAAAGCAAATTTTTGATTCCTCGTTTTTCCTTGTTCTCCCACTTTTTGGAATCACCAGTTGTGATTGTAGGCCTATCCCTGTGCTGCTGCGCCCTCCATTAATTTTGGGAATGTGCACAGTGTACACAGGCATGCAGCCAGCTGCCAGTATTTTTCAGCTCTCAGTTCACCTGCGCAGTCTGTGCAGTCACTGTACTGGATGAAGGAGCTAGCCCTGAGGAGTTAGTGTGGTGCAATGGCTGGAAGGGGCGGGTTATGACTGATCACAAGATGCCCTGCAAGAACACCCATCCATGGTTGGCACCAGTGCAGTCAGGAGCAGACTCCAGTCTGTGGATGTGAACTGGGTTTTGTTGGCCTGAGATGATATCCAGCGATATGTAATGGAAGAACAAGACAGAATAAGCACATATTTTTGTTGTTCTGCAGACTGCTCCAATCCCACTAAGCAGAGATGAGTTTACAAATGACAGCACATCTCAAAATGGGGAGTGGGCTTTGAGTGAGTTGAAGCACAAGATTTGTGAGTGATTGGTTCCCCAGTGTCCCCCGAGTCTCTCCTACAGTTGAAGTCGTAAGTTTACATACACTTAGGTTGAAGTCATTAAACATTTTTAACCACTCCACAGATTTCATGTTAGCAAATTAAAGTGTTGGCAAGTCAGTTAGGACATCTGCTTTCTGCATGACACAAGTAATTTTTCCAACAATTGTTTACAGACAGATTATTTCACTTTTAATTCACTATATCACAATTCCAGTGGGTCAGAAGTTTACATACACTAAGTTGACTGTGCCTTTAATTTTTTAAATATTTGGTCGCATATCCTTTGGCTTTGCATGCCATGACTTCCTGATGTCTGTGACCCAACAACATCAAAAGACAATAGATATCTTATTTTCTGGTACTCTTACAAACGATACTATAACGTCTCTGCATTTGAATGGATCTCTATGGGAATTGGGGGGTGGGACTAGATTTAGCTATAAATTATGCTGGATGCACAGGGTCAGCTGACAGCCAAGTGCAAATGGCAGAAAACCGTCTGGCCAATCATAAATATTCATCCATCCCTGTGTGCCAGCTTCCTAGGGACTTTCTGTCTCTGACCATACCCCCCATATAAACAGCTGGCCAATAAGAACACAAGTTATGTCTACTGTGGGAGGCATGTAGATTTTCAATGTGAGGCAGACACACCAAACCAAAATGCTGTCACAAACATTCCATTTATGACTGGGCAGTCTGACCAATCCTGTCCAATGCTCCATAGCCACCGGCACCCCCCACCCATTAGATACCAGTCAGAGTACTGACTACTAATTTAAAAAACATATATTAATTAGAAAATTCTGTTTTCATACTTTGATTCGACATTTTGGTGAGTAATATGCTTCATTGAAAATTTCCAAGGATCTGGAGGAGGGTTTTCAAATTTTACCTGCACCTAAAGCAAGTGTTTAGATGCCCATTTGACCCAGGCCTAGTCGAGGAATGTGGGTGGGAGTGGGGTTGAGAGTGGTTATTCTGAGGAGTCTAGGCATGGTCGTTGGGCTCTGTGAAATACTTCTGCTCCCAGGCCACGGCCCCCCAAACACAAAAGAAGCTCCACAGGTTGGCAGGGGCCCCGAGATCAAAGGGGTTCTGGTCTGCCCCACAATGGCGCAGGTATGAGATTCGAGGGCGGGACATGAACTCCCAAGTCGTGGCATTATGGGAAATCAGGTACAGGTGTGAACCCAGCAATAGGACCACCACTACCAAGACCACACCCACAATGGAGGCGGCACCCAATAGGAGCCCATTGCCACGAAGCCACAAGTCCCAGGTAGGGGCGGGGCTAAACCCAGACCTGGAGAAAGAAATTAAGGGAGGGAGAGAGAGAGACAGGAAGTGTCCTGAAAGTTTCTCAGCACCATAATTACTTTAAAAGGGAATTCCATCGAAAAATTATGTTTGGTTTGTAGAAGAGTAGCTGTGCTCCTGTTTAAAATGAGCTCTCAGCCAACTCTCTACCTGTAAGTGAGAGCACAGATATAGTACAAACTACTGTGCATGTACCAGATACTTGCCTTACTGTGAACTACAACGAACAAGAGCACTTACAGTTTATGGGTGGTGTCAGACAACGGCAGTCACAGGTTGGCACTCCCACTGGCCGTCTCTGAATCAGCGCACTTACTATTGAGTATACCAGTTGAGAATACTTTAAAAAAAAAATCTGTTAAGTATGCGACAATTCTGAAAATTGAGTGTTCATAATATTCCCGGACGATGTAGGCTACTTATTTTCATTTTTTTGCTGATAATAGTATGGAGGATATTTTTGCATACTGAATGTCACTAAACAGTATGCAGTAAGCATTAGGCTATACAGTATGCTAGTACACAGGACGCAGTAGATAGGGCTCTGATTCGGACACAGCCACTGAATACAACCGGAGGGGTTGGCAATTACGAGAATCAGTTCTTTGAGAGAGGCTAATGTTACGTCACTCACTGGCAAGCTACCCATTACAGTTCTACTGAAAAAAAATTTCACCACCAGCTAGCTAGTTAGCTGGAGTCGCCAGAGAAAAACGGGAGAAATACAGCCATTCATTTAGAAAAACACAGCCTTTCATTTAACTACTTTTGGTATAGTGGAAACATATTAGCTAGCCTAGCCAGAAGTCTGCGACACTCATTTCTCCTCCCGGTCCTCTAACTTAGGACTGGGTCTCTCATTTTTGTCTCTGTGTCTCTCTCTGTGTCAAATTCAAAAAATTATTTATTGGCATGAATGTTTCAAAACAATATTGCCAAAGCAGGTAACTGATAATACTGTAAACTGCATTTACAATCTAAATAAAGAAAAGAAAATACATTCACAAATTAGGAACAGGTAGACAATAATGCTAATGTACATACATACAGTTGAAGTTGGATGTTTATATACACTTAGGTTGAAGTCATTAAAACTAATTTTTAACCACTCCACAGATTTTATGTTAGCAAACTATAGTATTGGCAAGTCAGTTAGGACATCTACTTTGTGCATGACACAAGTAACTTTTCCAACAATTGTTTAGAGAGAGATTATTTCACTTTTAATTCACTATATCACAATTATGTGGGTCAGAAGTTACATACACTAAGTTGACTGTGCCTTTAAATTTTTTATATTTGGTCGCATATCCTTTGGCTTTGCATGCCATGACTTCCTGATGTCTGTGCCCAACAACATTAAAAGACTCTTGATATCTTATTTTCTGGTACTCTTACAAGCGATACTATAACGTCTCTGCATTTGAATGGATCTCTATGGGAATTGGGGAGTGGGACTAGATTTAGCTGTAAATTATGCTGGAACCGTATGGAATACACGATTGGTAAAATGGTCAAACCATCACTCTGCTGCCAGATATGCAGTAGATATGGATGGATCACTTTAAGGATAGTTTCTCCTGACAAATTTTCCTATTGAACTCTATGGAAAAATAAGAGTGATGCTTTAAGGCTTGTTTGATACGTCAGACCCTTGATGACTTGCAGCGATTTAGCCAACCATGTGTTCCATACCGTACCAGTGTAATGTACAGCTAAATCTAGTCCCACCCCCCAATTCCCACAGAGATTCATTCAAATGCAGAGACATTATAGTATCGTTTGTAAGAGTACCAGAAAATAAGATATCACGAGTCTTTTGATGTTGTTGGGTCACATCAGGAAGTCATGGCATGCAAAGGATATGCGACCAAATATAAAAAATTTAAAGGCACAGTCAACTTAGTGTATGTAAACTTCTAACCCACTGGAATTGTGATATAGTGAATTAAAAGTGAAATAATCTGTCTGTAAACAATTGTTGGAAAAATTACTTGTGTCATGCATAAAGTAGATGTCCTAACTGACTTGCCAACACTATAGTTTGCTAACATGAAATCTGTGGAGTGGTTAAAAATGAGTTTTAATAACTTCAACCTAAGTGTATGTACGTAAATATCCGACTTCAACTGTACATACATACAGTATAGTGCTTTTGCCCTATGCCTTTAGTTCTAACTGGTTGTCCTTCAGGTTGTGGCAGGAGGCTACATATCTCTCTGTGTCTCTTTCTGTGTCTGTGTCTCTCTCTGTGTCTCAATTCAATTCAATTCAATTGGAGCTTTATTGGCATGATAAATAACTTTCTGTTGCCAAAGCATAGTAAACATTAATAATAACAATAAACAGATATTTTAAAAAAACTATAACAATCATTAAATACTATATAACTGTGTATACATATACTTCAACACATATATACAAACACTATATACACATACATACAGATGTACATATCATATAATATATATATACACACACACACACAGTTACCATATATACATGTATACATACATACACATACACATCTATACATATACTACATACACTACTCACAAAAAGTTAGGGATATTCGGCTTTCGGGTGAAATTTCAGGATGAACCTAAAATGCACTATAACCTTTACAGGTGAAATTAATTTGACCTTCTCTAAACTTTTGAATGCACATGTCCAACTATTCAATGTTTCAGTACTTTTTGCACAACTTGCTGTTCTCTAACAAGGAGCTGAACGGCAAAATTCACAACAGGTGTTTGATCCATGAATCGACTAATACATTTCCTGGTTCAATTAGAATTGGTATTTAAACAGTCCTCTTCATCATGCTGTTCACATTTTGACATCATGAGACCAAGACGACACCTAACAATTGATCAACAGTACCTCGCCATTGCGAGGCTTCAAACAGGATGTTCTCAGAGGGAAGTGGCCACTGAGCTTAGAGTGTCACAGAGTGTCATCAGCAGGTTGCAACAGAGATACAGAGAGACTGGAAGAGTCACAGAAAGGCATAGAAGTGGACGTCCTTTGGCCACATCCCACACTGATGACCGCTTCATTGTGAACAGTGCCCTGCGGAACCGGATGATGAATGCCACTCAACTCCAGGCACATTTAAGGGAGGTGAGAGGCACCCAAGTGTCACGTCAGACCATTCGAAACCGTTTACATCAGTGTGGTCTGCGTGCTAGACGACCTGCAAGGGTACCTGACCACACCACCAGGCACAGGCGTCATCGTCTTGCATGGGCCAGGGAGCATTTACGCTGGACGAGGGGCCAGTGGGCCTCAGTGCTGTTCTCTGATGAAAGTCGATTCACGTTGAGCAGAAATGATGGCCGCCAACGATGTTGGAGACGTCAAGGAGAGCGCTATGCATCAGCCACTGTTGTCACCAGACGACCCTTTGGTGGTGGCGGTGTTACAGTGTGGGCAGGTGTGTCTAGTCAATACAGAACTGCCCTACACTTTGTGAATGGTACAGTGACAAGCCCATACTACCTGAATAACATCATTAATCCAGTCATTGTGCCCCTGCATGAACAACACAGGCCTAATTTCATCTTCATGGACAACAATACTCCAGCTCATCGAGGTCGCATCATTAGGGAAAGGCTGCTGGAGACTGGGGTACCTCAAATGGAGTGGCCTGCACTTTCTCCAGACCTGAATCCCATAGAAAACCTATGGGATCAGCTGACTCACCGTGTAGAGGCTCGTAACTCTGTACCCCAGAACCTCAATGACCTGAGGGCCGCCCTTCAAGAAGAGTGGGATGCCATGCCTCAGCAGACAATAAGTCGACTTGTGAACAGCATGAGACATCGTTGTCAAGCTGTAATTGATGCTCAAGGGCACATGACAAGTTATTGAGACATTTACATTTTTGTTGTGGTATACCCACCACTGTTGTTGGCTTTTGTTTCAATAAATTGTTTGAGATGAGGAAATCACCATTGCATGCTTCTACTTAAATGCCCTACTTTCATGATACGTATAATATCACTGTAGCGTGAACTTACATTTTCCATAAATTTCACCCGAAAGCCAAATATCCCTAACTTTTTGTGAGTAGTGTATGTGTATGTGCAATTTGATAAATTATTATCATTAATAAGAATTATTTATCTACTGTCTCTCAGTGTATGGCAGGATGATACATATTTAGCTGCCAGGGTCATGGTGTGTTCGTCTTCTCCTAATAGGATGGGAAGTTTTTGTATGTTTGGTAGGAGGGTGAATTTTGGGATAATTGTTTCAAATTTTGGGAAATACTCTATATTCTGATACTTTGAACAGTATACCAGAAAGTGGATCTCGGTCTCAGTCTCTTTCAGCTCACAATGATAACACAGTCTCTGTTCTCTAGGCAGCCAAGATTTTTTGTGTCTGCCTATTTCAATGTTAAGGCTGTGGGCACTAAGTCTGTATTTTGTAAGAATGTCTCTTTCTTTTGAGTTTTCATTTTTCAAGTATACTGCTAATTTAATATTTCTATTTAGGGCCTGATAGCAATTAAGTTTGTTTTGATATTTTAGTTCATTTTTCTCATTTTCTGTGCATTTGTTTTTCAAATCAAGATCTATTGTTTTAAATATATTTTTGAGTTTTGATTTCTGATTTGGTTCTGGGGCTCAAGTATTTCGATGTGGCTCTGTTTATTGAGCCTCTGAGCCAGTTGATCCAGGGGGTCTTTGTCTTGGGAGAACCTATTGCTCAGTAGGGCTTTATATTTCAGTGAGTGCTGGTCTGCCTGGTCTAAGTGGTACCAGAATTGTATTGCTCTTTTTTGAATTTGAATATTCAAAGGGAATAGGCCCAGTTCAGCTCTGCAGGCATTATTTGGTGCATTTCTATGAGTATGTAAAATGTTTTTGGAGAATTCTAATTGAAATGTTTCTGCAGGGTTATTGTCCCATTTTTTAAATTCAGGATTGGAAAGGGGACCCCATACTTCGCTCCCATATAATAATATAGGAGTTATGATTGAATTATAGATTTTGAGCCAAATTCTTATGGGTATTTTAGTGCTTCCAAGTTTTGTTTTTATTGCATAAAAGCCCTACGAGCTTTTCCTTTAAGATCATGTATTGTCAGGCTAAAGCTCCCTGATGCACTGATTACTAATCTGAGGCATAGCTTGTGCAGTGCTGTAGCACAGAGCCATCCAGGGTGAAGCGGTATCTGTTTCCCTGAGATCTGTTTTTTTTCTGGAATACCATAACTCTGGTCTTGTCCAGATTAACTGCTCTAAGAGTGACAGGCTCTGTTGTAAGCCCTGTTCTGTGGTAGACAACAGAACCAAGTCATCTGCATAGAGCAGGGACTTAATTTCAGTATCATGCAAAGTGAGACCAGGGGATGCAGATTGTTCCAACACCTTTGCCAGGTCACTGATGTAAATATTGAACAATGTTGGACTCAAGCTGCATCCCTGTCTCACTCCACTGCCTTGTTTAAAGAATTCTGTTCTTTTATTACCAAATTTGTTCTTATTGTACATTGATTTGATAATGTCGTATGTTTTACCCCCTACACCATTTTTGGAGAAGTTTAAACAATATTCCATTATGCCAAATTCAATCGAATGCCTTTTCAAAGTCTATGAAGCAGGCAAATATTTTCCTTTTGTGAATTTTGATGTTTTGCTGTATTAGGGTGTGTAGTGTAAAAATGTGATCTGAAGTTAGATGTTTTGGTAGAAAGCCAATCTGATTTTTACTAAAGACACTGTGTTCGTTAAGGAAGGCCAGTATTCAGGCATTAATAATACCTTCCCCAGGTTACTGTTCACACAGATGCCTCGGTAATTACTGTATTTGGATCAAATTTGTCGCCGTTTTTATAAATAGGGGTTATTAGTCCTTGATTCCAGATCCCAGGGAAACATCCAGCCTCTAATGAGATTCAAGAGCTTTAATATTGCCTCTTGTTGTAGTTCAGGGCTACTACATTGCAGAATCTCATTGTTTATATTGTCCAGCCCACATGCTTTCCTATTTTTAAAGGCCTTGATATGTTTTCTAATTTCCTGAATTATTATTGGGAAATCAAGAGGGTTTTGATTATTTTCAATAGTTTTTTCCAATATATCCAAATTTCTTTTTTATAATCTCTTGATCTGGGTTTAGATCACTTATTTCAATTTTTTTGTAAAGTTTTTCCATATGGTTCCATTTTGAATTGCCAGTTCTTGTTTTTGATGTTGGTCATCAATTTTTTTATATAAATTCCAGAAAGAATTTTGGTCAATTGCCTCCTCTATTTGGTTAAATTTTTTAGTTGTGAATTGATGTTTTTTTATTGCGTAGGAGTCGCTTATATTTTTTCAGTACCAGTGAGTGTTTGAGGCGTAGTTCTTGATCAGTAGGCTCTCTGTGTTTTTTGTTAGAGAGCTCCCTTAGGTTTTTTCTGGCACATTCACATTCTTGGTCAAACCATTCCTCATTTTTGTTTCTTCTTTGTATTGTTTTATTGTTTTGTTTTTTAAGATTTGCTAGCAAAGCTAGTGTTTCAAATATATGATTTAGTTGATTTGTCGCTGAATTTATTCCATTTGAGTCAAGTTGGTACCTAGTTATTTGAGTCTTTTTAAGAGATTGATCATTTTTGTGTTAGTCATGTTTATTTTGTAATTTTCTTCGCTGGTATTTGTCCAAATATACCGTGATCACATGGGGATCAGTTTTTCAACTGGGTAACTTTTTTGGTCATCGCTCCGTTTTAAAAAAAGAATGGTTTGACAATGATCAGATAATGGGGTTTGCGGCCTGACAACAAATTAATTTATAAATTTATGATCAATATTAGTAATGGCATAGTCTACAACACTACTGCCTAATCTTGAACTATACGTGAATCTCCCAAAACAATCACCCCTAGTCCTTCCGTTGACAATGTACAGACCGAGTCCTTTACATAGATGCAATACCTGTTTTCCGTTTTTATTAAACACACTGTCATGGCTGTTTCGCTGTGCTGTAGGAGTGTGGCACAGAGATGCATCTCCAAATATGTGGTGGTTTCCAGCTGTGCTGACATAATCCATCTCTCTGCCAGTCCTGGCATTGAGATCACCACATATCAACACAGAGCCCCGAGATTGAAAATGCACTATTTCTTTTTGGAGGCTGAGGAAACAGTCTTCATTAAAATAGGGGGATTCTGAGGGTGGTATTTACATTGCACAGAGGTAAGTTTGTTCACATTGTAATATTGATTTAATTTGGAGCCAAATGTGTGTTTCTCCTCTTTTTACTGGGGAGATGGAGGTTTTTAGTCCTTCTCTGTAACACACTATTATACCCCCTGAATATCTTCCATATTTAACTGATGGTTTTTTCAGGGAGGGAACAATGATTTCCCTATAACCTGCAGGACAGTGGGTAGATGATACTGTGCTACAGTCTCATTGAGAATAATAATATCCATATCATTTACACTATTTACAAAATCCAAGTCTCTTCCTTTATTTCCAAATGTGGAAGAGGTGAGACCTTGGATATTCCAACAAGATATCTTAAATTAAGCTATTTTTAAGTTTTACTTTCACTTGTAGAAACATTTAGTTTATGGTCTATTTTTGTTTTAACATTATAACATATTTCTTGAATGATTTTTCAAATGTTTCAAAATGTATATACTTTTTAAACAAGTAAAATTAATGAGTAAAATACATTTAAAAGTTACCTTATGCCATGTTCTTACTGATAATGCATACATACTACACAAACAGTGTTGCTATTATCATTGCAGAAATCTGGAGCAGATAATATGCAGTAGATCTCTAATTTGGTTCAGCTGTGATGTTGCAGGGTTCAGTGCTCTCAGAGCTACAGCTGCGTAGCTCTCTGGCTGTGCTGCTTGTTCTGGTCGGGTTGGGTCTACTCTTGGTTCTGGTCGGATTGTGTGCTCTGGTTTCCAGATGGTCAAGGCGCTGTTGCTGATTTGCTCTGGGCTCTGGGTGTTAGGGTGCATTGAGGTCTCACTGGTTGGAAACTCCTGTGAGCTGTGGGACGGTTGGGAGGGTCCCTGTTCTCAGCACCTTGGCAAAGACTTTGTTGGTTAAGATGAATGTGATCGTGCATGTGGTGTGGCCGTATATCCCAGTGGTGGGCCAGGTGCACATTGTGCATAAGTGCACTGCCTCTCCATAGCTCTGCATTGATGGCCTGGATGATGTGGAATCTCCGTGTGGTAGTAGGGTGGACATGGTGATCCTTGCACTGGGGAATTTCTCTGATGCTTTGGCAGCCACCTGTTTCATTGCGGCAGCCACATATCCTCTTTGCGGGAGAAGGTCATGAGGATGTGCCGGGCCTTGTTCAGCGTCTCTCCAGATAGCAGCTCCAGAGCTTTCATTGTAGTTGGGCACCATATTTTTTTTGCTTTCATGCCTGGGAGTCTTTCTCGAAGAAATTTCCCATTAGAATCACACAGTGTGATTGCTTCTGCATCAAAGATTTGTTCTATGTGTGTGCCAGTGCTGGGTGATGTGACTGATGCAGTGGATGTTAAGCTGTTGGCTGCGGGAGCAGTGCGTTTTATGGTGCTAACAGGTGTGGTAGGAGTATTTGTGTTTGGGGCATTGAGTGTCTTGGAGGGTGTGTGTGTATTAGGATGGGTGTTTGAGTGGGTGTATTGTTGTTCTCTCACTTGGTTGTATTGCATGGAAGTGCTGCATTCCCTCTTTAGTCTTTGTAGGTTTGTCCTCCTGCTCTGGTTTTCCTCTTCCAGATCCTTCACTGCTGCTCTTAGCTCCTGTAGCTCTGCTCTGTGCTCAGACTGCATGCGTTGCATCTCCTCTCTCAGGCTGGCGATGGTGTGCTCTTTCAGCTCAACTACCTGTAGCTCCAGTGCGGATATGCATTTTCAGTCCCTGGGAGCAGGGGCTGGGTGGGAGAGAGTTGTAGGAAGAGTCTGAGATTCATTGTTCAGCACGAAGGTACTAGGCTCTGGTTCTCCTTTATTTGACTCTGCCAGAGCTTTTAGATTTTAGAAACATGATTGAAATTCACTCAGGTTGGTATCTGGACCCTGTATCAAAATAGTTCCATTGTGATATATGTTGATAATCAGGTAAGTGTTGTCTTTGTTTCCCTCTTGGTCAAACACTTTAATTTGCCTTGCATAGCAAATCCCCAGCTTTTTCACCTTAGGAAAGGTGTTGCATATGGCAGTTTATGCCATGCTGAAGGGTGCTGGGTATAGAACAGCATGTCAGATTTTACTGTAATGCCCTCTTGCATATGGTAGTCCACAAACAAAGCCTCTGGTTGGTTCTGGAGCTCTCTCTCCCTGTGTCTTTTCCTGGCACTGGCAGAGTTTACTATGCCAGGGTATAGAATCTCCCTCAGATGCAAGCTCGGAATGGTTTCATTTTAACTGGTTCTAATGGCGGTTGGTGAATCTTCAACTGTTTCTTTGCTCTGATTGTTATTGTTATTGTCCATCTTCTTCTCTTTGATTTGTTTCAAAATTTTTGACCAAAAACTAAACATTTCTAATGTGAAAATAAGAAATAATAGGCGCTGTTCATGAGGTCATCTTTCTTGCTGCTTACTCTCAGAATGTCTCTGTGTCTCTGTCTTTCTCTGTGTCTCTCTCTGAGTTTGGTCAACGCCTCTTTTGCATAGCATGGGAGGTTGGGGGGAGGTACCTCCAAATTAAACTTACCCAACCACTTGACAGCACTGTAGTTTTTCAAAAATGAGGAAGGGTAGAGATATGTCATTCTGACGTACAGTGACCACCATAATTCATTGGACATTGACACATTTTTTGGTATTTTGGTTCTGTGCTCTAGCACTTTGACTTTGAAATGATACAATGCACATGAAGTGCAGACCGTCAGCTTTAATTTGAGGGTATTTTCATCCATATCGGATGAACCGTTTAGAAATTATAGAACCTTTTGTACGCAGTCCCCCCCATTTTCGGGCATCACAAAATATTGGACAGTTTAACATAATGTAGAATAAAGTAATCATTTTTAATATTTGGTCGCATATCCTTTGCATGCCATGACTTCCTGATGTCTGTGACCCAAGAACATCAAAAGACTCCTGATATCTTATTTTCCGGTACTCCTACAAGCGATACTATAATCTCTGCATTTGAATGGATCTCTATGGGAATTGGGGGGTGGGACTAGATTTAGCTGTAAATTACACTGGAACAGTATGGAACACATGGTTCGCTAAATGGCTCGAAATCATCAAGGATCTGACGTATCAAACAAGCCTTAAACCATCAAGTTATCCATCCATATCTACTGCATATCTGGCCGCAGAGTGACGGTTTAAGGCTTGTTTGATACGTCAGACCCTTGATGACTTAGAGCCATTTAGACAACCATGTGTTCCTTACTGTTGGATTTTGGTGTTTTTTTTAGTAATGTTACAGTTATAATCTGTTTAAGTCCCCACACCCATCCTGTTTCCATCCGGGTGTTTAGTACCCTTTCAAATGCAAGCTTTCCCCCGAGACTTAGGTGCCGAGAGCCATTGGAAAGCAACCCTGGGTGAATAGAAATTATAATATGTGAAGTCATTGATTTAGCCAGGAAAAGGAACCAGGGAAGGAGTGAATTATCACATGCATGAAGCTTTTCCTCCTGCCTAGCCACCATTGTTTAGAGATTGTACTTAAACTGTGCCATTTTTCAATGATACATTGTGTTAGACTGGAGAAGCTCGTAAGACCACACAGATCTGTAACCAAGGATTAAACAGCTAAACTGTCTTTCACCATCAAATTCAATTAAGACTTTTTTACCTGAATGCACTTGGAAGCAACAGCAGCTAACATAATTTTAATTAAGAAGAAAAAACAGAAGCATTCTTCAATACTGCTCCAGTGTAATTTACAGCTAAATCTAGTCCCATCCCCCAACTCCCATAGAGATCCATTCAAATGCAGAGGTTATAGTATCGCTTGTAGGAGTACCAGAAAATAAGAGTCTTTTGATATTGTTGGGTCACTGACATCAGGAAGTCATGACATGCAAAGGATATGCAATCAAATATTAACAATGATTACTTTATTATACATTATGTTAAAATGTTCAATATTTTTTGATGCCCGAAAATGGGGGGATGTACAAAAGGTTCTAGAATTTTTCTAAACGGTTCATCCAATATGGATGAAAATACCGTCATTAAATTAAATTAAAGCTGACAGTCTGCACTTCAACCTCATTGTCATTGTATCCTTTCAAACTCAAAGTGCGAGAGTACAGAACCAAAATAACAAAAAATGTGTCACTGTCCAATGAGTTATGGTGCTCACTGTATAACTCTACCAAATTGGCACCTTCACGTGCGGATATGTCGGTTCAGACATTGTTTTGGCCAGCCACAAAGAGACTTAATTAGTTGCACACTGATCTTTTAAATAAGGTCAATGTTGTTTTTTGGTGGAATTTCCCTTTAAGATGGATTTGTGCAAGGGGATTCTGCAGGCCAAATACTTACTGTTGACAGAGAGTTTTGCATTCTTGGGAAAACTACAAAATCATCTTTAAAAAAAAAAAGTAAATTTTTTTTTAAATTAAATACCAACATGCTCCCCCTGCCACACTGTGCACTCACCAGGCTATGAAAAGCGCCCAAAGCAGGGCCAGCAGCTGCGCCCCCAGGTACAGAACAAACCAGCGGTGGTTCCGCTCTCCCACACAGTTCTCGATCCAGGGGCAGTGGTGATCATAGCGACGGACACAGTGCTTACAGATCTGGCAGTGCTTGGCTCTCATTGGCTGCTGTGGAGGGGGGCAGAACAAACAGTGAGGAAGTATCTTTAGTAAGAAGGGTGTTTTCATATCCATTGGGGTTGGGGGTTTAATTTCACTTCATTTCAGTCTATTCACAATGAACTGAATGCTGTTAAGTTCTATAAAAACGTTTCAATTAAATAACTGAACTTCAATTGTTTCCTGGACTGACTTGAGATCTCACTGCATGTACTTACTATCACTCTATACCTGCCAAGAGGGGACCATAGTTTGTAGACATTGTTTTAAAAAAAAAAGGGACATGGAACATTTTTATTTAAGCTCATTGTTCATACTATTTACTGAGATTTCAATTTTAATGGTTTTTTACAAATTAGCCAAGAGGGGACCTGAACGACGTCTACCTAACAAAGAGGGGGCTTAACCAGGCTGCAGGAGGACTATATTATCCATGCTCTCCACAAAGGACTGAATTCTCCCAAGAAGGCATAGTACTTCTTAAATTGCTACAAGATTCCTAAGATGAAAATCTTTTGAGAATGAATATGCTAAATTTACTTTAGAGTAAATTTATATAAATCACAGTAAAAGTACTCTAAAATTAAAATTACTGTCAGAGAGGGGAAAAACGACATACAAATGTATCTAGTTAGAAATCCATACAAATACAGTGGGGAAAGATAAATGGATTAACAAAATGTATTTACATATACATGCAATTTGTATTTACAAAATAAAAAATTACATTTCAGAAATTGAAATTCTGCCATTGTTCAAAACTTACTAGTTACTAGCCTGTTAGAAAACAAAACTGCATAATAGATACTGAGTTGGAAGCCTAATACTCCCTGAAATCTTATTCTGCCCTATCAAAGCCTTCTCTGTGTCTTGCAAGATAGGCAGGCAGGCGTATCCATAGAGTAAGTCACATGACTTGGGTCAAAACTGCATAATAGATACTGAGTTTGAAGTGTAATACTCCCTGAAACCTTAATGAATTTAGAATATAAATATTATGATATCAAAATGTAGGGCTCGATTTTCCGGAATCAATGCATTTGGCGCATGGGCACAGTCAGTGACACAGCACATGGGTGTGCCACAGCACATGGCTGTGGCGATTGAATCTTCTGACTAAAAATTGTAACAGACATATAACACAATTGGCTCCTAATTGTATTTCAGATTTTATAACTCTACAGTACATCCCAACCAGGGTCACAGTCTGTTATTAGACCACATATGGTTATCTACACTTTTGACTCGTATCATTCTGAAAGTCCCCTGTTCGTTGGCTCACGGTGACACCGGCCCCCACACGGATGGCGATTGCCGATGGCCATGCTTCAGTGCAAACACAGTAAATAACAGTAGGAAACAGCCATATATCATCTGCGTACAGAGATATGAAATGGTCTGTATCCCCAATTTGAACTCCTTTTATAGAGATGTGAGATCTTACAGCTAGGGGTTTGATGACTACCTAAAAAAGCAACAACAGAAACAACCGAACGATTGCAATTTCCACATAACAGGGTGAATGTTCCTGATACATCTATATATGTTTTAATCATTGCAGTGGGGTAAAGATAAAGTATTGGAATTGTCATCAATATATTTGCTCCAATTTGAATAAAAAAATACTGCAAATAGATACTGTTATTCTGCCCTATCAAAGCCTTCTCTGTGTCTTGCAAGATAGACAGGCAGGCATATCCATAAAGTAAGTCACATGACATGGGTCAAAACTGCATAATAGATACTGAGTAGGAAGCCTAATACTCCCTGAAATCTTAATGAATTTAGATTTAATAACATTTACAGTACCAGTCAAAAGTTTGGACACACCTACTCATAGGTTTTTTAAAGTTTTTTAACTGTTTTCCACATTTTAGAATAGTAAAGTCATCAAAACAATGAGATAACACATTAAATTATGCAAACAAATCAAAAAAAGTGTTATATTTTAGATTCTTCAATGTAGCCACCCTTTGCCTTGATAACGGCTTTGCACATTCTTGCCATTCTCTCAACCAACTTCTGTGGTAAACAGGTATTCCAAAGGCGATGCTATCATGACTCTGTATAAAAGGATATCGAAAGACTCTTGATACCTTATTTCCAGGTAGAATGTGCAAAGCTCTTATCAAGGCAAAGGGTGGCTACTTTGAAGAATCTAAAATATAAGACGTTTTTTATTTGTTTTACACTTTTTTTTGGGTCTTTGCATAATTCCATTTGTGTTATCTGATAGTGTTGATGTCTTTACTATTCTACAATGTGGAAAACAGTAGAAATAACGGAAAAAAAAACTTTCTATGAGTAGGTGTGTCCAAACTTTTGACTGGTACTGTATGATGAATTAACACATCTGTATATTGAACAGTATCATAATCTTTACATACTTAAATACATACAGTATATGTAAAGTTTCTTTATCATTTATAATGCCGCATTCCAAGGCAACTGTGTGTTGCCACACCCCTCCCCCAGCCAGGGCAAGTTCTACACTTAATGAAATGTGATTGAGGAGGTGTGAACTTTTGAATGCCTCTTCACCAGGCCGACCATTTCTGAAAAAGGCTTAGTTAGAACTGTAAGGAGGTAAAGTTTGGGGAATTTGTTTTCAGGGGCAATTTTGATCATACGTTCACTTTGTACTTTTGTTCTAAATATATGATAAATTAACATATCAGTTCTTTAAGAACTGAAAAAATTCCCTTCAAATATCTGTGCAAATCCATTTTGGGCACTTATGGTCCCCTTGCATATGCTCTTTAACTTACTGCCAAATTTGAAGTATAAAGATTGTATTGGAACATCGAAATGCACTACTGTTAATAATTCAATAAAAACTACAACTGACTGGGCTAAGATACAAAGGAGAATCTTTGGCTACTTAATGTAACATATCTTTTCTCTGTGTCAACATGGCTATCTTAAAGTTTTGATGAGCTGCAAACAATACAAGTCAACATTTTTTGTTAAGCCATATTAGTCACTGATCTTCCCCTTGCATATTTGTTATATCCCATGTCATGAATGCATAAACTGAAATATCTAACATAAATATAGGTACAGCTTTTATCACGAGTGATATCCGGTGGGTTTATTATAGGTGCTATTGTTTTTGGACTTCCAAGTGGCCCGCAAACTGATCAACACCAGTGCAGGCTGGATCCTAAACTCACAGGATCAACAGCAGTGCAGGCTGGATCCTAAACTCACAGGATCAACAGCAGTGCAGGCTGGATCCTAAACTCACAGGATCAACACCAGTGCAGGCTGGATCCTAAACTCACAGGATCAACAGCAGTGCAGGCTGGATCCTAAACTCACAGGATCAACACCAGTGCAGGCTGGATCCTAAACTCACAGGACTGAGACTTGGGCCCAGCAATGTCATTACAAATTTAGTTTAGATATATTTCTGTTTAATAAACATAAGTTTAAACTCTTTCATTATATTCATATTTAATGTACATTTAATGGTACAAAGTAATGATATAGGTTACACAAGTTAATTGTAGTTTTGACCCATGTCATGTAACTTACTTCATGGATACGTTGCAAGATACAGAGAAGGCTTTGATAGAGCAGAATAGCAGTATCTATTTGCAGTTTTTTATATTGACATTGGAGCAAATGTATTGAATATAACTCTAATACTTTATCTTAATCCCACTGCAATGATTAAAACAAATATAGATATATCAGGAACATTCACTCTGTTATGTAGAAATCGGCAGGGTTCGGCTGTGTCTTCCTTGCTTTTTGAGGTAGCCATCGAACCCCTAGCTTTAAGATCTCACTCTTCGATAAAAGGAGTTCAAATTGGGGATACAGACCATATTATATCTCTGTACACCGATGATATATGGCTGTTTCTAACTGTTATTTACTGCGTTTTTCTTGCACTGAAGCATGGCCATAGGCAATTGCAAATGCATTGATTCTGGAAAATAGAGCCCTACATGTTGATATCATAATATTTATATTCTAAATTCATTAAGGTTTCAGGGAGTATTACACATCAAACTCAGTATCTATTATGCAGTTCTGACCCATGTCATGTGACTTACTTTATGGATATGCCTGCCTGCCTATCTTGCAAGATACAGAGAAGGCTTTGATAGAGTAGAATAACAGAATCTATTTGCAGTTTTTTTATTAACATTGGAGCAAATATATTGAATATAATTCCAATACTTTATCTTAATCCCACTGCAATGATTAAAACAAATATAGATACATCAGGAACATTCATCCTATTATGTGGAAATCGCAATGGTTCGGCTGTTTCTTCCTTGCTTTTTTAGGTAGTCATCAAACCCGTAGCTGTAGGATCTCACATCTCTATAAAATTAATTCAAATTGGGGATACAGACCATATTGTATCTTTGTATGCAGATGATATATGGCTGTTTCTAACTGTTACATATTGCGTTTTTCTTGCACTGAAGCATGGCCATTGGCAATTTCCATCCGTGTGGGGACCGGTGTCACCGTGAGCCAACGAACAGGGAACTTTCAGAACGATACGAGTCCAAAGTGTGGATAACCATATCTGGGCTAATAACAGACTGTGACCCTGGTTAGGATGTACTGTAGAGTTATAAAATCTGAAATACAATTAGGAGCCAATCGTGTTAAATGTGTGTTACAATTTTTAGTCAGAAGATTCAATAGCCACAGCCAGTGCACCCATGTGCTGTGCCACTGACTGTGCCCATGTGCCAAACGCCAGTGATTAAAACGTCATTGATTCCAGAAAATAGAGCCCTATATATTCATGTCATAATATTGGCTCCCATTTAGTCTGACAACCTGCCTGGGACAACCTGCCTGGGCCATTAACAACAAAGGAGTGTTAAAACGACGTGTGTTAGTGATTAAAACGCCATTGATTCCAGAAAATAGATCATAATATTTATATTCTAAATTCATTAAGGTTTGAGGGAGTATTATACGTCAAAATCAGTATCTATTATGCAGGTATCCAGTATCAAACAACTGTAATGACTTGGCTGCTAATTGTATTTCAGTTTTTATAATTCTCCAGTACATCCAAACCAGGGTCACAGTCTGTTATTAGCACTTATAAGGTTTTCCACACTTGGACAGTACAGATTCAGAAAGATACAAATTCACTCTATGTTGGAACAAAGCAATGCAGGGCCACTCATTCCAATAACCAAAGAATTCCAAATAACATACATTCCTGGTTCCTTTTTCACAATCTCAATCGCCTCACATGAGGATTATTTGCAGATTTATTTCAAAAGCATTATAAACATATACGGATTATATGTTGATTTATTTCTGTGTTTATAACCCAATTTTTGGTTTCATTCTCTTGTAAATAAATGTACTGAAAAATCTGCAGCAGTGTTAATAATTTAAGTTAACAAGATAAAAAATTACCTTAGCTTTATTGTGCATTGACTTAGTTTAATTGTGAATATTTTATGTGTAAAATTGCTAGTATATTTACTAAATAGCAGGTAAGTCAAAGTTTTACTATATACATTTTGAGGGGTGGTATTTTTAGTATTAAAATCTTAACATTTGAAGAGACAGATGTATTCAGTGGTTCCTCATTCAGATGGCTCCCATGTAGTCTGACAACCTGCCTGGGACTCAGAGCCATTAAAAACAAAGGAGGAGTGTTAAAACGACGTGTGTTAGTGTCTGACTGAAATTCCATCTCCAGCCTACAGGGGCAGCATTGAGTACTGAAGTTACACACTTAAAGGGTAAGTTCGCTATTTTGGACCTTGGACCCTATTTGCGGTCCGTCTTCCATGAACCTGACCCATGAAGTCCATTTTTTCGCTGATCGGTCCAGTATTGAGTTTGCTACAGATTTCCTGTAGGCTCTCACTGGGCTACAATAGAAGTCAACGGGGCAATTAGAAATGTTCGATAAATGTGCTTTCATGTACAATAAATGAGACGGGAAGCTCAGGGTGTATTGTTACCGGTCTCAGTATGCTCTCCTGTGAAATGTATCTCAATCCGAACATTTTTACGTGCTTGGCATGGCTTGGAAGTAAGCATTTCTCTGTTGCTTGTTTTCGCTGCTCCCGCGGAGTACTATGTGTCGGGGGTAGGGGAGCGGGAAGGTGTGCCGGCCGTTTACGAAACTATCTAGTTGAGCAGTCTGCGTTTGTTTACCTGCAGCAACGTAGGCTACAATTTCCACAAAAAAACTTGGATGATGGATGACTATAATGATTACGAAGACGAAGAATTCAATTTTGACTTTGACGTTACTGGCTACAGATTTGAGCTAGAATACACGGACACGGAACTACAAGAGATGGATGATAAGAGAGCAAGAGAAGAGAGAGAGGCTGAAGTTGTGCAGGTAATGTTATCCGAAGTCAGTGCGAGGTAGTGCGGTCGGAGAAATAGTTCTGTTTCAAATGGAACTGTTGTTTCAACGTTCGGTTTGCGTTTGCGATAGCCTACATTTCACAGGAGAGCATACTGAGACCGTAAGAATACACACTGAGCTATAAAAGCACATTTATCGTTGTTTTTCCATAACATTTCTAATTGCCCCGTTGACTTCTATTGTAGCCCAGTGAGAGCCTACAGGAAATCTGTAGCGAACTCAATACTGGACCGATCAGCGAAAAAATGGACTTCATGGGTCAGGTTCATGGAAGACGGACCGCAAATAGGGTCCAAGGTCCAAAATAGCGAACTTACCCTTTAACACACATTAGGTCCCCTCTTGGCCATTTTCATAAAACTTCACCGGGGGGGTTTACTCATCATTTTAACATGATCTAAAGCATTTGCCAAGAGCCGACCTAGAAATTGTCCCCTCTTGGTTTCTAGGTCCCCTCTTCGTGGATGTGTAATGATACCATGGCCCCCAGGATAGGTAGACGAGTATACACACGCACGCACGCACGTACGCACGCACACACGAATAGGTGACTCCCACCTGGGATTCGAAGCCAAAGCAACCCTACCCCCTTGCATGCTGCCTGATGCATGCTGGCCCCAGTTTCGACCCAGTACCTGCAACAGGCAATGGCTACACCGCCGTTGCCAGAGAGACTTGGTGGACTGGGAGATCATGTCTTGGTGCTCCTCACCGGCGCCCAAGGCCAGCTGCAGAACACAGGGCAGCATACTGTGAGAAACTGACAGGTACCATGCAGACAAGTTCAACAAGGAGGATCCTAGCGTGTGCAAATGTCTGATTACCATGTACATGGAGAAGGAGGGTAAATCAAATCAAATCATTTACAGTGCACTCCAAAAGTGTTAGGACAGGGACACATTTTTTGTTGTTTTTTCTCTGCACTCCAGCACATTGGATTTGAAAAGGAACAGTGACTATGAGGTTAAAGTACAGACTTTAATTTTAGTTTTTTTATTTATTTATTTATTTTTACATCCATGTTTCGTTGCATATCCTTTGCATGCCATAACTTCCTGATGTCTGTGACCCAACAACATCAAAAGACTCTTGATATCTTATTTCCTGGTACTCTTACAAGCGATACTATAACATCTCTGCATTTGAATGGATCTCTATGGGAATTGGGGGGGTGGGACTAGATTTAGCTGTAAATTATGCTGGAACAGTATGGAATACATGATTGGTAAAATGGCTGTAAGTCATCAAGGGTCTGAGGTACCAAACAAGCCTCAAACCATCACTCTGCTGCCAGATATGCAGTAGATATAGATAGATCACTTTAAGGGTTGTTTCTCCTGACAAAATTTCCTATTGAAAAATAAGTCAGGAGAAGAAACCCTTCAAGTTATCCATCCATATCTACTGTATTTCTGGCAGCAGAGTGATGATTTATGGCAGGGGTTCCCAAACTGTGGGTCGCGTCCCCAAGTCGCCTGATTTGAGGATGGGGTCGCCTGAAATTTTTATTTATTCATTTTCCTGAAAATAAGGAGACAGTTTTTTTGTCTCTTCCAAATATGTGAATGTACTACATGTCCAACATTTCAACAACCCAAATATTAAAATGTAATCGTTACTTCATACATTTCATCTGCTCTGTGATTTATGTCATTTTCAACAGAGGCGTATGTGCGTACGTGCACGTGTGTTGGGGAGACCGTGGGGCTCATCCATGTACCACAGTGTGCTGCCTCAACCGAATGAGCCACCCATCTCCCTTTCTCCCTCAATTTCTTCCTCCAGAAACCCACAGTTTCTCATTTACATACTGACCTTAGCCTCGCTATCGTCATTGTTGGACAGCACGAAGCCTGGGTCCATAAGTGAGACGGCGAAGTAAAGCAGCACGGACAACAGAACCAGCATCACAAACAGCACCGGCTGCACCAGCTTGCCTGTCTCCTCCTGCCTCCGTAAGTCTGTTATGAGACACAAACACAAGGGGGCACTTGCCTGTCCCCCATTAGCTCCCCCTTAAAACAACAACCGTGTCCTCATAGTGGAGAAATGTGGTCATTGCACAGAACTTTAATTGCAAGCAAGGTAGCTGGTTTAGACAGCATGTTGTTGACAGTATACTTGGTAAATAAAGGATGCCGTCCTTACCACGGCTGGGGATGAGATGTTTATCCATCGAGTCAATTTGGAGAATTTATTTAAATTCAATTCATTAATTGCATGTGAAATTACCTGCAATACGTGGACAGTACCTGCATATTCAGGTCACGTCTCCTGTCTGTCTGTTCTGCCCCCCCAGTGGTGGAATGAGCTTCCCATTGCAGTCAGAACAACAAAAACCCTGCCCATATTCCAACACAGACTTAAAAGTCTGGGAAACTGAAATCTGTGAATTGCATTTGTGTTGTTAATACTTTTTTTGCATTCACAAATGGCCCAAAAATATTTAAAAATGAGTCTTGCAAGAAAAAAATGCAGAAAAGCCTGTGCTGAGACCCATCATAGGCCTATTTAATGATGCTCTTGCCACTTCTGCGAGGCAACCAAAATTGAACATGGTCGTTCTGAGGCATTGCACCTTCCCTGGATGCATGAAAAAGGAAACGCTGTTTTCTTTTCAAAAAAATTAAGAGGCCCACAAAAAATGTATTTAATTTCTGGAGGCCCAGGACACTGCAATATTGCAATAACCACAAAAGTTAATATTGGTAGTGCCCATTTTCATGAGAACTTTACCAACTATCATCAGAAACAATGTGGCTTTGCTACAAAGCTAAAGCTGGTGTATGGGTGTAGTGCCTTCCCTCCCTTCACCTCCCTTTGAGGGAGGACACAAAGATCGGTTCCCGGGGCACGGAGGAGACAAGGTGGTAGTGGAGAAAGAAGGATACATTTTACCAATATTGGGATGCACCCAAGCTCCAACCTTGTGACAAAGAATTGTTTACGTGACGTTTTACGTACATTAATATATAACGAGCGCAGGATACACACTCACCCTGTCCTCATCTCCAGAACAGGTCATGATAATCAAATTGTGTTCATTACAATTTAATGGTTATATAATTGGGTTAAAAAACCTGACAGAAATATTAAGAAGACAATGAATTGTTACGTTTGGGGAATATGTATGAGTCCAAATGTGACAAAATAAAATAAATAAATAAGCAATGAAATAAATAAATATCTATTCATTATTTTACGTCTCTTATTTATTTCAAGGCGTATTTATTTCAAAATGACTTGGCCTGTCAGTCAACATGAAAGGGGCAGGGTCAGCCATGATCATTGCTCAGTCCATAGATAACCTAGGCCATGACCGAATATTATCCCTTCACCCCTTTGAGGGCGCGTATTTGAGTTAACTTCGTCAAAAAGTTTTTGAGTGTGCGACTTTTTCTCACAAATGGGGGCACTTAAAATCCCCGGGTGAAACCCTTATTTCCGAGGTTTTATTGAGGGGATTCTGGAGCACACTCATCCGACAATCTCAGGAAGTAAAAACTGCAACTTGTAGTACAAGACATAAAACAATGAATAGATATTTATTTAATTGCATATTTATTTATCTATCCCATTATCGATTTCATTGTTTATTCATTTATTTAATTTTGTCACATTTGGTCTTCCATAAATATGACCACAATTTGAATCCAGTTTCCCAACCCTGAAGACTCACTCACCTCAGGCTGCACCATGCGTTTCCGTGCCCTGGAAACCGATCTTTGTGGCCTAATCTAATGTTGCCGATTACATATTAATGGTTACAAATTAATTCATGTCTCGACGCCTACCGCAATGTCAGGTACATTGTGTACATGCAACCACGGCTGCATCTCAATATTCTTCACTCTCAGTTTTGCATACATCTGGATAGGAGACGAGTATTAGTGGGGGAGTGGAGGAAAGGAGGTGAAGAATATTGGGACGCACCCCATGGCTTCTCTGACCCATTCTCGAAAAACTTTCTTTTTCGGTTTCTTTCTTTGGATTTCCCTTTGAATAATGCTATATCTGTGTAAATATAGGTTGTCTGTCGAGTGGTAGGCCTATATTTTCTTTAGTTACAATTTAAATCGCTCTTTGTTCGGTTAACATTACACTTATTAGGTGATAATCCCATTTTTGTATTTTGTGTTCCTGAGACGATGTTCACCACTTCAGTACATCGCTCTGGATAAGCGGCTAGAGCTAAGTGAATGTACCGTAATATCCTCATAGAACATTCTGACATTTTCCAATGAATTATATTTCAGTTCACTTCATAAACTGACTGAATTGATACTAAACTGAGTCCAACCCTTGTTTTCACACAAATAAGTTAATGAGCAATGGCTCACCTTGCTGGCTTAAACTGTCAGATGGCGCCCCTTTGCAGATGACATGAACGTGAACGGTTGAGTAAATGATGCTGCGATAGCTATTGTAGAATACTTTGGAAATAGATATCACAAAGGAGCATTTATTTAGTTATATATAATGTTAGCTAGTTAACGTTATCCCCCAAGGCTAAACCAGACATGACGAATATCGTGGAGGAAAACATGAGAAACATTGGTTGCCAATTATGGCAGCTGGCACCTTGGGCATTGATGTCATAAACAAGCAGATACTGATAACCAATTATCTATTTCGAACTTAAACAAGAATGACTTACCCGTGTCGTGGAGGAAGAGTATCAGTGTTATCACCCATGTCAAGATAACATGTGCAGTCCTCACAAGGAACCCGGACCCGAAAATATTCTTAAACATCGTAGCATCCTCACCAACATCTTCTCTTCAACAGATCATGTAGGCTAGCTAAAGCGAACGAGCTTGCTACGGTTACACACATCTCAGCAGACAGCTGACAGCAGTTACATTCTATCCGACTGGTTAGCAAGTTGGCCCCACTTCGGTCATTTAATTGGGCCCGCTTTGGAAGCAGTAAATAGCCAGCATAGCAAAACTAGCCGCTGGGTATTTTCAAAGCAAACATAACACAGGAGCGCCTATTCCAGATCTGTGAGAAATATCGCTAATAGCTCATTTCATTCCTGACTGATTTGCCTCGGTGTGAAAAGCAGTAAGCGTCAAAATAAAAGCAGCTCAGTCTATCAGGATTTTCATGGTCCCTGCATAACCAGCGCGCACTGTTCTGTTTTTGTGTCGCTCTCCGCTGTTGGTTAGGTGGTCGTGTCTATTGGTCTAAATAAATCACGTGGGGCCGTAATGTATGGGAATCTCAGTCTGATTAAGGTAGTGGTTCTCAAACTCGGTCCTGGGGCCCCCCTGTGTATGCTGGTTTTTGTTCCAACCACAATTGCGATCCGAGAATTTTAACAAGCTGTTTATTTTTCTTGCACTTTTCATGTTTTGATGGATTATTTACCCTCTAATAGCTATGCATGCCAAGTACAATAAATGTCCCATGTTCACATTTTGCTTATTGTGATATATTGCAAACAACTACATAAAAAGAGTTAACAAAATGTTATAACTGATCAAATTAAAAGACTGAATCAATATGCTCCTAATTAGGTTCTTTCATAATTTTGTTTCCTTAAACTTATTAACACAATGCAGGTTTGGCTCATTATCAATTTGCGTTGTCTTTGAATTGTCATTATCAACCAAATGGTTAGTTTTCGTGGCCATATGTCCACACTTTCACCAATTAGGAGCCTATTGATTCACCTCGGCCTTTCATTTGCTCAGTTTTGTTACCTCTTTTAATGAAATTGTTTGAAATATAGCACAATAAACAAAATGTGAACATGGGACATTTATTCCACATGGCATGCATAGCTATTTTCTGGCACAATTTGGCTTAAGAGGGTAAATAATCCATCAAAACATGAAAAGAGCAATTAAAAAAAATAAACAGCTTGTTAAAATTCTCGGATCGCAATTGTGGTTGGAACGAAAACCAGCATACACAGGGAGACTGAGTTTGAGAACCACTGGATTAAGGTATTGTCACACTGAAACCATAAGGGCACAGTGTGCATATTCATCCCAATGGGCCACAGCTGCGCTTCTCTACTTTTTTAAAGGATGAAATTCCTTCGAACGGAAAAAAAACATGCACAAAAATCACACGCTAGATTCTAACAAGAATAAACTGTCAGTTGTTGACAACTGTTTTATTTCCAGTTACTATGTATTCAAAGTAATATTACATCATTGTGTATGTAATACTTTTTGGCAGTCTACCAGGTCATTGAAATGTATATGCACTGAAATGCACTTGGAGTCACAATTTTAGGACTACAATACAGCATTGTCTTCTCTGTAAATGGTAGACAACAAACAATTGAATGAAATGACATGGATATCAAATGAAAAAAAAAAGATATTAAAATCTTGATGAGTTCATTTCCAGGGAGAAGAGCAGGAGCCTATACATCATTTGTGCTTTTCAATCAATCACACAGGATTTTGGTTTAAACTGACAGTGTACCAGTCAATGAAGTATTAGTGCTTTGCATTTATAATAATTTCACCCCATAAACACAGTACTACAAATATTAGGTCAAAATGCGTACATACAACTACTTCAGTTTTTAAACCAGTTTTCTCCTAACACTGTAGGCTCAACAGACGAGACGCCCTTACATACACCTTTTGTAAAAATGTTGCTTTTAAAGATGTAGCTTTCCTCAGCCGTGTAACTGCAATGAGTTGTGAACAGGTGTATTCACCAATTTTTCTGCGTACCCACATTCGGAGGACCGTTCAATTAAAACTGCAGCAGTCTGTGGAATACCTGAAGCTAAATGCTCCATTCTTCTTGATATGAAGTCATACTTTCATGACAGGCACCATTTAAAAATCCCTTATAATTGCAAAAACATATTTGGTCCCAGGCGAACTAGTCGCTACCCTGCCACCCATCCACCCTGTGGCACCTCGCCTCTGCTCCTTCATTGATTTTGAGGAGGGGGTGGGGCCAGACTAATTTTTCAGGAGTTTTTCTGCTGCCACATCATCCAGGATAAAGGGAGGAGTGATGGCCTTGTCTCTCAGCAGCTGTTCCAGTCCCTAGGGGGCGACAGACAGTGTAAGGACTTAGACTAGTGTTCTGTATTTAGTGCTAACCAGCTTTAAAAGCAGAGTCAATTGTCAGCGGTCTCAGCAACCATTGTAGAAAACACACATTCTCACACACACACGCTGAGTAAGTCACTTGGGACAAGAGAATCTGCTGCAATCTGAAATGCCAGCACTTAAGATCTTTGCTAGATGCAGTATAATGCATACACATTTTATCCACATTTGCAATGCATACAACCTTTATCCATACAAGCAAAGCAAGCAATGTAAACACACTGTTCTCACATATGCAATGCAAACACAGTTAACTTGCATTTGCATAGAAAACACCACTACCTCCATATGCAATGCATATACACTTATGTTCGCGACCGAGTATAGAATCAACCGTGAATGAGAGACTGCTGACACATGTTCAGTCTGCTACAATAACTCAACCTGGTTCAGCCAAGGGTGCTCATTATGAGACCTGGAGAGGCTGGGACACACAACTCTCCATGCTGAGTGAGCAGTACCACGCTGCACCTGCAGTGTTCGTGCTTTCTAAAATGTAGCCTAATTATAAGCCTATGGAATGTCAAGCAAAACTATTATAGCCTATGTTAAAAGGACTTGCCATGCGCACTCTTCTCTATCTTTCTGTTCCGGCATCATAATAATTTCCATTTATGCCACCCCGCCCCGCCCCCCCTCCCCACATCCAGGTGTGTTGTTTTCTTTTATGCTCCCTCTTTTTGTATTTGCGATGCTAAATTATAGGCCATAGCTACCAACTTTTTAAATACTTTACATTTAAAATAGCCAGAAATGATAGGCTACACAATTAGGCTACACAGAATCCTAATAAAATTTTCGATATAAATAACAAAATAACGTTAAATAGCCTAACTATAATACAGAGTAACAACCAAAAAAATTGCCTAGCATATATAGGCCTATATATAGAGAGAGAGACTGGATGGGTATTAAGGATACTGCTCTAAGTTGGTCCTGTGTCAAACGCCGTAATTCTCACTTGAATGCAGAGTGGGGTAGCCTAGGCTAGGCTACTCATTCATATTGGTTTTCCATAGATATGATTTTAATTCACTATGCGGAGGTAAAGAAGTATTAATTTGGGTTTTGTCTGTTTGTCTTAATAGTTTTATCCATTCCAAATACCTTTCCATCCAGACAATTGGATTTGTTATGCCAGCCAGTGGTAGCCTAGCAAAATCACTGCATCACTGCTCTAACAAAGAAATGATCACATAACATAACGTGATATTATCCTTAATGCTACACCTGATACATATGACTTTACAGTGTCATTATTTGTTATAATTTTTAATTAGTCAAAAGAAAAAAAAAAGGACAAAGAAATACGAACAAAAAGAGAATCCTTAGCTTGTTCAATAGTCGCGTAGGCATAGTGGTCCACCCCTAGGCTGACAGAAATTTTTTAACCCAAGTGCTCAGCAGCCAATAGGAAATTATGACACTCATACGTTAAAAATGGACAAATGGTGGCACTCGCGGTTGCGCCCAGAGGATCGGAGATTCGATCCCCGGTCCTGCCAGATCCGAGTATTTTTTGACGGAGTGACAATTGGCGGCTGGGGTGGGGGGAGGGACTCGTTGCACATAAAACAGCCCTGGGCGAGCTGGAATCACGGTTAGGAGCTCTAGGAGTCGTGCCCTGAAGAGGACATGGCGTCCTCTTTCCTGCTACCAGACAAAGGGGCTGTAGTGGCGATTCTCTAGCAGTTGCTGAATTGAATTGCGTAGGGTCCAATTGGCTACCAAATTGGGAGAAAAAGTGAAAAAAATCAGGAAAAAAAAAACTGGGCAAACAGGTAAAAAATACGTGAAATTGACATCTGGAATTACATGTTGCCTATGTGTGAAAAATCAACATGTTAAAAACACGTAGACAACGTGTAATTCACATATTTTTGACCTGTTTGGCTTTCCATACATTTTTGACATGTCAACGCGTCAAATTTGAACACGTTAAAAACACGTTAGGTTGACGTTAATTTTTGACGTGTTGAGATTTTTGAAGATGTTTTGGCATCGTTGGCCTTCCATAGGGAGGCTGCAAGCTACCACAGCGGAGGTAGCTAGACTACTAGCCTACTGTCATTGCATTTCGTCAGTCGAAGCGGAACCTTCGCTGGATCTTACCGGTCGGAAAAAGTATGTTATAGTAGGCTATACAGTACCAGTCAAAAGTTTGGACACACCTACTCATAGGTTTTTGAAAGTTTTTTTTACTGTTTTCCACAATTCAGAATAGTAAAGTCATCAAAACAATGAGAACACATTAAATTATGCAAACAAATCAAAAAAAGTGTTATATTTTACATTCTTCAAAGTAGCCACCCTTTGCCTTGATAACGGCTTTGCACATTCTTGCCATTCTCTCAACCAACTTCTGTGGTAAACAGGTATTCCACAGTTAAACAGGTGATGCTATCATGACTGTATAAAAGGATATCGAAAGACTCTTGATACCTTATTTCCAGGTAGAATGTGCAAAGCTGTTATCAAGGCAAAGGGTGGCTACTTTGAAGAATCTAAAATATAAGACGTTTTTTATTTGTTTTACACTTTTTTTTGGGTCTTTGCATAATTCCATTTGTGTTATCTAATAGTGTTGATGTCTTTACTATTCTAAAATGTGGAAAACAGTAAAAATACCAAAAAAAAAAAAAAAAAAACTTTCTACGAGTAGGTGTGTTCAAACCTTTGACTGGTACTGTATGTTACTGAAATATTCAAATATAACCAGCAATATCAGAAACATTTAACCGGTACAACCAGTTCATATGAATTCTCCTTTATGCTAGCATTTGTATGCCAGAAGAAGGGTCAGTGGAAGGCAACAATATGAACATATTCAATGCAGCATTGTATAACGTACAGTTAACTATCAAACAATCTTGTCTGTATTTTCATTATGTTTGCACTGTTTACTGGGTATGCAGTTATTCTGGCTGCAAATTAATTAATCACCATGAGCTAGCATTAAAAACTAAGTAGCGTTATACTCCCCCATAACCGAAACCATTTTAAAAAGGCAAATTTATATGACCAAATAAATTGATTTGTCTGCATTACGTTTACAGTCTTGCTCTTGTTTGGCTGTTTAGAGTACACGGCAAGTGTCTCAGTAACAACAAAAAAACTGGGCAACTAGTCAATGGACAGTAGGCTACAATAGCCTGAAATACTGCTATGATCCAACACATCCTGTACTTTACCACCTCAGCCTCATTTTCATTTCGTGTCATTCCAAGATGGCGTCTCACGTAAATGAAGTTGCAGGTGAGAATGGGTGGGGGTTGCTTGTTAAATGGACTAGCTGCGTGACAATAGTGGAACTTAGAAACTCTGTATTCTGCAAGAATCGTGTACTAATAAAGCTATAAAATGGAGTTTGTTGTTTCCACTTATAGTTTGGTTGCAGGAGCAATGAATGTCTGACTTGAACAATCTCATGGCGCCGGCGCCATGGCCACTAGGGGTTCTGCGCGAAGGGGATAATATGTCAGTGACTGGCCTGGCGGACTGGTGATGAGACAATCTTATCACTTTCCCTCACTTTTTGGGGCCAGTCGGTACACTGGAAGAATTCCCCCCCTCCATTCTATGCAGGATATTTTTATTGTTTTGTTAAGGCTGCAAATAAGCCTGGTTATTTATGGAGAGTGCCTCAGTGTTTTAAAAAAAAAAAAGTATAATATTTTATTTATAGAGGACTTTTCAGGCCACAGGTTCAAAATACCCCAAATTGTAACCCCTCTAACTCCCCCTCCTCTCACCTCTCCGAAGTAGGAGATGAGTGGAGAGATCTCACACACTGTAGGTGGGTCTTCATCCTGCACAGGTCTGCAGAACAGGAAAGCACTGATTAGAAACGCTTATTTTTTCCTTTTTTTTGGCATCTGTAATCCCGAACTTGGAATGTCCAATTTGCAAACTATGAGAAACTAAATTTTTACATTTTAAGAAACCAACAGTCAAAAAAGACCAATTGAAGAAGACACCAGGTCTTTGCACAACGTTATATAACACATTCCATGTAATAATAGTTCAGATTTCATGAAGGAGAAATGATGTGGCCAAAGCAGTGTCTCAATTTGCTGCTTGCATAGAGCTGATCTAGGTTCACACATGGCCTCTTGGCCTCTCACCGGAGTTTAGGGGGTAAGGGCATCCCCTGCTGGTCCAAGAAGGTGGCTCCAGCGGCCAGTGCCCAGCGGTAATGCTGGGCCAGGAGGGAGCGCCTCGCAGTGGTGGGCGTATCCAGGGGTGCCCCGTCCGCGTTCTTTAGCGGTGAAAACTCTTCATCGCGCAGAACCTCAAAGACCACAAACTTCCTGCACACACACATGCACATGTGCACAAACATAAATAAATAAATATACACATACATAAACACAAATACATACACACGCATGCATAGAGCAAGAGACGGGTGAGAAACGGTATTACCACAGCTCACAGGCACACACATACAGTTGAAGTCGGAAGATTACATAGACTTAGGTTGAAGTCATTAAAACTTATTTTTAAACAATCCACAGATTTCATGTTAGCAAACTATAGTGTTGGCAAGTCAGTTATGACATCTACTTTGTGCATGACAATTAATTTTTCCAACAATTGTTTACAGACAGATTATTTCACTTTTAATTCACTATATCACAATTCCAGTGGGTCAGAAGTTTACTGTGCCTTTTTGAATATTTTGAATATTTGGTCGCATGTCCTTTGCATGCCATGACTTCCTGATGTCTGTGACCCAGCAACATCAAAAGATTCTTGATATCTTATTTTCTGGTACTCTTACAAGCGATACTATAACATCTTTGCATTTGAATGGATCTCTATGGAAATCTGGGGCTAAATTTAGCTGTAAATTATGCTGGAACAGTATGGAATACATGATTGATAAAATGGCTCCAAGTCATGAAGGGTCTGAGGTATCAAAACGAGCCTCAAACCAAAACATGAAATCTGTGGAGTGGTTAAAAATTAGTTTTAATGACTTCAACCTAAGTGTATGTAAACTTCCGACTTCAACTGTATGTGTGCACAAACACACATATACACACACACACACACACACATTTACACTTGTCAGATGAGTGGAGATCATACAGGTACAGGAGACAGGTGAAGGGTCACACATTTACAGGCATGTCTGAGAGGAAGACTCACTTGGAGAACTGGAAGACGTCAAATACATATTTCTCCATCTTGATGCCGTTGGACTTGTTGGGTTTCACCAAGTTCCCGTCTTCATCCACAAAGGGAACCTTCTTCAGTGCCACATGTTGCTTCAGCTCCCCGAGAAAGTGCCTGACAGGAGCAGGCCAACCATAATTAAACCCTCAGATTCCTTACTGCCAACTCGCATCTGGCCAACCAGTCAACAACTCTGAGAGAACATTACTAACTTACATAACTTTTATGGTCAACCATAAAACAACCGTGGGTTGAATGTGTAGGTGTTTATAAGTGCAGTTGCGTGTCCAAGTATTTCTCAGTGCAGTTGCATGTGGAGGTGTTTCTAAATACAGTTGCATGTGCAGGTGTGTGCAATTGCTTGTGGAGGTGTTTATAAGGGTAGTTGGATGTGGAGCAGACCTGGGTCTAATACCATTACATATTTGTATTTCTGTATTTACAATTACTTACCTATTCCAAATAGTATTTAAAAACTACAAATTGTATCCTGTTTGGCAATTGCTAATTGAATGCATTTGCAGGGGTGGAGGATACTCTGCAAACCCAATTATTTTTAGTATTCCTGTTTTAGTTAACAGTACCAGATCTGGTAGAAGACATGCTCTTCATACACATAGAAATTCTGAAAACCAAATAATTACCCATCCTCATTCTTCTACTTTAGAGGAGCTAACCTGTGTTCACCCAGATCTGCCTGAATAGTCCCAGTTTTTTCAAGGCCAGAAAAAGATTTGGATTTTTGCATCTGAATGTTAGAAGTATGATTCAGCGTGACAAATTTGATCACTTAAATATATTGGTTTCACAGGCTAACCCAGATGTCCTTGTTCTAACAGAATCATGATTAAAAAGTGTTTCCGATTCAGATATAGCCATGCATAACTATAATGTGCATAGAATCGACCGCTTCTGTCTCCTTATGTTATGTTGAGTGATAATTTTGGGTGATCTTAAACTAGACTGGTTAACTGATGCTTCAGATGATTTCAAAGAAATCTGTGGCAATCTTAATTTAAGACAGTTTATCACTGAACCAACCAAAAAAATATATCAAAACCTACTTTAATAGACATAATTGTCAAATAAACCATAGAAAATCATTGCAAATATAATTTTTGATCCGGGTATTAGTAACCACTGTCCCATAGCCTGTGTTAGAAGTACAAAACTAAAGAGAGCTCAACTTATAACCATATAACATTATGAGTTATAAGAAGAAATTTTATAATCTTCAATGAACAAGAATTTTTGCATGACATCTATCATTCTGTATACATTCAAGATGTTGAGCTGGCCTTGAGTTTCTCCATATATACTTTCAACTTTTAAAACACATCACCCCCGATCCTGAAAAAACCCACGCTGGACCCCTCCAACATCCAAAACTACAGACCGGTATCTCTTCTTCCTTTTCTTTCCAAAACTATTGAACGTGCTGTTTCTAACCAACTGTCTTCTTTCCTTACCCAGAACAACCTACTAGACCCCCCCACCAGTCCGGCTTCAGACCTGGCCACTCAACGGAGACCGCACTCCTCTCCGTCAGCGAGATGCTTCACGCAGCTCGGACAGCCTCCCTCTCCTCTGTGCTAATACTCCTAGACCCTCTCTGCCGCCTTCGACACCGTAGATCACTTCCATCCTCCTGTCGTCCCTGTCTGCAGCGGGGATCGGCGGCTCGGCCCTGGCCTGGATTGAGTCCTACCTCTCGGAGCGCTCCTCCCAGGTTGCCTGGGCTGGTAAAGTATCGGCACCCCCGTCCCCCTTACCCACAGGAGTCCCCCAGGGCTCAGTCCTTGGTCCCCCTCCTTTTCTCCACCTACACCAAATCCCTTGGCCCTGTTATCACTGCTCATGGTCTTTCTTACCACTGCTATGCTGACGATGCTCAACTCTTTCTCTCCTTCTCACCCTCTGACACTCAGGTGTCAGCCCACATCTCCGCTTGCCTGAGAGACATCCAGAGCTGGATGGACAACCACCATCTGAAGCTCAATCCAGGCAAGACTGAGCTCATCTACATTCCTGCTCTAACCTCTCCCCCTCTCAATCTCTCCATTTCCCTAGGGGACACTCCACTGACCCCAACGCCCTGTGCCAGGAACCTCGGAGTGGTGATGGACAACAGGCTGTCCCTCTCCGAGAACATCGCAGTGGTAACCCCGGGCGTGCAAGTTCTTCCTGTACAACATCAGGAGAATCCGCCCTTCCCTCACCACCCACTCAACCCAGCTGCTGGTCCAAGCGATGATGCTGTCCCGCCTAGACTACTGCAACTCTCTCCTGGCTGGCCTGCCAGCATCGGCCATTAGACCCCTTCAGCTTATCCAGAACGCAGCAGCGCGCCTGGTCTTCAACCTCCCCCCGACACTCCCATGTCACCCCCCCCTGCTCATTGACCTGCACTGGCTACCTGTGATGGCTCGCATCAAATTCAAAACATTGGTGCTCGCCTTCCAGGCAGTCCGAGGATCAGCCCCTCCATACCTCCAAAAGCTCATCAGACCCTACACACCTACCAGATCCCTGCGTTCCGCCTCCTCAGGACGACTGGTACCCCCCCCCACTTCATACTAGCACCCCGGTCTCGACGTCTGTCTGTCCTGGCCCCACGGTGGTGGAATGAGCTCCCCGTGGAAGTCAGAACAACAGAAAGTCTGACCGCCTTCAAGCGCAGATTGAAGACTCACCTCTTCAAGCTGCACCTCTCTCCACCCCTCCCTACCTCCTTGTGACCTCCCTTGATTGTGTTTTATAAATCCTTGTTTAAGTGGTTCAAGCTTCTAGTTTAATACTTGTAAGGTTACTTATTGGCTTACTGTTGTGCACGCCCAATGATTGATATCATACTGACTGGTGTTTGAATTCGTATTTACCTTTTAGGGTTGTTTTAAACGCACTTGTTTCAAGTTGGAAAATGCACTAATGTACGTCGCTCTGGATAAGAGCGTCTGCCAAATGACTAAAATGTAAATGTAACTTAGTAGTGAATAAACATGCCCCAATAAAAAAAATAGAGAATTAAGAATATATGAATCAATCTTTATTTATATTGTCAAGTCAAGATCCACTGGTTCACCTCGGAGCTAACAAATTTATTTAACTTTATTTCAAATGCACTTCATCAGTGATGAGAGCCAAGGCCGAATATTATATTAATTCACTTACCAGTTCAGACGCAAACCTTAGAATGTTCTGGAAGACTGCAAATTCTACAAAGCATAATACTGCCACATTATTGCCTGTCCATGTCAATTCTGGCCCTACTTTATTATCTGGTCAAAAGGAGATATGTATAGCTTTTAATAAGCATTTTGCAGCCGTAGGTCACCTCTTTTACAATTTAACCACAACAAACACTCAGGGGTCCTCTTCCTTGAGTGATAAGGACTCTATGGGCCCTATATTACACCCGGTGCTAAGCGGCACTAACCCAAACGCAAGTGTCTTTGCTATCTTACACCCCAGCGCAGGGGTCATTATAGCGCCCAGTGCTCACGTCGTTTAAATAGCGAGTGATCTTGCGCCCATAGCAAGTGAACTGTGCGGGTTGGTCTTAACCCCTTGGCGCAGATGGCAAATTTCACCTATTTAGGGGGTGCTCTGTTTAAGGCTGTATAACTCCAGGGGCTCTATTTTCAAACCAGCGCAAGGGGACGGTATAGTCAAACGCAAGCTTGTTGACAGCATCAACGTCTTAAAACTGGCGCTATGGCGTTTCTCAGCAATACCGCTAGGATCAACATATTCTCAACATAACATCCTTTCGCTTGCGCTGCAGTGGGATGGGTGGCGCTGTCTGGGGCGTGTTCTAAAATACTTTCGGCTCAGTGACAATTTGAACCAACGAAAACCCATTGCGTTATGATCAGCTGGAACCACCTCTTAGCGGAAACGCAATAGACTCTGGCAATTTGGCAACTTCTTAGTCATGTAGTTCTATGTAGTGTCTATAGGTGATGCCAACATTACACTTCCATTTAATGAACAAATAGCCTATAATTATTATTAATTAATTAATTTTAATTTAAACTACTAGAATAAAACAGGACAGCTTACAAGAAACTTGCGATCATGTAGGCCAATAGCCTATAATATATAAATTACACATTGACACAGTTGAATCATAAGCCTACCATTTGAATCATAATTATGCCTACATCACCAAATGTAGGCTAATTAATGCATTCGCCACCTCCTCCCGTGCCTTCCAAACTTCTGGGAGACGAGGTGGTGTGGATTGTGATCCATAAATTACTACAGTCCTAGCCTGTACTTCTGTTGCAAGTATGTCTGATTCCTGTGCGGAAAATCGCTCTTGTTGTTGACGGTCCAGTGCGTTTGGGTTGCTCATTATGAAATTGCATGGAGCGATTGCGTTCCAACTGGATTTTTTTTAAAGCATGAGAACAACAATTTGATTGGCTACCATAGAGACACACCTTGGACATTTAAACCCAGCCTTTTAGCAATACCGCCATAAGGTGCGCCAAGATTGCCGTCATGAAATTACCAAATTTCTCGCCGACACGCCCTCAGAGCGATACCGCCAAGTGATTACTCTTGCGTTCACCATTGCGTTTGGTTTATTAAAATAGAGCCCCAGGTGTGAGCATCACATAAAGTTGGTAAATGGCTTAAATGAAACAAGACAGGTGTACCATTTACCATACAATCTTAGATTTGTTGATTTTCATAATTTAAGTCAAAATAAAGTGCCACAAATGCAAAGAAACTTTGGAAAAATTAAAAAAAGAAATTGTTTCTTTTTAAGTTTGCTGAGAGCTATATAAGTGAAATCGGTAATATATATACATTTCCTGGATCATAAACTCCATGTCCACAAGTTTTGCTAAATCTGAGGATGATATGCAGAACTACTAAAGGTCTATGATGCAAAATATAGCAGTGTACCCTGTTGTCCATTAGTGTCTCCAAATCTATCCAAATGGCTAAATTGTGCACTGCTCTAAATAAAAACAATTATGATATATTTAACTACAAATCAATAGTTTTGGCTCATAAAGGCTCACTTTTGCATAATTTTCAAGTGGGAATTACTATATTTTCATCAGCATAGGGGGGGGGGGGGGGTGTAGATATCTATGGGTCCAAAACCCCTATGCAAAACATGTCATAAAATGAATAAAAATTTGTTTTGTCCATTATAAAGCATATACATTTGCTCCTTCTGATGGCTTAAGATAAAAAAACATTGATATCACAGTGTTACATACACCTAAATATGTTGCCTAATCATTCACTCTTGTACCTCAATAAAACATCACTTGTCCCTGTACTCTACAGTATGTATACTTTTGTCCTGGGATTGCATTTTTCTGTAGTTTTTTAAATGTTTAAAATTTTCCTATTCATAATGACTCCAAGGAAATTTCTACCTTAATCTACCACATATCAGCGCACAGTAAATTAGAATGAGCATTTGTCATGCCCTAAGAGACAAGTATATATGCCATAGCCTATATTATGTACGATAACATGAACATAAAATAGTATTCCACCATCTGCAAAATGCTGCCAAATGTTCTATCTTCAATGAACATCGGTAGCCTACATCAAAAATACATTTAACGATTGCACTACAGTATGTGAAATGCACTCAAAATGCGAAAATAACAATAGGGCTATCAAACATATTGGAAAGACAGTGCTCGAGTGGAAACACGAACGTATATATGTAACCAGCGAGACCAACGGTATTTTAGACGCAGTACTTTCGCAGTTTATTTTGCAGTTGAGTGAGCAGGGCTTTTCACGGCTTTTCTGGCATACGATCAGGCTATTGTTGGGTTTATCTCATTGCTATGACGTTATTCTAATTTTATATGATGAATAAATACACTGCCGGGCCAAAAAAATAGTCGCCATTGCACCCGTCATGCATAGTGCCCACTGTACAAGCCTCTGGAGGCAGTGTTATGATCTGGGGTTGCTTCAGTTGGTCAGGTCTAGGCTCAGCAACATTATGCAGCAATAAAATGAAGTCAGCGAAGTACCTGAATGTACTGAATGACCAGGTTATCCCATCAATGGGCATATGCCAGGATGACAATGCCAAGATTCATCGGGCTCAAATTGTGAAAGAGTGGTTCAGGGAGCATGAGGAATCATTTTCACACATGAATTAGCCACCAGATTCCTGACCTTAACCCCATTGAAAGTCTTTGGGATGTGCTGGAGAACACTTTATGGAGTGGTTCGACTCTCCAGTCGTCAATACAAGATCTCAGCCAAAAACTTATGCTACCCTGGATGGAAATAAATGTTGTGACATTGCATAAGGTTGTCGAAACAATGCCACAACAAATGCGCGCCGTAATCAAAGCTAAAGGCGGTCCAACGAAATATCAGAGTGTGCGACTTTTTTTTTGGCCGGGCAGTGTATATTTATGAACTCAAACACAGACGCTATTGTCCACTATGTCACACATGGGTAGGTAGAGACTAGGTGGGGGTTGCTTGTTAAATGGACTTGCTACGGGGAAATAGTGACACTTAGAAACTCCGGATTCTGCAGAAATCGTCACAAACCGTCTACCAATAAATTTAAAACACAGTGTTTGTGATTTCCACTAATAGTTGGGCTGCAGTAGCAACGAATGTCTCAGTTGAGCAAAAAGATTCCGCCGGCGTCACCTTCTGTGAAAAGGGGTTAAGATGAGGTGTGGCCAGGATAATTTTTGCTTTATTGCTATCTTGAGCAAGCAGAAAACCACCACAAACCTGGTTAAAGTCATGTCGCAGTTGATTCCATGTTATTTTAATGGCGCATATACAGTGAGTACCATAATTCATTGGACAGTGACACATCTTTTGTTATTTTGGTTCTGTACTCTAGCACTTTGAGTTTGAAAGGATACAATGACATTGAGGGTGAAGTACAGACTGTCAGCTTTAAATTGTATTTTCAGCCATATCGGATGAACCGTTTAGAAATTATAGAACCTTTTGTACAACCCCAATTCCAAAAAGGTTGGGACAGTATGTAAAATGCACATAAAAGCAGAAAGCAGTGATTTGTAAATTCTCTTTTACATATATTTAATTGAAAACAGTACAAAGAAAATACATTTAATGTTTTACTTTATCAACATTATTGATTTTTGTAAATATATGCTAATTCGGAATTTGATGCCTGCAACATGTTCCAAAAAAGTTGGGACGGGGCAAAAAAATGAGTGGGAAGCTCAAAAAAACACCTGTTTGCCATTCCACAGGTAAACAAGTGATGCTATCATGACTGGGTATAAAAGGATCTGAACAAAAACGTCTCCGACGTAAAAAAAAGCCAAGTTACTCACGCATAGCCTACAGAGCGCGGTCTATAAGTCCTTAATTCCAACTTGCAAAAACTAGGCCTGCCTTTAAAAGTATTGATATCAAAATGTGGCCAAGTTACAACTAACAATATTGCCTATCGTAGCTCACACTAAATAAACTAGCTCTATTCCAAAGCAATGTTATCCAAACTTTCCTAAATTATTTAATGCAACTTGGCCCTGTGTTTCTTCATCTTAGCATATGAAGAGATTGTGCCTCATGGAACAACATATGATTTCAATTAATGTTTTTATCATTAATAAAAACATTATTTTTTTAATTATTATTATTAATAATGAATAATTACACTCCAGAAAGGATATGGTTATACTTTGTTGGCAAGTTTACTTTAGAAAATGTACAGGTTGTAAAATGTTAACTGCTGCTACAGATTTCTTTACAATTCACAAGCAGACATTTACATCAAGAAACATCATGTACAATAGAGAAAGGGGGGATGAATGAATAAATGCAGATAAAAATAAGTAATATTTTTAAAATAACGTACATATAGCATTTTTACAAACGTATCCAGACATGTTTGTGGGTCAGATGATGGAAAATAAGTAATAGAACTAATTTTCTTAACATAATAATAGTAAATAAATTATATTTGCAAACAGAATTTTGTGAACACAAGGATATCTATGCTCTGTAGGACAACACAGGTTTTGATAGAAATCCAAATATTCCAAATAAATAAATCAATAAATACATAATAATAATAATTATAATACATTTTATTCATTCTGTGCTTTACATAGACCCAAAGCAGTGGATGCAGACAATTATTCAAACATGCCCTATAGTGTCGTAATTTTTCTGTTTAATTTCTAAGTGCAACACATCTGTATCAGAGTATTTCCACTATAAATTATTCTCATTTTGCAGTTTGATGTGGAACATACAGTTTCATTGACCACATTCTCTTGAGATGGTAAGATGAAGAAACACAGGGCCAAGTTGCATTAAATAATTTAGGAAAGTTTGGATAGCATTGCTTTGGAATAGAGCTAGTTTATTTAGTGTGAGCTACGATAGGCAATATTGTTAGTTGTAACTTGGCCACATTTTGATATCAATACTTTTAAAGGCAGACCTAGTTTTTGCAAGTTGGAATTAAGGACTTATAGACAGCGCTCTGTAGGCTATGCATGAGTAACTTGGCTTTTTTTTTTACGTCGGAGACGTTTTTGTTCAGATATCACTTATTTTTGGTAGCTAACTAATGATGAACAATGCATGAAGATAATGACATCGAGAGAGACATGCATACAGAATAGTACATGCATTCCAAATAAATGCATGCAGACATTTGCGTAACCATTACGCCCACTACTGACGAGAATGATAACATTTCTCCTATTACCGATAGCCCACAATTATATTAAAAGTTTGTAGATGAGCTGTATTTAATGTCTAATAAAATACAATGAACAGCACCACCTGAACTATGGATCATGAAGCATGTAAATTAATTAACCAAGTATATATGGAGACATGCATGCACAATAGGCTAGACGCAAACACATTGTAGCTGAAAGAAATACATACAGCTTAAAATATGGAAATACAGTTGTAAAATAGGCGTATTAGTAACGTTAGGCTATTCAACACTGGCTTGTCGGATGCGTAACTCCAAGCTTCTATGTCTGGGCTACGAGCTGCCGAACTTCATCAGCACAGCATAATGCCTTCGCAGTTTTTTTTCCCGGTAGTGTAGTCTAACATTGTCTGCGGGAAATCTTTTGGTACCAGACCATGTAGCTAGGTTTAGTTTAGTTTTCTGTAGTGCAATGGATGTGTAAGGCATGTTGATTCGCTTCGTAGTAGCCTAGCTTGTACCTTCTTCCTGACTAGCAGCTGACTGACGTTTCTCTGGCAAAACTAACATTGGCTAACAAGCTTAATTGGACAACGCATATTTCCCAGGAATCTTAGACAGCAAGAAAACAATAGATACTACTAAGAAAGTAGCCTACCAGAGATTATTCTTCTTCTTATTATTATTATAATTAAAAGTGTTTGCAGTAAGCTACATTGTCTGCAGAGTATTGTAGACTAGAGCAATGTTCGGAGGCTATAGTCATTTTTTTAAAGTGACTAACCATGAATCATATATGTTTAGGGAATTGGAGGTTTATAAATGCGATGCCTTAAGGGATTGCAGTTTATAGTAGGCTATCGTCAATTCTTAATGTATTATCATAAATTCTTAATTTTCCTAGTAGTTAATTTTATGGTGACATTGTGTTCTGTGTGAAAAGGATAAACTGAACAGAGCTGAAGTGAAGAAATGAATGAAGACATAATAAAGAAATGTTGGCCGAGGCGAGCGTTGAAGGGTCGGTTTCCAGAGTCAGACATGACTGCAGCGGAAAAGGACAGCAGGCTCCACACAGATTAATTTTTTTGTCGGCATTTGTGTGAGATTAAAACATGTAGCCAATGGCACAGTTATTTATAGAATTTATTTTTTACATTAATGCAAGAACACAATGTTAACCAGATGATATTTTGTGTTGAAACTTTTTTCTTTGCTTGACAAATGGCCATGGGATGCCTGTTCCCATAACGTTAGCTAGCCCATCGTAGTGCTGTCGTAGTGTCCAGTTACTGAATTGTTTAACTAACAGGCTACAAGTGAACAGTTAATATTGTAAACGTGTCTTTGCCTTTGCAATAAAAAAACATTCTTGTATGAGAAAACCAGAACATGTGCACACTGTTTGAGTCCAAAATGAAATTACACTTTAATATCAACCAGGCGAGGTACGAACCCACTCTCGCAATACTAAGGCTTGACGCTAACCATCTTAGCCAGAGAGAAAACAATAGATACTACTAAGAAAGTAGCTTACCAGAGATTATTCTTCTAATTATTATTATTATTATAATTAAAAGTGTTTGCAGTAAGCTACATTGTCTGCAGAGTAGCGTAGACTAGAGCAATGTTCGGAGGCTATAGTCATTTTTTGTAGAATAAAGTAATAATCTTTTATATTTGTTTGCATATCCTTTGCATGCCATGACTTCCTGATGTCTGTGACCCAACAACATCAAAAGACTCTTGATATCTTATTTTCTGGTACTCCTACAAGCGATACTATAACTTCTCTGCATTTGAATGGATCTATATGGGAATTAGGGGGTGGGACTAGATTTAGCTGTAAATTACGCTGGAACTGTATGGAATACTTGGTTGCCGAAATGGCTGTAAGTCATCAAGGGTCTGAGGTATCAAACGAGCCTCAAACCATCACTCTGCTGCCAGATATGCAGTAGATATGGATGGATCACTTTAAGAGTTGTTTCTCCTGACAAATTTTCCAATTGAGCTCTATGGAAAAATCAGTCAGGAGAAGAAACCTAAATTATACTTAGCGCTCAAATAACACGTCGTCTAACTAGCAAAAGTGGACTGGGACACGCACTAAATGAACAGCTTAAATCATTTCTTTGGAGCCACTCTGTGGTTAGCCCCTATCAGTCTGGTTTCAGGGTTAAGCATAGCACAATCAGTGCTACATCCTCAGTTTTAAATTATATTGTGTCTGACCTAGATAAGCTACATTGTGCTGCACCTTTCTAAAGCCTTTGATACAGTAGGCCATCCCCTGTGATGTATTCCCCATTTCCTTTTGCTATGAAAGTCTCTCAAAGTATGGAATAATGAATAATGCCTTACCTGCATGATTAAAGCCAGACATGTCCTTTCTAACAGTATGTAGTTATTTTATACCTTTTCTGTGGTGTACAGTTTAAGTTTCAACAGGGGAGAAATCTCAGAAATACATCTGCATAACGGTACGCAATTCAAATTGGAAGTAGTAATATCTTGAAACTAATTGTAATTGATTGACACTCGTAATATCCAAAAATAACTTTTCAAAAGCTTTCCAAAGAGGTATAATATAAGGTCACTGGACAGTTGGTAGCGATTGTCCGAGCTGTGCGTGTCACGAGCGCATTTCAAAACGTGTCAACAAGCGTCTGCATCTCCATGGTTTTGCGCAGGAAAGCATGTTATACACATCGCGTAGTGACCACCGTTGAGTTTAGGTTTAGACCTAGTTAGCTAGCAACCTATTAGGTATTAGCTATAAACTAAACCTGAATAAGGCTCAATGATAAAGCATGGAGAGTGTGTGGAAAAATAATCCCAGCATGAGGCGACTTAATACCATAAGCAATGACAATGGTGGTGAGCTGTCAATCTATTACAGCTAGACTGTAACATTACTAGGAATTTATACTACACTATAGTAGAAGCTTCCATGTGTGGCCTAGCCATTCATTGTGTTGGGTGAAACATCATAGCTCATATAGGATATAAATGAACAGCCCAGCACTTGGTCAACACAGGAAGATGTGTCAAAAGTGGCACTAAACTGTTTTACGCCTATTGACATGGAGGACCTGTCTAAAATGATTATGTCCTCAAAACCGACTACCTGCCTACTCGATCCAATTCCTACACGTTAGGCCAGCACATGTTAAAAATCATTAACACATCCCTAGTAACAGGATATGTACCACTACATGCATCACTAAAAACGGCAGTTAAGCCATTACTGAAGAAGCCAAACATTGAACCTGACAAACTGGAAAACTATAGACCCATCTCAAATCTTCTATTTTTATCAAAAATATTGGAGAAAGCTGTTGCGAAGCAACTTGGTACATACTTCAGCTCAAACCATCAATCAATCAATCAATATTTATTTATATAGCGCATTTCACAACAAGTTGTCACAATGCACTTCACAGCAAAACCCAGCCTAAACCCCCCACAAGAGCAAGCCAAGGGCAACAGTGGCAAGGAAAAACTCCCTGGTGTAACTAGGAAGAAACCTTGGAAGGAACCAGACTCAATGGGGGAACCCATCCTAAAAACCATATCCATGAAATATTCAAATCAGGACCCTACCATAGCAGTGAAACAGCACTTAAATTTATTAATGATTTACTATCGTCAGCTGACTAACTCTGAGTCTGTTCTTGTACAAACCCCAATTCCAAAAAAGTTGGGACAGTATGTAAAATGTACGTAAAAGCAGAAAGCAGTGATTTGTAAATGATCTTTTACATGCATTTAATTGAAAACAGTACAAAGAAAAGATATTGAATGTTTTACCTTATCAACTTTATAGATTTTTGTAAATATATGCTATTTCCGAATTTGATGCCTGCAACACGTTCCAAAAAAAAGACTGGGAAACACCTGTTTGGAACGTTCCACAGGTAAACAGGTGATGCTATCATGACTGTGCATAATATCAAAAGACTCTTCATATCTTATTTTCAGGTACTCTTACAAGTGATACTATAACTTATCTGCATTTGAATGGATCTCTATGGGAATTGGGGGTGGGACTAGATTAAGCTGTAAATTACACGGGAATTGTATGGAACCCATGGTTGGCTAAATGGCTGTAAGTCATCAAGGGTCGGAGGTATCAAACAAGCCTCAAACCATCACTCAGCTGCCAGATATGCAGTAGATATGGATGGATCACTTTAAGGGTAGTTTCTCCTGTTCCTATTGAACTCTATGGTTGTGCTCCCACTCATGCTAGTGACCGGTATGAAAAGGCTTTGTATTGGCCTACTGCAGTTTTGTGTAGACTATTTTTATATTCCTCTTATACCGCATACCAAACGTTGATAGCTAACTTTTGATAATATGATTTTGAAAGGTGGATCTAAATCTGTCAGTCTGTTAACATTTTGAATCTTTTTTAAATGTACAAATATGCCTTATAGATCGATAACCTATGCCTAAACCTACTCTACTGAAACTTCTATAATCCAGTAGTTGTATGTCACTTAGCACTGTGAAGAATATGAATTAGGCTCTTTGACAGAAGGTTTGAACCATTCTGCCAAGTGATGAGGACATTGTTTGAAATGCAGTAGACCAATAGAGCTACAGAACTGTATAGCAGTCAGATATAAAAAACGAAGTACTGGAAATCCCAGATAGTTTAGAGAGCTGAAATTTGGCTTTGTGGTGCTCATTTGAATTTCCAGTCTTTTGAGGCTTTTGACCAAGCCAAACTTTTCACTAGTTTTTTGGGTATTAAATGAAATATGACAGTTGTACCTTTTACAATACCAACTTAGATTAGTTTATTTTCATAATTTAGGTCAAAATAAACTGCCACAAATGCAAAGAAATCTTGGTAAAAATGCTATAAAAAAAAAATAAAATATATATACAATTATTATTATTTTATTTTTTTTAGGTTTTAATGAAATACTGAAAGCTACATGTGAAACAGGTAAAACGATACATTTCCTGGATCATAAACTCCATGTCCACAAGTGGGCAAAATCTGAGGTTGATATGCAGAACTACTAAAGGTCTATGATGCAAAATATAGGCAGTGTATCCTGCTGTCCCTTAGTGTCTCCAAATGTATCCAAAATGGCTAAATTGTGCTGTAAATCATAAAATAATGATATATTTAACAACAAGTCAACTGTTTTGGCACATAAAACTCACTTTTGCACCATTTACATGCAGGGGTGGATCTGAAAGATTTTTGGTACTAGCCAGCCGGGCTAGTAGACCAAAATGTCCACTAGCCCGGCTGAAATGTTACTAGCCCTGTTTGTAACACTATAAACAAATGTTTTCTATTAATTTGTTCAGTTTCCTTAACATTCACAATATTCATGTTGTTAGTCTATGAGTCTAGCATGATTTTAATCAATGACACAATAGTATAACTATAGGCATATTCTAATGGACAATATATAGGCTAACCACTTTGAATGAAAGAACAGTTTTGTAACTGAAAGTGACCCAAGACTATCCCAGTGTAAATTGGCAAGAGAATATAATAAGGATACAGGGTATTATGCTATATATATGTATATATATATAAATTATATTAAATAGTGCATATAAAAGGACATATAAACACACACAAAACGACTTTTTTTCTTCAGAACATCTAATCAGAAACCAATGGCAAACATTTCCCACAGGCCTAATAATAAAGTATAGCTAGCTACAGTTAAAGTCGGAAGTTTACATACACTTAGGTTGCAGTCATTAAAACTAATTTTTAACCACTCCATAGATTTCATGTTAGCAAACTATAGTGTTGGCAAGTCAGTTAGGACAAGTCAGTTAGGACTTTGTGCATGACACAAGTAATTTTTACAACAATTGTTTACAAACAGATTATTTCACTTTTATTTCACTATATCACAATTCCAGTGGGTCAGAAGTTTACATCCACTAAGTTGACTGTGCCTTTAAACAGCTTGGAAAATTCCAGAAAATGATGTCATGGCTTTAGAAACTTCTGATAGGCTAATTTACATTATTTCAGTCAATTGGAGCTGTACCTGTGGAAGTATTTTAAGGCCTACCTTCAAGCCTCTTTGCTTGACATCATGGGAAAATCAAAAGAAATCAGCCAGGACCTCAGAAAGAAAATTGTGGACCTCCACAAGTCTGGTTCATCCTTGGGAGCAATTTCCAAATGCCTGAAGGTACCATGTTCATCTGTACAAACAATAGTATGCAAGTATAAACACCATGGGACCACGCAGCCGTCATACCGCTCAGGAAGGAGACGCGTTCTGTCTCCTAGAGATGAACGTGCTTTGGTGCAAAAAGTGCAAATCAATCCCAGAACAACAGCAAAGGACCTTGTGAAGATGCTGGAGGGAACAGGTACAAAAGTATCTACAGTACCAGTCAAAAGTTTGGACACACCTACTCATAGAAGGTTAAATTGTTTAACGCTTCGGGTAGCCTTCCACAAGCTTCTCACAATAAGTTGCTGGAATTTTGGCCCATTCCTCCTGACAGAACCGGTGTAACTGAGTCAGGTTTGTAGGCCTCCTTGCTCGCACACGCTTTTTCAGTTCTGCCCACAAATTTTTGATTGGATTGAGGTCAGAACTTTGTGATGGCCACTCCATTACCTTGACTTTGTTGTCCTTAAGCCATTTTTCCACAACTTTGGAAGTATGCTTTGGGTCATTGTCCATTTGGAAGAGCCATTTGCGACCAAGCTTTAACTTCCTGGCTGATGTCTTGAGATGTTGCTTCAATATATCCACATAATTTTCCTTCCTCATGATGCCATCTATTTTATGAAGTGCACCAGTCCCTCCTGCAGCAAAGCACCCCCACAACATGATGCTGCCACCCCCGTGCTTCACGGTTGGGATGGTGTTCTTCGGCTTGCAAGCCTCACCCTTTTTCTCCCAAACATAACGATGGTCATTATGGCCAAACAGTTCAATTTTTGTTTCATCAAACCAGAGGACATTTCTCCAAAAAGTAAGATCTTTGTCCCCATGTGCAGTTGCAAACTGTAGTCTGGCTTTTTTATGACAGTTTTGGAGTAGTGACTTCTTCCTTGCTGAGCAGCCTTTCAGGTTAAAAAAGACTCGTTTAACTGTGGATATACAGTACCAGTCAAAAGTTTTGACACACCTACTCATAGAAGGTTTTTTTCTGTTATTTTTACTGTTTTCCACATTTTGGAATAGTAAAGACATCAAAACTATGAGATAACACAAATTAAATTATGCAAAAACCAAAAAAGGGTTAAACAAATAAAAAAAAGTCTTATATTTTAGATTCTTGAAAGTAGCCACCCTTTGCCTTGATAACGGCTTTGCACATTCTTGCCATTCTCTCAAACAACTTCTGTGGTAAACAGGTATTCCACAGGTAAAAAGGTGATGCCATCATGACTGTATAAAAGGATATCAAAAGACTCCTGATATCTTATTTCCAGGTACTCTTAGAAACGATACTATAACCTCTGCATTTGAATGGATCTCTATGGGAATTGGGAGGTGGGACTAGATTTAGCTTTAAATTACACTAGAACACAGTGTGGAACACATGGTTGGCTAAATGGCTGTAAGTCAACAAGGGTCTGACGTATCAAACAAGCCTTAAACCATCACTCTGCTGCCAGAAATACAGTAGATATGGATGGATAACTTGAAGGGTTTCTTCTCCTGACTTATTTTTCCATAGAGTTCAATAGGAAGATTTGTCAGGATAAACAACCTTTCAAGTGATCCATCCATATCTACTGCATATCTGGCAGCAGAGTGCTTTTGTCCTAACATATGTTTCCTCCAGTGCTGGCTAGTCCGAGCTATGACAACCTGCTTTTGGTATTAGTATAGTGAAAAATGAAGCGCCTGAAATCTACTCCCCAAAACTGTAACGTCAGCTAATTTTACTACAGATTATTATTCTCTCTTCAACTGTAACGTTAAATCAGTTCTCTGACGATTATTTGCAGTTAGTTAGCTAACGTTAGCTATCTTATCTAGCTAGCTTGTAGCTAACATTACCTATCAAAATGAATTAAAAACATTAAAGACGCTTTCTGACACAGCAGGGGGTATAACGTTACTACGAACTACACAGGATTTCTTAGCTGGATACCCCTAACTGCATCGAGTAAAAACCATCCCAAATCTATACGGACTTAAGTAAAAAGAGCTGTTCTAAGTTTTACTCTGTACAGTTAGTTATCCTCCTCTGGATGACTGGAGCCAACCGTTGTGTTTTCTGTGCTTCCCGGCATCCGTAGTCTTGCATCCTGCTCAGACCAGAGCGGCAATGAATGTTGGTCAATCCCGGGAATTAAAAAAAATTATTTCCAGAGATTGTGATATAATACATGGTCCTCATTATCTCAAATGAAATCGACTATTATAATTATAATTTAGGAGACTCTAACATCGTTAAAAAGTATGGTAATTACGACATGACAGTGCTTCTGATTTTGCTGACAGTCTATGGGCACAGACAGGATGATGCACCATTACATGTCGCCCCCTTCAGCTTTTTTGGTGATACTAAAAGACCTGACTTCAGGACACGCCCACCTTGTGGGTTTCTCGTTTTCTACATAGTTCGGTGGTCTAAACACCTATCCAAAACCTGTCATAAAATGAATAAAATATTTTCGGTCCATTATGAAGCATGTTATATAGAGTAATGTTAATAGAGTACATTATAACCTTAGCAACGGTATATGCAATGTCTTTTTGGGCGCTTTGGACAATTTACTACAGCCCAGCGTAACGGCAGTTTTCGTTTTAACGGTCTAGTATTACACAAACTCTATAGAATACGCATTAGGGAGGGGAGTTTCCCTTTTCTGATATGTAAGTATTTTCGAGCACTGTGTTTCCAATATGTTTGATAGCCCTATTGTTATTTTTGCATTTTGAGTGCATTTCACATACTGTAGTGCAATCCTTAAATGTATTTTTGATGTAGGCTACCGATGTTCATTGAAGATAGAACATTTGGCAGCATTTTGCAGATGGTGGAATACTATTTTATGTTCATGTTATCGTACATAATATAGGCTATGGCGTATATACTTGTCTCTTAGGGCATGACAAATGCTCATTCCAATTTACTGTGCGCTGATATGTGGTAGATTAAGGTAAAAATATCCTCATTATGAATCGGAAAATAATTTTTATTTTTTTTTAAACTACAGAAAAATGCAATCCCAGGACAAAAGTATACATACTGTAGAGTACAGGGACAAGTGATGTTATATTGAGGTACAAGAGTGAATGATTAGGCAACATATTTAGGTATAGGTCTTTTATCTTAAGCCATCAGAAGGAGCAAATGTATATTTTTTATAATGGACAAAACTAATTTTATTCATTTTATGACATGTTTTGCATAGGGGTTTTCGATCCATAGATATCTACCCCCTATACTGATAAAAATATAGTAATTCCCACTTGAAAATTATGCAAAAGTGAGTTTTATGAGCCAAAACTGTTGATTTGTAGTTAAATATATCAATTTTTTTTATTTAGAGCAGTGCACAATTTAGCCATTTGGATAGATTTGGAGACACTGATGGTCAACAGGGTACACTGCTATATTTTGCATAGACCTTTAGTAGTTCTGCATATCATCCTCAGATGTAGCAAATCTTTTTTTTTTTTTTTTCCCCCCCCAAAGTTTCTTTGCAGTTGTGGCACTTTATTTAGACTTAAATTATAAAAATAAACAAATCTAAGTTTGTATTGTAAATGGTACACCTGTCTTGTTTCATTTAAGCCATTTGCCAAGTTTATGTGATGCTCACACCTGGAGTTATAAAGCCTTAAACAGAGCACCCCCTAAATACGTGGAATTTGCCATCTGCGCCAAGGGGTTAATAGCTTGGGAAACAATAGCTAGCCAACACTGCAAATCCGACTGCTATGGGTTGGACTGGAGTAACCATAAACTGTAGAAAGGGAGTAACATTAATATGGCTGAATTTAGCTGGCTATTCTGTGGAACTAGACAAGAAGTAGCTAGACAGCTAAGCTAGTCACTCCAACTACAAGAAGGTGTCGTGATAATGACATTATTAATGTTACTAGCTGTGTTACGACCCGGTCTAGGGTCAGATCGTAACAAAAGATATGAGAGGGGGAAATGGAAAATGCGTAATACAATGGGCGAACTACTCCGGTCCCTCACTGCCTAACCAAACTAATTACGGCCTATCTAGTGTTCAAAGGCTTACCGGGTAAGAGGCGGCTTTAAACGCAGAGCTTCGGACAAATCAGTCTGTGGGCTGAGACCAAAAAGTCAGAACAGCGTACCCCCACGGAGATTTATATTTTCACCCAGAGTCACCTTCAAAACAATAAAGGAAAAATAATAAAGCAAAATAACAAAATTGTGTCCTGATGAAAGGATAGCAATCCAGCTGGGTTCACACTAACTAACCAGACTTACTACACACTGAACAAATTAGAAGGGTAGACGAGAGTTGGTGTGGAATTAGATGGAATAAGGTCGAGATCAATTCTGCGCAGCAAACAAACAATAGGCAATACAACCTATTGTTTATAGAGCTAGGCAATGGTCGTAATAAAAGTCAAACGGAACAGGGTCAAAACACACAAGATCAATTCTATGCGGCAAACAATTATAAGGGCTAGGCAAGAGTCAAGAGTCAAATTCAGACGGAACAGGGTCAAAACACACAAGATCAAATCCAAGGGCTAGGCAAGAATCAGAGTCGAATTTAGAAAAACAGGTCAAACACACAAAATCAACCAACAATCACAAACCACAATCAATGAGCAAGGCCGAAGAACCGCCATTGAATGGCAAAAAGCACCTTTTAACAGAGCACCGGTGGCGAAAACGGACATACCGATGATGTCATGACGAAAGTGAGGATACCCCCACACATGCACACAAGAAACAAAACAAAACTTACAACAGAGGACGTAACAAGCTGATAGCTGACACTGTGTATGAAACAGAAAAATATTACGAGTTTGTAGGTTATTGATTCTCACAAGTATGCTGCTTAAATTACCTCAGAACATTGAACATTTAAAATGTTAAAGAGTAACTATATGGACAATGACACAGAATGGTTGAAATATCTTCTAAAACAGAAAGGAGAATGAACAGAGTTACAAAGAACGTAAGCAGAGTGGGTGTGCATGCATGCGAAGGGGGAGGGGGGGTCAAATGGTTGTACAACTCACAATTAGCATTATGCTGCTACCATTTTTATGCCCCAATGTTAAGTCAACGGGCAATTAAAGTGATACTGCAGTCAAGAACCAATGTTTTGGGTAGGATTATAATCATACACAACTGTCTATGTCCGAAAATCTCATGTTTAGTCAAAATAGTTTTATATGAGTTTTTGTGTAGGCTTACCAAAACGCTGGTTTCCGGGGGTTCGTGACGAGATCCTTAACATAAAAATGGGTGGAGTTGAGGTGGTCCTAGGGGTGGGCACGTGGTATAAAAGCAGAGACCAACGGGTTTTTTTTCCCTCTTTGAGACTGAGACCCTTGTGCGAATTGCTTTGTATTACTGCTAACGTTAATATTGCGACTTATATTGAGCTACTAAGGCCACGTTCACACTGCAGGCCTTAGTGCTCAATTCCGATTGATTGCTCAGATCCGATTTTTTTTGTTTGGCTGCTCACATACATTTTTTAATGTGGCCCATATCTGATTCCAGTGTGAACCGATTGCTGTCCTCAAATGACCCGTGCAAATTAACAAAAACAAAAGACTTAGTGCCTGTTACACAGCCTGCAGAAATAAACAACAACAAAAAGGTCATCAAAGTCACAGCTTCTGCGTTAATTTTAAAGTTGATGTGCAGTGGAGCTAATGATAAGAGTGAGGAGACGGGAAAAAAGCCAAGGTTTTTACTAGCTTTTTGTGCTGCCATGGCTGCTACTTCTGTGCAGAGGGACTCGTGAATGCGAGATCGGAGCATAGACTGTAAAAAAATGGATCAGAGCCAGGAATAGGGGGACCATGACGTGCGGTTTCAGTGAAACTCAAGCAAGGCATGAAATTAACCTCACCCACTCGCCTGGGCGAGTGATTATGAGGACGGGCGAGTTAAGAAAATGGAGTGCTCGGACGTTTAGCTAGTGAGACCAGTCGATATAACATTTATAAAACGGATAGTTCCAGGATGCAGATTGGTCAATACAGCGTTCCAGCCGTGTATAAAAAAAGCTATCACACGACACATCGGTTCAACTTCATGTGTAACGTATAGCCTAACATCACTGCGCACCCTTAGATTAAACTATTGACACATTATTGGACCGACAACCATTAACGTTCGGTAAGCAGCTACATGAGAAAACCATGAATAATGAATACCATGCAACAAAACCAAGACAATAATATGGACAGTTCTAGCATTATTTTAAATCACAAAACGGTTAACGCAGCTGTCCGCAAATGACATAAAAACGTTGCCTACTTCCGACTTATTATGGCGTATCATTTGTGCCCAAAAAAATCCACTGCTTTGCACATTTACCACTTATCTAAAATGAAAACACATGATAATATAATGTGAATCTGTTGATAACCTACCCTGCACAATAGTGAATTAACTAGCCCGTGCGCTAACGTTATAATGCCCTGCTAGCTACATCAAAAATGACGTAAAAAGTCACATTAATTGCGATCTGACAGACTGCGGTCGCTTTGACACAATCGGTTATGTATCGGCATCTAATACCACATTCAGAAGTGGCCCAAATGAGAATTGGAAATGTCAGTTTCAATGTAATTTTCGCTGTTCACACATAAAAAAAATCTGATCTGTGTCACATTTGAGGAAAAAATCGGCTCTGGGCCACTTTTTACCTGCAGTGTGAACGTAGCCATAGGGAGTTATTCATCTACAACGTCTTACTTTGGTATCTTTAGCTAACTTGCCTGCATTATGCCAAGGAGTCAGAGATGTATCGTTCCTCTGTGTAACGCCACCGGCTCTGTTAGCTTTCATAATCTGCCGAGAGATGGAATGTATCGATAAATTGTAATGCAAAGCGTCTATTGTGTGTGAGTTTAGCCTCGTTTGGTCCAGATAACTGGTAACTTAGCTAGCTAGCTAGTTATTGCTATCATTTATGAATGTTAGCTAATAAATGATAACAATTCTCTCCGGACCAAGTGGAGCTGGGCGCTACAACCAGCCATGTTCAATATACTAACGTTACTGTGTGACTGGGTCTTGCTGTGTATTTGAATGTTTTTAATAGTAACGTTACTTTAGGCAGACAAACAAGCTAACTTAGCTAGGTAACGTTAGCTCTACCATTCGGTTACATCCTGGTCCTCTCCTCGATCGCGAAGACGTCGCTCAACCAATACAGCCAGGGCGGCAGGGCTGCTGCCAGTGACTCGAATGAATACGGCTGTATTGCCCAAGCAACATCTTCGCGAGGAAGAGTCTTCCACCATGAAGGAATCCTTTCAAACTCCTCCACCTCCCTGCAGTACTGCTCCCTGCAGTACTGCTGTCACTCTTGTCGCTCGCCATTTTGTTGTTTGTTTAGTTGTGAGGAGAGAGCAGGAAGGGGGCTGAGTCAGTTCACCAAGACACACCCTTTCACTCCTTGACCGTACGAATATTCATAATATGACTACGTGGAACCACCGTCATATGACCACACCTACTCACGAATTCCAGTTCAAATTGAAGCGGTAAAAAAGGCCTTAGAAAAGGCTCTGCAATATTTCTTTTTTTTTTTGCTCAGCTTCTTTTTTTTTTCAGTTTTGCTTCCGATCCTGTGTTATCTCCGTCCTGGTGCGGCCAGTTCCGCATTTGTGGCGTAACTTTCTAGATACGCTTTTAGAAATCCTTATCGGTCATGTTTGGTTCTCCGAACCTTACACTACCCCTTACAGAATATCGAAGTCAGTATGGAAGAACCAGCGACTTCTACCAAATTTTACAAAATGCTGCCTAGCCAGGGCGCTACAGGGGTTACTGTTAAGGAGGCTATTTTATCCCTACAAATTCAACAAGGCCAGTTGATAGAACAACTGCACAACCAGGGAGAATGCCTACAGAAAGTTACTGAAAGTTTGCAATCTGTGACAGCAATCGCATTGTTGTTCTGCGGGCCACGCCCCTGACCTCTCCGAACTCAGTTCTAACAGTGATTCTGAGGGGGTGGACTCCCTCTACGATCCGGATACCTCCTCTTCCCTCGCTGGGAGTACAGAGGAGAGTCTGTCCTGGGACCCCTTTGTTGAGGGGGGTTCTATGGAGCAGAATGATTTTTCCATCTCCGATTTCGATTGGGACAGGGAGTCACACCACGAGCTTGTGGTTCCCAGCTCTCAAATTGTGGCCCCAGTTAGGTGGGCTATTGAGACGGCTGTACAAAAGGCTATACGTTCCGAGCCTGGCGCAGGTGGGGGTCCGCCCCATTGCCTGTTGGTACCTTCTCGGCTGCAGTCGCGGGTTCTCCAGTGGGGTCACACCTCTCAATTAGCGGCTCATCCGAACGTTCACCGGATGAAAGATTTTATTTCTCACCGGTTTTGGTGGCCCAAACTCAACAGCGATGTGCGGCAATTTGTCGCCGTGTCCTACTTGCGCCCGTAACAAGGGTTCGCAGCTTTCTCCCTCGGGCCTCTTACGTCCACTTCCCGTTCCCAGTCGTCCCTGGAGTCACATCGCCCTTAATTTCGTAACCAGTCTGCCACCATCCCATGGGAACACCGTTATCTTGGTGGTGGTTGAACGGTTCTCGAGGGTGGCTCACTTTGTCGCCCTGCCTAAACTGCCGTCCGCACCAGAGGCGGCTCAGTTAATGGTAGACCACGTCTTCAGGGTGCACGGCCTTCCCCTGGATGAGGCGTCAGATCGCGGTCCGCAATTCACCGCTAAATTCTGGCGCTCCTTTTGTACTCTGTTGGGAGCATCTGTCAGTCTTTCCAGGTTTCATCCCGAAACCAACGGACTGACGGAGCGCACCAATCAGAATATGGAGAGCACTCTTCGGTGCCTGGCCGCGGCTAATCCCACGTTCTAGAGTAGTCACCTCGCCTGGGCCGAATACGCTCATAACACCTTGCGTAAGGCCTCTCTGGTCTCTCTCCTGTTAAGGCTCAGTTGGGTTATTTGCCTCCCTTATTTCCTGAGCTGGAGAGAAATGCGGAGGTTCCCTCCGCTGCTTCCTTCGTTCGCAGGTGTCGAGCGGTTTGGAAGCGTGTGCGTTACTCTCTATTGCGCGCTTCGGCTAAGCAGAATGCGGTAGCCGACAGGCGTCGTCGTCCTGCTCCCTCCTACTGGGTGGGGCAACGAGTATGGCTTTCCACACGGGACCTCCCCTTGCAATTTGAATCTCGTAAACTCGCACCTCAGTTCGTGGGTCCTTTCAAAATCATTTGAAAACTCAACCCGGTTACTGTGCGTCTCCAGTTGCATTCCTCCATGCGCATCCATCCCACCTTCCACGTCTCCCGCCTGAAACCTGTGCTCGTTAGCGGCCTCGCTCCGGCTGATAAGCCGCCACCTCCTCCCCGCTTTGTGGACGGAGGTACGGTGTATATCGTTTGGCGTATTTTGGCTGAGAGATGTGTGGGCAGAGGTTATCAGTTTTTAGCAGACTGGGAGGGTTAAGGGCCTGAGGAGCGTTGCTGGGTTCCCTCCAGGAACATCGTGGATCCTACTCTAATTAAAGATTTTCGTAAAAACAAGGCTGAGGGATTGCCTGGAGCTGTCCCTTAGAAGGGATTATTTGCAGCCTTTGCCGTTCTATGTTTTGGTTTCCTGTTTGGCGTCGTCCCTTACAGATTCCCAAAAATGGGGGGGACTATGTACGAAAGGTTCTATAATTTCTAAACAGTTCATCCGATATGGATGAAAATACCCTCAAAGGGAGAAGGCCATGTATCCCTCCTGACCAGTATTCCCATACTAACCAGGTCTCCCCGGCTCACAACTCAGGGTCGGCGTACCCATCTGCTCCTGTGACCTCAGCTAAAAAGCCCATGCAGCTGGGCAGGGCACACCTATCCTCAGAAGAGCGGCTCCGAAAAATTAGAGCAGGCGCCTGCATCTACTGCGGTCAAGCCAGGCATGTCTTCTTTGTCTCTAAAAAAGCTAAATCTCTACATCCCTGCATCGATTACCGTGGCCTGAACGCCATCACTGTAAAAAATAAATACCCTCTGCCTCGAATTATTTCGGTGTTTGAGCCTCTTCGAGAAGTCACTGTGTTCTCCAAACTGGACCTAAAAAATGCCTACCATTTGGTCCGAACCCGACGCCCTGTCACGCCTGTACTCCCGAGACCAGTCCTGCCTGTCCTGACACCATCCTGCCTCCCTCCTGAGTGGTGGCTGCGGTTACCTGGGAGATTGAGGGAGTGATCAAAACCGCCTAGGAAACCCAACCTGACCCCAGAACTAACCCTAACTCTCGCCTCTTCGTTCCCGACTCTGTCCGCTCCCAGGTCCTGCAGTGGGTGCACTCCTCTCGCCTGGCCTGCCATCCGGGAGTCCAGCGAACCCTGTCCATCCTTAAAAGGAGTTTTTGGTGGCCATCGATGGAGGCTGACGCCCATGCCTTCGTTCTCGCATGTACCATCTGCGCCAGGAGCAAGGCTTCCCATCAGCCCTTAACCGGTCTCCTGCGTCCTCTACCTGTCCCAGGCCGTCCTTGGAGCCACATCGGGGTCGACTTCAACACCGGATTGACATCTTTGGAAAGTAACACTGTTATCCTGACGATAGTCGACCGATTCTCCAAGGCGGTCCATTTCATCCCTCTTCCCAAGCTTCCTACAGCCTCGGAGACTGCGGAGTTCCTGGTGCAATACGTGGTGCTATTCACGGCATCCCCTCTGACGGGGTTTCCGACCATGGTCCCCTGTTCACCTCCCACATCTGGAAGGCCTTCTGCCAGGCCCTGGGGGCTTCCGTCAGCCTGTCCTCCGGTTACCATCCCCAGACTAACGGCCAGACGGAGAGGACCAATCAGGACCTGGGAGCAGTCCTGCGCTGCATCACCGCCTGGAACCCCTCCTCCTGGAGAAAGCTGCTACCCTGGGTGGAATACGCTCACAATTCCCTAACCAGCTCTGCCACTGGGTTGTCCCCGTTCGAGTGCTCCCTGGGGTACCAGCCCTGTTTCTGGCCCAGGAGGAGGAGGTCTCCGTTCCCTCTGTGCAGGTGCACTTACGCCGGTGCGAGAAGGTCTGGAGAGACACCCGCACCACACTCCTTCACTCCACCGCCCGCACTCAGCGCCTGGCGGACCGCCACCGCACCGCAGCCCCCCAGTATTAGTCAGGACAGCAGGTCTGTTTCTCCACCTCCACCATCCCACTTCAAGGCAAATCTAAAAAAGCTTCAGCCCCGGTTCATCGGTCCATACCCTATCGAGTCCGTAATCAACCCATCAGCCGTTAAACTTAAGCTCTGCCGACGGGGACGCGGCTTTCAGTACCTGGTGGACTGGGAGGGTTATGGGCATGAGGAGAGGAGCTGGATTTCCCGCCAGCTCATCCTTGACCCCTCCCTCATCCGGGACTTCCACCGGGCACACCCGGAAAAGCTCAAGTCTCGTGGGTCTCCAGGAGGCACTCGTTAAGGGGGGGTACTGTTACATCTGCCGTTTCCCTCCAGTCCACCTTCCTTATGTTTCCTTTGTGCTCCCATTCCTTGTGTTTCGTGTCATGTTTTTTGGTTTACCCTGTACGTCCTTACTTTCTGTTGTTTATGTTGCAGGCTGGGCGTGGCTCCCTGTCAGTTCTCAGTTTCTCCCCCTGATTAGCCCCAGCCTATCGTTACACCAGCTCACTCACATTCCGCACTCCTGTTAGTTTTCACTTAGTCCTTGCACCTGTTCTTGTCACTATTTAGTTTCTCCTCACATTTCTCCCATAGCCAGTTTGTTTTCTGTTTTGAGATAACCCCAGCCTTTTTCCCAGTTTGATTCCTGCTTGTTGTTATTAACCTGTCTTGCTTGTTCTTTTATTCAGCCCGTCCAGCCTGTTCCCTGGCTGCCCTAGCCAGTCCTGCCCTGTCTCCAACCCGTTTATTTTGCCCAGCCCTGATTCCAGCCTTCCCTTGTTTTGTTTTTTTCCTCCTGCCTGCCACCCAGTGTGGTTTAATAAATACCTCCCATGTGGAATTCAACTACCATCTGTTTCTGACTTCTGCATTTGGGTCCAATCCTGCACACTGATGAAACAGTATCCTTTCAAACTAAAAGTGCTAGAGTACAGAACCAAATGTCACTGTCCAATGAATTATGGTGCTCACTGTAACTTTTTGTTAATAAATGAATCTATCTTTTATAAATACCTAGTTTACATACTTTATGTTGCGACTTGCCAGGGGCTTGCCATAACACATTGCAGATAGGTTGTTGGGAAAAAAGTCGTAATCTTAATGCTAATATTTTAGTGTACTTCACTATATGAAAATGGCTGAACAAATATTTACCATAGACAACTAGGAAAACTGTAAAATTAACTATGATGCATAGATTTCAATGCCCCCCCAGTCTATTGGGGTTATTTAGAGTGTTTATACCATCATTTTTGAAGTCAAACTATCGTTGAATCCTTTACTTTGTGCTGACCTATATTCTCTGTGGAAGTACGGCGGCGGAGCGATACTTTACGTTACCTATGAATGTAGTGCCGGCACTGGTTGACTACAACAACCACAGAACGTTCTGGGACAACAACAAAGAAGAGCAACAAGTTGCAATGGCCACGTTCGCTCAGCCGCCGTACTTCCACAGAGAATATAGGTCAGCACAAAGTAAAGGATTCAACGATAGTTTGACTTCAAAAATGATGGTATAAACACTCAAAATAACCCCAATAGACTGTTGTCGTATTTTATTTGCTTTGGGTGCACTGTGGAGTGTTTAAGTGCGTTTGGTAGTGGATGCTACCGGTTACCATAGAGTTGCGCTAGCATTAGCAATGTGTGTATGTCCAAAAGAAGGGACATCATAGAATTAGCTGAAAATGGTTTCCACCAATCAACTACATCATAGGTAAGTCGTAATTGAGACATTATGTCCAAAATTCCGAACTATCCCTTTAACTTATAACTTCTTTAGCCAATGTCAGTTAATGCAAATACCTTACGTTAACAACTGAAGCATGGTTTATCAGCTAAAAACCAATACTTAGGCCTATTGAGTTGTTTTCGGTAAAATGCAACAAAAATAATTCTGTTAGCCTATAGCTAGCTGTTTATCTGCCATGCATGTGGCACTAGCCAGCTACATTGGGTAAAAAGCAAAACTTAAAACTAAAAGAGCCTGACAAAGATGTTTACCAGGGAAAAGTAGCATAGCATACAAGCAATTCGTGAGGCAATGAGGACAATTTTGTAATGTTCGAATTGGATATAGACAGCCCCGTGTTGGGCGCCAAATCATAAAATAAAATGAATTTTTTTGGTAATGTTCCTACAAGCAAGTACAGCAACACTACTTATTCCATTCCTAAAATAATATTCAAATTTCCCTCATAAAATCACACAATGCAGCTCCAATATATTCTATGTGCAATAATTGTTTAGAGGGCTGATTAAAGTTTTTATTAAAGAAATTATGCCAAAAACAAAATGTCTTACGTAAGAACATTGTAGTTGCATGCTTCATCAGGGAATTTTTCTGCTTTTATTCCCACTTGAGCTGTACCTACACATGAGGCCGACACGGAAGATTTCCGGAACATTTACAGGTTAAGATGTGCGTGTGAAAGAGACTATTGGGAGGGAGCGGGGTGTGGCAGAGCCAGAGCAGGGATTTTCGTGCCACTCGCCTTCGAAGGTAGTAGTAAATATTTTTATGAATGAATTTTTAATTGCAAAAGTATATCAAATATCAGGCTGAATGTTGGCAAAATGCAGCTATTTTGTGGGGTAGTAAGACAGTAGTCTTAAAATAATGGATTGATTAAAAAATTGTATCATGCCTGAAGATATTGAGGGAAACTTCAAAGAACTCGCCTAGCACATTACTGCCAATAATTTTATCACCTAGCATGTTACCAGGAGAACCGCATATGAGTTCCCCATCAATGAGGAAAAAGCATCTGGTGTCACTTTCAGTGTCCCATCCAATTAGCCTACTGGAAGCCCTCTGGATAAAAAAAACCTATAAGAGACCCAATAGACTCTCCAACCATCAACAAGGATACCGCTCCACACCTCATCTCCCAACGTCTGCTGACCCACTACTCTACTGGGCTGGGCAGTATCTAACCCTCAATAGAATTTCTGCTACCCTGTCAGAAATAAAGGAACAGGGTAGGTACATTTTTCTTCTTTAAGGAATAAATTTCCCAAATGTACCCTGAAAGTACATTAATGTTCTATTTGGGCACTAATAAGTACCTTTTAAAGTAAAAAAAAGGTAGAAATGAATTATGTACTGCTTGCAAGAGGTACAATTTTATGTACCTATAGGGTACCGCCCCAGGGAAAGGCGTTTGTAACTTTTTAGGTACTTTTCGTACCTTTTTTTCTGAAAGTGTAAATGCACGTGCCAGCATCCTCTGCTGCTGAATAGCTTGTATTCAGCATAGGCAGCTGTGTTTACATGTATTTACAATATAAATGGCTGTCTGAATAGTCTTATCAAACATGATGGGTTTTTGTATTGTTATTGCTAACTTGTCCATTTAAGCAATTTGCTCATTTTAAAGTGCCTTAGCAGTGCCATCCCTTTTTGAGTGACCCCTGCAGTCTCTTGGTGGTGACAAAGAAATAGTCAATGTCTTAACTTTAGGTTTCTTTCCCACATTCTCTATCAGTGTTCTTTAAAAGCCATTGAAAAACCCACCTGGCTCTCTGTGGTTGTCACAACTGGTATGAGGGACCTTACGATATGGTATGTGTATTGGGTTCAGAGATGGGGATAGTCATGCAAAAATCCTGTAATGTCTTATATATCTTGGGTACATAAAATTGAGACAATGCAATGCATCATTCTGTTAAGGAAAGTTTAGCTGTACTGTAACAAAGGGGGTGAAAACACTACATTTATATTTTAATGAGTTTCATACCGGAGTTGTGTTTAGTTGTTATTGTGATGTACAAACAAGGTTGAATGTCCAACCCATAAATTGAAACGCAAATAATTGAAAATACAACTTTTCAAATACTAGCAAATGCATATTTGAAGTATTTTCAAATACATGACAATACTTTTCAAAAGTATTTTCAAATACAGTAATTCTCAAACATGATACAATTTGTAATTGTTAAGATACAATTTTGAAATAGTATTTGAAGTAATTGAAAATACAGAAAATATGTACTGGACCCAGGTCTGACGTGGAGGTGCTAGGTGCAGTTGCATGTGGAGGTGTTTCTAGGTGTAGTTGCATGTGGAGGAGTTTCCTTGGTGCAGTTGCATGTGAAGGAGTTTCCTTGGTGCCGTTGGATGTGGAGGAGTTTCCTCGGTGCAGTGGCATGTGGAGGAGTTTCCTAGGTGCAGTTGCATGTGGAGGTGTTTCTAGGTGCAGTTGCATGTGGAGGTGTTTTTAAGTGCAGTTGCATGTGGAGGAGTTTCCAGGTGCAGTTGCATGTGGAGGTGTTTCTAAGTGCAGTTGCATGTGGAGGAGTTTCCTAGGTGCAGTTGCATGTGGAGGAGTTTCCTAGGTGCAGTTGCATGTGGAGGTGTTTCTAGGTGCAGTTGCATGTGGAGGTGTTTTTAAGTGCAGTTGCATGTGGAGGAGTTTCCAGGTGCAGTTGCATGTGGAGGTGTTTCTAAGTGCAGTTGCATTTGGAGGAGTTTCCTAAGTGCAGTTGCATGTGGAGGAGTTTCCTAGGTGCAGTTGCATGTGGAGGTGTTTCTAGGTGCAGTTGCATGTGGAGGTGTTTCTAAGTGCAGTTGCATGTGGAGGAGTTTCCTAAGTGCAGTTGCATGTGGAGGAGTTTCCTAGGTGCAGTTGCATGTGGAGGTGTTTCTAAGTGCAGTTGCATGTGGAGGAGTTTCCTAGGTGCAGTTGCATGTGGAGGTGTTTCTAGGTGCAGTTGCATGTGGAGGTGTTTCTAAGCGCCGGTGCATATGGCGGTGTTTCTAAGTACATTTGTATACAATTGAAGCACAGTTGGATGTGCACTCACTGCGAGATGGTCCTCAGGAAGTCCCGGGTGAAGAAGTGGTTGCAGATGTTTCCAGCACTGTAGACCAACTCGCCGGCTGGACCACGCAGCTTGGCCATTTCGGGAAGGATCTCACTGTACTCCACCACCTGGTACACCCCACCCACCTGGCAAACAACACCCACCGGCTCCTCTGGATACGCCTTTTCCACCACCTGACCACACAGACCAGAGGGGACATGGGTACAGTCCAGGCATTGACACATACATGTATGAATACAAACACCCACCCAGACACACTTTAGCATGGACACAAACACACACACACACACACACCTCAGCAATGACTCACACACCTTTGCACCGCAGTCTGCCCCTTTCCTCACACAGAAGCCAATGAAGGTGGGGTCGGCCATTTTGACCAGGATGTTGTCGACGCAGTAGACATGCAGATACTCCACGCCCCTCCTCTCCATGTCCTCCAGGACCTGGTTATCCACCAGCGCACGGTAGAGACCTCCATTTCCATCTGAGTTGAACACAGTCACAGACTCCTTACACTCACCAGATACTCAGTTCCTTCAGTCCTTCCTGATTCTTTATTTTTCATTTTTATTAATTTGGCACCCGATGCAGGTCTGAGCATATCCATTTCTCATCCCAATTTGGAACGGCCAATCGTCTGCAAATGCAGCCGCATACATGTGCGAACCTCACTGCCTATTCCAGAGAGCGTAAACACCCACAGTACCCCTCCAAAACACGTGTTGTCACCACCGGCTTCTTTTCACACTGAGACTACAACTAAGCTTGAATAGAGCGGAGTTCAGAGAAAGATCTTTCATATGTGGCTTTGACTGCAATCTAAGGGAACCCAATCGACTAGCAGGGGTCACTAAATATCGATGTGCATGGAACCCTATCCGACCAATTGGTGAGGCCATCACCAATTGCCCGTTGCCCTATGGAGCTACCGGCCACAGTCAGCACTGGCACGGTCTGGATTGGTCTGGTGTATATGGGCATGAGAGCCATCCTTGCACCACAGTTCTGGTGCTATATTACAGTACAGATGTTCTGTATTTGGCCACACCCCTTTAATGGAATTTAGAAAATACAGCTATTTGGAATGTTTTGGCTTAAACAGTAAGGATACAGAACACTGTGTTACTACATGTGATGAGATGGTCGTAACAGCAAGGCAAAAACAAATAAAAAACAAGCAAAATGAAGTACCAATAAAGTTTTAATTCTCCTCAGATGAGCAGGCAAAGATAAGGGCTATTTACAGTGTAGATAGTGAGACTCAAAACCAAAACACAAAAATATCTAAACTCTGAAAAGAAAAAAGTACTAAAGTAAAGTAACAAAATGGAACAAATAAACATAAAGCTATGTACAGGGTTTCCAATGATCCCCTTATCATCACTGTACCAATAACACACTGTGGGCTCTATTTTCAAACCAGCGCAAGGGGACGGTATAGTCAAACGCAAGCTTGTTGACAGCATCAACGTCTTAAAACTGGCGCTATGGCGTTTTTCAGCAATACCGCTAGGATCAACAAATTCTCACCATAACATCCTTTCGCTTGCGCTGCAGTGGGATGGGTGGCGCTGTCTGGGGCGTGTTCTAAAATACTTTCGGCTCAGTGACAATTTGAACCAACGAAAACCCATTGCGTTATGATCACCTGGAACCACCTCTTAGCGGGAACGCAATAGACTCTGGCAATTTGGCAACTTATTCGTCATGTAGTTCTATGTAGTGTCTATAGGTGATGCCAACATTACACTTCCATTTAATGAACAAATAGCCTATAATTATTATTAATTAATTAATTTTAATTTAAACTACTAGAATAAAACAGGACAGCTTACAAGAAACTTGCGATCATGTAGGCCAATAGCCTATAATATATAAATTACACATTGACACAGTTGAATCATAAGCCTACCATTTGAATCATAATTATGCCTACATCACCTAATGTAGGCTAATTAATGCATTCGCCACCTCCTCCCGTGCCTTCCGAACTTCTGGGATACGAGGTGGTGTGGATTGTGATCCATAAATTACTACAGTCCTAGCCTGTACTTCTGTTGCAAGTATGTCTGATTCCTGTGCGGAAAATCGCTCTTGTCGTTGACGGTCCAGTGCGTTTGGGTTGCTCATTATGAAATTGCATGGAGCGATTGCGTTCCAACTGGCTTTTTTTTAAAGCATGAGAACAACAATTTGATTGGCTACCATAGAGACACACCTTGGACATTTAAACCCAGCCTTTTAGCAATACCGCCATAAGGTGCGCCAAGATTGCCGTCATGAAATTACCTAATTTCTCGCCGACACGCCCTCAGAGCGATACCGCCAAGCGATTACTCTTGCGTTCACCATTGCGTTTGGGTTATTAAAATAGAGCCCTGTGACTCTGTCTAGTCTACACTCTATTCAATCCCCTAATGGAGGGATGAGAACTCCCTGACATACTTTTTGAGGCCTGGATGAAACCAAAAAGTCATCATTATCTATAACATAGCCTACATATTGTTACAAAATTATAAATTTAACCATATTAAATACAGCCTACTTGGCATTTCAATTATGTCGGGACAACGGACTACATTTCCATTCATTCCACAGGAAACCCAAAAGACATTAAACCCCTTGGCGCAGATGGCAAATTTCACCTATTTAGGGGGTGCTCTGTTTAAGGCTTTATAACTCCAGGTATGAGCATAACATAAACTTGGTAAATGGCTTAAATGAAACAAGACAGGTGTACCATTTACAATACAAAGTTAGATTTGTTTATTTTCATAATTTAAGTCAAAATAAAGTGCCACAAATGCAAAGAAATTTTGGGAAAAGTTTCTATTTGTTTTCTTTCTAAATTTTGCTGAGTGATTTTATTTTTTAAGTGAAATCGGTAATATACTGTATATACATTTCCTGGATCTCCATGTCCACAAGTTTTGCAAAATCTGAGAATGATATGCAGAACTACTAAAGGTCTATGATGCAAAATATAGCAGTGTACCCTGTTGTCCATTAGTGTCTTCCAAATCTATCCAAATGGCTAAACTGTGCACTGCTCTAAATAAAAAAAAAAAATGATATATTTAACTACAAATCAACAGTTTTGGCTCATAAAACTCACTTTTGCATAATTGTCAAGTGGGAATTACTATATTTTCATCAGGATAGGGGGGTAGATATCTATGGGTCCAAACCCCCTATGCAAAACATGTCATAAAATGAATAAATTAGTTTTGTCCATTACAAAGCATATACATTTGCTCCTTCTGATGGCTTGAGATAAAAAACATTGATATCACAGTGTTACATACACCTAAATATGTTGCCTAATCATTCACTCTTGTACCTCAATAAAACATCACTTGTCCCTGTCCTCTACAGTATGTATACTTTTGTCCTGGGATTGCATTTTTCTGTAGTTTTAAAATTTTTTTAATTTTCCTATTCATAATGACTCCAAGGAAATTTTTACCTTAATCTACCACATATCAGCGCACAGTAAATTGGAATGAGCATTTGTCATGCCCTAAGAGACAAGTATACGCCGTAGCCTATATTATGTACGATAACATGAACATAAAATAGTATTCCACCATCTGCAAAATGCTGCCAAATGTTCTATCTTTAATGAACATCGGTAGCCTACATCAAAAATACATTTAACGATTGCACTACAGTATGTGAAATGCACTCAAAATGCGAAAATAACAATAGGGCTATCAAACATATTGGAAAGACAGTGCTCGAGTGGAAACACGAACGTACATATGTAGCCAGCGAGACCAACGGTATTTTAGACGCAAAAATACTTACATATCGGAAAAGGGAAACTCCCCTACCTAAAGCGTATTCTATAGAGCTTGCGTAATACTAGACCGTTAAAATGAAAACTGCCGTTACGCTGGGCTGTAGTAAATTGTAAAAAGCACAGAAAAAGACATGGCATATACCGTTGCTAAGGTTATAATGTACTCTATTGGATAAAAAAGCCGACAATTAAACCAGAATGAACTGTAATGAATGAGACAGGCTTACAGGACATGGGGGTATTACGCGTGGACATTTCAGATAGTGTAATAGCGGTATAAAGTGTTGTATATTTCTCAAACCGATTGTACCAGACAATAAATGACCACTGAATTTTGAAAGGAACATCTCGATGTGTAAAACCAATGGTAGGATTGTATATTTATTTCATATTTAATAGCATATATTGCTAGTAGAATACATGGTAGAATGAGACAGTACTTTCACAGTTTATTTTGAATTTGAGTGAGCAGGGCTTTTCACGGCTTTTCTGGCATACGATCAGGCTATTGTTGGGTTTATCTCGTTGCTATGACGTTATTCTAATTTTATATGATGAATAAATATATTTATGAATGAAAAACATAGAGGCTATTGTCCACTATGTCACGCATGGGTAGGTATAGCCTAAGTTGGGGGTTGCTTGTTAAATGGACTTGCTACGGGGAAATAGTGACACTTAGAAACTCGGTATTCAGCAGAAATCTTCACGAACCGTCTACCAATAAAGTTAAAACACAGAGTTTGTGATTTCCACTAATAGTTTGACTGCAGTAGCAATGAATCTCTCAGTTGAGCAAAAAGGTCCCGCCGGCGGGACCTTTTACGCAAAGGAGTTAAAACACGGCCAGAGCCAATCATGTCTCTTGGAAATACGAGACACTAAGGGCGCTATCTTACACCCGGCGCAAACCCAAACGCAAGTGTCTTTGCTATCTTACACCCGGCGCTAGGTTCATTATAACACCTAACGCTTGCGCCCTTTAACTAGCATGTATTCTTGCGCCCGTTGCAAGTGAACTGGGCGTGTTGGTCTTAAGATGAGGAGTGGCCAGGATTCTTTTTGGCGTATTGCTATCTTGAGCCAGCAGAAAGCGCTTGCGCTAGAACCACCACAAACCTGGTCTAAAGTCATGTCGCAGTTGTTTACATGTTATTTTAACGGCGCATATAAGTGCCTCTACATAGGCGTGTGCACAACGCGCGTACCCTCCTGTCTGTTACACACAGGGGCGCGCACAAGCATGACTGAAATATTAAGATTACAATGTGAAATATTATTGTGTAGGCTATATCAAAAAATGCATAATAATAAAAGGGTCCATAGGTCCACATAGCTTACCTTTCCCTCAGCGAAGGGGAATGCCTTAAATTGCTTTCAGCCCACTCCATCAACATCCAGGTGATGTGAGATGGTACGGGACAATGGCTATCCATTAAAAAGGAGCTGATAACACCTATATCAAGCCTAATGCGTGAATTGTCATTCAATGGAAAACTCGCGCACGGCAATAGACGGACATTTGAGTTCTGAAAATGCGCTTCAGATGTCAATACAATACAGCTCTGTTTATCTAGGAATACAGCCGGTAAGTAAATAGAATGGTTTGTGACTGAAAAACGTTCAAAACCTTGTCCAGTGAATATTGCATTTATGGTTTTTCAAATAGCCTAGGCTACAGCGGATTCGCTGTGCATAAGGCTTTTTTCGATAGCCTATGGTTAAAAAACGGAGATAAATGTCACCTTGTTAACTAAATTGTAGCCTTAGCTATTCTTCGTCCTTCATATTTTTTTAATTACAGTGACCAGGTTTCCATACTCTCAGCTAATTAAAACCCAGCTGATTTCACCTGTTATTCCATAACTGAACAAAACGATTTTAAAGAGAAATAAGCACGTCATTTGCAGCACGTTACACAATTAATTCATAATTAATTTTAATGCCATTCTCTGCATGTGCGCTGCATATTCTGATTCCCCTGCTGCAAGTCGCATGTTTCACGGTCTTCCTGGGAAAGTGGATTGTTTTAAAGCATTACGCTACGAGTAAAACAGGTTGGTCACATTTCCATAAACAGGACATTATTAAACAAGGGGAAATATGCGTGAACATATGGGTTCCAACCGGACAGCTTTATTGTATTTAGTGTCATCATTAAGGCATAAATAACGGTATTTATGTTATTAATCAATATTACTATGCAGGTAGCCTAATGAACTTCAGATGAAGCTTGAACTTCGAGAACTCCATGAGAACAGCCTCATGGAATTGATGTTTGACACTTTCACTGCATATTCAAACGAAATTCGCTGAACAAGCAGGCTAATTTGGCGTTTTCTAAGGTGAGACTGAAGTGCGGGACTTGCCTTTGTGGATATATTAGGACTTTCCCCCCTGGCTTTTGTTTGTCTCTGCTTCCTGGTCTTTCCTTGCTTCCGTTGCCTAGACCTTTTGCTTTCTCTGTCTCTCCCTCCTCTCTCTGTCTGCTTTCTTTCGTGAGTCTTTGTTTTTTTGTGGATGTACTGTATTTGTATAGTCATTTCTTACAAAGAGACCGGGTGTTTTTATCGTACTGACAGGTAGGGCTTTACTTATTTTGAGAGGCAGGGCGTGTATTTTCTATTTAACTCGCGTTAGTCTTTTAGCCATTAAATGTCCGGTGCAGCGGTCCTGTTTCGTCCTTTTTACCTGCAGAACGATTTTGTTCGGAACTGTAGTTCTGTTCGTTCTCAGGGTATGTCTCCTCATATGGAGCTTGGGCGATTTTGTTGACATGTTTGCGTTTGACTGCGAGTCTCTGAAAGTAGCCTTCGAATGTTAGCTCTGTTCTTTTTGCCTCGTTACATTTCCCTTTATTCTGAGAGGCAGGGCGTGTATTTTTGATTAAGCTCACGTTAGTCTTTTAGCCGGTAAATGTCCGGTGCAGCTGTCCTGTTTCAACCTTTTTACCTGCGGAACGATTTTGTTCGGAACTGTAGTTCTGTTCGTTCTCTGGGTATGTCTCTCCTCATATGGAGCTTGGGCAATTTTGTTGACATGATTGCGTTTGACTGCGAGTCTCTGAAAGTAGCCTTGGAACGTTAGATCTCTGTTCCTTTCGCCTCGTTGCATTCCTCTTTACGGAGACGTAGGGCATTTATTTTCTACTAATCTCGCGTTAGTCTTTTAGCCGGTAAATGTCCGGTGCAGCCTGTCCTGTTCGTTCCTTTCGGTACCTGTCTCCGTACATGGAGCTTTTGGCGATTTTGTTCGGAACTGTAGTTCTGTTTCGTCCTTCGGTACGTCTTCCTATAAGGAAGATTGGGCGATGTTGTGGACATGTTTGTGTGTGACTGCGAGTCTGAGAGTAGCCATGGAACGTTAGATCTCTGTTCCTTTCGCCTCCTTGTATACTATCTCATATTATTTTGCAGGGTTTGTTGGCTGTGTGTTTTATGTTTACCATTTATGCTACTCGCCTGTTCTTATTACCGAGGCAGGGCGTTTATTATTGCTGGCGCTTTAGTTACTTAGGTCGTAGAGGTATGGGACCGCAGATCTCTGCTCTATTCGCCTGTAAAATGTTTCTCTCTCCTGGGAGATCGGGCGTTCACGCTTTTACTGAGTTACTTAGCTCGTAGAAGTATAGGGTAGCAGTTCTTTGTTCCATTAGCCTTATTTGGTTTTCTTACTGAGAAACCTGGCGTTTGCGCTTCTACTCATTGGTATGTGACAGTGAGCCGATTAGTAGCTTTGCCACGGTGGAAAAGCAGGCTTTTATTATTATTTTTTTAAAATTTTGTTTCAGATTTTTTCCCCATTTTCTCCCATTTTAGTAGCCAATTGAACCCTATTCTAATTCAATTGCCCCGTGTAGCAACCGCTAGAGAATCACAGCAACGCAACCCCGTCAGCCGGCGGTAGGACGGGAGGGCGCCACGTCCTCTTCAGGGCGCGACTCCTCCTAGCTCCTGACCGTGATTCCAGTCCGCCCAGGGCCGCTATGCGTGCAGTGATTCTCTCCGAGCCCCTCCCCCCACCCGGAAGCAGCCGCCAATTGCTGCTCCCACAGGGCGCTGGCCATGTTCGGATCTGGCAGGACCGGGGCGCGAACCCCGATCCTCGGAGCACAACTGCACCGACTGAAAGTCGGCGCTCTTACCGTTGTACCACCGCAGCGCGAAAAGCAGGCTTTTAAAGGGAATGGGATATGACATTTTGATTGGTTTATTGCATGTCACGCCCAAGACACACCTATAATTAATGAAGACAAGGTTCAGCCCACTTGCACGCTGCAGCTTAGGACTTTACGCCATGCGCTTAGACCAAGCGCCAAGATCGCCAAGATAGGGCCCTAAGAGTCATAAAACTAAAACAGATACGACTGAAGGAATTCCAGTCTCCCCAATCCAATTCACTTTTCTTCTCTTCCTCGATCATACTGCACACAGCTGCACAAGAAGCAGCACTGCAATTTCTCTTCCCTTTTGCTAGCTACACAGCTACAAAGGTGGATCTCCATTGCACCAGCAACACCGCGGCAGCATCAAAGGCCGCGGAGAGAGAGACGCAAGGAACGGGTTAGCTTGCCTACGGCATCTAACCATAGAACTGAATTAACGCAACTCCGACCGAGGTGTGTCCCAGCCACGGACAAAGACGCAGGCGATAACCAGACGACCAGCAGAACTCCCTACCAGGATAGGAAAGGCCAAAGGGGCAAGCCAGCTATAATCAACTCACCACGGATTTCAGTAAGACTGATCAAACATCCCAGGCATAGCTTAGGATTTTAGTCTGAATTGTTTATCGGTAATTTGATTGCATCTCGACTTTGTGCGATAGTAGCTGTATAAACATGTTGCGCTGGTTAGCAAGCTAGCCGGCTGGCCTACCATTTCATTGCTAATGTGGTACTACTAACTAACCTGAGCAGGCCTCACTGGTTTGCCCCTCTATCCTAACACTGACTAACATTCGTGTGATATGATCTCATTTTAGTTTACTGTAGATGGTTAACAGTATTTCCTGACCGAAGTGCGTGAACTTATTTATAGTAACGTCAGATTTGAGAACAATAATCACCATCATGCTGCGACACAGTTAGCTTACTCCACGTGATTCCTTTGTTCCTTGAACGCACACGTGGCATAGGCCTACACACTGACACACACACACACACACACACCCATATGTGCAGACACACATATAATGCTACAATACACACACACCACAATATGTCTATTTAGTAGAATGTAATATTCATGTTTTTCCTTGTTTAATAAATCTATTTTTGTTAAACCTGGTGTGTGTTCTGATATCCTATGAACACAAGGACTGAGTCAACCTAATCATTAGAACGTAATACCTTCAACCCTTATGAATTATTAGTTATTAGTGCTTTGATGGTAGATTGAAGTAGTAGTAATTATAATCCATAATAATCAAATGAGACTGATTTAATTTTTACCTAACTTAAGAATAATAAGGGTAAACCTCATTATTCTATAGTTATTGCCTATATTTCTGGAATCCCATGTAAGAGTTTATACACTACTCACAAAAAGTTAGGGATATTCGGCTTTCGGGTGAAATTTCAGGATGAACCTAAAATGCACTATAACCTTTACAGGTGAAATTAATTTGACCTTTTCTAAACTTTTGAATGCACATGTCCAACTATTCAATGTTTCAGTACTTTTTGCACAACTTGCTGTTCTCTAACAAGGAGCTGAACGGCAAAATTCACAACAGGTGTTTGATCCATGAATCGACCAATAAATGTCCTGGTTCAATTAGAATTGGTATTTAAACAGTCCTCTTCATCATGCTGTTCACATTTTGACATCATGAGACCAAGACGACACCTAACAATTGATCAACAGTACCTCGCCATTGCGAGGCTTCAAACAGGATGTTCTCAGAGGGAAGTGGCCACTGAGCTTAGAGTGTCACAGAGTGTCATCAGCAGGTTGCAACAGAGATACAGAGAGACTGGAAGAGTCACAGAAAGGCATAGAAGTGGACGTCCTTTGGCCACATCCCACACTGATGACCGCTTCATTGTGAACAGTGCCCTGCGGAACCGGATGATGAATGCCACTCAACTCCAGGCACATTTAAGGGAGGTGAGAGGCACCCAAGTGTCACGTCAGACCATTCGAAACCGTTTACATCAGCGTGGTCTGCGTGCTAGACGACCTGCAAGGGTACCTGACCACACCACCAGGCACAGGCGTCATCGTCTTGCATGGGCCAGGGAGCATTTACGCTGGACGAGGGACCAGTGGGCCTCAGTGCTGTTCTCTGATGAAAGTCGATTCACGTTGAGCAGAAATGATGGCCGCCAACGATGTTGGAGACGTCAAGGAGAGCGCTATGCATCAGCCACTGTTGTCACCAGACGACCCTTTGGTGGTGGCGGTGTTACAGTGTGGGCAGGTGTGTCTAGTCAATACAGAACTGCCCTACACTTTGTGAATGGTACAGTGACAAGCCCATTCTACCTGAATAACATCATTAATCCAGTCATTGTGCCCCTGCATGAACAACACAGGCCTAATTTCATCTTCATGGACGACAATGCTCCAGCTCATCGAGGTCGCATCATTAGGGAAAGGCTGCTGGAGACTGGGGTACCTCAAATGGAGTGGCCTGCACTTTCTCCAGACCTGAATCCCATAGAAAACCTATGGGATCAGCTGACTCACCGTGTAGAGGCTCGTAACTCTGTACCCCAGAACCTCAATGACCTGAGGGCCGCCCTTCAAGAAGAGTGGGATGCCATGCCTCAGCAGACAATAAGTCGACTTGTGAACAGCATGAGACGTCGTTGTCAAGCTGTAATTGATGCTCAAGGGCACATGACAAGTTATTGAGACATTGACATTTTTGTTGTGGTATACCCACCACTGTTGTTGGCTTTTGTTTCAATAAATTGTTTGAGATGAGGAAATCACCATTGCATGCTTCTACTTAAATGCCCTACTTTCATGATACGTATAATATCACTGTAGCGTGAACTTACATTTTCCATAAATTTCACCCGAAAGCCAAATATCCCTAACTTTTTGTGAGTAGTGTATATATACAGTGGAGGAAATAATTATTTGATCCCCTGCCGATTTTGTAAGTTTGCCCACTGACAAAGAAATGAACGGTCTATAATTTCAATGGTAGGTTTATTTTAACAGGTTTATTCTGCAAATCAATTTATATCTTTTATATAATGTGATTTTCTGGATTTTTTTTGTTGATATTCTGTCTCTCACAGAATGAACCTGTTAAAATAAACCTACCATTAAAATTATAGACCGTTCATTTCTTTGACAGTGGGCAAACTTACAAAATCGGCAAGGGATCAAATAATTATTTCCTCCACTGTATATATATATATATATATATACACTACTCACAAAAAGTTAGGGATATTTGGCTTTCGGGTGAAATTTATGGAAAATGTAAGTTCACGCTACAGTGATATTATACGTATCATGAAAGTAGGGCATTTAAGTAGAAGCATGCAATGGTGATTTCCTCATCTCAAACAATTTATTGAAACAAAAGCCAACAACAGTGGTGGGTATACCACAACAAAAATGTCAATGTCTCAATAACTTGTCATGTGCCCTTGAGCATCAATTACAGCTTGACAACGACGTCTCATGCTGTTCACAAGTCGACTTATTGTCTGCTGAGGCATGGCATCCCACTCTTCTTGAAGGGCGGCCCTCAGGTCATTGAGGTTCTGGGGTACAGAGTTACGAGCCTCTACACGGTGAGTCAGCTGATCCCATAGGTTTTCTATGGGATTCAGGTCTGGAGAAAGTGCAGGCCACTCCATTTGAGGTACCCCAGTCTCCAGCAGCCTTTCCCTAATGATGCGACCTCGATGAGCTGGAGCATTGTCGTCCATGAAGATGAAATTAAGCCTGTGTTGTTCATGCAGGGGCACAATGACTGGATTAATGATGTTATTCAGGTAGTATGGGCTTGTCACTGTACCATTCACAAAGTGTAGGGCAGTTCTGTATTGACTAGACACACCTGCCCACACTGTAACACCGCCACCACCAAAGGGTCGTCTGGTGACAACAGTGGCTGATGCATAGCGCTCTCCTTGACGTCTCCAACATCGTTGGCGGCCATCATTTCTGCTCAACGTGAATCGACTTTCATCAGAGAACAGCACTGAGGCCCACTGGTCCCTCGTCCAGCGTAAATGCTCCCTGGCCCATGCAAGACGATGACGCCTGTGCCTGGTGGTGTGGTCAGGTACCCTTGCAGGTCGTCTAGCACGCAGACCACGCTGATGTAAACGGTTTCGAATGGTCTGACGTGACACTTGGGTGCCTCTCACCTCCCTTAAATGTGCCTGGAGTTGAGTGGCATTCATCATCCGGTTCCGCAGGGCACTGTTCACAATGAAGCGGTCATCAGTGTGGGATGTGGCCAAAGGACGTCCACTTCTATGCCTTTCTGTGACTCTTCCAGTCTCTCTGTATCTCTGTTGCAACCTGCTGATGACACTCTGTGACACTCTAAGCTCAGTGGCCACTTCCCTCTGAGAACATCCTGTTTGAAGCCTCGCAATGGCGAGGTACTGTTGATCAATTGTTAGGTGTCGTCTTGGTCTCATGATGTCAAAATGTGAACAGCATGATGAAGAGGACTGTTTAAATACCAATTCTAATTGAACCAGGAAATTTATTGGTCGATTCATGGATCAAACACCTGTTGTGAATTTTGCCGTTCAGCTCCTTGTTAGAGAACAGCAAGTTGTGCAAAAAGTACTGAAACATTGAATAGTTGGACATGTGCATTCAAAAGTTTAGAGAAGGTCAAATTAATTTCACCTGTAAAGGTTATAGTGCATTTTAGGTTCATCCTGAAATTTCACCCGAAAGCCGAATATCCCTAACTTTTTGTGAGTAGTGTATATATATATATATATAAATATGATACTGGAGAGATTTTTTAAAGTGATTTTCATTTGTTTACCAAAGTGTCTTGTGTTTACTTTATGGGAAAGTTTTACTTGTATGTGGTACTTCATATAGCCATGTAATACATAACATAAACTCATGGGCTTGACTTTCTTGAACTGCTGCAAATTTTCAATTTTTACCCATTAATAGGACACAAAAATGTATACATTTTTGTGTCCTATTTCATGTCCTATTAATGGGTAAAAATCCAAAGTTTACAACAGTTCAAGAAAGTCTGGCCCATGAGTTTATGTTATGTATTACATGGCTATATGAATTACCACATACAAGTAAAACTTTCCCATAAAGTAAACACAAGACACTTTGGTAAACAAATGAAAATCACTTTAAAAAATCTCTCCAGTATCATATTTTTACCTATATATATATATATATATATATATATATATATATACATATATATACACAGAGGCATATTTCTTACATTTTTGGCACCCCGCGTAAGGATTCTGATGATTCAAAAATCATATTACTAATCATCTTGCTCACTGCTATCAGATTCCTATGTGTTCCTTACATTTATTGGCGCCCCGTCAAGGACATTCTCTACATTTATGGTGCCCGGGTGAAGACTGGTAAGACGAACATGCTTTAATTATCTATCACCATTACTGCTAAATGTATATGTAAACACCTTGCATGAGTAATACTCCACATGTAGGAATATAGAGGCATGTTCCCTACAATTATAAAATCAATCCATCACATTTACTGCCCTCCCCAAAGGCTCAATAAAACAGGAATGGACAAGAAACTGTAAAAAACATAATGGGATACTCCAAACAATCAAATTAATATTATAAATACAGTTCGGACCCAACCTCACCCCTTTTGCTTCCTGTTGCCCCGGAAAAAGTAGCTCACAGACAGACTCAGACTTGCGGTAAGCTTTAGCCGGTTTGTTCGCACAGTAATGCTGCATTTAAAACATTTAAAATAAAGTGCAACTGTAATGACTAGAATATAAACAGCCTACTGCTTTACTGCCCTGCTAGTTGGCCACCCTTAGCAGTGACAATGTTGCCGCAAACAGTATATTTAAAACTTGCACTTCCCAGCGTGTCTGGCTACGCACACAGCCACTAACACAGGAATCAGAGGGTAATGCGAACTGCGCTTCTGAACAACAATAAACAAATTAAACAACAAACATTGTTGTACATGTGGTCACCATGCATACAAGGTCCCCCAAACACAGACATTATTAAGTAACGGGCTAGCTGTCACAAGCACATCATCAAGCATCTATCTCGGTCTCGGTGGAGGAATATTTTACACAGGTAAACATTCTTTGAAGGAAGAGGTAAACATACACGCATCCAGAAGTACACACAAGTTTGTTTGATTGGTGAAGGTTAAGGCGAGTTTCCCCCTCATCACACAGGAGCACTTTGAGCGTGAGAATGGCAGTAGATATAAACCATGACATGCCGTATACAGTCAGGTCCATAGGTATTTGGACAGTGACACAATTTTTGTTGTTTTGGCTCTTTACTCCAGCACATTGCATTTGAAATGGAACAGTGACTATGAGGTTAAAGTGCACACTTTCAGATTAAATTTGAGGGTTTTACGTCCATATCGGGTGAACGGTGTAGCAATTGTAGCCATTTCTATATATAGTCCACCCCATTTTAGAGGACCAAAAGTAATTGGACAAATTAACATACATTTTAATAAAGTTATCATATTTAATATTTGGTTGCATATCCTTTGCATGTCATGACTTCCTGATGCCTGTGACCCAACACCATCAAAAGACTCCTGGTATCTTATTTTCAGGTACTCTACAAGCCATACTATAATGTCTCTGCATTTGAATGGATCTCTATGGGAATTGGGGGGTGGGACTAGATTTAGCTTTAAATTACACTGGAACAGTATGGAAACACATCGTTGGCTAAATGGCTCTAAGTCATGAAGGGTCTGACGTATCAAACAAACCTTAAACCATCACTCTGCTGCCAGAAATACAGTAGACATGGATGGATAACTTGAAGGGTTTCTTCTCCTGACTTATTTTTCCATAGAGTTCAATATATTATGTCCCACTCACGTACATGATTTCTCTAGCCTCCAGCATCAGAAAGTTTTTGCCGCGGAGTGATATTAATTTAAACGTCCAGGTAAACAGGGTATTGCATCATAGGTGTACTATATCGCGAATATAAACACAGCATTGAACGCCTCTCAACCAATCATAATACGTGGTCAGAATTACCCGTTTTATAATTAAGCAATAAGGTACGAGACGCAGTAACCTACTATATCCTCAATATAGTCACAGTTAAAAGGTGTTGTTTTCACGTCGGGCCGGCAACCCTTTAACTGACAATATTGACGATATTGTACTGCATCGAGTTACCTTATTGCTTTTCTAAAACGGTTTCCAGCTTATACCATGGTTACAAACAATGATTATATGTAGTTACATTTATATTTATTGATTTTTATCAACTTAATAAACTGAGATTGAAATATCCTTCCGTGGCACTTTTGGCATGTTGTTTTTGTGTTGTCAAGCAAAACTCTTGTTGGTAGTTCTTTTTTTACCTGTGAACACCTCTCGTCACTAATTCTATTACTAGTTGTATTTTGTGCAAAAACCTCTTGTCGTTAGTTCTGAAAACAATGGACTCTATCAGGAAAAAATAGTTAATTCTCGTTTTTATATCTTACAATTGGCACCAATTTTGGTTATTTTTGTCATTCATTATTTAAGAAAATTGTATGAAACCACAACTCCGATTTAACATTACCTCCCTGTCGCTGTCTTGCCTTTGAAAAATGGTTTGGTCACGCAGTGTAACGTTAGCCTATTTTAACGTTAACTTGCATTCACACAACCAGTCGGTAGGCTATGTTTCTCACGTTAATTTACAGGTAGCCTAGCTAAATTCCTAATGACTAAATTCGTATTTTCAAACTGAATAAATACTGCACCTCTAACCACAAAAATGGTTTGCTAGATTAAAGTTGCTGTAACTAAGATATGTGCCGAATACAAACTTTTTTTATCTGCAGATTTAATGTTTTAACCGGTTTTATGAGTCAGCTGTAGCCTAAACTGTTGCTATGGTTACTAGCATAAAAGAGACAAATCTCTCCAGCGAGAATGTCACTCCACCGTTAATTTCCTTTCCAGTGGATTTGGTTTCCAGTAACGTTAGCTCTGAAGGAAACTTTTGATTTTATGTCCACTCACGGACATGATTTCTCTAGCCTCCAGCCCAGCATCAGAAAGTTTTTGCTGCAGAGTGATATTAATTTAAACGTCCAGGTAAACAGGGTATTGCATCATAGGGGTACTATATTGCGAATATGGATACAGCTTTGAACACCTCTCAACCAATCATAATGCGTGGTCAGAATTACCCATTTTATAAAAGAGATTATTCGAGGTGCAGTGTAAAAAAAAAAATAATAATAATAATAATAATTAATTTATTCGGGTGGAAGAATAAAGAACATATCTACGGACTGTTTCAACACTGCCAGTGATTTACTACCAAACATTTCAACATACAGTCTTTTCTCAACCTCATGAAAACATTGTTAGCTTGTTAATAAATACTGGGACCACTGAAAATGTTGCTGCATCTCCTCTCATCACTACACATTCTTAGTCCTTATTCATTAATTTCAAACATTATACAGGAGAGGACAGTCTACACTGGGTATGTAGGGCCCTATGATTTCCGCGATGCGGACAATGCGGACGGAATCGCGGAATTTGGTACTAAAAATGTAATCAACTGTAAAACATGAAATATTGCAGAATTTTCCATAATTTGACTGAAATTGATAATTTTTTAAAATAAATTAATCAAAAGTAGGCCTAAGTATTAAGGCTGCCCCCGACCAAAGATTTGCTTAGTCGACCTAGCAGTCGTCAATTCAAACCCATAGTCGACTAACGTCGCACATTTATTAATTAAATTATTTAAATATGTATTTTTGAGCATCAGAAAATGGTTTAACTTCCATCTGATCTAAAGTAAGTTTACTATATTACAGAGAAATACAAAACCGTCATTATGAGCATTTAAAATATCAATTATAGCTACAAGCACAGGCTGAGATTTGCTGGCCTGCACTGCCTATTAACGGCATCAGTTTTCTTATGGCCATCAGCGCTGTAGGCTATTAACGGCATAGACAAAGCGGTAAATGAATTTGTCGCAACAACAAGCAATGAGACATTTAACATTGTTATTTTTATTTATACTCTTTATAGTAACACACAACTTAAAAAAAGCAGCCTTTTGTCCGGTGATACGAAAGAGCAAAAACAATGTAGCTAGCAACTTCATGGTTATCAAAACTAGATGGGGGGAAAAAAATCTTTTATTTTCTTTTTAAAATGCAAATAAATAGTCTATAAATTATATAAACAAACAAATAAATAAAAAACACAGCAAACTGAAGCCCTTAAAAGAGAAATATCAACAACAGGCCAAACAAAAGATTAATTATAATCTTTATTAGCAACGTAAAAGTGTGTTTAAGCCTACTTGTGACTAGTTAACCTCGTCACATTAGGCCTACTCACTGTCACTTTTCCTCCGATCGCAGTCTTCTCATATTATGCGTGAGGAACACGAGTTTGTTGACGTTGCTCTGGAGAAGTGAGCTGAGTTCATTTTGCTGACAATGAAAGCGGTCTTTGAGAAGATGGGCGAATTGTTGCTTGCAGAGTTTACATTTAACTTTTTTGGGGTCATCTTTTAGACGCTCGAAATGCTCGCATACTTTTGATTTTCTCTCAGAAAATTTCTTCTATACAACTGATCTATTCGTTAATTAATAGACACCAATTGTTCATTACAAGGCGCATGTCCGGAATTAATAGTTTCACTCTTGCGTTTTTTCACACTGCGTCGATTCGACCAATTAAAATTTTGGTTCTTTTGATCCTATTAGCAGCCCAAAGCACATTATTTTACAAAAAACAATGAATGCAACGTTTTGTTTTTTTACATAAGTATAACTCTAGGTTTTGCCTATTGCTTGCTGCATTGGTGCATTACTTTTTTTCAATTATAAAGAAACACTTAGTAGAACTCTGTATTGAAGCACTTGCCTTGATAAAAAATAGTGCAATGTTGTGTTGCATCATTACAAATTTACTGTTATATCTTATAAAATTGTCGATGGTTTATTCATTCACATTATGAGACACTCTTTCTGATAAAATTAGCGTAAATCGTAAAACACAGAATTCAGAAAAATTAAAACAGAAAAAACGGAATTTGGAAAAAAATAAAACGGATTTCCACATCTGATTTCATAGGGCCCTAGGTATGGTACAACTGCCACAGCCGTGTGATGTAGTGTTTGGGGACTGAGCTTGGAACCAAGAGGTTGTGAGTTCAATTCCCAGTTGGGACACTGTCATTGTACACAAAAGATGGACAATATGTAAATTGTAATTTAGAATTATTCTCAACTAAAGGACAGTGCCAGCACCAATCAGAAGAGATGTGTGTAACAACTGGTAACCTGTGGGCCCCTGGTGCATCACTGGGAGGAGCTAATATAGCGTTAAGCTGAGGACCCTTGACTGATTTAAATCCACTCTATTCTACTCCTGGCGGAACAAGGCCAAATGTGTCTCACCACTGTGAATGCATTCATGGTCAGCTGATGACATTGCTGAGGCTGGCATTCAAACCTATGACTACAACTTGTAGTAAGTGGCGCTATTAATACAGATGCATCGTGTGAAGGAATTTTCTGTTTTACAATGTGTGTGTATTAACATAAAGACAATCACATGATTATCATTAAGCATTTAATATAATAGATCAATTATATATTGAGTTAAGTAATTAAACAATGTATTCTCTGTGAACACTGAGTAGGTCGTGGTTCACTCCCTCTGTGTCTCTCCTTCACTAACTGCAGAGACAGGCAGATGTTTTCGTTACTTGTTTTGAAGGTTATTGATAGTTATAGAAAGACAAAACACCAAGAAATGGATACCCTTGTCTCTGTATGTTTAGAAACCGCCCCTTGTGGCAAATCAGTAAAGCAATAATAGATTGTGTATAAATCTCCTCTGTATGCTGTTTGTCAGGTTAGAGAGATTCTGATGAGACTCTCTCTCATTCTGAGTTTATCTCTAAATAAACTGAAACTCTTTTTCTTATTCTATTACATCGTTTTTGTTGTGGTTTGAACAGACTTGCTCACTGTGGGTTGAAAGGGAAAAATCCACGACAATCGTTGTCATGGTGACCATCTGACCTGGCGCCATGGCGATCTTTCCCCTCTGCTCCAGAAGCAGCTTTCCATTGAACCCCACGGCCGGGACCATCCTCTGCTCGAACATCACCACATTGCTCGGGTCCAGGCCGAAATGGTGGTTCTCCCTGAAGAACTTCTCTGTTGGATCCAGGGTGAATTCGCTGGTCATTATGTACCTGTGGGACAGAGAGGGGTGGACAAGTCAGCTCATGGTAACAGGTAACAAAGTCCAAAAAAAGTTGAGCCTAAAAAAATTACTTGCGACTTGACTTGGACTTAGCTGAATTGACTTGCAACTTACTTGTGACGTGGCACAATGTTAATAAAAGCCCAATTTTCGTCAGTATTTTGTGATATACCTTTGCGGGACTACTGAATTTTCCTCAATATTTTTGTGATATTCCTAGCTAACGTATAACTAGTATGTTCACAAAGCATGAGCGCTGCATTAGGCTACTTCGCATTGGTTAAATTGTAGCCATGGTAAGCATGAGTGTGCATGCGTCTCTGTCACAACTGTTCTGTGGTGCCTGTGCTATCATCATTTTGAACACCATGTCTGCAAGCGATGCACTACGCGTGATTGCATTTGGAAGACGAGGCTACCAAACTACAACGAAAAAAGAACAGCCGTATGCAAAACGTGTGGAACAAAGATCTCCAATGGAGGATGCAGAATTTAGAATTTTATTAGGCATTTGAAACCCCACCAAGCGAGGTTAGTAAATCAGATTCCCCACTCAGAGTGATCAGACTTGGCTAGCTAACGTTATCATCATAGTTGGTTCGGAAGCTGAACTAAAGACAGCTAATGCTAGCTAAATAACCAGTGGTGTAGTGGTGCGTATACGGAGGTGTAACCCCTAGTCTAGACCGCAGCCGTCACGACAGCGTTAACGCGTCCCTGAAGCGACTGTCTATACAGCTTAAGTATTGCCCGTGCATTTCCCTGCGTTCAGGTTGCTGCTTTCAGCAAACTTGGTGCAAAAGAGGTGTGTTTTGACCACTAGATGATGAACCACAATAAACAATGTTTCCCCCAGATAATCATATAGGCTCTGATAAAGATATACAATAATAATAACTTTATTTGTATACCACTTTTCAAAACTGATTACACAATACAGAATCAATAAATAAACCGGGAGAAAACATGCCATCGGAAATAATGAAAACAAAGAACAAGGTCAGATAATAAGCTAATATGAAAAAAGTTTAATGATTACAATGATAAAGTGACAACAACCCAAAGTTTGACATGTATTAAATGCCTTTTTATTTGGCATCAACCTCGCGTTTTACGCGCGCATTGTCGAAAAAATAGACTTGAAGCGTAAATAAACGCTTGAGGTCGCTTTACGTTCGTGAGACGGAGCTGAGACGCGAGCCTGCACGGAGCCAAACGCGTCTGGTCTAGACTAGGGGTGAAGCTTATGCTAGCATCTGCAGGGAAGGATTTACCGTATACTCACCTAAAAATAGCGAGTGATAGCCTACGTCTCAGTATCGATCAATGCAATGGGGGACATGCAGCAACCAATTAAATTATGCCTTTTTGTGTGTGTCGCCAAGTAGGCCAATACAACATCAATTCATTCAGACTGTCAGTGCGTTAACTTGACGTTGCTGCTCACTACCCTATTTGAATCGGAAGTGATACGGACAAGAGGAGAGTAGCTGTTCAGCACCGTGTGCGACTTTTAATGCCGCAGTTCATCCCACTTCTGCTAGTTATTAGCGCAGGGCAAATCATATGACTGTTTGTAAAATTATGGCTGAAATATAATTGTTAAAGTTTTATCTTTGGTTTAGCGGGGGATAAATTACATACAGGTAACTAAACTATGGCAGCCCACTAGAGTTTAATTTGTTTTGCCACAGTTTCAGAATGAAGCCGAACTGTTTCTTTTAACGCTCATAATACACATAAGATGGCTATCTTCAGTGGTACAGAACGCATTTTGAGGAGACAACATCGTTTGCAGTAATGATCTATTTGCTTGCTACATCGATGTGAATGTGGTTACAATCAGGGCCGGATAATGGTCCCGTGAGGCCCCTGGGCACTCTGAGGATGAGGAGTTTATAGACACTAACTCATACGATGTGGAGGAAAGTCTGCACACATAATAGTGAGCAATTAAACTTTAAGACTTTTGACTATACAGAACATAAACTGCATGAGAGTGAGAATGCCATTGACCCAGAGAACCATTTATACAACGACATAAACAACACCTGTGAGTACTATACGGAAGATCAGTTCAACCGTAATGTGAAACGGGAAGGAGTATTATCACTAATACACTTTAACAGTAGAAGCCTATACACTAACTTTGAAAAAATCAAAGATTATTTGAGGCAATTTGTTAAAAGGTTCAATGTAATTGCAATATCTGAGACTTGGCTTAGTGATGACAAAGATACTGATCTTGAACAGGAGGGATACGAGATGTTTTATGTTAATAGGACCAATAGAAGGGGAGGGGGAGTTGCCTGTATGTTGATACAGACCTCAAATGCAAAGTTGAAGGCAGTATGACAACAATCATAGACAACCTAATGGATTGTATAACTATTGAAATTGATGTGGAAAAAGCCAAAAATATAATCATAAGCTGTGTATATAGAACACCAGGATCAGACATTGATCAATTTAAGGATAAGACAAGGGGCCAAGATTGGGCTTTCGTTTTGAAGCTCACTTCCTGGTTGGGCTGGGAGCGGCAATTGTGCCGTTGCTCACTAGCACCACAGCTATTGGCTCCAGTATTGGTCTTTCACCATGTAAGTCAATGGCAGCAATGTGGTCAAAATACTCAGTCAATAAATTTTCCCCACAAAAAAATTCATTGCAATAGGTGCCTTTCCTTCATCTAATGCCTTTGCATGTGCTGATTTTTTAAAATATTGTATCGTTTGGACAGGGTATTCACATTTGTTCAGGACCAATCAGAGGGACAGGTTGAGTCCTCTTCGGCTCCACGGAGCAGGCACAGTTTGTACAAACAGGCGGCGAAAAAGACATCCGAGCTTCAATTCAGTTTTTACGAGGCTGTGGAAAGGCAATGGGTGACAGTGGCTTTGCCCATATTTTTATACAGTCTATGGGATAAGATAGCTGGAATTTATGATAAGCTAAATGATAAAAAGGTGGTATTTGTATGTGATGATTACAATATTGATTTGTTAAACCCAAATGGTCATAAAAAAACATTAGACTTTATTAACACAATATTCAGCATTAGCCTATATCCTATGATCATAAAACTAAGCAGAATAACAACAGTGCAACATTAACAGATAACATATTTACAAATGTAATTGATAGAGAACTGGTAGGTGGATTGCTTATAAATTATATAAGTGACCAATCTGCTATTTTTCAGAATGATTTTGATTTTAGAACGGATATTAATGCTTGCAAACTGGTACGATACAAAACACAGGAAGCCATCAATGCTTTAAGGAAGACTTAATGAAACAAGACTAAAAAGAGGTTTATGTTGATGAACCAGATAAAGCCTACAATGCATTCCTGGCTACATTAACAGAACTCTATGAAATAAATTGCCCGTTAAAAAAATCCAGAGGGAAGAATAAATATGTGGATAAACCATGGATTACTAAGGGGCTGCAGAATGCATGCAAGAAGAAAAATACACTCTACAGAAATACCTAAAATGTAGAACAAAGGAAAATGAAAATAAATATAAGACATATAAAAATTAATTGACAAGCATTATGAGACGTAAACAGAAGGAGTATTATAGCAAATTGTTGGAGGAAAATATAAGTAATATTCAGGGAACGTGGAAAGCGCTCAACAGCATAATCAAAAAAGGTATTTACCCTAGTTATTTTGTAAAAAATCTAAATGTAACTATTAATAACATAAGAGGTTGCTGATGAATTTAATGACTACTTTGTAAAAGTTGGACCTAACTTAGTAAGTGAGATTGTTGATCCGAGTAACAAGAGAGGTATAGAAGATGACAACTCTGATAGAAACGTACATTCCATGTTTCTCAGTGGAGTTCATGAAAATGAGGTTATTAATATTGTTAATAAATTCAGGAACAAAACGTCTACTGACTACAATTCCATTGACATGTCACTAGTTAAAAATATTATTTAATGTATTGTGACACCGTTGACACAGACTAATTAATTAGAGTAATTAATCCTTCCTCACAGGAATATTTCCAAACAAAATTAAAATAGCGAAAGTCATTCCTATCTATAAGAATGGAGATAGACATTTATTTTCCAATTACAGACCGGTATCTTTGCTTCCCCAATTTTCTAAAATATTAGAAAAATTATTTGTACAAAGACTTGACAACTTTATTGATAAACATAACTTATTAAGTCACCACCAGTATGGCTTTCGAGCTAAGCAGTCTACCTCACTAGCGGTAATGGAACTAGTAGAGAATATCTCAACTGCAATAGACAATAAAGAATATACAGTGGGAGTATTTATAGATCTCAAAAAAGCGTTCGATACCATTGATCATGGTTTACTTATGAAGGAGCTAGAAAAATATGGCATTAGAGGGGTAATATACTCCTGGTTGAGAAGCTACCTTGAGAACAGATATCAGTATGTTCACATAAATCATTTTGATTCAGAACTTAGGAAGGTAACCTGTGGGGTTCCGCAAGGCTCTGTGCTGTGTCCAAAGCTTTTTGTACTCTATATAAATTATATTTGTAGGGTCTCAAAATTGTTACATTTTGTTGCATTTGCTGATGACACAAATTTATTTTGCTCAGGGAAAAATTAAGCAACTTTTGGATACATTTGAAGGGGAATTGGAAACCCTAAAGAAGTGGTTTGATACTAATACATTTCATTAAATCTAAGTAAAACAAAATTCATTGTGTTCGTAAATCGTTGGAAATCGTAAAATAAAAAGTAACTCTGATGATTAATGATGTAGAAATTGAAAGGGTGTATGAAAACAAATTCTTGGGAGTGATAATAGACCATAAACTCTGTTGGAAACCTCACATAAATCATATTAAATCAAAACTGTCTAAATCCATTGCAATACTGCACAAAACTAAGGATATCTTGAATCATTACTCATTATTTATTCTATACTGCTCACTCATAGTTCTATACATTACATACTGTGGAAGTATGGGGAAACACTTACAAAACTAGTACAAATTCCATCTTTATACTGCAAAAAAGAGCCATAAGAATTGTCAATCAACAATTATTATCACACAACCAACTTATTATTCATGATTTCATATGCTTTAAAATTTGTGGATCTAGTAGACATTAAAACTCTACAAATAGTGTTTAGAGCTCAATACAGAACACTTCCTGACTGTATTCAATGGTTGTTCACAATGAGGGAGAGCAGGTATTCATTCAGGGGAAACTATATGTTTGAAAAAAAGAACAAATGTGAAAAATAGATGTGTGATAGTTAAAGGGGTCAAATTATGGAATAGTTGTAATAATGAACTAAAAGAATGTAGTAATATGTGCAAGTTTATGAAAATGTTCAAAAACATCACATTTGAAAGATACAAAAGATGTGACCAACATTGAGAAATGACTGAAAATTATGATCTGTCTTGGTTTTGTTTATCTGTTTCTGTTTTATGATGTTGTGTTTATTATATTTGTTTTTTGTTTGCTTTGTTTCACTGCTATTTTGGGTAGAGCAAGGATAAGGATTTGTTACGTATTAAGGGTATGCACAATAAGCTTAGGCTTCAGTCTACACCATTTCTTTTGGTCAGAGAACACAATGTTTGATTTTGTTTTATTTTATTTTTTTGATATAATGATTTAGAATTATTTAACCACTTCCATAACTGTATGGACAATTTGATGTTATTGTGTATAATCGACCGGAAAAAATATATAAAACTAACTAAAAAAATAATAAAATTACTGGTTGACCCAAACCGTTCATCATCTCCTCTAAACGCAAGTCCTCTTTCACCCAAGAACTTGATCACTGCTACAACTCTTTTCAAAATGTCCCTCCAGTATTTACGTTCCCCATCAAGTTGCTGCACGAGATCTGCATCTATAGCACTGCCCTTTGTCCGCTGGTGCAAGGCAAGCATGCATGATCTGTGTTCTGCACTTTTTTCGTGTTCCCCTATTCTTTCAGAGTGCTTCCAGTCGCTAAACCCCTGACTAAAGCCAGGAGGACCAGATCCACTGTGGCTTTGGACCAGGTTTGCAAATGTGGTGGAATTAAACCCCCCCCAAATGTTTATTTTTTTTAATGAAATCTCTGTGGTAAATTTAAAAGTTGAAAATGTTTAAGATTTGGGATTTGGGAGTTATTTGAAGATTATGGAGGGGGTTGCAGCTAATTTAATTACAAACATCTGAGTCCGTATGTACAATATGTCATGTTTATGCTGTGTTCATACAGTTGAATGCATCCAGCAATAACTAAAAAATATATGGCTCTACAATCGCGGCACGTTTTAAACTGCAACAGCTTACACATAAACATGTAAGCTGCCTTGCGTTCAAACTTTTTTTTCCTCTTGTATGACTGAGAAATAATATTTCAATCTATTTATGTGCATGTGCTGTCTTTTACCAATGCAATTCATATGTTTTAGGCTTTTACTATTTGCATCATTTACAGCGTCTAATTAAACCGTACATCCCATTTTCTGTACAAAAACAAGCTTTGAGACAACAATATAGTACAGAACAATTGGTTACAAGCCGAATGACAGGTCATACAACTTTGCAACACGTCATTAGTAATTAAGTGCGCTTAAGCTGATGCTTGACTGAGCAAGGATGTTCCATTTGCATTATGTATGTTGCCTCTATTCCTCCATCCTTCCTTCTAAGGATGCAAGGAGTGAAAATGAGCAATGGGAATGAATCCAATTATGGAACGCAAAAAGGGTCACAATTCACCATAAACTGGACGTGTTTTACATCCAAAACGGTGTATTTTACGCCATAAAAACTGTAATAACAACATAATTTAGGCGGTAATACATTTAGACGCTGTAAAATACGCCGCTAAAATCAAGAATTCCATATTTTTAGCCGTTCTTTTTAGCTTAGCTCTATGCATCAGGATCATTTCTGCTCATAAGTTTTCAATTCATGATAGATTGTTATATTGCATTTTAAATACATTCTGGATGTGGGTGTCTTGTTCCACTACTTTCATTAACCAGTCCCATTGACTTACTGAACAGGTCTGGTCTGATCCTGACCATCATTGATTGGGTGAAGCAATTTCAACCTTATTGGCTATGAAAATCGCCAGGTGGAGCTTATTAGAATGTTAGCAAAACGTACATTTTAAATGGAATTTTAGTGGCACTAAAGCGGTGTAAAAGATGCCGTTTTGTGGAAAGCCAACAGCGCTTTTTATGCAGTTTTTATAAACTGCATTTATTGCGGCGTCTTAATGTATTACGGTGTAAATTACGGCATTACGACAGTTTTTACGCCGTAAAATATACCGTTTTGGAAGTAATACATGTCCAGTTTATGGCGAATTGTTACCCTTTTGGCGTTTCCACCCAGTAATTAATTTAACATGTGTACTACCGTCGTACCATGGCACTGTGCACTTCGAACCGTGTTTCCCAGCTGCCAGCTCCTGAACTTTCCGGATGCGCTCAGCCTGGATGTGGTAGAGGGTCTTCTTGCTCGGCAGGCCCACGCTATACATCCCCTTTGGGTACGGTACGCCGAGGCGAGTTCCCTGACCACCAGCTAGAAGCAACACAGCCACCTTGTTCTCAGAAATCTGAAAAATACCTGTGGAAAAAACCAGACAGGAGAAACGTGCACTGTGAGCTATGGGGAGAAACTAATTATGTCAAAAGGGTCACAATTCGCCATAAACTGGACGTGTTTTACTTCCAAAACATTGGATTTTATCGTGTAAAAACTGTTATAATGCCATAATTTATCATACGTTAAGAGACCGTAAAATAGACACTGTAAAATCATCAAAAATGGCATAAAAGTAGGGCTGCATGATTGACAAAAAATATTATCACTATTTTAGTCAATACTGAGATCACGATTATTTAACACGATAATTCATTGGTTTTCGGAATACTTTTTATTGTACTTCTTGAATGAACAGAATAATGCTTATATTTTCACATTTCCCAACCCTAACCCTCTACTGTGAGGGAGGTAAAATAGTTTTTTCATTTGCAAACAGACTGTTTCTTCAAAATCGTCATTCTTGATTATTCTTGTTTAGTAAGCGTGGAAAGCCAATATTGACATCATAATTAAAATTTGATTAATTGTGCAGCCCTACATAAAAGTTGTTGTTGGCTTTCCACAAAATGGCATTTTTAACGCTGCTTTTGTGCCAGTAAAATTGTGTTTAAAATGTGCTTTCAAGTGTATGAATGATATTAGTTAGAATTTTTTAAAATCCTTATTATAAGCAAGGTAAGACGGATTTGCTCCTAAAGTGAAAATCTTTGTTGCCTTTAGGGGACAGAGGAGCAGACATAACTGTCGTTAGATTGTTCGTCTCCATTATTAACTAACTTAGCTAAGAGTAGCTTAGTATTAAATTTTGATTCCGGTTAAGTTTTGTTTTGTCTGAGATATAAATAAAGTATTCCCTATTACAAGGGTTTCTTTTTCATTCGGTTCTTGATGTTGAGTGCACACTAGTGGATTAACTTAGAACCCAATTGCTCCACATCTGATCATTACTTTTTTTGCATATTACTAAAACATTTAGATATATAAATGTGTCTTGTTTATCCTCTCCGGCTTTTGCCGCTAGCTGTTCAGAGCCACCTCCTGTTTTAAATTGTGGTCTTCGTATCTTTGTCTTGGCAGTACTTGAAGACTTAGGGAGAGATAGTGATAGTTAGTGGGTTAAAATGTGGCCAAAGCTGTGTGAGAGTTGCAGGATGATTGCACTCCTGGAAAGCGATTTTGTCTGCCACCGTTGCCAGCTAGTTTAGCACCTTGAGAGCAAGATCCTTGGCCTCGAGGTCCAACTTGCTGGACTCCACAGTCCGCCATTGGTAGAGTTCCAGGAACTGAGTAGTACATCCTTTAACCCTTTTGCGCAGGTGCCTAGTGACAGGACGCCGGCGCCAAGATATTGCTGAATTGAGACATTCTTTGCTCCTGCAGCCAAACTATGAGTGGAAACAACAAACTCCGTGTTTTATCTTTATTGGTACACGATTTGTGACAACTCAGAATACGGAGTTTAACAAGTCCATTTAACAAGCAACCCCCCACCCAGTCTCGCCTACAACTATACCTACTCATGCATGACATAGTGGACAATAGTATCTGTGTGTGAGTTCATAAATATATTTATTCATCATATAAAATTATTACTCCAACATAGCAACACGATAAACCCAACAATAGCCCGATCGTATGCCAAAAAAGCCGTGAAAAGCACTGCTCACTCAAATCGTCGCTGTCGGGTGAAAAGCACGTATCTCCAAAACCGTTACTTTTCAGGAAATTAAAAAAACGTTATATTTTCAAAACGAATAAACACAGCGTTGTGAAAGTTTGTATGTTCTCTACATACAAGGTCAGATACTCACGTGTCAATACAAAATTGTTATTTTATCAGAAATCAAGTAAAATGGAGTTACGAGTTTTGTGACAATCGAATGTGGAGATACATGTTTTTTTCTGTCATTGATTAGAATGGCTGTATCTGCGAGTGAATGAATGCACAGTGGCTGCGAGTCTATTATCAAGTGCGTTAATACTCACGCATCTGTAAGCCAGTTAGCTGAAAAATGTCAGTCTGTCCAGCGATTAAACATCCATATGTTTTGTAAAATAAATACAATTAGGAGACAAGCCCTAGATCACTCCATTAACAAGCTAAAATGAAAGATGCTGTTCTGCCGAGACGAGCGAGTTACCTAACTAGGCACTTGTCTCCCAAAAATAAAAATAAAATTTTAAACACATAAAGGCTACTGATGATGTTTATTCACTGGATTGACTCTCCGCACCGAAAAACAAGACACTGGCAGATTAAACAAAACATTTCCCAAGTTCAGCGAACTTTTGCTATACAGTAGATAGGCTACAGATGTGTGATTATTACTGTGCACTCGATGATAAGACTCACACGGCAGGCTACGCAAGTTGTTAGCGAAAGTCCGCTATGAACAGATTTTTGAAGAGGTGAAGCCTATGACTAAACAGCGATTGCTAGGCTATCCTTACTCCAACCTACAGTGATGTGCCAGCTCCTCTCTCCACTCCCAATTTAACTTTCCGGTAGACATAGTTTCAGGTTATCCCACGTGTAGTTACGTCTAATGAGTGCAAAAAGAGCCCACATTTGTGAATAAAGATTTGTCTGACTAGTTCTTGCTTCGCTTGTCCTCCCCGATCGTGTCTCGACTACGCTAATAAACACAGAATCCACTTTGACTCGTCGTAGGAATAATTAAGCCGATACTAGCCTACCAGCTGACCTTGGACACACACAGAATCAAACATCTTTACCTAGGATTAATAACTCAGATCAATGGCTAGGCTAGGCCCACTGTGATTAGTTATTTTGTATGATAAAGGCTATTAAGTTTAATTCACTTGCTAAATGGTTTAGCTCTAGTCAAACAACAATCAAACATTATGTTACTGGCAATCATACAGTCAAACATATAATGTGATGGTGTTTTATCACAATCTAGCATAGTGTGCACTTGTTATTTTATTACATACTGGCTGGACAGACAATGTTTTTTGAAAACATGTATTTAAGCATGTATGTAAGAATTCATATTGGCACTCCACCAGCCATTAAAAGACCAGGTGTAATGTTAGTAGTAGATGAGATCCGATCAACTTGCGCCACTTGCAACAAAGCTTTCCTCAGATTAAAAGTAGCTCCCGCACTTCGTCCGAATGAGGCGGGATTGACAGGTTTTTGCCGACAAGTTGAACAGCCAATGGAGATACAGGTTTTAATCACAAGCTATTTTGAATACTTTCTATTGGTCAAATCGCCTTAAAACCCAGATAGACGTAAAGGATGAAAAATAGTAGTAATTTATGGAAAAAAATAAAATTTGAAAAAAATGGAGATACGAGGTTTTCACCCGACAGCGACGAAATGCAAAATAAACATGTGAAATTGTGTCATTATAACGCGTCATTTTACTATCGATATCTGCTACAAAATATGAAATAAATATACAATCCTACAATTGGTTTTGCATAGCGATGTTCCTTTCAATATTCAGTGGACATTTATTGTCTTAGACAATGTTTGAGAAATACACACCAGTTTAGCACGTTATTACACTAGGTGGAACGTCTGTGCCCCGAACCCCATATGCCCTACCTGCAGCTCAGAAATATTTCACGTCATTCTGGTTTTATTCACAACAGTTTTATCCGAAAGAGGACAGTATATCCTTCTCAATGATGTGTGCAATTTTTTCTTGGATGCTTTGAACAACAAATTACAGCCCAGAGTAACAGCATTTTTAATCTAGTCAATGTACTATGACGCAAACAGAAAACACATTCGCTGACGGGAGTTTTTCATCCTCGATATGAAAAAAGTACTGCTTGTAATATGCAGTTATTTTTGCTGGCTACATATGTACAGTGGCGACTGGTCATTAGGGGCAAGTGGGGCACAGCCCCACCTGCTGTCAGCTGAAAGAATTGTGCAAACAAATGATATTATTATTCATTCTCAAATATTATCATCTCTGCTTTAATTTATTAAATATGTATACAACATCTTCCTAAATCGCATATAATTTTTTATATTTTATCATGTTTTTTATCATGTTCATTGGTCCCTGCCTTGCTGCTTTAGACTGCGTTCTCCAGATTCGTGTCCACAGTAACGTTAGACCGTGAGTGGGGCTAGCCCCTCGCTCACAGCGCAATGTGTGTGTATCGTTCGAAAATGCAAATGCGCATGCTCAGAGAGTTACTGTATTCAATGTAGATCACACAATTTTGATGACAAGTGGGGCCAACAGCCCGTAGCCCCACTAAAACGTCATATCATATTTCAGAGTTGATTGGCTATTTCTGTCTGGCGCTAGTGTAACGTAGCAACGTAACGTTAGTCAGTCAATAAGAGAGGGGATACTAGTACTGTATTATAGCTAGCTAACTTGAGAAAAAAAAAAAAAAAAAATATGAACGAAGTGGATTATTTACTGAAGCACACTGTTGACACCCTTACTCTAGGTGAAAAATTGGAGGTTAAGCGCCTTGGTGCCCAGCCCACCAGCCATGCGATGTAATCATCACCCAAACGGGAAAACACAACCGCGGGTTTAATGTGGAGTGGTTTTTGAAAAGAAAAAAAAGGCTAACAGCTAGCGTAGACAAGAAGGCACTCTTCTGTTTTCCGTGTATGTTATTTGGGGGAGACGGTCCTTGGTCGAGGACGGGTTTCAAGGATTTGATTTATTTTTTTGCCGCAGCATGAAACCCTGTTCTGAAAACTCTTCCAGATAAAGTGGGGATTAAGGTTAGTGGGTTCACATGCTAGCTAAAAGCACAGTAACTACATTGATTGTAGCTGGCATCTGCATCCTGTAACCTAATCACAAACATTGCAAACATTTACAAACGCAGACTACGTATTCTTTCTAAATAATTCTAAATTATTGGTTTTATTTTAAACATCCCCGTATTTAGTCAGTACAAACATACCGCTAACACTTTGGCTCTATTCCCGCACATTTTCGTAATTTCTGGGACCTATGTATCCAGGTGTAGAAATGTCTGGTTAGATTTCTAGCTAGAGCAGCTGGTTAACGTTAGTAACGTTAGCTAGGCAATCACGGTAGCTAGCGAACTTATATGGCCAGCAAGCAAGGATGACTTTAAGGAAGTCGAATAAATTAAATTAAAATGGCTTGCCATAAACTATCGTTAGCTTGCTAGCTAAATGTTAAAACGACTTGCCGTGAGATATCGTTAGCTTGCTAGCTAGATAACCCAGCATTGCTAAGCAATGGTAACGTTCATGACAGGGGAGTACATGACAGGGAGTGATTGCGTACGGGAGGGATTGGAATAGCTAAATTGAAATTACTTTGTTTTTTAACATCTTCCCGCGGCACTGTCAGGATAATCCTGATCTCCCCCTCCCTCCCTCTCCTGGAGCTCAGCTTCACCTGTTGTGGACCTCACCAGTCGCCACTGACACACTCACTCACATACTCACTCTCTCCCTCTCTCTCAATGGATAGCTGTTTGTTGACGTGTTAAAAACGCATCAGTAGCAAGTGGGATTACTGTAATTTTGATTACTGTAGTTTGCCTGGTATGTAGCCTAAGTGGTTGGTGGCTGCCCCACCAATTTTTTACATATAAAAACGCCACTGCATATGTAAGTTAGTTTTTGCACTCGATCACGCTCTTGTCCAGTAGGCTATGTGAGATATGGTTATTAGTGTCCGACCGATATCTGACAACCGATATATCGGGCCGATATTTGCGTTTCTGGACCATACTGTATCGGTAGTCAAGGATGACATGTGGCCGATATGAACGACCGATATAGGCATTTTTTTTACACTGACACGTGGGCGTTCCTAGCACTCCATCTAGTGCTATATAGTGTTCTCGCTACCCTCAAAATATCATGTGAGATGGAATCTTCACTCAGTCAGAGAGCAGCTTCATGGACTGAAGAAAAAGAGCTGTTCCGGGGTTATCAAGCTGAGTAATTCTGCTTCGTGAAACAGCCCCTGCTCAGATAACCTTAGGATGAGAGGAGAGAAAGAACATTATTGTTATGGCATCTATGTTACCATTCATCAAGCTAACGTTCGGTAATGGTCTCGTACACACTAGGGTTTTAGTTCTGAAACGTTTTGGAAATGTTTTAGTTGAGAGGTTTTCGCTAACATTATCTTGACCTGTTCATAAGGCTCCACATTAATGCATACTGTTCTGTGGTTTTCAAAACCTAGAATGAGCTCCACCCAGCACATTTCCTTGATAGCGGATTTTATCTTCTGCATTCCTTGGTAACCATCGACATTTAACGTTACAATTGGAAAAAAATAAATAAATAAACAACATGGATCATTTGCTGCTTTGCAAGTGTTTACGGAGATGCAGCGTGTCTCCTCCTCCATCCAAGTTAAGCCACAATCGGTAGCCATAATATAGAGATAACATAAGGATAATAATAATAATAAAATACACAAATGTTCAACTGTCAAATTAACTGCGAAGATGTTTGAAAATTCTCACGAAATTTGGGAGAACCATTCTTTATTTATGACCCAAGTAAAATGATTCTACAGGTAGGTTTCGGTAACCGATCCTGTACACTCATGGTTAAAACCAGTTAAGGGATTTCTAAACTTTTCTGATCCTAGCTCCGAGGGGTTTTAAACTGATGCGTCATTTGGTGAATGAGCCATTTAGTTTGGCTCTTTTTTCCACTTGTTAGCCAACATTATGTGACCAGACAGAAAGCACTGATTGGCTGTAAGAAAGCGCCAATCGGCTGTAAAATAGGCCTTCTGTAACCCTAGACTACCTTTATACGGATATAGCCAACTCCCAACCTGTTTCCAGTTCTTAATTATCAATCAAGCAGTTAATTAACGGAATAACAAATATCAATGAATAGCTATTTTTTCTGTGCTATTATTTTTCTTTGTGTCATAAAATGTGTAACACTTAAATAGCCTATTATTTTCATTTATTCTTTATTGAAATGGTCATAAGTTACTTAAAGTGCTGATGTTTATTTTGCTATTAATTTCTATTTTTTATTTGATCACAGTATTAATTTCTAAAATTGCTTGATGATGTTAATGGTGTTAATATTAACACCCCCCCCCCCCCCCCAGCTCTAAAATTGGTATCGGTCTCAAAAATCCCATATCGGTCGGGCTCTAATGGTTGTTTTCATATTTTGAGTGCATTTCACAAACTATAGTGTAGGCATTCATTGCTCAGTCATGTTTTTATGTTTGATGTACCGGTTTTCATTGGAGCTAGCATTTAGCAGCATTTTCCTGTTGGTGGAATATTATTTTATTGTAATGTTATTGTACATAATATAGGCTATAGGCTTAGGGTCTTCCTGGGCTGTACTTGTCACTTAGGGCATACTCATTCCAATTTACTGTGCGCTGATATGTGCTAGATGAATGTAAAATTTTCCTTATGTCATTATGTCATATGAACGGGAACATTTATATATAAAAACAAAAGGAACTGCAGAAAAATGTGATCCCAGGGCAAAAGAATACATACTGTACAGTACAGGAAAAAGTGATGTTTTATTGAGGTACAAGAATGAATGATTAGTCTACATATTTAGGTGTGTGAAACAGTGTGACATCAATGTTCTCATCTTATACCATCAGAAGGGGCAATTTTATGACATGTATTGGATAGGGTTTTGGACCCATAGATATCTGCCCCCCTATACTGATGAAAAAATAATTCCCACTTGAAGATGATGCAAATGTGAGTTTTTTGATCCAAAACAGTTGATTTGTAGTTAAATATATAATTATTTTATGATTTAGAGCAGTGCACAATTCAGCAATTTGTATATGTTTTGAGACAATAATGGACAACAGGGTACAATGCCTATATTTTGCATCATAGATCTTTAGTAGTTCTGCATATCATCCTCAGATTTTGCACATGCAGTTTATGATCCTGGAAATTTATGTTTCACATATGTAGAGTATTTAATTTCAAACTAAAGAAAAACTTTTTTTCCCCCCAGAAATTTCTTTGCATTTGTGGCACTTTATTTTACTTAAATTATGATTAAGTTCATATTGTAAATGGTACAACTGACTTGTTTCATTTAAGCTATTTGTCAAGTTTCTATGATGCCCACACCTGGAGCCTTAAACAGAGCACCCCCTAAATAGGTGAAAATTTACCAAATTTGCCATGTGCGCGAAGAGGTTAAAGGGATAGTTCGGAATTTTGGACATAATGTCTCAATTACGACTTACCCATGATGTAGTTGATTGATGGAAACCATTTTCAGATAATTCCATGCTGTCCCTTCTTTTGGACATACACACATCGCTAATGCTAGCGCAACTCTAAGGTAACCGGTAGCATCCACTACAAAACGCACTTAAACACTCCACAGTGCACCCAAAGCAAATAAAATACGACGACAGTCTATCAGGGTTATTTTCAGTGATTATACAATAATTTTTCAAGTCAAACTATCGTTGAATCCTTTACTTTGTGCTCACCTAAATTCTCCGTGGAAGTACAGCATTAGTTTAGTAGGTAACGTAAAGTAGCCTATAGCTCTGCCGGCCAAAAACAATATCGCGCATGTGAAAGAATCAGACTCATAGTATTGTTAGTAACGTTCAGGTAAGATGGTATTTCGGTGTGTATTTCAAGGTTGTTCAAACCATGCAAAAAAAAATCACCGATTTCCAGTGGAAGATCAACAAAGAAAACAGCTGTGGCTTCTTGCTGCTCGCATGGATGTCACCAATTGAGACTCTAAAAAAGTCAAAAGTGTGTAGTGACCATTTCACGGAGGATGACTATGTGAAAATCAAAAAAGGACAGTCGGGACACCCTCTACTGAAGGAGACTGCTGTGCCATCACCTGTTTTTCTTCATGCACCGAAAACAACTGACGAGCAGGTAACTAATAAATGATTGCATGCGTGATCTATCTATTCAATTTAGCTAGCTAGTTGCCACGATTGGGAAGTCATGGAAGTGGTCAAACTTTTCCTGCAAATTGGTAGCCAGTGTGCTTGCTTGTATATGCTGTGTTATTCTGTAGCATGTTTGTGTTTAGCTGACTTGTTGTCTACCAAATATGTAACTTTACGGCAAAACGGATTGTGTCGGCAACTGTGGAGTACAGCAGATAGCCTACAGGCAGATACCCTGGCTAATCTACAGCTAGCTCCGCCGCCGTACTTCCACTGAGAATTTAGGTGAGCACAAAGTAAAGGATTCAACGATAGTTTGACTTGAAAAATTATGGTATAATCACTGAAAATAACCCCGACAGACTGTCGTCGTATTTTATTTGCTTTGGGTGCATTGTGGAGTGTTTAAGTGCATTTGGTAGTGGATGCTACTCGATACCTTAGAGTTGCGCTAGCATTAGCAATGTGTGTATGTCCAAAAGAAGGGACAGCATGGAATTATCTGAAAATGGTTTCCATCAATCAACTACATCATGGGTAAGTCGTAATTGAGACATTATGTCCAAAATTCCGAACTATCCCTTTAAGGAGATGGTATGCACACCGAGACTCCAGAACAGGCAGGGAGAGAGAGTTTGGTGACGGTAGGGCGCAAGCGCAGAAAAGGGCATGCCTACTAGGGATGTCCCGATCTGATCCACGGCTACTGGCCCAGAACGCTGGATCGGATATCGGAGGGGAGAAAAAAATACGATCCGATACGCGCAGCGTGTCACGTGATAACAACAGTAGTAACTGTTGCTAGGTCCGCCAAGCTTTGTGTCCGTCAAAGCAAACATGGCGTTCTCAACCATGAAAGTAGGTTACTGGCTGCCCTTTTGGAAAATTTCAATTTAATATTTGTAGTGTAGTTTAAATGCTAGCTGAAATGATTCAATGTAGATTTTATGATGCTAGGCAGCATTATTTCCATCACAGCCAGCCGTCTCATTTGCTAGATAGCTACCAGCACAGTGACAGTGGAAACCTAACGGAACAGACATCAGCAGAGGGACTAACGTTAGCTGGCTTGGCATAAAATGGCAAACCATGTCTCATTCATGCTTGTTATTGTGTGCCGTTTCTTTGCTTTGACCTGCCGCAAATTAACTTGCAGCTACAATCTGGTACGGTGCATCAAATGGTGACATTTATGTTTGAACTGTACATTGTCCCTTTTGAATAAAATAAATAAATGAAGACATTATTATCATCAGTTTGTTTACGAGATGGAGTCTGGTAACGTTAATGTTATTCGACGTTAGCGAACGTTAACATTTTAAAAATAGATCTGCAAACACTAACATATGGTCTTTTATATTAGTAAACTAGCTAACCAAACGTCCAAATAAGTTTCAGCACAGTAGCTAAGTGGTAACTAGCCAGCTAACGTTAGATGCTCTCGCTTTGGCTTTAAAATGCCTAGTATTGATTTCACGCTACGGAAGTTCCTTTTTTTATTTAATACATTCTGTCAATTTACATTTGAGGTGAGATTAAATTTACTGTTTCAAATTAAATGGCTCAAGCTAGAGTTTGATATTATTTCACAAACTTTTAGCTAAATGTTCCAATACTTTGTCTATTTAGTGACGTTATTGCATTATTCATGTTTTTAGCTTACTAACATTTTAGTTGGAGGTGGTCGGCATGTAACTCCAGCAGCTCCACTATCAGCAGCAGTAGTTGCACAGACATTACATTACATTCATTTAGCAGACGCTTTTATCCAAAGCGACGTACAATAAGTGCATACAGAGACGTCATCAATCACTACAGAACAGACAAGACAAAGCACATCCTTCCCATAATGTAGCAGCTATCCCTAGTAATGAACGTTGACTGTAGTTCACAGTAAGCTGTGGGTAAATCAGCTATAATACACTTCTATTCTAAATACTATTATAAACTATAACAGACAGGAAAAACACAGGGAACTAGTAAACACAGGGAACTGATATTCCTAGGTTAGAATATCAGTCAAGGTAGAGTCTGAAGAGGTGTGTCTTCAGGCCTCGACGGAATGCAGGCAGGGTTCGAGTAGAACGTAGGGGAATGGGAAGTTCAAAAGTCGGGACGAAGGTGGAAAAGCTCCGCAGTCGGGACGAACGAGAGCCGTTGACACGGAGGGGGGGAAGTAGTGCGAGTCACCCTGCTGTAGAAGAGCGAATTGGTCGAGCAGGAATATAGTTCTGGATTAAGTCCTGCAGGTAGGCGGGGCCTGTCCTACTGGCTGCAGTGTAGGCCAGGGTCAGAACTTTGAACCTGATCCTGGCTGCAACTGGCAGCCAGTGGAGTGACCTCAGCAGGGGGGTTACATGTGAAAATTCTGGGAGGTTGAACACAAGCCGGACAGCTGCATTCTGGATCAGTTGAAGAGGCAGAATGGTGCAGGCCGGTAGGCTTGTGAGCAGGGAGTTGCAGTAGTCCAGGCGTGAGGTGACCATGGTCTGGACAAGAAGCTGGGTGGAGTAGGTGGTTAGGTACGGTCGAATCCTCCTGATGTTGTACAGGAGGAACCTGCAGGACCGTGCCGTCACCCTGATGTGCTCTTTGAAGTCCAGCCGGTCGTCCAGGACCACCCCCAGGTTCCTTGCAGAGCAGGAGGCAGCCACCACGGTCCCGTCAACAGTGATGGAGAGGTCATGTAGTGGGGAGGTCTTGTACGGCATGAAGAGGAGCTCTGTCTTGTCAAGGTTGAGCTTCAGGTGATGGGTAGCCATCCACTCAGAGATGTCAGACAGACAGCAGCAACAGGTGTTTGGGTAACGTTACTTGGGACTTGGCTTCCCACTAACAAATTGCGGGAATAACATGTTTGTTAAAGAACAGTGATTATCTTTCCTTAATTTAAAGTTTCATTTATTGTGTCCCTTTTTAGATAGAGCTAACGTACACAGTAGCTATAACAGCTGACGTCCGTTACGGATAGCCAAAGCGAAGGATGCGATTAACGTTGCACTGTTAGACCACGAAAACCGGTGAAATAGATTTTGATTTTGATATATTTTAAGTCAATTGGCTACCATTGTGTAGCTAGTTTCCTTTTTCAGTTATGGTAGCTATTAACACCAAAATAAGGGTAATGTTGATGTTAACTAACGTTAGCTTTTTACCTTGGAATAAACATAATGTTAGATGTGCTACATCATCACCGAGGGGTTCAATTGTGAATGAGGTCGCCGACATAATTTTATCCACAGCGTACACCTTTCCTTGTTTGATTTGGGTTTTGGAAACGGGAAATGATGAAACTAAGTTATAGTTTTGTATTTGTTTTTGTTTTTGTTTTACAATGCTGAATGCTGCGGTTTTAAACTTTAAACCTGTTGGTCGCTTTAAGTAGCTACTGCAGTACGTGTTATTTTTTGTAGTGTTTGAATAAAGGGTGGCAGTCTTTCATAACCAACTGTTGTGGACTATATACTGGGGAAGTATTTGTTTGTTCTCCATTTGTGTGAGTTTTTAGCTGGCTAATTGGCCATCATGAGCAAAGTGCTTCCATATATTTTATTATTTGTTCAAGAGTAAAACAAAGCGATCGGAGTGATATCGGTATCGGCAGATAGCCAAAGCTGCAATATTGGTATCGGAAGTGAAAAAGTGGTAGGCTATCAGGACATCTCTACCTACTACACAGAGACCGCTTCTCCAGAGGTTATGGTGTCCAACCGTTTCCAGCCCTTGCAGGAATTGGACCTGGCTCTTGACCCTGAGTGTGGGATGACTGATGAGCCTCTGGGCACCCAAATGGCCACATCCTCCAGGACAAAGGAGTTATTGATAGTGCAGGACTCAATTATTAGAGGTGTAGACAGTATTGTATGTTTGCACGACAAGGAGTCTCGTACGGTTTGTTGCCTGCTTGGTGCCCAGGTTGGAGATCTCCTGGAGCATGCGGACAAGCTCCTGGCCAGAGCAGGGAGGGATCCAGTGGCCATGGTCCATGTTGGAAGCAATGACATAGGTAAAGGAATATTTGAGGTTCTGCAGAACAAATTTGTGGAATTAGCGGATAAGATTAGGACCAGAACCTCCACGATGGTCTTCTCCGGAATTATACCGGTACCACGTGCAAGCAGGTTTAACATGTGGCTACAAACCTGGTGAAGGAAAGAGGGATACAGGTTTATGGGGCACTGGGTCTCCTTTTGGGACAGAGGTGACCTGTACAAGTGGGACGGGTTGCACCTGAACCAGAGGGGTACTACTGCATTGGGACAGCATATGCTTAAGGTAGCACATGATTATTTAAACTAGGGACTTGGGGGGCAGGGAGTTTAGAAAGTAAAAGGGGCAAGGAAATGCATACTGTCCAGATGGAAGCTGTCAAGGCTGCCTATAATAATAATAGTGAGAACACCAATATCTTTTTAGAGCAGAATTCTATTAAGGGTGGCTTGGGGCAGCGGGGAGTGATAAATCGGGAGAGGATATTCAGCAGTGGAACTAATAGTCTGAAATGTCTTTGTTTAAATGCTAGAAGTATAAAAAAATATATTTTTTGAACTCCAGGCTGTTATGAATAATGGGGGTTATGACATAATTGGGATTACAGAGACATGGGTTGGGAATGGAGATGCATATAATATAAAGGGGTATAAGCTTATTAGGAAAGATAGATCCAGTAAGAGAGGTGGGGGTGTAGCCCTATATGTAAAAGAAAATCTTAATGTGCAGGAAATCTCAGAAATTGACCATTTTATGCCTAGCGAAGATATTTGGATTAAACTCATCCGGTAAAATGTGAAGGGATTAAATATAGGTGCATGTTACAGGCCTCCAGCTTCAGTAGTGTGACTACAATGCTCTTTGGAAATATGAAACAAGCTTGTCAGGGAGGTGTTATTATGGGTGACTTAATTTACCCCGCTATTAATTTGGAATTGGTGAGAGGACAAGGAAAAAGTGAAAAATAATTTCTAGATGTTGTAAATGACCATTTTTTTGGCACAGCATGTCTGTCAGCCTACAAGAGGGACATCAATTCTGGATCTGGTGCTATGTAATGATCCTGACAGAATTTGCAGCACAGAGGTAGTGGAGCCACTTGGGACAGGTGACCATTGTGCAGTTAGTTTTGAGGTACTTTGGCAAATTAAGAGGGCCTCCTCTAAGTCCAGGATTTTTAATTCTCTTGACTGCAAGACCATGAATGAAGTGGGGCAGGTTCAAAAGGGTTATTCTTGATGCACAATATAAATTAATTCCAAAGGTAAAGAAAAGTAAGTTTAAAAAGTCTCCTCAGTGGATGAATAAAGCTATACAGAAGAATTTGAGGGCAAAGAATAAACTTTATAAGATATATAAAAAAGAAAATACTGAGGCTAAATATTGTAATATGCGTACTAAGGTAAAAAATAAATTATTAAGGGTAGCTAAAAGGCTATTTGAATGGCAAATTGCTCAAGATGCAAAAAGTAAACCTAAACGTTTCTTCCAATACTGCAGTCGGAAAAGGAAAGTTAAGGTTAAGTGCATTAAGAACAAGGAGGGATTGTTGCTTTAAAAGAATTAGGATATTGCTGATGCCTTAAACAGTTACCTTGTTGAGAGTTTTACCAGAGAGGAGGTTACTAATAGGTTGGAAGGAATATTCAGTACCCAGAATGTCTTAGCAGATATTGAGATAGGGGATAGAGAAGTACTAGATAAATTACATAAATTAAAGACAAATAAGGCAGCAGGCCCTGATGGCATATATACCAATGGTACTCAGTTAGGTGAGATCATCTATAAACCACTGGCAGCTATTTTTAGACTTTAGAAACTGGTGAAATACCGGACGACTGGAAGCAAGGTGATATAATACCAATATATAAGAAAGGGGACCGGACTGATCTAGGAAACTAAACTGTAGACCTGTCAGTTTAACTTGTATCCCATGTAAAATACTGGAATCTATCATCAGAGACAAGTTGGAATTATTTCTTGAAAATAACAACATCTTAAGAGATAGCCAACATGGTTTTCACAAGAGAAGGTCATGCCAGACAAACCATCTTCCTCAGCATTCTTTGAGGAAGCTACCAAGTGTTTTGTAACAAGGCTCATAATATACAGTACCAGTCAAAAGTTTGGACATACCTACTCATAGAAGATGTTTTTGTTATTTTTACAATTTTCTTATGGTTTAGAATAATAGTAAAGACATAAAAACTATGAAATAACATAAATGTAATTATGCAGTGACTAATTAAACAACTGAAAATGTATCTTATATTTTAGATTCTTCAAAGTAGTCACCCTTTGCCTTGATACCAGCTTTGCACTCTTGGCATTCTCTCAACCAACTTCATGAGGTAGCCACCTGGGATGCTTTTCCAACAGTCTTGAAGGAATTAGTATATGCTGAGCACTTGGCTGCTTTTCCTTCACTCTCCGGTCCAACTCATCCCAAACCATCTCTATTGGGTTTTGGTTGGATTTTAAGATTTGGTCATCTGATGCAGCACTCCATCACTCTCCTTCTTTGTCCAATAACTCTTACACAGCCTGGAGGTGTGTTTTGGGTCATTGTCCTGTTGAAAAGTAAATGAGGGCCCAACTAAAGTACAAGCCAGAAGGGATGGCGTGTCACTGCAGAATGCTGTAATGAAAACTACTTGTTTGTTTTTTTTTTATTAAAATTTTTGTTTTGGAAAAAAATTCATACATAGTCATCAACTTCACTACTTATATTTGTCGAAGAAAACAAAATCAAGCATTTAAGCATACGTCTTTACATCAAAATGTCTCTAAGATAATGAGAAAGATACATTCAATCAACTGTGTCCAAACTTTTGACTGGTACTATACTTAGATTTCCAAAAAACTGGGAGGTTTAGCTAACAGTTTCGAATCTACTAAAGTAATTCAAGAAGATTTAACTCTATAAACTTTGCCCCTAGTGTAAAGTTTCAATTACAGTATTCATGTTTGTCTGAAATTATAAACTACAGCTTTAAGAAAACCCCGTTCATTTTGACGCAGTATTTTTTAAAAGGGTAGCCGCTTGCGAAAAACTCCAGTTACACTGCAATGCCATAAAATAGGAGGGTCGTAAGTGCTTTGGGCTATTCATAGCACAGAATAGCTCAAAGCACTTACGACCCTCCTCTCGCCCCAGCCACAGACTGTAATCTAAATGCATAAAATGCACCGTTTATATCCGCTAAGAAAATCATGTTCACCTATAGAAACAATAATATTTATTTAAAATAATGTACAAATGACCATTCGCCATTTTCCCTTGCTTACTGTACTATATACAGTACCTGATGCACTTTCGGTTTAGAAGACACCAAATTTTTTTTCTCCAAAATCTCTCGTATAAATATGTTTAGGAAACCAAAATACTTACCAGTATATTCACCTACAGCTGTTTTCTGATTAACCCTGAAGAGTTTATCTTGTTACATTTCGCCAAAGTGCCGTACAGTCGACATTTCCACAGCGACCACCCGTCACACTTAGGGCTGAAATACGATGCTGGGATATATAGCTCAAAAGTATTGAGTATAGCCGGGATATATACTCAAAAGTATTGAGTATAAATCCAAAGTTATGCTTATGTTATACAATACCTTTTTCAGACCACACTTAGGGGTTGATCTAGTAAGATCCCAAATAAGGGTAACATTTCAGAATTTGCGGGTGATCAACTAAGAGTCATTATGCTAATTACTCCAGCCGCAAACAGCCATGGTGGTAACAGTTTTACACGTGTTTTTGTTTTTGTACACGCAGACCTTTAGTAAATCGTAAATCGACTCATAAGTACAGTGCAGAGTGTGCAGTTCTGGGAAACGTATTACAAAAAAGATATGGAGGCTCTGGGAAAGGTGCAAAGAAGGGCAACTAAGTTGGTTCCTGGTATGAAAGTTAAAAGGTATGAATGAGGATAGACTTAGGATACTTCATCTCTTTAAGCTTAGTAAAAGGAGACTTAGGGGTGATTTGATAGAGGGATTCATAAAAGGGATTAATAAAGTGAATTACAAGAGATTCTTCAGGTTGAGTTCTGTTAGTAGAATGAGGGGGCAAAGATGGAAATTAGCAAAAGGTAAATTCCACACAGACATTAGGAAGTACTTCTTCATACAGAGAGTCACTGTGTGGGATAGTGTAAATCCCGCGCAGCTAGACCAATGAAGGAATAGCTCGGAGCGAAGGTTTAAGCGTGATGTTTTCCGCTGTTGCTGTGGGAAAAGGTAAGAGTTCTGAAATATTACCGTTCTTACAACCGGATGAGACGCTTCTTTAGATTCGCGGGATCAGCTAATAATTGACCACGTGTCAGAGGCAATAGTACCACTTTGCCTCCCGTTCTAAGTCTGGCCTGCAGGCTGACCCCAGCTTATCCAAAAAGGCGTGTGCATTATATTGACTGTCAGCCACCAATGCTGATTCTATACTCATGTATCTGACTCCAATTTAATTATTAATATCTAATTGTGATGTAAAATTTACATTTGATTTGTTAAAGTACTCCCGTACTCTTGAGCCTGTTCTCTGAACTGGATGCGCTGGTTCCACCTCTCACGGCTGACTAGATATCTGTGTTTATCTCAGAGGTTGCGGAAGAGGCCACTTCATGAGGTATAGCCTATCCAATAAGGCTCAGGGACCCAAGAAGGTAATATTGGCAACTTCCGTTCTCAACATGTATAAACGCTATGCGGAGATGATCTAAATTAAGACATAGTTCTACGGGTGCAATACTCCGTGATACATTAAGCTTAACTAGTCAACCTCCCTAGATCAGCAGAGGGGGTAACCCAGACTGAGGAAATCAATCAACTCATTACCTGTTAACAGAGATAGAATGTCTTTTTCAGAGAAACCACACAAATCAAGTTTAACGGTTTGGTTTACCAGGTAGGTTCTTTACTTTAAAATAATTAATCACAGTTACAGGTTAAAACATAACATATTCAAAATAGAGTATAGAGTAAAATACTTGGTCATACCTGGCAATCGCTACACACAAGACACAAAGTGAGATGTGCGGGAGAGTCTGACTACAGCTTTCCAGAGGTCTTTGTTTCCTCTGCTTATATGCCCAAATTCTGTGTTTGATTTGGCTGCGGACGGTCGTAAAACCATAAACTGTCCAGAAAGCTAAATTGCAGTTTTCGTCCCCCCTTCCAGGGGGGTTGGCAGAAAGGGTTTCCTGTGATATAATTCCACAACAGCAGTTTACTCCTGAGTTATGAAATATATATTTCCTCCATGTTGACCATTTAGGAAATACAGGCCATTGCACCACCCACACCGAGACCATCAAAACAATATCAAACATGAGTAGGTCTACGTTCGTGTTGTCATGAGAATCCCATCTCTGCATAGTTTTCAAATGTGATTAATATTAATGCCACAAACAGTTCCAGAATTCCTGTTGAGAATATAACATTATATCTTAGTTTCCCCTGTTCATTCAGGTACATTAACACCTTTGCGCAGAAGTCCCGCCTGCGGGACCTTTTTTGCTCAACTGAGACATTCGTTGCTACTGCAGCCGAACTATTATTGGAAATCACAAACTCTGTGTTTTAAATTTATTGGTAGACGGTTCCTGACGATTTCTGCCGAATACGTAGTTTCTAAGTGCCACTATTTCCCTGTAGCAAGTCCATTTATCAAGCAACCCCCCACCTAGTCTATACCTACCTATGCGTGACATAGTGGACAATAGCGTCTATGTTTGAGTTCATAAATATATTTATTCATCATATAAAATTAGAATAACGTCATAGCAACGAGATAAACCCAACAATAGCCTAATCGTATGCCAGAAAAGCCCGGCTCACTCAAATGCAAAATAAACTGTGAAAGTACTATCTCATTCTACCATGTATTCTACTAGCAATATATGCTACTAAATATGAAATAAATATACAATCCTACCATTGGTTTTACACATCGAGATGTTCCTTTCAAAATTCAGTTGTCATTTATTGTCTGGTACAATCGGTTTGAGAAATATACAACACTTTATACCGCTATTACACTATCTGAAACATCGCCGCGTAATAGCCCCATGCCCTGTAAGCCTGTCTCATGCATTACAGTTCACTCTGGTTTAATTGTCGGCTTTTTTATCCAATAGAGTACATTATAACCTTTGCAACGGTATATGCCAAGTCTTTTTGGGTGCTTTGAGCAATTTACTACAGCCCAGCGTAACGGCAGTTTTCGTTTTAACTGTCTAGTATTACACAAGCGATATACAATACACATTATGCAGGGGAATTTCCCTTTTGCGATATGTAAGTATTTTTGCGTCTAAAATACAGTTGGTCTCGCTGGCTACATACGTACGTTCGTGTTTCCACTCGAGCACTGTCTTTCCAATATGTTTGATAGCCCTGTTGTTATTTTCGCATTTTGAGTGCATTTCACATACTGTAGTGCAATCGTTAGCTAAATGTATTTTTGAAGTAGGCTACCGATGTTCATTAAAGATAGAACATTTGGCAGCATTTTACAGATGGTGGAAAACTATTTTATGTTCATGTTATCATACATAATATAGGCTATAGCGTATACTAGTCTCTTAGGACATGACAAATGCTCATTCCAATTTACTGTGCGCTGATATGTGGTAGATTAAGGTAAAAATTTCCTTGGAGTCATTATGAATAGGAAAACTTAAAAGATTAAAAGAATACAGAAAAATGCAATCCCAGGACAAAATTACATACTGTAGAGTACAGGGACAAGTGATGTTTTATTGAGGTACAAGAGTGAATGATTAGCCAACACATTTAGGTGTATGTAACACTGTGATATCAATGTTTTTTATCTTAAGCCACCAGAGGGAGCAAATGTGTATGCGTTATAATGTACAAAACTAATTTTATTCATTTTATGACATGTTTTGCATAGGGGTTTTGGACCCATAGATATCTACCCCCCTATACTGCTGAAAATATATAATTCTCACTTGGAAATTATGCAAACGTGAGTTTTATGAGCCCAAACTGTTGATTTGTAGTTAAATATATCATAATTTTTTTAAATTTGCAGCAGTGCACAATTTAGCCATTTGGATAGATTTGGAGACACTAATGGACAACGGGATACACTGCTATATTTAGCATCATAGACCTTTAGTAGTTCTGCATATCATCCTCAGATTTTGCAAAACTTGTGGACATGGAGTTTATGATCCAGGAAATGTATATATATTACCGATTTCACTTATGTAGCTCTCAGCAAAATTAAAAAAAAACTATTTTGAAATTTTTTCTCTCCAAAGTTTCTTTGCATTTGTGGCACTTTATTTTGACTTAAATTATGAAAATAAACAAATCTAAGTTTGTATTGTAAATGGTACACCTGTCTTCTTTCATTTAAGCCATTTACCAAGTTTATGTGATGCTCACACCTGGAGTTATAAAGCCTTAAACAGAGCACCCCTAAATAGGTGAAATTTGCTGAACAATATAACTGAAATCTGCGCCAAGGGGTTAACTGTGTGTATTTACTAATGTAACACTCAGAAACTGAACAATATATGCTTATTCCTCTGGAAAAAGAGTGTATAATGTATGTTCCAGTGTCCAGACTATTTCCAGGATATCCTGTACAATGTAGCAAAAATATTCATCACATTTTAAGGTTTTTAGGCTTTTTGAAGACAAAAGCAGTCTGTACTGTTATATTATGCTGTGTGGGCATTATTTGAAGGAAAGGGATGTGTCCTGCCTCAGTGACGTCAGGTGGGGGCACTCTTGTATTGTCCGTGCGCGGGAGTTTCAGACAGTCCAGGGTCTCTCCCAGAATCATAAAATCCTAGGACATTCTTGGACGCCATAAACCTCAGGCCAGATGCTCCCAGTAGACATCCCGGCACCGGATGCGTGGCTTTACGGCTCCCCAAGATCACAGGGTGCCACAGTATTGTGTTCTCTGGGTGCCCTGGGATGTTAAATCCTGTCTTACAATAGCTTGCCCGGTTATGTAGTAGAGGCAGAAACTCTTAGGTGTTTTCAAGACCAGGCTTGATATGGTGCTGGATACCATCTAGTTTGTAGGGGAGTGTGAGGTACCCTTTTGTGTAAGGAAAATGGTGAGCATTGTTGGGCTGAATGGCCTGTTCTCATCATTAAGCTATGTTATGTTATAATATTAATTGAAAACTTATGAGCAGAATCGATCCTGGTGTATAAAGCTAAGCTAAGCTGTCCTACTGAAATGGAGCAATTGTAAAGGAGGTTGCAGCATCTTAGCTTGTCCATGGTATAATGCTGCTAGAGCAGTGGTTCCCAAACTCGGTCCTGGGGAGCCCCTGTTTGTTCTGGTTTTCGTTCCAACTACACTTACAATCCCAGAATTTTAACAAGCTGTTCATTTTTCTTAATTCGATGATTTTCTTGTGTAGAGGATTATTATTACCCTCATTGATTAACCCTTTAAAGCCGGACCGTTCTAATTTCAGAACAATTGTTCTGATGGTTTGACGTTTAATATCTCTGGATAGAAGACCATCGTTTGAAGACTTGACGGCGACTGAAGGAAACCCAGTAAACTCCCTGAGGTAAAAAGCATTTAAAGAGATACTGCAGAGGCTTTTCTAAGGCCTTTTTTACCGCTTCAATTTGAACTGGAACTCGTGAGTAGGTGTGGTCATATGACAATGGTGCCATGTAGTCTTAAACTTGGTAAATGGCTTAAATGAAAGAAGACATATTATGAATATTCATACGGTCAAGGAGTGAAAGGGTGTGTCTTGGTGAACTGACTCAGGCCCCCACTGAACTCAGCCCCCTTCCTGCTCTCTCCCCACCTAAACAAACAACAAAATGGCAAGTGACAAGAGTGACAGCAGTACTGCAGGGAGTTTTGAGGTGGAGGAGTTTGAAAGGATTCCTTTGTGCTGGAAGACTCTTCCTCGAGAAGATGTTGCTACATAACCGATTGTGTCAAAGCGACCGCAGTCTGTCAGATCGGAATTAATGTGACTTTTTACCGTAATTTTTGATGTAGCTAGCAGGGCATTAGAATGTTAGCGCACGGGCTAGTTAACTCACTATTGTACAGGGTAGGTTATCAACAGATTCACATTATATTATCATGTGTTGTCATTTTAGATAAGTGGGAAATGTGCAAAGCAGTGGATTTTTTTGGGCACAAACGATACACCATAATAAGTCGGAAGTAGGCAACGTTTTTATATCATTCGCGGACAGCTGCGTTACCCGTTTTGTGATTTAAAATAATGTTAGAATTGTCCATATTATTGTCTTGGTTTGTTGCACGGTATTCATTATTCACGGTTTTCTCATGTAGGCTAGCTGCTTACCGAACGTTATGGTTGTCGGTCCAATATTGTGTCAATAGTTTAATCTAAGGGTGCGCATGCTAGGCTATACGTTACACATGAAGTTGAACAGATGTGTCGTGTGATAGCTTTTTTATATTGTGTATTTTAACACGGCTGGAATACTGTATTGACCAATCTGCATCCCGGAACTATCCGTTTTATAAATGTTATATCGACTAGTCTCACTAGCCAAACGGCCAAGCGCTCCTTTTCTTAACTCGCCCGTCCTCGCCCAGGCGAGTGAGCAAGGTTAATTTCATGCCTTGCTTGAGTTTCACTTAAACCGCCCATGTCACGGTCCCCCCATTCCTGGCTCCGATCTCGCATTCACGAGTCACTCTGCACAGTAGCAGCCATGGCAGCACAAAAAGCTAGTAAAAACCTTGGATTTTTTCCCGTCTCCTCACCCTTATCATTAGCTCCACTGCACATCAACTTTAAAATTAACGCAGAAACTGTGACTTTGATGACTTCCTTTTTGTTGTTGTTTATTTCTGCAGGCTGTGTAACAGGCGCTATGTCTTTTGTTTTTGTTAATTTGCACGGGTCATTTGAGGAGAGCAATCGGTTCACACTGGAATCAGATATGGGCCACATTAAAAAATTAATGTGAACAGCCAAATAAATCGGAATTGAGCACTAAGGCCTGCAGTGTGAACGTAGCCTTAGTAGCTCGATAGAAGTCATAATATTAACGTTAGCAGTAATACAAAGCAATTCGCATTTGAACTTGAACTAACTAGTTAACAGTACAAGGGTCTCAGTCTCAGAGGGAAAAAAACCCGTTGGTCTCTGCTTTTATACCACGTGCCCAGCCGAGACCACCCCTAGGACCACCTAAACTCCACCCATTTTTATGTTAAGGATCTCGTGACGTCACGAATCCCCGGAAACCAGCGTTTTGGTAAGTCTACACAAAAACTCATATAAAACAATTTTGACTAAACATGAGATTTTCGGACATAGACAGTTGTGTATGATTATAATCTAACCCAAAACATCGGTTTTCAACCGGAAAAGTTGGTTTTTGACTGCAGTATCACTAAGATAATAATTAACCATGGATATTACTTCAGAAACAATTTTATTTTGAATAAAATCCTGTTTTTGTACCGCAGACTTTCTCAGATTGTCACTTGAAATTCGCTAACGTTCGTGTAGCTAAAGCTCTAGCTTCAAATGAGAAGCCACTGTGTTATTCTTTCCTCAGCTGGTTTCGAGATGAAATTGTGAAAAAGTCTGTCATACAATTAACATAAGTAAAGTGATAGGTGAATATTTTCCGTATTTAGTGTCGACTTTGATAACTAAATAATAACTAAAGCTAAAAACAGTGACGGTAACGTTAGTCTTAGCTCAGCTGTTGTGAGGCGTTTTATTTTCTGAGGGGTCTTGTTTTCTAGCTTGTAGCTCCGCTGTTTGTCTTGCTATCTTTGTGAATTTTTGAAATTGTGAAAAAGTCTGTCGTACAATTAACATAATTGAACTGGTAGATGCGAATATTTTCCGTATTTACTGTCGACTTTGATAACTAAATAATAACTAAAGCTAAAAACAGTGACGGTAACGTTAGTCTTAGCTCTCAGTGCCTCAGCGCGAACAGCTGTTGTGAGGCGTTTAATTTTCGGAGTTTTATTTTCCAGCTTGTAGCTCCGCTGTTTGTCTTGCTATCTTTGTGAATAATTGAGCCAATGTCACTGATGACTTAGCATTAGGTCTGTTTATTCCTTATGTTTTCGGTGGTGTGGGTGAGTTTGTTTGTTTGTGGGCAGGATTACGTAAAAACTACCAGACCAATTTGTGTGTAGTATAGTATGTATGTGTAGTATGGGCCAAGGAGAAACCCATTAAATTTTGGAGCGGATTTGATCAGTGGTTTTCGAAATAATAAATACATACGCATTTACAATGTTTTGCAATGGGGGCGCCGCCATGTTTAGTGATTTTGACCACTAGATTATGCCCCGGAGTATGAATAGTTTGCTCTTTCAGAAAAACTACATCTAGTCTGCTGGATACAACAGGAACAGCTCTACGTTCGACATTCGAGGAAAATATAAGGTAATAACCATATTATTTCTGAAAATCGTAGTATTACGCTACATGTTTCTGTTCATGTGAAGTGGTCCCTTTCTCTGTGTTATTGGTAGCCTGGCCGATTTGGGTAGTTGATGTAACTGACTATTCGGGGGAGTATTCCAGAAAGCGGGTTTAGTGAAAATTTTGAGTTTGCTAACCCTGAGATTAATTCAATTCAGTCTCAGGGTTAGCAAACTCAGAGATTCCAGTAAACCCGTTTTCTGACATACCCCCCGATGTGATTGACCAGCGGAGTTCCGGTTAACGGATAGGCTATAGAAGTTCTTTCACCTATCTAACTAGCATTCTATCTGCCTATTCAAGCCATCATCAATTAACTGATAAGCTTAAATAGGCTAGCTAGTCAGGCAACCTCGCTAGCTAGAAGTAGCCAACTTGGGTGTACTGGCTTAGGAAGGTGACCAAAATAGTAACGTTATTACAACGGCGTTAGCTTCTAGGTTAGCTAGCCACACACCTTATAGGCTTGTCACGCTTGGTAACGTTAGCCTTACCAGTATTAAATAACTTGAAAATGTATTGTGAAAGTGAATCAGAACTCTCATGGTTAACGTAGCCAATGTGGCTCCATTTTTTTTCTTTCTGTTGGTGCTGCAGGGAACTACCTGCGCACACAACAGAAAGGTAAAAAACGCTAGTTAGTTAGCTAGCTAAATATGGCCAATTGAACTCTGTTCACATCGTTAAAAGAACATTAGATGTACAAATTTTGATATAATGACATTAGCCTGGCTTCGCCAAACCCAATTTGAAAAAAGTTAATGGGGTTTGACTGGAAACTCGATTCATTTTGGATTTCCAAGGGGCCTTCTGAACGATTGCAGACCAAAATTATTCTGCACGGAATTGGATAGACCTACAACCAATCTGAGCAATGAAACGTGGGTTAGTCATGTGGGTACAATCATCGTATTAGCCCTGCCTCATATTAGTTAAACGGTTGTGATTAACTGGGAATCAGTTTGAACGGGTGCTACCAGACTGATATGGGAGTGAAATAGAATGCGAGGTCACGTGATCAGGCTGGTGATGCTAGGCTAGAATGTCATAGGTAGCTGCCTGGCAAGGCTAGTCAAAGCTATAGTGGGAGACTGTAGGCCTGGAGCACCCGCAGTTAGATACAGATTGACATTGGGCTTTTGCTGTAAATATATCTATATATATAGATATATATATGCACTGAGCTATTGTTGTCATACATAGCCTACATAGGCTACAGGACACAACTGAATTGAAGTGCAATTGAATTGAGTGTTTTTATTTCATAATCAATGTTAATATATGATAACCATAGTTGGATCAGATGGATAATGTAATGATGTACATACTATCAAATCAAATATTTGCTGTAGCTTAGTTATTCACTGTTGATTTTCATATATAGGACATAGTGGACTGATATTAGTTGTTGTTATTGTTCTTAATTCAGATATAAACATTACATTGAGTTATTAATAGCTTTAAGGCTTTAAAAGGAGTCATTTGGTATTTTGCATCACAAGCCTTGTTATAAGGTTATTTTTGATCATACAACAGTTCATATAAAAATGGACAAACTTAAGATATTTGTGCTCATTGCTCATGTCACAGCTAAGTACACAATGGATCTCTGAGCATATATACAATATGCCCATAAAGATTAGTATATGGTTAGCTGAGATCTATATGGTTAGCTGTGACATGAGCAATGAGCAGTAATATCTCAAGAGTGCACAATCTGCCAAAAAAAAAATATTTTGACATATGAAATATTTACCCATACATACTCTGTCTGCCCATGGTATGAGCTTCCCCTGCAGAGTCAGTAGTAAAAGCACTTCAATAATCCCAAAAAATCTTCAAAACTAATTCCAACTGCTTATCAATGTATACCTGATTTTACGGTACATGCATCAACATGCAGCATGGGCGGAGGGATGCGCTCTCCGAGCGACCTTTCTAGTTACATTATGCGTTTACTACATTACAAAAAATTGATAGCATTGTGTTCTGGTGCTTTTAGATTGTGGACACATGCATAAAGTGTTTGAATCTATTCTGGACACGCATAAAATGTTGCAAGGTGCTGTAAGGTAATGTCATTCGTGATAGTATACAGTCCATTAGTGACTCAGAAATGGTTTTATATGATATAAAATGTGTGTGTGTGTGTGTGTGTGTGTGTGTGTATGTGTATATATATATATATATATATATACATATGTGATGCGGTATGTCAAAACCAGGCGGAATTGGGCAAGAGGTCAATTTTGAGTTATTGGTATATTAGTAAAACATAGACCTTGCACTTTACAACTCCGCTTTCTTTTTTCAAATCGGATATTCCAAAGCGAAGTTATTAAGATTTTAAATTGGACCGTCTGAAACATCGAAACTGAGAAATAGCCCTTTAAAGTTTGAGTTTAAACAAAACAAGTTGGTTAACAATGTTATGCGTACCGAACCCTGTTATCGGGCGGAAACCAGACATTTTTGTGATCAACATACGATACTGATATTATTCTGGCACATACCATTGAACATATTATATTTATTAGGTTCACAAAACGATAAGCTAACTTTTAAGCCAATAACCATGTAGATGTGACCGGTAGTTTTTTTGTTTTAACGTCTTTTAGATTAGAAAGTACTGTCAAAAAAGGGGCGCCCTTTATCGGGCGGCTCTTGTAGTGCATAAACAAGCTCACGATTATTGTTGTTTTAATAATCAATTAATAGTTTATTTCATCAAGAAAGATACCGTTTGAATAACCAATATGTTGGCAAAATAGCTGGCTAACTGGATAGTTTACCTGACAGTCCGAAAGATGTCGATATTGGGTTTATTTCTTCACAAAACGATAAACTAAGTTTTAAGCCAATATTAAACATGTAGACGTGACCGGTAGTTTTTTGTTTTAACGTCTTTTAGATGAGACAGTAATGTCAAAAAAGGGGAGACAACTATCGTTTATTGGCTTAAAAGAGATAGGCTCAATCGCATTGGATTTATTTCTTTACAAAAACGATGTTAACTTTTAAGCCAATAACGTTTTTTTTTTCTTTTCGTTTTAACGTCTTTAAGATGAGACGAGACTGCCAAAGAAAGGGCGCCCATTATCGGGCGGCTGTTGTAATCCATAAACAAGCTCACGATTATTGTTGTTTTAATAATCAATTAATAGTTTATTTAATCAAGAAAGATACCGTTTGAATAACCAATATGTTGGCAAAATATCATCATGCGATTTTACGTTAGCAAGTGAGCTAGAAGTTACGCTAAATTTGGCGTCATTTCCAAGCAAAATCTCAAACAAGGCATCATTTTGTGAAATGACATGCCTCTCTAAAAGTGCTTAAAAAAATACTTTGTCGATGAAATTTCAGTTTGAAACTTTTACAGAACATTTTTAATATTTGTAGCATCATAAATGTTCAAAAATCTCAAAAACGCTAAAATTCACCCCCAAGGCATTTTGCAGCTTTTCCTCCGTTCGTAGCTCTGCCCAATTCCGCCTGCTTTTGACATACCGCGTCACATATATATATATATACATCTAGATATATATATATATATATATATACGTATATAGATATATATATAATGATGTATATTTATATGTTATGGATGAATGAAAAGGCAACTGATTATATATTTATGTTTCGCAGCGATGGATGTCGATGCAGATGATTACAGCTGCCTGCTTCAGTCCCTGAGGAGGAGGAGGGCACTAACATCAGATGAGCTGAGGGTCATCGCAGAGCATGACATGGATGACCATCAGGGCATGCACTGTGTGGAGGAGGATGCACTGGATGCAGAGCTGCTGCGGGCGCAAGTGCAGACTGAGGAGTTGGAGGAGGATGACGAGATGGACTGTGATCTTTAGCCGAGACCAGCATCAGAAGGGTATGTATGTATGTGTGTAGACTGTGTTCATTGATAATGTATTGATAATGCTTAGCTTTCTCATATGGCTAATATTCACATTACTAACTTAGTTCCTCCCATGATTATTTTGGGAATGGTTAAACATTCTCGCACAGGTCCTAAATCAGCTAGAAAGCGTAAATGCTTCTCTGACTCTGTCTCGTACCCTTCCTATGCTGACGTGGATGCACAGGCACCAGAACCTCTCCTGTTTACACCCAGCCGTCCGCTTGGTTTAGATTTAGGGAGCGTGCGCAGGGCCGTGCGGTTGACGACGAGTGTGATGCTGCGTGAAATAGACCTATTCATGCTGTTCTTCACCCAGGCTATAGTTGCGGATATTTGCGGCTTTACAAACCGGCAGGGGTGGGAGCTAGTTTTAAATCGCGCGTCGTATGCCAGCGTTGAAGGAGTGTGGAATGAGGTGACCCCAGATGAGTTCTACCGATTCATGGGGTTACTCATTTACATGGGATTCCACGTTCTCCCTGACATGCACCGATATTGGGTAACTAAGTCCCTTCAGGGTTCATGGGCGAGATCTTTTATGTCGCGTGACCGTTTTAAGGCTCTGTTAGCAGCTCTGCATGTTGTAGATCCTGCCACAGAGGATAACCAGGATCGTCTTAAGAAACTTCGCTACCTCATGGACCACCTCAAACAAAAGTGCCAAGAGCTGTTTCAACCAAACCAGAATCTGGCAATAGACGAGCGTATGGTGAAGTCTAAAGGTCGGTCAGGCTAAAACAGTTTATGAAGGGCGAGCCTACTCGTTGGGGTTTCAAGTTGTGGGTGATAGCAACATCAGATTCAGGCTACACCTTGGACTTCAATGTTTACACAGGTAGTCGTGACGGTCGGGTTACTGATTTGGCCACAAAAGTTGTAGAGGCTTTAATACAGCCCTACAAAGATCAGGGTTACAATCTTTGGATTGACAACTTCTACACATCCCCAGCACTTATGGTTACATTGCGACAAATTGGGATTAATGCTTGTGGGACATGTAGAATTAACCGGAAGAAATTCCCTGAAGAATTCAAAGATGTAAAAACATGGGAACGAAAGACAGACCGTCAGGACATGAGGTGGTGTAGGGTAGAGGATGGCATCCTTGTCATCCAGTGGAAGGACACGCGTGCAGTTACATGCCTCTCCAATTTCCACAATGCCAATGACTCAACCAATGTGACTAGGCTTGTGAAAAAAGATGCCACCTGGAGCAGACTAGTGGTCCCCCAGCCTGCTGTAATCAGCGATTACAATAAACACATGGGGGGCGTTGATAGGTCAGACCAAATGATCAGCAGCTACAATGTCCTACAAAAAACGCAGAAGTGGTGGAAGACTCTTTTTTCCCACTTCATTGACATTGCTGTCGTCAATAGCTTCTTGTTGTTTCAGGAGTGGCAACACAGTCAGGCAGGGGATAAGCATAGATTAGCTGACTATAGCCAGATAACATTCAGGGAGAACCTGTCTCGTCAGCTAGCAGGCCTGGACATTCACGCGAGTTCCCCATCCCACACACTTAAGCCTGTGGCCTCGTCATTTCACGTCACCCATACCCCTGAACTGCAGAAGTCAGCTAAGAACTGTTGGCTCTGCTACAGAAAAAGCAGAATTCAACTTAAGACTAAATTTGCTTGCATGGCTCCTGAATGCAATGGTAAAAGGTTTTGCATCGTTCAAAGCAGGAATTGTTTCAAAGCCTGGCACTCGGCTGAGTGTGACCAGTTTCGCGCAGAGGCCTAGGTCCTGAGCTAACGTGAGAGGTTGTGCCCTCCCTCCTCCCCCCTCCCCCCTCCCTCATCCCCTTTCCCTCATCCCCTCTCCCTCCTCCCCTCTCCCTCCTCCCCTCTCCCTCCTCCCCTCTCCCTCTCCCTCCTCCCCTCTCCCTCTCCCTCCTCCCCTCTCCCTCTCCCTCCTCCCCTCTCCCTCTCCTCTCCCTCTCCCCCTCTCCCTCCTCCCCTCTCCCTCCTCCCCTCTCCCTCTCCCTCCTCCCTCCTCCCCTCTCCCTCTCCCTCCTCCCCTCTCCCTCCTCCCCTCTCCCTCTCCCTCCTCCCCTCTCCCTCCTCCCCTCTCCCTCTCCCTCCTCCCCTCTCCCTCTCCCTCCTCCCCTCTCCCTCCTCCCCTCTCCCTCTCCCTCCTCCCCTCTCCCTCTCTCCCTCCTCCCCTCTCCCTCTCTCCCTCCTCCCCTCTCCCTCTCTCCCCCTCTCCCTCCTCCCTCCTCCATTTGTTGTACGTCAGTTAACATTTTTTTAAATAAAGTGTGTGTTCCATTGAACACATAAATCGTATTTCAGTGTGTGTCTTTTAATTTTGCATTATATCAATTGATTCTCAACAGTAGCTCATGAGGAGAAGAGATAAGTGGTAATGTAAAATGTCAATGAACATAACATTCTAATGCATTTTCTTCGCCTTTTCCTGTCCATCACATAAGTGGATATACCTTTCGAGCAGTAAATGATAAATATTATTTATACTCTATATTACTCACAAAATAGTGAAGATACCATACAGTTTAAGTTTCCCTCTATCTTGAACATGAAATTATCAAAAACCTAGGTTGCTCATGAAGAATAGCCATTTGGAACATTTTAAAAATGTATTTAGTGAATGTTTTTGATAATTGATGATAAAGGGTTAAAGAAAGCATATTATTTTTATATATTTTGAAAGCCCCAGTTATCCTGTTTAAAATGGTATATTAAGGTTAGGGGTTCTGATGTAATATGATCAAACCACAAACATTTTTGCATATGCACGTCATATTGTCAATGAACCAACATTCTAAAGCGTTTTTTAGCCTTTTCCTCACCCATCACTGAAGTGGTTATAACTTTTGAACGGTAGATGATAGCACTATTCTGATTTCTATTATATATCAGTCACAAAATGGTGAAGATACCATATACTCTAGGTTTTCCTTAGAGTATATGGTATCAATAGCCATTTAGAACGTTTTTTAAATTTAGTTAGTGAATGTCTTTCCATAGTTGATGATATTACGTTCAAGTAATGCTAATGTTTTTTATATCAATCGAAAGCCCCAGTTATCCTGTTTGCAATGGTATATAAATTCTAGGTATGTGATGTAATATGAACACACCACAAACATTTTTGCAACGCATGTCAAGAAATGGAATCTTCACCCAATATTCTATCAGGCAGGAAAGGGTTAAAGTGTGGACACATGGCCACTAAAACTAACCATTTGATTCTGTGGGAGGAATGTACACTGCACAGAGAAATATATTTCAGTTTTGATTTATTTTTTGATTTTCAAACATGAATATTTTCCTTTTTTGATGGGCTATTAGATTTTGCAGTTCTGATTTATACCAAATAATTTCTCCCCGAGTCCCTGCCTTGAGAGATGGTACTTAATTTTAATGAGGGCACAATAATTTCTTTATAATCTGGGGGACAGTGAGTGACTGAATCTTCCCTGAACCATGTCTCTTGCAAAACAACAATATCAATATCTTTGATATTCTTTTTGAATTCCACCATCTCTCTCACTTGTTATCTAACATTATCTAACTATCTCTCTTGCTAGCTAGTTTATACTGCACTGCTAGCAAACATCACAAGCTAGCGTGAATTAATGTTAACTAAACATTGTTTGGCTCAAAATAAAAGCACATATGTATGTAAGTCCCTTCAGGGTTCATGGGCGAGATCTTTTATGTCGCGTGACCGTTTTAAGGCTCTGTTAGCAGCTCTGCATGTTGTAGATCCTGCCACAGAGGATAACCAGGATCGTCTTAAGAAACTTCGCTACCTCATGGACCACCTCAAACAAAAGTGCCAAGAGCTGTTTCAACCAAACCAGAATCTGGCAATAGACGAGCGTATGGTGAAGTCTAAAGGTCGGTCAGGCTAAAACAGTTTATGAAGGGCGAGCCTACTCGTTGGGGTTTCAAGTTGTGGGTGATAGCAACATCAGATTCAGGCTACACCTTGGACTTCAATGTTTACACAGGTAGTCGTGACGGTCGGGTTACTGATTTGGCCACAAAAGTTGTAGAGGCTTTAATACAGCCCTACAAAGATCAGGGTTACAATCTTTGGATTGACAACTTCTACACATCCCCAGCACTTATGGTTACATTGCGACAAATTGGGATTAATGCTTGTGGGACATGTAGAATTAACCGGAAGAAATTCCCTGAAGAATTCAAAGATGTAAAAACATGGGAACGAAAGACAGACCGTCAGGACATGAGGTGGTGTAGGGTAGAGGATGGCATCCTTGTCATCCAGTGGAAGGACACGCGTGCAGTTACATGCCTCTCCAATTTCCACAATGCCAATGACTCAACCAATGTGACTAGGCTTGTGAAAAAAGATGCCACCTGGAGCAGACTAGTGGTCCCCCAGCCTGCTGTAATCAGCGATTACAATAAACACATGGGGGGCGTTGATAGGTCAGACCAAATGATCAGCAGCTACAATGTCCTACAAAAAACGCAGAAGTGGTGGAAGACTCTTTTTCCCCACTTCATTGACATTGCTGTCGTCAATAGCTTCTTGTTGTTTCAGGAGTGGCAACACAGTCAGGCAGGGGATAAGCATAGATTAGCTGACTATAGCCAGATAACATTCAGGGAGAACCTGTCTCGTCAGCTAGCAGGCCTGGACATTCACGCGAGTTCCCCATCCCACACACTTAAGCCTGTGGCCTCGTCATTTCACGTCACCCATACCCCTGAACTGCAGAAGTCAGCTAAGAACTGTTGGCTCTGCTACAGAAAAAGCAGAATTCAACTTAAGACTAAATTTGCTTGCATGGCTCCTGAATGCAATGGTAAAAGGTTTTGCATCGTTCAAAGCAGGAATTGTTTCAAAGCCTGGCACTCGGCTGAGTGTGACCAGTTTCGCGCAGAGGCCTAGGTCCTGAGCTAACGTGAGAGGTTGTGCCCTCCCTCCTCCCCCCTCCCCCCTCCCCCCTCCCCCCTCCCTCATCCCCTTTCCCTCATCCCCTCTCCCTCCTCCCCTCTCCCTCCTCCCCTCTCCCTCTCCCTCCTCCCCTCTCCCTCTCCCTCCTCCCCTCTCCCTCTCCCTCCTCCCCTCTCCCTCTCCTCTCCCTCTCCCCCTCTCCCTCCTCCCCTCTCCCTCCTCCCCTCTCCCTCTCCCTCCTCCCTCCTCCCCTCTCCCTCTCCCTCCTCCCCTCTCCCTCCTCCCCTCTCCCTCTCCCTCCTCCCCTCTCCCTCCTCCCCTCTCCCTCTCCCTCCTCCCCTCTCCCTCTCCCTCCTCCCCTCTCCCTCCTCCCCTCTCCCTCTCCCTCCTCCCCTCTCCCTCTCTCCCTCCTCCCCTCTCCCTCTCTCCCCCTCTCCCTCCTCCCTCCTCCATTTGTTGTACGTCAGTTAACATTTTTTTAAATAAAGTGTGTGTTCCATTGAACACATAAATCGTATTTCAGTGTGTGTCTTTTAATTTTGCATTATATCAATTGATTCTCAACAGTAGCTCATGAGGAGAAGAGATAAGTGGTAATGTAAAATGTCAATGAACATAACATTCTAATGCATTTTCTTCGCCTTTTCCTGTCCATCACATAAGTGGATATACCTTTCGAGCAGTAAATGATAAATATTATTTATACTCTATATTACTCACAAAATAGTGAAGATACCATACAGTTTAAGTTTCCCTCTATCTTGAACATGAAATTATCAAAAACCTAGGTTGCTCATGAAGAATAGCCATTTGGAACATTTTAAAAATGTATTTAGTGAATGTTTTTGATAATTGATGATAAAGGGTTAAAGAAAGCATATTATTTTTATATATTTTGAAAGCCCCAGTTATCCTGTTTAAAATGGTATATTAAGGTTAGGGGTTCTGATGTAATATGATCAAACCACAAACATTTTTGCATATGCACGTCATATTGTCAATGAACCAACATTCTAAAGCGTTTTTTAGCCTTTTCCTCACCCATCACTGAAGTGGTTATAACTTTTGAACGGTAGATGATAGCACTATTCTGATTTCTATTATATATCAGTCACAAAATGGTGAAGATACCATATACTCTAGGTTTTCCTTAGAGTATATGGTATCAATAGCCATTTAGAACGTTTTTTAAATTTAGTTAGTGAATGTCTTTCCATAGTTGATGATATTACGTTCAAGTAATGCTAATGTTTTTTATATCAATCGAAAGCCCCAGTTATCCTGTTTGCAATGGTATATAAATTCTAGGTATGTGATGTAATATGAACACACCACAAACATTTTTGCAACGCATGTCAAGAAATGGAATCTTCACCCAATATTCTATCAGGCAGGAAAGGGTTAAAGTGTGGACACATGGCCACTAAAACTAACCATTTGATTCTGTGGGAGGAATGTACACTGCACAGAGAAATATATTTCAGTTTTGATTTATTTTTTGATTTTCAAACATGAATATTTTCCTTTTTTGATGGGCTATTAGATTTTGCAGTTCTGATTTATACCAAATAATTTCTCCCCGAGTCCCTGCCTTGAGAGATGGTACTTAATTTTAATGAGGGCACAATAATTTCTTTATAATCTGGGGGACAGTGAGTGACTGAATCTTCCCTGAACCATGTCTCTTGCAAAACAACAATATCAATATCTTTGATATTCTTTTTGAATTCCACCATCTCTCTCACTTGTTATCTAACATTATCTAACTATCTCTCTTGCTAGCTAGTTTATACTGCACTGCTAGCAAACATCACAAGCTAGCGTGAATTAATGTTAACTAAACATTGTTTGGCTCAAAATAAAAGCACATATGTACCTGAATATGTTTATTTGCTGTAAGTTATGTCATATCGATTGCATTTAGATTTGCTAATGTACAGACTGGCACCTTGGCATTTTCATGCCGATTGAGGGTTCGTAAGTTAGCTTAACTAAGTTACAGTATGTATGTTATAGCCTTATGTTGTCATTCGCTAGTTCTGTGCTACAGAAATCAACATTAAGACGTGAATCAGTTCGTTGAATAATGTTAATGGAGAAATCAGTAAGTTAGATGAGAAAAACCTAGCCAAAAATGGTAACAGCATTTCCAACTATTTTTGGTGAACAATTATGTGTTGTAGACAATATACAAACTAAAGAAAACATTTTATGCTTTGTGACAGTGTAGATGGCAGTTAGCTAGCAGTTCTCCACATGGTTTTCATACCGTTCTTAACTCACTCAATGCCAGTGTTCTGGAACCAAGGGGCCAAAACCGGGCTTTCGTTTTGAAGCTCACTTCCTGGTTGGGCTGGGAGCTGCCATAGTGCCCTTGCTCACTAGTGCCACTGCGGTTGGCTCCAGTATAAGTCTTTCACCATGTAAGTCAATGGCAGCAATGCTGTCAAAATATTAAGTCAATACATTTTTCCCCACAAGAAAATAGGGGCTCTTCCTTCGTCTACTGCCTCTCCATGTGCCGATTTTTTTAATTTTTGTGTCCTTTGGACAAGGTATTAACATTTGTTCAGGACTAATCAGGGACAGGTTGTATCATGGGGTCACTGGTTCTATATACTGGTTATATCTATGGTCACTGCACTCACTCGGAGGGGCGGGACCAGAAGAGGGAGACAACAATCATTGGTCTAAAAAGCCTGGGATCTTGGGAAAAGAAGACAGGCTGTATTTTAGAGTGGAAGTCTGGTCGATGGAGAAGATCCCTTAGTAGCATACCCTGAACAAGTGGTTGTTTTGTGGACACAGTTTGTAACATAATAAATTGACTGCCTCGTCGCTCATCTTCAACATGTTTGTCATCACATATTCATTCTGGAGTGAGCTATGATGTGTTTACTATGAAAATAAAATACTATTTTGTGAGATGAGACAGCAGGGGATGTAGCAGCACTTAGCATTCATTTAGCTACGACACTAAAGGCCCAGCATCTCGGAGCAAGCAGCCAAACTGTAGGTTAAGTATCTGAAATCCTCCTCCAGTCCGCAATCACCCTACTCCCCCTGCCATGAATGTTACCATTGCTTAGCAATGCTGGGTTAGCTAGCTAGCAAGCTAATGATAACTCATGGCAAGTTGTTTTAACATTTAGCTAGCAAGCTAACTTATGGCAACTTTTAATTTAACAGTTATTCGAAAATCCTCCTAACCATATCCATGCTCCTAACTAGCTGCCCAATGGTCTAACTGGCTGGCCATATAAGTTAGCTAGCTACCGTGATTGCCTGTTACTAGCCAGCTTCTCCAACTAGCTAGGTCCTAAGAGCAGCTAACGAATCTGGGCATTGTCGTCCTGGAATATGCCCATTGATGGGATAACCTGGTCATTCAGTACATTCAGGTACTCAGCTGACTTCATTTTATTGCTGCATAACGTTGCTGAGCCTAGACCTGACCAATTGAAGCAACCCCAGATCATAACACTGCCTCCAGAGGCTTGTACAGTGGACACTATGCATGACTGGTGCAACTGCAACTTTTTTTTTGGCCGGGCAGTGTATATCTATATATAAAATATATGTCTGGAACACTAAGCCTCAGTAATGCCAAGCCAATATGGCTGCCGACATTCAAAGTTTTTAGATTGATCCTGTCAATGTGCAAACTTCTAATAAAAACATTATTTTACCTATTCCAACATAATTATTTGTTAATGAGGATAGATGGCACTAAATAGCACACATTTTGGTTCAGTTCACTATTAGAATGTCAAACAATATTGATTGAAATATAAATCATTTATTTTCAGTGCTTCTTAGTTTGGTTAACATGACTCTTACATCGGTAATCATAGTGAATGTGAATCATAGTGAAAACAGTTTTCCATAAAAATCATCTCTTGCATAACTATATACACTACTCACAAAAAGTTAGGGATATTTGGCTTTCGGGTGAAATTTATGGAAAATGTAAGTTCACGCTACAGTGATATTATACGTATCATGAAAGTAGGGCATTTAAGTAGAAGCATGCAATGGTGATTTCCTCATCTCAAACAATTTATTGAAACAAAAGCCAACAACAGTGGTGGGTATACCACAACAAAAATGTCAATGTCTCAATAACTTGTCATGTGCCCTTGAGCATCAATTACAGCTTGACAACGACGTCTCATGCTGTTCACAAGTCGACTTATTGTCTGCTGAGGCATGGCATCCCACTCTTCTTGAAGGGCGGCCCTCAGGTCATTGAGGTTCTGGGGTACAGAGTTACGAGCCTCTACACGGTGAGTCAGCTGATCCCATAGGTTTTCTATGGGATTCAGGTCTGGAGAAAGTGCAGGCCACTCCATTTGAGGTACCCCAGTCTCCAGCAGCCTTTCCCTAATGATGCGACCTCGATGAGCTGGAGCATTGTCGTCCATGAAGATGAAATTAGGCCTGTGTTGTTCATGCAGGGGCACAATGACTGGATTAATGATGTTATTCAGGTAGTATGGGCTTGTCACTGTACCATTCACAAAGTGTAGGGCAGTTCTGTATTGACTAGACACACCTGCCCACACTGTAACACCGCCACCACCAAAGGGTCGTCTGGTGACAACAGTGGCTGATGCATAGCGCTCTCCTTGACGTCTCCAACATCGTTGGCGGCCATCATTTCTGCTCAACGTGAATCGACTTTCATCAGAGAACAGCACTGAGGCCCACTGGTCCCTCAGCCAGCGTAAATGCTCCCTGGCCCATGCAAGACGATGACGCCTGTGCCTGGTGGTGTGGTCAGGTACCCTTGCAGGTCGTCTAGCACGCAGACCACGCTGATGTAAACGGTTTCGAATGGTCTGACGTGACACTTGGGTGCCTCTCACCTCCCTTAAATGTGCCTGGAGTTGAGTGGCATTCATCATCCGGTTCCGCAGGGCACTGTTCACAATGAAGCGGTCATCAGTGTGGGATGTGGCCAAAGGACGTCCACTTCTATGCCTTTCTGTGACTCTTCCAGTCTCTCTGTATCTCTGTTGCAACCTGCTGATGACACTCTGTGACACTCTAAGCTCAGTGGCCACTTCCCTCTGAGAACATCCTGTTTGAAGCCTCGCAATGGCGAGGTACTGTTGATCAATTGTTAGGTGTCGTCTTGGTCTCATGATGTCAAAATGTGAACAGCATGATGAAGAGGACTGTTTAAATACCAATTCTAATTGAACCAGGAAATTTATTGGTGGATTCATGGATCAAACACCTGTTGTGAATTTTGCCGTTCAGCTCCTTGTTAGAGAACAGCAAGTTGTGCAAAAAGTACTGAAACATTGAATAGTTGGACATGTGCATTCAAAAGTTTAGAGAAGGTCAAATTAATTTCACCTGTAAAGGTTATAGTGCATTTTAGGTTCATCCTGAAATTTCACCCGAAAACCGAATATCCCTAACTTTTTGTGAGTAGTGTATATGTAAAAATTAACAATACTACTACTATAATTGGAGACCGGTGTGTTTGTTTGTTTGTCCGGATTTGGACCGCGCAACGTTCCTCCGATTGCCTCCATACTTGCCAGAAAAAATAGGTCAGGGGTTCGGCCTTCACATAGGGTGCTTTTCATTTCGTTTACATAAAAATGAAAACTGTCAATCGAGTGTTTAACATCAGCGTCACCATGTTCCATTTCTATTCGTCACCATGAGCATTCGCGTCAGTGTTGTTGCTAAGCTATAGTGTTGCAACGACCAAAGTTCTTAACTAATCCAAGTCCTGATATTCGGGAAAAAATATAGGAACAACGCATGTTTCAGCTGTGCCTACTTTGAGAACATACTAACGTCAGAAATACTCTCAACTTGAAACACCACTGGAGGACTGGGATCATTCATTACACAGCATAGCATTATGGTGTGTAATGAATGATCAATACAATTAGTTGTTGTAGTTTTTGACCTGTTCAAATTAAAGTAACGTTACTAAGTCACAGACAAACGTACTAATCATATTAAGGTTAAATACATTGGCGGTTGCATTGAACAAATGCAACGACCACCGTTGCATTTGTTCAAGCACTTCACATTTGAAATGTACCACTTTCAGAAACACAACCTCGATATTTCACAATATCATATTGACAATATGACAATTTCATAAACATTGAAAAATGTAATATATTGAAGAACAATTGTAAATGACAATGGCATTAGCCTATATGAGAAACTACAATAACAATCAGGGTTATTTACATTATGCATGTTCTGAAAACAAATGTGTGTGAACTGTTAAAACCTGATAATACTGATTTAATGAAAGGAATAATCATGTAAACTGGCACTGAGCTCTGACGTACAGCCTATAGAATCAGTTAAACATGAAAATAAGACCATTTGACATTGTTTCTTAAGAAATTCTATATATTAATTTATTAGGTGTGGTTGTGAAACCATACCTACTGTTATTCACCGTACTTATTATTATTCCACCACTTTTTGAGAACCTATCTCCTCCTACACCATTCCCACCATCAACACCATTCATACCTCATATTATACATATATACACCAGGGGTCGCGTTAGGCCGGCAATTGCCGGTTTTTACCGTTTTTTTATGACAAAGGCCGGAAAATGTAATTCCCTCCGGACATTCGGGCCGGTAAATAAATAAATAAATAAATAACTAATTTAACATATTTAGTCTCAATATCACGGCAATTTATCATTAGGCCTTGATATAATCAGCATTTTTTTTTCTTGTTAAATCAATAGCCTACACTGTTCTGGTCTGATTTTCCCGAAAGCGTTGTTCGTTAACGTTAGGTCAGATTCCAATTGTCACGTGTCGTTGCTGCCTCTTTTTCCTTATAGCATCTTCCGCAACTCTGCAATTTGCCTTGGAGTAAAGAAATGTTAAAATCGTTATTCTGAAGAACAATGTGTTCTAATAAACTAATGATGCAAAAATCAAGACAGCTTCTTTTGTTGAGAAAACATTACGCACGCAGTCACGCACACCAAATGCGCGATTTTAATGCAATTCATCCGCTTGTGCAAGGCGAAGCTGTAATATTTAATTTTTATATTATTTATATTATTCCTTTATTTTCAAATCATTTTCAGTCCAAAATATAATACTACGCTGTAACATATGTTGTTAGGCAGTTTAAAATCCTAGCGCGACCTCTGATATACACCCTCCAGGTGGGTATTACTTTTTACCTTTATACTGAAGAGAAGGGTGTTTTCAGAAGGATATTTTTACACTAGTATAATCACAGTAACAGAGAAAAGATCTCTATACATATATATTCATTGTACAATCATACCAACTGAAACTTTGAAATTGAAATATTAAATTCTATAAATCCTCAAGAGACAGAGAAGTAGCAGTCTGCAAAGGCCAGGAATGTGGGGCCTCTCTTATCCGGAAGGGCTCTGTCCATCTCTCAGTCAGCCAAAGCGAACCAGAGACAAAATATATATCCGTGTGAGAATGTGTACATGCATCTTTCGGTCTCATTTCCTCCCTTTTATCTATCTTCTCTCTATGACACTGCAGGCTTGTGGCCTCTGACCCACTTGCATCCCAGGCTCAAGGATATATGGCCCATCCTATCGCTAGAGTGCCAGAAGAGACACTTCATCTTGAATCTTGAAAACAAGACAACTCTGGGAGACTAAATAGTTATTGGAACTGTTTGTGAGACGTTAAGGGCTAGGGGTCACTGTGCGCTCATCCATATGCATGCTATATGATAAGATCTAACCAATCATTGACTTTGTATATTTCATGTACCAATCCACTCTATGTCTATGTATTAACTATGCACCAATCAGAGGTCTATGTATTAGCAAAGATACTTTGATTAAATATGGTGAAGACTGCCTCCGTCTCTTCAGTTCATGCTCGACCACCTTGTGTGTGTAAGTACTGGACTCTTTCTGCAGAGAAATAAATCCTTTTCTTCTTGGATCTACCTGGTCGTGCCTGGTCATTATAAGGAGAGAAAGTTCTCTGCTCAACAATTGGCGTCACAAACAGGATCCTCATCAACCACCCGTTTGCAGCATATCATATCCGGCATTGGAGGTGAGTATATTAGTTTACCACGTCCTTAGGTAATGCTGAGATTGGTATGCTGTTTATAGGTGAATTTACAAGAGGATAAAATAACAGTACATTTTGACTATAAAGGCCTGGTGCATCTGATGTTCAGTTGTTGCTTGTTGTCTGTTGAGCACTTAAAAAGACCTCTATAAGGGTGGCAAAAAGACCTCTTGCGGTTGCTGAGAGGCAAAAGACCTCTAGCGGTGGCTGAGAGGCAAAAGACCTGCCGTGGTTGCTGGCAGGCAAAAGTATAGAAAGACCACCCACAGAGAGGCTAAGGGGCTAAAGAGCACATTGTATGCTTGTCTCGTATTTTTATTGTGTGTACTGTGCACAGCAGATAGCAGGTAGCAAGCTGATTGTTGTTGGAGTGTTTGTTGAGGTATTTGTCTTGTGGGCCCAACCAGTATTGTGTTTTATTAATTCATAGCGTAACTGGGGTAACCGTACTATAATGGCAACAACTGCCGCTCCGAGGTCGCCGGTTGCTGTGATTGAAATGTGGCATGAAGGAAAAAGCAAAAATGAGACTATGGAGGTAGAAATGTTGAACGAAATTAAGGAGTTTGTGGTACGATCATCAGGAATGGAATATTAACGCAGATCTGTGTTTGACTGTAAACCCGGATTCGACTTTAATTAAACTTTTGAGTGGTCATTAATTATTGTTTCATGTTTTGTAAAAAAACGTTCTCATTACTAAATCAAGTTAGTTGTTTGTAATAGTCAGCTGAAATATGCAGTGCAACGATCATGTTAAGCAGAGATAACTTAGTATGTTAAGTTTCTGTAAGGGGCATGAGCACGAGCCCTGTGTGTGAACTTGAAGATGAGTCTCCCACTCTCCGCCTGCTGCTGCGCCAGAAAGCTGTGGGTTTTTGAACGACGATGTTAGCTTACATTTACACCAAATGGAATGGTGAGTGTGTAAATAAATTTATATCTTTCTGGGGAAATTGATTACCAAAAAGACCAGTCCAATGACAACAAGTAACATTAGCTTTAGTGTTATGCTGAAGAGTTTATAATGTTAGCGTGTCTTGTTGCATGACCTGAGCTTCAAAGCAGTTGACGTTAACTTAGCTATTAACCTAACTTGTCAAACAAAGGACGAGGTCATTAGTTGGTCATTAGAAGAGGTTGGTTAATGTTTTTCAGTGCTAAAGTTAGCTTAGTGTTGCTGACGTTAGTTTCCCCCTGTCGATTCAGTTTACTATAAGTTGTTGCATGCCACCATGTGCCTGTGGCTAACGCTAGCTTGCTAACGTTAGCTAGCCACTAGCTAACCTCTGTTCGATATGGTAAATGTAGAGATTCAAATTAGTGTTTGTTAAGGTTGCACGTAAGTGATTTGTTGCATTTAAGCGTAATTTAGCTAACATTTCAAAGGACAGGGTCATTAGAAGAGGCTAGCTAACATTTTGCACTTCTAATGTCTAACATTTACGTTAGCTAGTCCTACCTCTTCTGTCGATGTTAGCACGTTGCATGCATGGGCTTGTGAGCTAACTTTTGTTCATATAGATTCACGATGGTGTTTGTTAAGGTTGTAGCCTGACATTACATGAGTGATTTGTGTGGTTACATTACTTATGTAGCTAGCTACAGCAACAGAAAATATTTTCATTTCATCATCTCACTCCGTCAGAAAATGTCCGTTAGCCGCGATGCTAATTGTCGCTATGTTAAACTCCATTGACTTATGCTAAACATGTTAGCGATCTAAAAGTCCGCTATTTTTGGCTTTTGGGCTCTTTCAGCAGGGGCGGGTAACACTGGATTTGTTGCATGCAATAGTAGTAACTTTTAAAAAAGGAAAACTTCATTAGTTGGTCATTAGCAGAGGTTGGTAAACATTTTGCAATGGAGTTAATGTTACTGCAACTGACTTGTTGAGCTAATAGTTTTTTTATGTTCTGTTTTTACAGGTTCTTGTGAAGATGCAGTGGAAGTGCAAATATTGTGAGTTTATATGTGAGAAAAGGGGTCACCTCTTAAAACATTATAGGTTAAAACATGGGAGCTACACTAGAACTGTACCATTTCCTTGGTTACACCAAGAATGTCTGTGCACATTGAACTCCATTAATGTACTTAAGGTCCACTTATCTAAGATTCATCAGAAAGCCCAGGATGCACAACTGTGTGAAACTGAACAGGTAACCTTTAACTGTCAGTTATGCAATTTTTCTGCACCCTGCACAGAAGCAATTTTTTTCACTCACCTGCGCAGTACACATTTAAAAGTTAATCACAGAGTCCAGTGTCCATATAATGGATGTAACTTCCATACTAATGTGTACTCCACATTTAATGCACATAAAAGTAAAGAGCACAGAACAGACAATTGGAGGATGTTCAAGCCAGAAATAGTCTCTGATAGTGTAACTAATGAAATGGCCCAAGAACATGTGCCTCCAAATTACACCGCTGATTTAGAGGAGTGAGGATTCCAGCAATGAAGAGCTTCATGATCTAGAGAAACAGTTGGAGCACAACCTAGCAGCTCTATTTCTTAAGATGCAAACCACCCTTCACATTCCAGAAAATTCTGTGCAAGAAGTCATACAACAGCTTTTACAGATATGTGAACTGTCCCAGCCACTGCTGCATAATTCAGTCAAAGACATTCTGAAACAACACAGTTGTTGATGATTCAATTGAGACAGTTAGTCAGAGCTGCCTCAGAGAGCAATGTCATAAGATTTTGTGGCAAGGATGGCTCCTTATCAACCACTAAAAGGAGAGCAGCATATGTGACCAGAAACTTTACAGTGGTTATGCCAGTGGAGTATATTATAGATAGAGGAAAAAAATCTAGTGCTGTATATGTTCCTCTACATGCAATGCTACAGAAAATGTTGAACAGGGCAGACATATTAGACAAAGCTCTTCCAGTAGAAAAGGATGTGCCACACGAGTACAGTACATACAAAAATTACCTCCTTAAAGGGAAGGAGTTCAAAATCGCTGTTGGACTTTACATAGATGATTTTGAAGTTTCCAATCCTTTAGGGACATCTAAAAAGAAACACAAAATGACTGCAGTGTATTGGGTGATAGCTAATGTGCCGTCAAAATATAGGTCCACACTCCACTCCATTGAGCTTGCTGTTTTAAGTAAAGCCTCTGATGTAAAAGAATATGCCTATGCTAAAATTCTCCATCCTCTCATCCAGGATCTGGTTTCTTTGGAGCAACACAGTGTATATGTTGAGAAGTTGGGAGCATGTGTTAAAGGCACAGTCGTATATGTGGCTGCTGATAACTTGGCTGCTCATTCCCTGGCAGGATTCTTCGAGAGCTTTGCAGTGGACACGTCCTGCAGGTACTGCATGGCGACGAGAAGCGAGATCCAAGACAAAGAGGTATGCTCAGGCACCTTTGAACCCTGAACTATAGACACTTACAACCGGCAGGTGCAAGAGGTACTGCAGGATCCCACGGTGGCAAAACAGTATGGTGTGAAAAGAGGATGTGTATTGACTGACAGTCTGGAGCACTTCCATGTTGTTCGTGGTTACCCCCGACATCCTGCATGACCTTTTGGAAGGCAGTGTTCCTGTTGAGCTATCACTCTGCATTTCAGACCTGATTTCAAAGAAATATTTAACTTTAGAAACACTGAACCATGCTATCAAATCGTTTGCATATGCTTTCAATGACAAAACTGACCAGCCTCAGCCTATTGCTCGTGGCTTCTCTATCAAAGGGACCATAGGTGGAAATGGCCATGAGAACTGGGCTCTAATCAGACTGCTCCCACTTCTCATTGGCCATAAAGTACCTGAAGGAGACGATGCATGGAACATACTGATGCTCGTCAAAGACATTGTTGAGTTGGCTGTAGCAACGAGGCACACTGAAGAGTCAATGCATTTCCTTGCTGGCAAAGTGTCAGAACACAGAGAACTGTTGCTAGCTACATTTCCTGATATCAGATTGCGTCCAAAACATCACTTCATTGAGCATTACCCTCAGCTGATAAGGGCATTCGGTCCACCTGTAGATGTCTGGACAATGCGCTTCGAGGGAAAGCACAAATTCTTCAAGCGGGTCATTCGTAATGCTCACAACTTCAGAAATGTAGCTCTTCAACTGGCTGTAAAGCATCAGAAAATGATGGCTTACTATTTAGATACAAGTTCATTTTTCAAGCCCCCAGTTGAAATGGACAAGGTAACTACAGCATCGATCGCATCTTACCCCGAGAATGTGCAACACGTTTTCTGCCAGAGAGTTCCTCAGCTTACAACAGTCCTTGTTGCATCATCAGTCTTTGTAGATGGAGTTAGATATTGTGCTGATCTGATACTCTCTGTTGGTTCATGCTCAGGCCTCCCTGAATTTAAGCAGATCAAACAGATTGTTGCAATTAATACAGAGATCCTGATTGTCTGCAACACGATGACTGCATGGTACCATGAACATCTCAGTGTGTGGTGCAACTAAAAGACCTGAATGATGTTTTACCTCTTCCAGCATACAGATTTGGAGACAATTTAATAGTGACGCTCAGGTGTTATATTCTGTGTTAAAAAAAAAACACAAGTGTGATTGCTGCATCAATTCAAGCGACATCCCGATGCAGGCCTTTGGCCATGTCTCGGCTATGTCTAAATGTAGGCCTAAATGCTCACAATTTGCAGCTGTTTTCATAGATGTGCCAAACAGTTTCTTGATGATGGCACTGCACCTGTCACAAACATGTATGTATTGTAACTTTCTTCTCATACTTGTTTTATTCCAAAGATGACGGCACACCAGAAGATGACCTTGAGGGTCATTATGACAGAGGCGGATATAAGAAAGGTTGTCCTGGATACGAGGCCTGCTACAGTGGAGGATTTGACAAGCAAGCTTAAAGAATTACAGGCAATTGAACACAACTGCATTCTCCAATACAAAGATCCTGAATTCAACGAGCTATGCAATCTGACAAATATGGAAGATCTTCCAGAAAAACCAAGTCAAAATCATCGCTGTATTGTAGATGGCACCGATACCTGCCCCTGTCCCTGTCCCAACATCTGATGAAATCTCAAGTGACACACCTAGTACAGCAGATACAGAGATCCTCTCAGTGTCATCTCAGGAAAGACAGAAACCGTGGCCAGAAATATTTTATATCCCAACTTTTTCTGTGGATGTAGAGTATAGACTTAGGCAAGCAGATCTACTGTATCTTGCGGAGGGAACACACCTGAAAGTATCAAAAGAGCTAAAACATGAGATCCTTGAAGGATTGGCAGAGAGCATGTATAGCTACACAGCATACCCAAATAATGCTCAGTTCGAAAGTGTTGCATCAGCATTGATAAGCAAGCACCCCTGTCTCCAGGAACGAGGCTCAACCAGTCGCTGTTGTGGTTGGAAAAATAGTCTAAAATATAAAATGGCTAATTACAGAACAAAGCGTAGAAGATCAGGGTGCCTTGATGTTGCGGTAAATGCAGGTAAACGGGGAGGGCATTCAACAGAAGGAGAACCAGTTAACAAGAATATCAAGAAGGCAAAGAAAGGCGAACTCAACTACTTACCCAACTTTCCGGAGGGATTTGATAAGGCAGCCCTCGAGTGTGCCCGCAAAGACTTGGTTGATGAAATGCAGAAGAGAACACCAAATGGACCACTTGTGAAACAGAAGATGGACCTGACGTTTGCATTGAGAAGAATAGAGGTGGTGGAGTCTGTACCTGCCATAAGCAAGATGGTGGAATGCTGGCCTGCTCTTTTCACAGAAGATCAGGTATGTTCAAAAGAGATGATTCTAATGTTTTTCCTTATACATTTATCTTTATCAATCATTATTTGATGCCAAAAGTTTGATGTGTCTGGATATCCTTTTGTCATCTTTTCTGATTTAAGATTCATCAGGTGAGTGGGATATTGGTCAGTTGTAGTTGGTTGGGGATGGAACAAGAAGTCTAATTAATAGACTAAAGACTGAACATTTCAAATACAAAAAGGACATTTATGTGTTTTTTTTCAGCTCTCTTTAGTCTTGAAATGTAATACTGGATTGTGGATTCTGCCTTCTGTGTATTTTTCAGGTGTACATGGAGTTAAACAGGATTGCTGGCAAGAACCTCAAGCAGGAGTTCTACGAAGGCATCGATCGGCACAGTCCTCGTCTGATCGAGATATTCCGGTCTAAGAGAGGGAACGTTGGGAAGCTGTTGACAGAGCTTACACAACAGACCAGAGTTGGTCCACACTCCATACCCATTATGCACTTGCATTGTTTTTCACAGCTTATATAATGACAACATGTCACAGAAAGTACTACTGTATAGTTGTGCAATACAATCAAAATTGTGCTTGGTTGGTTGCTATTTAACTTGTGTTGTCATTTTACTCCCCAAAAGACTACAGGGCCAACTGATATTCGGACACTGGTGCTCAGAGGGCTTCCTCTTATCCTTGGTGGGGACACTACAGACTTCTACAAAGCTGGCTTTGTAAGTAACCTTATTTTCTCAAAGAGTATCTAAAAAGGACCATGACAGCGTAATCTTGAATTTTCAACATTGATAGTTCCTGTCTTTGACAAACCCTGCGTGCAAACTCTGAGCATAGTCACATAGAATAAGGATATTGTTCCACTTATCACTCATATAATCTGTCTATCTAGTTCGTTTCTGTGTGATTTGTGTCTGACTCTCCTGTGACTAGGCTATATTGCTTGATGGTTATTTAATGAGAAATCTCATAATTTTGCTCCTATGTCGTTTAAGGACTCTGATGATGATGACTCATTCCGCCACATGGAAATTGGAATCCTCCTCATTGAGCGTGAAGGTGCTGTGCTCTCATCCCTGCATCTCAGTCCAGCTTCAGTAAAGATCATCATTGAGGGAGCAGTCGTGATGGACAACATCGAAGACCTGCCGAAAGCTATGTGCCTTCTGTTTGGACTTTCATATGCACTGCATCTCAACTACCCCAAGTCGATGAAGCTCACATTCCAGTTCATCTAACAGGTACTCCTCACCCTGGGCCACAGTGAACTAAATCCCAAGTTACAAACATTGAAAAACCAGCTTGCAATGTAAAGAAATGCTGTCAAGCCTACAGTAAGAAGCCATGGCTGCTTTTTTGTTTTTTTGTTTTTCCCACAACGCGCCATGCAGCCGCAGTCACAGTTTGAATATATATCAGTACATGTATATATGAGGTCGTCACAAAGAACACAAAGATGTAGAGTACATAAATGTAGATGTAGAGTACAGTATGTAAAGAGATTGGCTGCAGTCACAGTTTGAATATAGATCAGTACATGTGTATAGATGTAGAGTACATAAATGTAGATGTATAGTTAGTACAGTACATAGAGATACTGTAAAGAAAATTACCTCAAAGGGCGAGGAGTCAAGTCTACAGTATGGCATGGCTGCTTTTGTTTTTTTGTTTTTCCTATGGCGCGCTGTGCAGCTGCAGTCACAGTTTGAATATAGATCAGTACATGTACCTGTATATCTGAGGTGGTCTCAAAGGAGACAGTTGGGTATGGCAATGTGTGGCATCTGCAGAATAGTTTTTTTTTAGCAAGAAGTGTATGTTCACACTCACAGTTCACACAAACACACAGACACACACACACACACGCAGACACACACATACATTTTAGAGGCTTGCCAGTTTTAATGCAGCTCTGTATGTGTCATTCACACCTGATGTTTGGCAAAGTTTTAGATTGTTGCAATCCCTTGCAGAATTGATTTAATAGCAAGAAATGTATGTGCACACACACACAGTTCACACACTCACCCTCACACAAACACACAGAGACACACGTTTTAGAGGCTTGCCAGTTTTAATGCAGCTCTGTGTCATTTGTGTCATGTGTGGCAAAGTTTTAGATGGATGATAAGAAGTTGCAATATCAATTATGTTCAACTTTGCAATGTCAAAAATAAAATACATTGTGTAACATTTAAATGTCTTGTTTGATTTGCTCTTTTTATTAAAGCATAATGTATTTTATGCAATCTTCAAAATCAAAATAGTATAATTAAATTAGAAGAAAATACATTACTTATATTAACAAATTACTTTAAGTAGTGATAAATAAGATGTTTATGCATGTTTAACTTAAAGTAGTTAGTTTATTCAACTTAAACTCACGTGATATGTCTACTGCCTCTAATTAAGGTTCTATGTTAATACAACTTAACCTGTTTAGTTTTGCCTTGTGTAAAAAATAAAGTGGTTTAAGGCAACGGTTTTCCACGCAATTTTCTAGTAATGTCAACTAATTTGGGCTAAGAGTGTTATGTGTACGTGTAGGTGTGTGTCTCTGATTCTGAGAACATGAAATCCACTGCATTCTTCCTAGTCCTCTTGTGTCGTAGATAAACACGGAGCCTGAATAAATTGGCAATAGCCAGTAATAACAGGAAGTAAAGAAACCACCTTTTTGAAGTAAAACACATAAAGAACCATGTGCAAAAACAGTCATCCCCATACTTGCTGATAATAAAGGTGGTCACATAAGGAGGAAAGCAGGCAGACTTGTGTGAGTGTGTGTGAGAGAGAAAGTAGAAATAATTCCTACTAACTTTGTGTTGCAAACTGAATTTCTGAATATGGCAGGCATGCTGAGCCGAGAAGGCAAGGGGGGAGTGGGGAATATGTTTGTCAATGAGAAGGACTTAGAATTGAGTACTGTGATGCCTCGATATAGCAAAGCAGATAAGGCAAATCCCGCATATCCGCATAAGGCAAAGTATACATGGCGTAAAATACATGACTAAGTTTTGAAATGCATGCTAAAGTGTTCGAACACCCGCGCATGCGTTTGTGACAAGCTGTTAGATTCTAACTGAATCTACTGCTACTATGTAACTGTGTTTACCTCTATGTGTGAAATAGGTGTGGATGGATTACGCAAAATAGATACTTGAGGTATATACAGCAGTAAATCATAATCATAGTAGACTGTGCTGTAATTAACCAGTGTATGCAAAACAATTGATCAAGAGACATTGTTGAAACATTATTTTAGCTAAGGAGAGGAGTAGAAGAAACTTCAGTGTTTAAGCTGGGTGAAGTGGTGGGCAAGGGCCCCTCCCGCACATATTTTTAGTTCTGAGATTGTGATTTTTCTCTGAAGTACAGCAAACGGTACACTCAGATCACACAAGATCGGTCTCTTGGTAGAGAATAGAATCCCCATACTCACTGACAATAAGGGTGACCTCATAAGGAGGAAAGCAGGAATTAGTGATAGTGGAGTGATAATTCGTTTTTTTTTTTTTGACAGTTGCAAAAAAAATAAAAATAAATAAAATACGCATGCTGAGAGATTAACTCCAATTGTAGCAGAATACAATCAAAGTGACCATAAAGTATCTACAGTTTTTGATGGGTCCAATGTTTTTTTCTTCTGGTGGATAACCAGTTTTGGTTTGCTTTTACTATAGGTGAGAAGCAATATACTTAATATTCCTAAACTAAGTCATAGATTGTACAACTCGCCTACATTGTTTCATAGAGCATTAGCCAATGTGTTGGCTCAATGCCCAGGACTAGAATCAGAAGTAATTCAGTATGTTGATGATTTGCTTATCTTGTCTCCTGACAAGGAGATCTACAAGTGGGCACAAATTGCAGAAGTGCGGAAGTTACATACTTGGGATATGTAAGTTCACAAGGGGACACGCGTGCCTGGCAGTCAGTCTACTCAGCACAGAGACAGCCAGGAGGGAGAGGGCTGAGGAATGTGTTAACATAGCAGTGATATCTCAGAAGGAACTCATCCAGCAGATTATGCTTCAGCAGCAATTTACCAAGGAAGAGTTATAGACCTGTATGTAATGGGGGGTTTACCAAGGAAGAGTTATAGACCTGTATGTAACGGGGGGTTTACCAAGGAAGAGTTATAGACCTGTATGTAACGGGGGGTTTTACCAAGGAAGAGTTATAGACCTGTATGTAACGGGGGGTTTACCAAGGAAGAGTTATAGACCTGTATGTAACGGGGGGTTTTACCAAGGAAGAGTTATAGACCTGTATGTAACGGGGGGTTTACCAAGGAAGAGTTATAGACCTGTATGTAACCGGGGGTTTACCAAGGAAGAGTTATAGACCTGTATGTAACGGGGGGTTTTACCAAGGAAGAGTTATAGACCTGTATGTAACGGGGGATTTACCAAGGAAGAGTTATAGACCTGTATGTAACGGGGGGTTTACCAAGGAAGAGTTATAGACCTGTATGTAACGGGGGGTTTACCAAGGAAGAGTTATAGACCTGTATGTAACGGGGGGTTTACCAAGGAAGAGTTATAGACCTGTATGTAATGGGGGGTTTACCAAGGAAGAGTTATAGACCTGTATGTAACGGGGGATTTACCAAGGAAGAGTTATAGACCTGTATGTAACGGGGGGTTTACCAAGGAGGAGTTATAGACCTGTATGTAATGGGGGGTTTACCAAGGAAGAGTTATAGACCTGTATGCAACAGGGGGGTTTACCAAGGAAGAGTTATAGACCTGTATGTAACGGGGGGTTTACCAAGGAAGAGTTATAGACCTGTATGCAACAGGGGGGTTTACCAAGGAAGAGTTATAGACCTGTATGTAACGGGGGGTTTACCAAGGAAGAGTTATAGACCTGTATGTAACGGGGGGTTTACCAAGGAAGGGTTATAGACCTGTATGCAATGGGGAGTTTACCAAGGAAGAGTTATAGACCTGTATGCAACAGGGGGGTTTACCAAGGAAGAGTTATAGACCTGTATGTAACGGGGGGTTTACCAAGGAAGAGTTATAGACCTGTATGTAACGGGGGGTTTACCAAGGAAGGGTTATAGACCTGTATGTAACGGGGGATTTACCAAGGAAGAGTTATAGACCTGTATGTAACGGGGGGTTTACCAAGGAAGAGTTATAGACCTGTATGCAATGGGGAGTTTACCAAGGAAGAGTTATAGACCTGTATGCAACAGGGGGGTTTACCAAGGAAGAGTTATAGACCTGTATGTGCAACGGGGGGTTTCTGGATGATGATGGTGTGTGGAAACACAAGCCCACAGGGGTTTTGATAGCTCCCATTCCTTTTCTGGTACAATTATGCAAAGCATCTCATGGTTTAGCCCAGTGGTTCTCAACCCTGGTCCTGGGGACCCCCTGTGTATGCTGGTTTTCGTTCCAACCACAATTGCAATACTTGAATTTTAACAAGCTGTTAATTTTTCTTAATTAGGTGTTTTTAATCTTTAGAGGGATTATTTACATTCTTAAGCCACATTATGTTAGTAATAGCTATGCATGCCATGAAGAATAAAAGTCCAATATTCACACTGTGCTGTATTGTAAACAATTAAAAGGAGGTAAAAAAATGTTTTAACTGATCAAATTAAAGACTGAGGTGAATCAATTGGCTCATAATTGGTGAAATTGTGGACACATGGCCACTAAAACTAACCGTTTGGTAAATAATGAAGAATTCAAAGACAAAGCAAATGATAACGAGCCAAACCTGCATTGTGTTAACAAGTTTAAGGAAAAAATTATGAAGGAACTTAAACTTGTGTTCAATTACCTAATTAGGAGCCTATTCACCTGAGTTCTTACCTCTTCTTTGTAATTGTTTGCAATATAACACAATAAGCATAACGAACATGGGATTTTTTTTCTTCAAAGCATGCATAGCTATTGCTAACATAACGTGGCTTAAGAGAGTAAAGAGTTTAAAGTGTTCTGTCTATACAATAAAAACACCTAATTAAGAAAAAATAACAGCTTGTTATTCTGTTACTGGCATGGGGGATTGTCATGTTATCCTTTGCAGGAGGTCTGGGCTGGCTAGCCTCGAGACCCCCTTCATGGCATTAACGGAACCCAAGATAGAGGTGGATTGCCAGATAAAAATCACAGGGACGAACGTAGTTATCAATTAAATCGTTGCCATAAAATAACTAAGAAATACGCCGAAGAACTAAACATCTCTAATTGGGTCTGTGTTCATCACCCGCATAGTGTGTAACAGGGAATGAGATGATAGCTGTTTCTTTAGCTGGTGCTCGTATGTTCTCTATGAAATAACCACTGAATTCTACCAAGATTCTAATCCTGATATAAAGCTAACTTTGTATGAAATGTTAGGAGAACCATATAAGTCCAAAAATAACCTCCATAGCTATCCTGTTATACCAAAGAACAGCACCAACATGCCCCCTGCTATGTTATTGGTGTCCACTAAAAAAGGATTTTGTATGTTACCGTGGAAATGGGAACAGATTTATGGGGAAAAGTGTGTGTAATCATACTGTACAATGTGATTCTTCAGGAAATATGTTTGCTGTTATTACTAAACCGAGTGTTAATTGTTTGGCGGCCCTATATACATACAATGGAACAATGTTTGTTTGTGGGGAAAAGGCATATGCATGGTTGCCAACCGGGTGCTATGTTTCTTACAGTTAAAGTCGGAAGTTTACATACACTTAGGTTGAAGTCATTAAAACTCATTTTTAACCACTCACAGATTTCATGTTAGCAAACTATAGTGTTGGTAAGTCAGCTAGGACATCTACTTTGTGCATGACACAAGTATTTTTCCAACAATTGTTTACAGACAGATTATTTCACTTTTGTGCACAAATCCTTCAAAAAACACCATAAACTCTCGTTTTCAAAGACGGGAAACTCACCGAGTGGTCAGTGGTGTCTTCTTGTAATTTACGTTTAAAACATGTTTTAAATAACCGTTTAAAGATTCATATAACTATTTTCAGTTGCCATACAACCATACAACTTTCCAAAACAATTCAGAAGTTTGTCTATACAAGTGAATGGATTTAATAAAATGATAAATAAACCCCGATACGAAGCATACTTTGCGACGATTTTTGTGTCAGAACATCAACGGACACCAGCGACCACTCGGTGAGTTTCCCGTCTTTGAAAACGAGAGTTTATGGTGTTTTTTGAAGGATTTTCTATATGCCCATCCAGATCCATTGTGTAAGTTAGCTGTGACATGAGCAATGAGCAATATATCTCAAGACTGCACAGTTTGTCAAAATGTTGATATGGACCATTGCATATGATCGTAAATAACCTTATAACAGGGCTTAACATGCTAAATACCAAACTTCTTACGTTTAAAAAAAAGAAAGAAAAAAAAGACGAGAGGCTATAGCCTATTGCGTTCTGCGTAGCTAGCTACTTGCATGCTAGATAGTAGTTCTTCCAAGTAGGCCTATACCAGCTAGAATGTACTTCATAGTACTCAAGATTGCAAATACGCTTCAATTTTAGAACACACTTGATGAGTGTCAGAATACCTTTGATCTTACTGGAAAAACAGTAGAATCAACTCAGCGAAATTACCTTACTCGATAGCTATAAGGTATGCATCATTAAGTATTTGAAATGAACTACAAATGTTATGGTACAGTGCATGACATTATTAACAACAAATACTATTTTGCCAAATTGTCGTTTTCATTATTTAGACATTACTGCTAGCTATTTATAACTTTGAGTCTGAACGATCAATTGAGGTAATCATTAGGCTACTTAAGGTCTGTTAGTTACTGACAGCACAACCTAAGCAGTAGTGGAATCAGATCATCTCATGCTACCAGTAAAACAGAATAGTAAGATGCCTTAAACATAATACAGACGTATTATATATTTATAGGCTGCCTAGGTCATGCTGTCAGTAACTGTCACAAGCTGACCTTACAGTTTCCTCTGGGCAATTTCTGTTTATTTAACTACAGAGCCAGTAGTTGCCGCAGCAATTTGGGTCGCAGTGCTTCACATTTTAATTGAGCGAATAAACGCCCCTCTTGCGAGAAGAGCTCATATGAGCTGCAGTTATGTGTTGCATGTTTTCTACAGCCTATGCTTCGCGCAATGATCTCTGGTCATTCAAGAAAAATGGTCTGAGTAAGTGTAGCAGTGTTTGTTTTTTCATAATTTGCCAATCGGCCTATTACTGATCCTGCCCTGTCAGTTTATTTGAAAATAATTTTCAATATTACGACTGTTATTGGTCCCGTCTATGACCCGATCACGTTCACATGCATGTTATTCATTTCGCTCAACATAAATGTATGGTGTCAGTAGTTACTGCTTTTTAACATAGGCTATTGCTTACCAGCTGCCAATAATGAAATGGTTTTCAATGAATATGCCGACTGTTATTGGCTAACTTTTATTTAGTGAATGGTTGTCATGGTTTGTAGGATATGCATAATGGAACATGGATGGTAACAATTATTATTTTATTTTTTTAAATCAGGAAGACATGACAGTAATGTGGGTGCAAATTAGCTGTTTGAAACAAAACATGAATGTCTTAATAAAAATGTAAAAAAATAATAATAAAAAATTGTTTAACTGACTAGTATTTCCTCACTAGCAGGAGCAGCACCGTTTATTCGGCTAGTCGACTTGTCCCGCACATCCCTAATGGTGGCTAGGCCTATAGCATCCAATGTAAGCGTGCACTTGATCAGAGTGGAACAAACGCAACGTAAGTTTCGTTCATCGCACATTAGGGGTGTAACGGTACACGTATTCGTACCGAACCGTTCAGTGCATGGCTTTCGGTTCGGTGCGTGTTGTGAGCCGAATGAATAGTCTAGTTTTAACCACCACGCTGTAGGGAATATTCATTTAAATCTATACACGGGGTACCAAAAATGTAGTGACCACGTACCAGTCTGATAGCAGTGAGAAAGACGATCAGTAACATGATCTCTCAATCATCAGAGTCCGTACGCGGGGCACCAAAAATGTAGGGGACATACCTCTATTTATACACGGGGCGTCACTGCGACACGCCACTACCATCCTTATACAACTGGTGGCATGGTTTTGTATAATAAATCAGTCTCATAAAATGTATATATTATTCTCAAAAGAGAATATACTAACTAAAAATGGGTAACTTGAATTAATAATTAAATGAATTACCAGTAAAATTACACATTAATAATTGTCTTAGCAAAATCACAATATCATGTACTCAGTTGATACCGAATTAATATGATCCAGCTAGAAGGTGAAGGCATTTTGGGGAATCCCTGCGATTAGCATTGGCTGATTCAGTTCAACACAAGAGCAACATTAATACAGGCATTCTTGGATAAATGTAATAGTTTATTGAACACAAAATACCAAACAGAGCAAGGCACGATTCACTACTATAATGTACAACAAACTATGTGTGTGTGTGTGTGTGTGTGCGTGTGTCGCGTTGGGCGTGTGTGGAATTTCCATGTTCTCCTACGTGTGGGGGTTGCCACGGACACGTGTTCAGTGAGAACAAAGAAACTAAGATGGAGGGAGGTTTGAAACTAGCTTTTGCTGAAGCTAGCTAATGGCGGCGCATGAACCATACCACACACATAAGGGATAGCCGTAAGCTTAAATGCGTGTGCGTTGAGATCAGCGTGCAGTGTTAATATTACGGCTGGTTAGTGTTTAAAGATAGATCACATGCAAGATACTCTGTGCGTGGATGCATTAAACCTAACGCAGCGTGGTGGATGGCATAAAACCATTCAAAGTAAAACAGTAACACAAAACTTTTATAGAACACACATTAACCTTTCACTAGCAGTTACATACATCCAGTTACAAACATGTTGCGATTGCTAACTAATATGCTATTGCCCATGTCACAGCCTTACTTGAATTAAAGTCCGTTAAATAGGGTTCTCCGTTGGATCGCACACTCACAATGAAAAGGGGAAATCCGGTCGCCCTTTTCCAGTGTTGGCGAGTTCGCAGGCTTGTGATAGATAGGGGAACTGGCCGCCTCATCTTGGGTCCCTGGAACAGGTTTCTTTCGTCGTTCATACGGGATAATGGAACCGCTCGCATTATCTCTCCCGAACTATGCAGCATCATCCTGCTGCAGACCGCTTGCCTCTTTCGGGACTCACTGGCGGTGCTTTTCTACAGGACAAGTGGCTGCGTGGTCCACTTGGTGGTTCTTCTTCACCACCGGTTGCCTCCTTGCATCTCGTCTCCGGTCCTCCGTGGCCGATAGCCGGGGGTAGATGAGCCCGCCTTGCTCGGTTCGGTCGGCGCCACGGGCGGCCGATGCTTCCTGTAGAGCGAGGGCTCGGACCCCGGGCGTGCTCCAGGCCTCACGGGCCCAGAGACGAGACACGTTCAGCGGACAACTGGCCCGGAAGAAAACTGCGGGCAGAACTGGCTGTGTTGCCCCTATTATAAACTTTATTGCCAGTCGCGCATTCCGCTGTGTAGTATCACGTTACAGTGCGGAAATCACAACTGGTGCAACGTCCTACGTCACTTCCAACGTGGAGGAGGAGCCTCCTGTGGACTGTATGGACTTGTAGTTCTTATTGTCCCTACAACGCACAGAACTTTTTTTTGTGTGCGGAACTTAAATTCAAAACTCCAGGTTCCCCCCCAAAGACATAACTTTCGCAAATAGCTGGATGTTTTTAGTTCAGCCCATGAGCACAGCAACTGAATTATTCCTATTAGCAACTAGGAATCCCGATATCTGACGAGGGAAAATGTAACAAAACGCCCTTCCAACTAGAAGTTCCATGTCGGAAATCATGGATCGGGAAATCAACAACCCTGACTAGGAAGAACTTGACATCACATCATCATGCCAGCTCACACCGCGACCCACATTGTGAACAGTAAACAAACATGACTTTTAGACTATTTTAGCACTTTTAGACAAAGTAGCCACCCTTTGCCTTGATAACAGCTTTGCACATTCTACCTGGAAATAAGGTATCAAGAGTCTTTCGATATCCTTTTATACAGAGTCATGATAGCATCACCTGTTTACCTGTGGAATACCTGTTTACCACAGAAATTGGTTGAGAGAATGGCAAGAATGTGCAAAGCCGTTATCAAGGCAAAGGGTGGCTACTTTGAAGAATCTAAAATATAACAGTTTTTTTATTTGTTTGCATAATTTAATGTGTTATCTCATTGTTTTGATGACTTTACTATTCTAAAATGTGGAAAACAGTAAAAAAAACTTTTAAAAAAACCTATGAGTAGGTGTGTCCAAACTTTTGACTGGTACTGTATATCTGTGTGACCGTAAACATAGCCAGCCATGCATCTACCTAACATTGACAGTTATAAAAAATCCACATGAGCTGGTTTATAATTAGCATACAATAAATAATAAATAAATTGCAAACGTATACATTAGCTGATCAACTTACAGTGTAGGACTCGTCGTCGCTTGTCATTGTCAAAATAGAATAAGCTCGTCTGAAAATATAATGTTGCGCTCGTGTTCGTTCAGTGTCTCGACTCTCTCCAATATTGTGAATTTGGCTTGCAGTACCCTTTAAAATACGACTGTAGTTATTTTGATGAAATTTAAACCACAACTAGCCTAAATAACTTGGCTGAAGTTGGTTTCTTTTTCGCAGCTAGCCTATACTTGGTCGTAATTCCCGGTCCACCTTTTTTTCCACAACATTTTTTAACTGGTTTCTTAATTGCAGCTGCTTGTTCGCAATTTCACAGGCTGATTCAGAACCGTTTTTAAAGGCTTAAAAGTGATTTGTGCCTAGCCCAAACATGTTTCCTGCTCAAAAACAAATTAAAAACGAGCCTGAAGTTGGTTTCTTATTTTTATTAAAAGGGGGGCGGAATTAGCCCGCAGACCCATTTTCGGCACCGCGTTTGGCATAGAAAATTTTAAAGTAGACCGGGATGGGCTACGAATAAGAAGCTGCGGATAAGAACCAAGTTAAGCCTAGTAATAATAAATAGGCTACCGACATATCCTACCTTCGTTTTCCCAGTCATCCAGGGTATTTTTGTCGCTCCTCTTAACGCTGCCAATGAACTCAGGCGGAACGGGCTCCATCTCTAGGTGCAGCCCATCACGAGGACTCGTTTCTTGGCCGAAGGCTGCTTTGGTGGCGCCTCGGCAGTGATCCTCCAGTTCCTCCATGTTTACCTCTGACAATTCGGCCAGAAATAGGCTTTTCTCCTCCTCGTTTAACTCAGGCCAGAACCTTAGAAGGTGGGACTGACCGACGAGTTCCAAGCGGGTCTTTGCTTCTTCAAATGTTATCATTTTGAGGCTGTGATTCACATTCAAAAGGTAGGCTTATCTGGTAAAAGTTAAACTGGCTATTTGGCTAACTGTAGCTTTCTACGCAGATTAGTTTGACTTGCCAGTAAGCTGAATAAAACTCGATGTAGCCTATAATCGATGTAGCCTATAAGACAAGAGACGGTGTCCCACTCTTACTTGACGGCTTTCCTTTTATTTCTTTGGACGGCGAGACGCAACTCGTGACTAGCGGTGCTCAGAAGGAATAAAGAATTGTCTTGTGATGGGACGGGAGGTAGCAAAGCAAACATTGGGCTGCAAAACCGCAGCCAACCCGGTAAATATAACCAGCTATATCCGCCTTCAGAAAAAGGGATGTCACTCGCTTTTTATTCCGGATTTTGTACGAGACGATTATGCCTATCAACACAGAAGCACAAAGTATTGTGCTGACACATTAACTTCAATGTGGAGGTCATGTGATTGGAGACGTTTGCACTTATTTAGCGCAGAATTTTGTTCCCGCGGTAGCCTGCTTCTAACTCATTCCTCGCAAGACGAGTGGCCCAGCCTTGCCGTAAAACGGTTTTGATAGCCTGTACGGCTTCCCTGGTTATAAAATATTGGCGGCTGAGATAGCAAAGTAAGAATGGATCATGTTATCTTCCATCTCACACGACACCCGGAGTTAGCATAGCCTACTTTTGAGCCTTATGCTACCTTTTGAAAGATCAATAAACAAGCGACATAGTGTATCCGGACTGGTAGCCTATTTAATTCCTGAACAGTTCAGTTCTGTGTCGTTCTGTAGCCTAAAGGCCAGTTTAGTCCAGCGACAGTGTGTCGCTCGACTGAAATCGCAGAACTTTCATGAACATTCTGTTGTCGCTCTACATACACTGTGGTTGTTGTCATTCGCAAAAAGTAGCCTAGGCTAATAACGCACTCCAGCGACAGTTTACACTCAGGGGACAATGGAGGAAGAAGCCGCATCTCATTATGTCTGCTGCTTTACCCCTTTCATGCCCTCCCCTATTACATTTTAAGTAGCCTAGATGTGTTTTCTTGATTCTACTCTAATGATTGTAGGCTAGCTTTGCTTTTATTGAGTGCAGCCAATAGCATAGACTACTCTAGCGACAGGGGTGGGTGGTATAGGCTAGTTAATCACTTTCGCTCCAGATTCTATTACATTTTATTTGTAACATTATAACGGTTAACTTAGCGTTTTTTACATATGCTAGACCATTGTCACAAATCAGCTCTACATTTTTTTTTTTACTGTAGCCTACCAAATGTCAAAAATAAAGTCAATGAAGTTTCCAACATGTACTGTGTTTTGTTTCCTTGGTAAGTCGGCTTTTTATTTGAGTTTGTGCCGTATTATGCACCCCTGCCGTGGAATGCACCCCCTGGCGGGAGCGCGCGCTTACGTCATTCGGTTTGAAAAGTAGCCGAATTCGTTTCCTTATCGCACCAAAATAATATTCATATTATTGTACCCTAATGCTTTGTGAAGGATATCCTTGTTTTAAAGAGGGTAAGCAACCTTCGATTTGATATAATTTGAACTTAAAACACGTAATTGATAACGTGTAATATTGGACGGAAATCCAGTTTTCTTATTGCACGATCGCGAATTCTGTGGTAATATAGCCCAACTGTAATTACAAAATGAGCTGGAATTTTACTGGGGTTAGCATGTATGTAGCTACTCGTAGCTGGGGATATAACAGCTTCCTTATCCAGGAGATCCACTGTTATCAGTGCATATGCCATATATGCAAGTCAAATAGCTAAACTATTCTTGTAATGGATACTTGGCAGTACCCCAATGATCACCGTAAAGTATTTGTTGATGAATTTATTTAATAAAAAAGTATATGTATATTAAATGTATTAAATTAGTTAATAAAAATGTATCCCCTATCATTGACAATTGCAGACTTAGACCCACCAAACACACAGGTAACATATATTTTCCCCCAAATGTATGCTGTGTGCAGTATGTCATGCTGGAGCCAAAAAGCTGCTGCATGTCCTGGCAGGGTTGCTTTTCCAGTTGCCTGAAATGCACCCCCTCCTAACTTTGGCTAGGAAGAACTCGCATCCATGAAACTCACAATGGTAACTCGTTTTGGCTCCATATGTATGCCCTAAAAAGCATTTGATGCTGGGGTCACCAGAAACATAATTACAAGGGGGTGCATATTCCGGCAGGGCTGGATTTCTGCTTGCTGTGAAATGCACCCCCTTCCTAACTCTGGCTAGGAAGATCTCACATCTATGAAACTCACAGTGGTAACTCATATTGGCTCCATATGTATGCCTTAAAAAGCATTTTATGTTCGGGTCACCATAAAAATAATTACAAGGGGGTGCATATTCCGGCAGGGCTGGATTTCTGCTTGCCGTGAAATGCACCCCCAACTAACTTTGGCTAAGAAGATCTCACATCCAGGAAACTCGCAGTGGTAACTCATTTTGGCTCCATATGTATGCCCTAAAAAGCGTTTGATGTTGGGGTCACCAGAAAAATAATTACAAGGGGGTGCATATTCTGGCAGGGCTGGATTTCTGCTTGCCGTGAAATGCACCCCCTTCCTAACTTTGGCTAGGAAGATCTCACATCCATGAAACTCACAGTGGTAACTCATATTGGCTCCATGCGTATGCCCTAAAAAGCATTTGATGCTGGGGTCACCAGAAACATAATTACAAGGGGGTGCATATTCCGGCAGGGCTGCATTTCTGCTTGATGTGAAATGCACCCCCCCCCCCCCTTAATTTTGGCTAAGAAGGTTTCAAATCCATGAAACTCATGCCTGTGAAACATTTTGTCCCCAAAACTGTATTTTTATCCACTGTAACTAGCATTTTATGCTCAGCTGAACAGAATTATACAAGGGTGCAAATTCCAGCAGGGCTGTTTTTACATTTCACCTGATGCACCCCCTTCACCTGAATTGCACTAACTTTGGCTAAGAAGGTACATCCATGCACCTCTCACTGGTAATACATATTGGCCCCACTTTGGAGCTTGTGATATCCACCCTCCAAACTCACTCATACATTAGTTAAAGTTAAAGAAAGTAGGCCATTTGAACACTAAAGCTTTACTTTGTTAATTAAAAGTACATTGAAATGAACAGGTATTCAATGAAAAATTTTAAAAAATAAATAAATATGTAATTTTCCTTAATAGACACATAATAATAGACATGTAAAATCTAAAATAAATATTAAATAAAATGAAGGTGACTTCACATTGTTACAATGCCATTTTGGCTTGTAGAAATTAAATGTACAATATGAAACAATAAACCAAAACAAGCTGTGAATAAAAATAAATAAAAACAAAAATGAATCTATTTTTAAATGAAGTGACTGAGCCACTATATGCATGCAGGACAGAAGTAGGCGGAGGCCTCTGAACACATTCATAGTGGAACCACCTCCCACAGATTTCACAGCAAACCTGAAAAAAAACTTTTATTAAACAACTTGAGGAACACCAATTGAAAAATTTGAACTAATCCTACTAGTACCAGTAATAATAAAATACAACATTGTTATAATAATCATAGCAATCACAATAATAATCATAAGGACTGAAAGCTGCAAAATATATATTTAATATTTTTTTCCTATATGGCAATGTAGTTCTAGAAATTACCCATTCTGTGTCTTCATTTTCCTCACACCCACAATAGTGACAGAGGTTGCTTAGATCGTCTGTTAACACAAAAAGTATTCGTTACCATTGACACTCATTTTCTGCCACCGATCCTGCTCAAAGTAACAGTACTAATATTGTACACACATTTCACATTTATACTTTCAAGATTTGGCAAGCTCACTGGAATTACACAGTCATTTCTGATTAAAGAACATGAGAGCTTAAATATAAACTGACTGAGAATGGCCAGCCAATAAGAAAACATACCAGATTCTTGGAGTAGGGTAGTGGCAACCTCCAACCTCCATTTGTTCACTGCACCTAGGGAGACCTTTGTGTCTAGTGCCTCTCCCTCTAACACTTTCTCAGCAAACTGAAGATAACTTTGATTAGTATATAACCATGTTAAGATAATTGCATAAGATGACAAGACCCATTTTTTTTACTTGACTAATATATCATTACACAGGAAATACATAACCACCAGAAATATACGAAGTACCATAACTGCACATACTGTCAAATATCTGTGATAATGTGATAGTCAGGACAAGATCTCCTTTTAAAAATGTTTACGTGAATTTGAGGTTGACAACATTGTTTGCATGCAGCATGCAGCATCTTGTCCTGACTATCACATTATTACAGATATTTGACAGTATGTGCAGTTATGGTACTTTGTATATTTCTAGGGAGACCTTTGTGTCTAGTGCCTCTCCCTCTAACACTTTCTCAGCAAACTGAAGATAACTTTGATTAGTATATAACCATGTTAAGATAATTGCATAAGATGATAAGACCCATTTTTTTTACTTGACTAATATATCATTACACAGGAAATACATAACCACCAGAAATATACGAAGTACCATAACTGCACATACTGTCAAATATCTGTGATAATGTGATAGTCAGGACAAGATCTCCTTTTAAAAATTTTTACGTGAATTTGAGGTTGACAACATTGTTTGCATGCAGCATGCAGCATCTTGTCCTGACTATCACATTATTACAGATATTTGACAGTATGTGCAGTTATGGTACTTTGTATATTTCTGGTGGTTATGTATTTCCTGTGTAATGATATATTAGTCAAGTAAAAAAAAATGGGTCTTGTCATCTTATGCAATGTAATTATCTTAACATGGTTATATACTAATCAAAGTTATCTTCAGTTTGCTGAGAAAGTGTTAGAGGGAGAGGCACTAGACACAAAGGTCTCCCTAGGTGCAGTGAACAAATGGAGGTTGGAGGTTACCACTACCCTACTCCAAGAATCTGGTATGTTTTCTTATTGGCTGGCCATTCTCAGGCAGTTTATATTTAAGCTCTCATGTTCTTTAATCAGAAATGACTGTAATTCCAGTGAGCTTGCCAAATCTTGAAAGTATAAATGTGAAATGTGTGTACAATATTAGTACTGTTACTTTGAGCAGGATCGGTGGCAGAAAATGAGTGTCAATGGTAACGAATACTTTTTGTGTTAACAGACGATCTAAGCAACCTCTGTCACTATTGTGGGTGTGAGGAAAATGAAGACACAGAATGGGTAATTTCTAGAACTACATTGCCATATAGGAAAAAATATTAAATATATATTTTGCAGCTTTCAGTCCTTATGATTATTATTGTGATTGCTATGATTATTATAACAATGTTGTATTTTATTATTACTGGTACTAGTAGGATTAGTTCAAATTTTTCAATTGGTGTTCCTCAAGTTGTTTAATAAAGGTTTTTTTTCAGGTTTGCTGTGAAATCTGTGGGAGGTGGTTCCACTATGAATGTGTTCAGAGGCCTCCGCCTACTTCTGTCCTGCATGCATATAGTGGCTCAGTCACTTCATTTAAAAATAGATTCATTTTTGTTTTTATTTATTTTTATTCACAGCTTGTTTTGGTTTATTGTTTCATATTGTACATTTAATTTCTACAAGCCAAAATGGCATTGTAACAATGTGAAGTCACCTTCATTTTATTTAATATTTATTTTAGATTTTACATGTCTATTATTATGTGTCTATTAAGGAAAATTACATATTTATTTATTTTTTAAAATTTTTCATTGAATACCTGTTCATTTCAATGTACTTTTAATTAACAAAGTAAAGCTTTAGTGTTCAAATGGCCTACTTTCTTTAACTTTAACTAATGTATGAGTGAGTTTGGAGGGTGGATATCACAAGCTCCAAAGTGGGGCCAATATGTATTACCAGTGAGAGGTGCATGGATGTACCTTCTTAGCCAAAGTTAGTGCAATTCAGGTGAAGGGGGTGCATCAGGTGAAATGTAAAAACAGCCCTGCTGGAATTTGCACCCTTGTATAATTCTGTTCAGCTGAGCATAAAATGCTAGTTACAGTGGATAAAAATACAGTTTTGGGGACAAAATGTTTCACAGGCATGAGTTTCATGGATTTGAAACCTTCTTAGCCAAAATTAAGGGGGGGGGGGGGTGCATTTCACATCAAGCAGAAATGCAGCCCTGCCGGAATATGCACCCCCTTGTAATTATGTTTCTGGTGACCCCAGCATCAAATGCTTTTTAGGGCATACGCATGGAGCCAATATGAGTTACCACTGTGAGTTTCATGGATGTGAGATCTTCCTAGCCAAAGTTAGGAAGGGGGTGCATTTCACGGCAAGCAGAAATCCAGCCCTGCCAGAATATGCACCCCCTTGTAATTATTTTTCTGGTGACCCCAACATCAAACGCTTTTTAGGGCATACATATGGAGCCAAAATGAGTTACCACTGCGAGTTTCCTGGATGTGAGATCTTCTTAGCCAAAGTTAGTTGGGGGTGCATTTCACGGCAAGCAGAAATCCAGCCCTGCCGGAATATGCACCCCCTTGTAATTATTTTTATGGTGACCCGAACATAAAATGCTTTTTAAGGCATACATATGGAGCCAATATGAGTTACCACTGTGAGTTTCATAGATGTGAGATCTTCCTAGCCAGAGTTAGGAAGGGGGTGCATTTCACAGCAAGCAGAAATCCAGCCCTGCCGGAATATGCACCCCCTTGTAATTATGTTTCTGGTGACCCCAGCATCAAATGCTTTTTAGGGCATACATATGGAGCCAAAACGAGTTACCATTGTGAGTTTCATGGATGCGAGTTCTTCCTAGCCAAAGTTAGGAGGGGGTGCATTTCAGGCAACTGGAAAAGCAACCCTGCCAGGACATGCAGCAGCTTTTTGGCTCCAGCATGACATACTGCACACAGCATACATTTGGGGGAAAATATATGTTACCTGTGTGTTTGGTGGGTCTAAGTCTGCAATTGTCAATGATAGGGGATACATTTTTATTAACTAATTTAATACATTTAATATACATATACTTTTTTATTAAATAAATTCATCAACAAATACTTTACGGTGATCATTGGGGTACTGCCAAGTATCCATTACAAGAATAGTTTAGCTATTTGACTTGCATATATGGCATATGCACTGATAACAGTGGATCTCCTGGATAAGGAAGCTGTTATATCCCCAGCTACGAGTAGCTACATACATGCTAACCCCAGTAAAATTCCAGCTCATTTTGTAATTACAGTTGGGCTATATTACCACAGAATTCGCGATCGTGCAATAAGAAAACTGGATTTCCGTCCAATATTACACGTTATCAATTACGTGTTATTAAGTTCAAATTATATCAAATCGAAGGTTGCTTACCCTCTTTAAAACAAGGATATCCTTCACAAAGCATTAGGGTACAATAATATGAATATTATTTTGGTGCGATAATGAAACGAAGCGAATTCGGCTACTTTTCAAACCGAATGACGTAAGCGCGCGTGCTCCCGCCAGGGGGTGCATTCCACGGCAGGGGTGCATAATACGGCACAACACCGGTGTTGTGCCGTATTATGCACCCCTGCCGTGGAATGCACCCCCTGGCGGGGAGCGCGCGCGCTTACGTCATTCGTACAATATTCTCCCAAGAACAAAACTAGCATGGCCAACTTGGCCCTGTGTTTCTTCATCTTAGCATATGAAGAGATTGTGCCTCAGGGAACAACATATGATTTCAATAAATTTTTTTAACAGTTGATGAATAACTACACTCCAGAAAGGATATGGTTATACTTTGTTGGCAAGTATATTGTACCATATTGTACCAACTGTAATTGCACTTTTTTATACAATTGGTACATTTGTTGATGAGGCCCATATTATTTCTGTTCTTGGGAGAAAATAAAAACTATGCACACCAGAAAGGGTCCAGAAGTTATTTTTTGTGTGTTAAACACTACAATCTAGAGAAAAGTTTTAGGAGTGAATTTTTGGCAGCCAGACTGAGGCCTTTCCTGAATCTGACTCCCCCTGGAACTGACAATTATGAAGAAATGCTTTTGAGGGTGAACAATGGAGGTCTAGGGTCCTCATTTATAAAAGGTTGCTTAGATTTCATCCTAAATTTGATATAAGACCATTTCTCAAAATGCGTGTACATGCGATTCATAGAAATAATTATAAATCAAATTAAATTGCATCTGAATAAGGTCAATGCTCCTCCCTTAGAATGCTTCCAATAGTCCTAATTTCCCTATAAATAGCCTAGGTGGGAATAAGGCCCGATATCAACCAAAATGGAAGAAAAAAAGAAAGAATGTTAGACAAAAATGTTAGAAGAAGCCGATATGAAAACAAAGAACAAAAATTTCACGGGTCCCGAGGTTGTGACGCTCCTGGCTGAAATCGAAATGAGATCAACCATATTGTTTGGTAGATTTTCAAGTGGGAATACCAGCAAAGTGAATTCAGCCGCGCTGAAGCCTTGCCAGAATCTGACTCCCCCACTGTAACTGACCCCCTGTTGCAGATATAAGAAAATGCTTTGGAGGCTGCACAGGTGACGCCTATATGTGTCACCACAGAAGGTTTGGTGTCTGTCAAACATTGCAATGTAGAGATAACTGACTCCCTGTGGGTAAACAATACAGTCCCAGATGTGTAAACAGGGTAATTTTGGTAGATTGATTTTAAATATGTAAATATATCCTTACAATATTTACGTATTGTCGATATCTGCAAATATCCGAACATAGCCATATTTGAAAAAAGATTTATGGACATGGGGTAAAATCCCCTATGTTATAGCCTACTACCTCAGTGAAAAATAAATTCAATATAGCCTATCTGTGCCAAATGAAACACTATCTAAGAAGACACGGATGAACATTAACGACGTTTTAGAAAAGTATACTTTACATGCATTTTATCTGCTTTTAACGTCGGCAATTGATTCTTTAAAAGTATGCTTGTTAATTTACGTCAGAAAGCCACGGAAATCGAACATTTAAAATTAGAAAAAGAATAACTATATGTAGCGACAGACAGTGACACAGAATGGTCCATCTATCCGCCGACAGAACGAAGATACTGGTCGGAAATCGCGGAAGGAGAATGAAGAAGTCGCAAAGAACGTAGTGGACGCGCGTGCACGCGAGGGGAGTCAAAATCCGGCAGGGAGTCTGATTTCGGCACAACACCTGTTACCAACCGTTATGTGAGATTGATATTCGATATTCAGACATTCGGCGAAGGTAAATCTCAATAAATCTTTATTTACGCCACCAATGTTATCCAGACTCATTATGTCTGGCAGGTAAGAAGTAAACGTAGGCTACGTCTCACAGATATTATTTGTATAGGATATTTTCGGTTCAAAGTGTAAAGGAAAAAACTACAGCGAGACACACGTTGAATATTTGGAAATGCTTACGGAGGAGGATAGTAATTTAGGGACCGTCGTACAAGTAGCCTACACAATTTGAAATTATTGCACATTTCTGTCACAAAAATCCTATTTCCCATAACTCATATTAACCCTTTCATGCATGAATTATTACAAAACAGCAATATTTTTTTCACATCACACTCCGCATGCGTTTCACCCGCCTCGGTCACGGAAATGTGCCCCAAATGGCCCCTTGAAAACATAGACCACACATGCAGATTACAACTCTTAATGCATGATGTCCACTTCAGTGGACAGAAGGTTTTTCGTATACAATACAAGAACTACGGTAATTTTTTGTTACAAATATAACTAATTCTGCTCCTTGCATCAATAGCTTTCCCTAATAAGAATATATTTTTTTAACATGCTCTGTTCTCTAGGAATAGAAGGTTTTCACAGCTACACCAGAGGGAGTTTGTATGTTTCCACCTCCAACTGCCATTTTGACCTTCACTGTATCAAAACTGGAAAAGCCAATAAAATGTAACAAGATGGAGCTTATCAAAATTTAGGCAAAGGTGCAAGGAATCTTCTGTGATATTTTTTGGAGATCACAAATGTTTTTGACTATGTTAAAATAGACTTTGAAAAGCCTGTCCACTGTTGGACTCCATGTATGAAATGGTTAACAGTTATGTAGGAAGAAACATAATTCAGTGACTCATATCAATTAAGCTAAGTACAAAAATATATAAATCATTTTATTTACATTGAAATGCAATCTGGGCCCAATTATCCGTCATGGAAAAAGAATATACTGCAGTATATTGTAAATATATACATTATGGCCAAAAGTTCAACCAGGGCCCAATTATTACTGTTTTTGCTCAATAGCTTTCCCAATTTTCAGGAAAGAGCAATGGGGTCAAGTTTATTTTCATCCTTGACCAAGCTGACACCTTTCACAACCATTCTTTCTTGGAAAAGTTCCCTACATTATGGCCAAAAATGCAATCAGGGCCCAATTATTACTGTTTTTTCTCAATAGCTTTCCCAATTCTCAAGATAGAGCAATGGGGTCAAGTTTATTTTCATCTTTGACCAAGCAGACACCTTGCACAACTTTTCTTTTTGGGGAAAATCCCTACATTATGGCCAAAAGTGCAACCAGGTCCCAATTATTACTGTTTTTGCTCAATAGCTTTCCCAATTCTCAAGATAGAGCAATGGGGTCAAGTTTATTTTCATCTTTGACCAAACAGACACCTTGCACAACTTTTCTTTTTGGGGAAAATCCCTACATTATGGCCAAAAGTGCTACCAGGCCCAATTATTATTGTCTTTGCTCAATAGCTTTCCCAATTCTCAAGATAGAGCAATGGGGTCAAGTTTATTTTCATCTTTGACCAAACAGACACCTTGCACAACCTTTCCTTTTGGGGAAAATCCCTACATTATGGCCAAAAGTGCTACCAGGCCCAATTATTATTGTTTTTGCTCAATAGCTTTCCCAATTCTCAAGATAGAGCAATGGGGCCAAGTTTATTTTCATCTTTGACCAAGCAAACACCTTGCACAACTTTTCTTTTTGGGGAAAATCCATACATTATGGCCAAAAGTGCAATCAGGGCCCAATTATTACAGTTTTTGCTCAATAGCTTTCCCAATTTTCAAGATTGAGTAATGCGGTCAAGTTTATTTTCATCCGTGACCAAGTAGACACCTTTCACAGCTTCTTTTGGGGAAAATCCCTGCATTATGGTGTAGGGACAACAGGAACTACAATTCCATACAGTCCACAGGAGACTCCTCCTCCACATTGGACGTGATGTAGGACGTTGTACCAGTTGTGATTTCCGCACTATAATGTGATACTGCACAGCGGAATGCGCGACTGGCAATAAAGTTTATAAAAGGGGCAACACGGCCACTCCTTCCCCCAGTTCTTCCCGCAGTTTCTTCCGGTTCAGTTGTCCACTCAACGCTGTCCCGTCTCATAGCCCCGCGGCCTGCACGCCCGGGGAAGAGCCCTCGCTCCACAAGGAAGCACGGTCGTCCATGACACCGATCCAACTGAGCGAGGCGGGCTCATCTACCCCTGGCTATTGGAGGCAACGCGAGCACCTGGTGGCGAAGAAGAACCACCAAGTGTACCACGTAGCCAGATCCTGCAGCACAGCACCACCAATGAGTCCCCAAAGAGGCAAGCGGTCTGCAGTAGGATGACGCTGCATAGTTCGGGAGAAATAATGCGACCGGTTCCATTATCCACCCCTACGAACTGCAACCCTGACGACGAAAGAAACCTGTTCCAGGGACCCAAGATGAGGCGGCCGGTTTCCCTATCTATCACAACCCTACGAACTGCAACCACAGGATTTGGCGACCGGTTTTCCCCTTTCGTTGTGAGTGTGCAATCCAACGGAGGAAACCATTTAAAGGACTTTGATTCAAGTAAGGCTGTAACATGGGCATATCTTATTAGTTAGCAACGCAACATGTTTGTGATGGGAAGTATGTAACTGTACTATTGAATGGTTAATGTGTGTTATGTGAAAGTTTGTGTTACCGTTTTACTTAAAGGTTGTATCAGCGATTTTGGGTGACGTCACTTCTGAAGCGAAATCCCAAACAAACATACTTATGAATAATTATGTTATGTTTTTAAAAAAGTGTTCAAGCATCCAGAATTATAACCACGTTAATAACGTTTGTAAGAAACCAAACCGTTTGTAAATCCGTCAAGATTTCAGCGAGATAAGAGTATTAGCGTTTGTGCAGATCATTGTGATTGGTTGGAATACTGTTTATTTTGGTTTTGAGTGGTTGGTAGTACCATTTGTTTTTGTGTACGATCTCGGAGCATAGGCTGCCTACAGAGACGCGGTTTTTTGACGGCCTGCTTATGGGGCGGGCAGCTAGCGGATCGCGAGGAAAAATCAGATGAATGTGATCATTTATGTTTCCACCCAAAATCGCTGATACAACCTTTAAATCGCGCTGCGCTGCGTTAGGTTTAATGCATCACGCACAGAACGTGCGTGTGATCTGTCTTTAAACACTAACCAGTCGTAATCCTAACACTGCACGCTGATCTCAACGCACACGCATCGATAAGCTTATGGCTATCCCTATGGAGCTCAATAACTGACAAAAGTATTTGAATTTGAATTTAGTATATTTGAATTATATACGTGTGACTTTTCATAAACTAGAATCTTTTTGTGCTGTATTTCATAAATTTGCATTTAAACAAAGATTGAAATTCAGATTTTAAATATTCAGATCCATAAATACAAATCTCTCTTATTAAAATTTCTGAAATTCAGATTTTAAAAATTCAGATCCATAAATACAAATCTCTCTGATTCAAATTTCTGAAATTCAGATTTTAAAAATTCAGATCCATAAATACAAATCTCTCGGATTCAAATTTCTGAAATTCAGATTTTAAAAATTCAGATCCATGAATACAAATCTCTGATTCACATTTCTGAAATTCAGGTTTTAAAAATTCAGATCCATAAATACAAAGCTCTCAAAATTCAAAGTTCTAAAATTCTGATTTTATGTTAACTAGGCCAAAGGTGAAGCATCCGGGCTTCCCAGGAAAAGTAGAAGCGTTCGGAACTGTCAAACTCGCATTTAGCCAATCACAGAGCTGCTAGACTTCAGCTAGCGGCGGCAAGTGCAGCAACGCTGTTATTCACGCCGTGGTGCAGATGACGAGCCGTAACGTTAACGAGGTAATTATATAGTTATATAGCCTACGTTAGTTATATACAGGGTTGATAAACACTCAAAGTGCTGTATTGCTACTAGTGTGATATATTTTGCGTTAGCTAAAGATCGGATGTAGCTACCTGCCTGCAGAAAACATTTTACAATTCGACCACTGTAGCTAACCATTGACAGCAAGCAAACATAGCCTAAGGCTGCCGTAGGTAGAGAACATTAGCTAATGCAAAATAGTCACACTAGTAGAATACAGCGTTTTGAGTGTTTATCAACCCTGTATATAGCTAACTAACGTATATAACTATATACTTACCTGGTCCGTGTAACGTTTTTCAATTTGACTACCTGATGCATATAGGCTATCTCAAATTGATTCGCAACCCACTGGATTTGCAACTGACTTGGCTGGTCACTGACATTCCTAGGCTGGTCACTCACGCACAAACACAATAAAAAACAAACACCAACCAACTCACAAAACATTTGTCTAAAAATGGCAAATGTAATCATAATAAATAAACCATAGGCTATGCGAGTAATTGTGCAGATGTCAGTCAACAGAAACACTATCACCATCAGTGTTTAGCCCAAATGTATCGAGGCTAGCCTACAGCAGTAGATGAATTGGATAAATCTGAAAACTCATCCAATGACACAATGTCTAAAAGGCTACTGCCTACATTCTCAGCACTGAATAGTAGGATTGTTCCTGTCCAAAAGTTAAATAGTTCTGCCCCATGTTGGATTCCGACTGAGATCGCAGGGTATAGCCTAAGCAGGAATTCCACTGGGCTACCTAGATATCATAAAGTTTAATGCTCGATCGGTTTTGCTTCATCATTCAAATATTTAAACAGATTTTTAACGTGGCAATAAAACCAGTGGACTGTATTTAATCAATTAGGAGCTATGGTTTTTATTTTTAATGGGGTAAAATGACATGTAGGTAGGCTAAAATCATCAGTCTAAAATTGATGCATGTGTATCTAACCCACGTAAACTCTTTTCCACCTTCTCCTCCCTGCTCATCCCCCCTCCACCCCCTTCACCCTCCTCCCTCTCTGCAGATGACTTCCTGACCCACTTTGAGGGGAAGGTGGCCGCGATCCGGAACTCCTTCACACATCCGGTGACACCCCACATCCCCCATACTTAACCCATCGCTACACTGTCGTCCTTCAAGATTCTGGAGGACTCAGATGTGCTCCAGCTGGTGACGCGCCATCGCGCAACCACCTGTCCACTAGACCCCATACCTTCAGCAGTCCTCCAGTCTTTGACAAGCCAGTTGTGGATCTCTTATCCACGGTGGCCCCCTAGTGGTAGTCATCGACATCCCAATTACAGTAGGCCTATTCATATTTCTCTGAAATTATAAATTACAGGTTAAACCCCAAAAGTTCTGTAACCTTCATCTTGGCACAGCCACAGACAATAAAATGCATAAAACCCACCGTTTCTAGTCTACATAAAAAATAATTTTCCCATATAGGAACAATAATAGGCTAGGCCTACCTGATATTATTGAAAAGTTGTAGGCTATAAACAAACTTTCGGTTATAGTTTGCCAATGTCCAATGAAGTTGACATTTCCACAGTGATCACCTATCGCACGTGTGGCTGTAATAGCCTACATTGCTGTGGATGTAAAAACATAGCCTACCTTTTAACGTAGGCCTATTGAAATGCTATAGAGCCTATAGCCTACACACAATAGGCTACGTATTTTTATGCCTAGGCTACATATAGGCTTATTGTGACATTTATTCTGCTGCAAATGTCTGATGGTAGGCTATAGGCCTCTTCTTCAATTCGAAGTTTAAAACATGGATGTGCTGCAGTAAATCGTTTTTGACTTATGACACTTGGGCTAAATAAGACAAGTAGCCTAGCAAATAGGTGAAAATTGCTTCTGGTGGGCCAAAGGTAATGAGGTTAATAATTTCCTAAGTCCTTCGCTTGAATTGAACGACTGTTGCCTCATGGATAGCTGCAGACTCAAACTGCAAATGCAAGAGAGATGATAAATTAGCCTAATTCAGAAATTGTAAAACATAAACAAATCGTCAATCCAGTGGGTTGCCATGCTAGGTACGCGAGTGAGCAGCCTAGGAATGCCAGTGACCAGCCAGGTCAGTATGCAAATCCAGTGGGTTGCTGAGCCAGGCACATGAGCTAACAGCCTCGGCGAATCAATAGAGGGCTTCTCATTTACCACCACCGGCTTATCAGCTGCTAGATCATTTGCCAGCTTCGAGTAAGATATGCTCCTCTCAGTAGTCTTATTTTTGGCACTTATCCTGCACCCTGAACGTCAAGGTAAAAGGCTAAGCCAGTGACTAATAAGAAAGAAGTCTGTTATCGCTACCCTACGGTCATGGTTGAGTCTGTCCATTGATCGTTGATATTAGAAACTACCCCGGTTTACCCACCCACGCTAATAATGCAATTTTCAACTTTCAAAAGACAAACGGTAAATCAAAAAATTTGAAAAACGAGTTTGAATGGTTTTCTTTTATTTCAGGGATAAAAAAATGGAAATTGAAATATTGAATCCAATTGTCAATTTTTCAATTTGAGATGCATCAGGAAATCAAATTGATAAACGTTACACGGACCAGGTAAGTATATAGTTATATAGGTACGTTAGTTATATACAGGGTTGATAAACACTCAAAGCGCTGTATTGCTACTAGTGTGATATATTTTGCGTTAGCTAATAGTGGTCGAACTGTAAAATGTTTTCCGCAGGCAGGTACATCCAATCTTGCTGTTCCTTTTCATTTATTTCAAAAAATATATTAATTTCACCGTAGCATATGCAATATGTCACGTTTAGCCTAAACAAAAATGTTATGTAATATTATGCTTACCTGCAAAACTATAATGTTTTAGCCTATTTTTTCCATGAATAAACGTGGCTTTTGTTCGTCCTAAAGAATGGCTGTTGTTATGGATTAAAGCGCTTTATAATAAATGAAAAGGAACGGAAGATCGGATGTAGCTACCTGCCTGCGGAAAACATTTTATAGTTCGACCACTGTACCTAACCAATGACAGCAAGCTAACGTAGCCTAAGCCTGGTGTAGGTAGAGAACATTAGCTAATGCAAAATAGTCACACTAGTAGCAATACAGCGCTTTGAGTGTTTATCAACCCTGTATATAACTAACGTAGGCTTAAAGGCTATATAACTATATAATTACCTCGTTAACGTTACGGCTCGTCATCTGCACCACGGCGTGAATAACAGCGTTGCTGCACTTGCCGCCGCTAGCTGAAGTCTAGCAGCTCTGTGATTGGCTAAATGCGAGTTCGACAGCTCCGAACGCTTCTACTTTTCCTGGGAAGCCCGGATGCTTCACCTTTGGCCTAGTTAACATAAAATCAGAATTTTAGAACTTTGAATCTTGAGAGCTTTGTATTTATGGATCTGAATTTTTAAAACCTGAATTTCAGAAATTTGAATCCGAGAGATTTGTATTTATGGATCTGAATTTTTAAAATCAGAATTTCAGAAATTTGAATCAGAGATTTTAATTTATGGATCTGAATTTTGAAAATCTGAATTTCAGAAATTTGAATAAGAGAGATTTGTATTTATGGATCTGAATTTTGAAAATCTGAATTTCAATCTTTGTTTAAATGCAAATTTATGAAATGCAGCACAAAAAAATTCAAGTTTATGAAAAGTCACACTTATATAATTCAAATATACTAAATTCAAATTCAAATACTTTTGTCAGTTATTGAGCTCCATATATCCCTTATGTGTATTGTATGGTTCATGCACCACCATTAGCTAGCTCCAGCGAAAGCTAGTTTCAAACCTCCCTCCATTTTGGTTTCTTTGTTCTCTCTGAACACGTGTCCGAGGCAACCCCCCACACGCAGGAGAACATGGAAACCTCCACGTGCACCCAACGCGCGCGCACACACACACACACACACACACACACACACACACACACACACATAGTTTGTTGTACATTATAGTAGTGAATCGTGCTTTGCTTTGTTTGGTGCTTTGTGTCCAATAAACTATTACATTTTCCAAGATTATCTGTATTAATGTTGCTCTTGTATTGAATGGAGTCAGCCAATGCTAATCGCAGGGATTCCCCAAAATGCCTTCACCTTCTAGCTGGATCATTTATATTAATTCGGTATCAACTGAGTACATAATATTGTGATTTTGCTAAGACAATTATTAATGTGTAATTTTATTGGTAATTAATTTAATTATTAATTCAAGTTACCCATTTTTACTTAGTATATTCTCTTTTGAGAGTAATATATAAATTTTATGAGACTGATTTATTATACAAAAACTATGCCACCAGTTGTATAAGGATGGTAGTGGCGTATTGCAGTACATAAGTGACGCCCCGTGTATAGATTGAAATGAATATTCCCTACAATGGCAAAAAGTGCAATCAGTGTCATCGGTTGCGCCTGCCTTTCCTTAGTTCTGCAGTCGTTCGTTCTTTTCTTTTCGACAGGGTAATCTATCTGATTTTTTCGTGTTCCACGCCGGGGTTTCCTTTCTTTGCAGCACTTAGTGAGTGCACCTGTTTTCGATTTCCTGTCTCTATTTAATCCCTTGGCGCAGATGGCAAATTTGGTCAATTCTCATTTATTTAGGGGGTGCCCTGTTAAAGGCTTTATAACTCCAGGTGTGAGCATCAAATACCTACACATGGTAAATGGCTTAATTGAAACAAGACAGGTGTACCCTTTACAATACGAACTTAGATTAGTTTATTTTCATAATTTAAGTCAAAATAAAGTGCCACAAATGCAAAGAAACTTTGGAAAAATGCAAAAAAAAAATGCTTTTCTTTAGTTTTCAACAAAATACTTACAGCTACATAAGTGAAAGAGGTAAATATATACATTTCCTGGATCATAAACTCCATGTCAACAAGTGTCTAAAATCTGAGGATGATATGCAGAACTACTAAAGGTCTATGATGCAACATATAGGCAGTGTACCCTGTTGTCCATTAGTGTCTCCAAATCTATCCAAATGGCTAAATTGTGCACTGCTCTAAATAAAAATAATTATGATACATTTAACTACAAATCAACAGTTTTGGCTCATTTTCAAGTGGGGATTACTATATTTTCATCAGTATAAGGGGGTAGATATCTATGGGTCCAAAGCCCCTATGCAAAACATGTCATAAAATGAATAAAATTATTTTGTCCATTATAAAGCATATACATTTGCTCCTTCTGATGGATTAAGATAAAAACATTGATATCACAGTGTTACATACACCTAAATATGTAGCCTAATCATTCACTCTTGTACCTCAATAAAACATCACTTTTCCCTGTACTCTACAGTATGTATACTTTTGCCCCGGGATTGCATTTTTCTGTCATTTTTAAAATAATTTTATGTTTCTATTCATAATGACTCTAAGGAAAGTTTTTACATTAATCTACCACATATCATCGCACAGTAAATTGGAATGAGCATTTGCCGTGCCATAAGTGACAAGTATATACACCATAGCCTATATTATGTACGATAACATGAAAATAAAATAGTATTCCACCATCTGCAAAATGCTGCCAAATGTTCTATCTTCAATGAAAATTAGTAGCCTCCATCAAAAATAAAATTAACGATTGCACTACAGTATGTGAAATGCACTCAAAATGCAAAAATAACAATAGGCCTATCAAACATATTGGAAAGAGATTGCTCGAGTGGAAAAATGAACGTACATGTAGCCAGCGAGACCAACAGCATTTTAGACGCAGAAATACTTACATATGGATAAAGGGAAACTCTTAATGCGTTATTTATAGAGCTTGTATAATATGAGACCGTTAAAACGAAAACTGCCGTTATGCTGGGCTGTAGTAAATTGTTCAAAGCACCCCAGAAGACATTTCATATACCGTTGCTAAGGTTATAATGTACTCTTGGATATAAGAGCCGACAATTAAACCAGAATGAACTGTAATGAATGAGACAGGCTTGCGGGGCATGGGGGGTATTACGAGTCGACGTTTCAGATAGTGTAATAAACGGTATAAAGTGTTGTACATTTCTCAAACCGATTGTACCAGACAAAAAAAATTACCACTGAATTTTGAAAGGAACATCTCGATGTGTAAAACCAATGGTAGGATTGCATATTTATTTTATATTTAGTAGCATATATGGCTAGTAGAATACATGGTAGAATGAGAGAATCCCAGAAAACTCATGTAAAGCATCTCAGTAGCACAGCTGGGAAGAATGCCATAACAACCTTGACTAGAGCCATGGGAGGTCAGGGAATGCGGGGGGAACTCCAGCATCCCCTGGGACCCACAAGGACCATCATATTATTTTATAATCACAATGTAAGCAAGAATCAGGCTATAAGCCATATGATCAAATGTAAACCAAGTTATATGTATACAATGCACAACAAATATATACCTAATGACACAATGCATAGCCAATGTATATCAAAATTATGTATAAAGTGTAAACTGTAATGTTATAAAGTGGGACTGTTAAAGGGGGGGGGCTGACGCAATGCGCATCACTGGACCAAAAACACAGACTAGTGGCAAAAGGATGTACTCCCATCTTTTTAAAAATATGAGCAACTCTGAAATCATAAATAATGGTGTAAAAAATTATGGGTTTTGTTTAATTAAAAAAATTAGTGGCAGGTTATGGGAGGAGACGGTTTTCTTAAGCCCCACAAAGGGTGGAACTATGGGAAAGGATATAAAGAACAGCCATACAGGTCACAGCAGAGACCCTCCTGACCATTCGGACCATTCGGACCCACATGCTGGACCATACTGGGATACACTGGAAGACTCAGACTAGACATCTCACACTCAGAACTTACACTTACGCACCCCACCACTCATGGACAAAGAAAAGACTTAGACAGAAACTGACTGGGAAGGGTGTGTGCGTCAGACTGCCTCTGACGGGCCCACTGAAGGGAGAATGAACAGTGGATGCTTGCACGCAGATCAGTTTGGGTTACTGCATGTAATTCCTTTGAATTATATACAATAAATCCGGTTTACATCAGTCTCTGGAAGACCGTGTTATTGCAAAAGAAGTTAAGAGAGTTTGGACTTAAAATGAAGGGTGAATTCCTGAAGCAATCCATATCTGGCCTGGACTGGTGAAGCTGAATTATTACCCCTCAATACTGTCACATGTTTATTTTGCATTTGAGTGAGCAGGGCTTTTCACTGCTTTTCTGGCATATGATCAGGCTATTGTTGGGTTTATCTTATTGCTATGACGGAATTCAAATTTTATATGATGAATAAATATATTTATGAACTCAAATATAGACGCTATTGTCCACTACGTCATGCATGGGTAGGTATAGACTGGGTGGGGGGGGTGCTTATTAAATGGACTGGCTCGGTTGTTATTTTGTTCATTCTAACACTAAGCCGGTATGATATAGGTAGGCACTCTAAGATTTAAAGTTCCTGATTCAGTTCCTTTTAGTCGATCCTCCAGCCTACCCCCTAGTTTTAGGACATTCCTGGCTAGTTCGACACAACCCGTTTATTGATTGGGGCAATAACGAATGCTGTTATTCTTCAATGGGGGCCTCAGTGTGCTTCACACTGTTAGCTAACTGTGCCTCTTGAGTCAAGGGAGCGTGGTTACGGTTCTAAGTCCAGTTCTCTCAGTGATCTGGAGGAGCTTATTTCCTTATCTGATCAAGAGGATCCTACACCTCTCTCTGAGGCGGATGAGGAGAGTTTGGCTTGGGATTCCTTGGCTGACGGGTACTCCCCCTGGGAGGAGGCATCTATTGAGGAGCTCTCTGACTCAGAGATTACGTGGTCTCCCATACCTGATTCGCCTGCTGAGGTAGAGAGTATTGAAGTGGCAGGGGTGCTTGATTTTACTTTGCCAGTCAATGTACCTGTGGAGTACACCACCTTGGCTGAAGTATTCAGCAAGCAATGAGCCACTACCTTGTCCCCGCACCGATCTTATGATTGTGCGATAGAGTTTTACCCGAGTACTGTTCCTCCTAGAGAAACCGACAAAACCGGTGCTCATCAGCACTCTTGCTCCAGTGGCAAGCCTCCGCCCCCTCCCCGGCTCGTGGGGGGAGGTCCGGTGTATACAGTCTGGCGCATATTGGCAGAGAGACGTGTGGGCAGAGGGTTCCAGTTTTTAATTGATTGGGAGGGCTATGGCCCGGAGGAACGCTGTTGGGTTCCTGCTAGGAACACTTTGGACCCTGACGTTCCGGCGTGAGGGTCCTGAGGGATCGTCTGGGGTCGTCCCTTAGAGGGGGGGGGGTCCTGTCATGGGTTGCGCCTGCCTTTCCTTAGTTCTGCGGTCGTTCGTTCTTTTCCTCAGGGCAATCTATCTGATTTTTCGGTGTTCCATGCCGGGGTTTCCTTTCTTTCCAGCACTTAGTGAGTGCACCTAAGATTTCATTCTTCTGGTGCTTGGTTGTTATTTCACTCATTCTGACACTAAGCCTGTAATGCGGTGTGACGTGTGAGGTAGGAGGAGCCAAACACAGCAAGGGGATTCTTTAAGCACTAGGCCACTAGGACAGGAAACCCCGTAGTTAACCTCTTCCTACCGAGGGCAAAATAGGCCAAATTTTGCCTGTTTTCACTAGTGACAAACAAAGGTGGTTATCTCAAAAACTATAAATGGTACAAATATGGTTCATGGCTTTTATTAAAGCAGACACCTGCAGTATTACGACTAAGCAGTGAGAACTCATAGAAATCCAGTTTTTGATACTTAACTACAACAATTTATGTACAGAAAATATAAAAAAACTAAAAAACGGGTACCTACATTCAAGTTTAAGAATTTTTACCTGGGGAGCTACAAATGCAATCAAGGAAATGACTCCTCTATCTGATTCATCAATATGCTGCCTACCTCTGGTAACAATCTGGTGTCAATATCTCAAACCATTCAAATTTTACAGGGTTTTTTTCAGGTGAACCTTTTTCGTTATCCAAATGGTGCCAAATGGTGCCAAATGTGCCAAAAATGGCAATGTTCCAGAAAGGTCTCAATATGATTTATTTTTTAGGTTTTTACAATAAAATGAGATAATTTGTCAATATTGGCAATAAAAGTTCATTTTTAGACGTGTTCTTGGTGTTCTGCATATTACACAACTAACTAACCAAGGTTACAAAAAGCTGTCAAAACCCATGTAGCAGCACAGTGAATCTTGTGTATTTCACCAGAGCCCCATTAGCCAGAAATGAGTCCAGGAATGTGCAAACAGGTTTTCAAATGAATAATGGGAATAGTATGAAACTTCCCTACACATTAATGCTTGCCAGTCCTGTCCTTTATTCTGTTGGCACCTCCTATGACAGGGACGTTGGGGTTGGGTTTTAGGAGGCAAAACTTAATACATGACAAACATATATCAACTATATACAAGTGCACTAAGGTGTACTACTAAAAGTGCAGTGGATAAAAAATCAAAAGTCCACCAGTTTCCTAGATAAAAAATAAAAACACCCCTGCTGTAACAAATAAAAAGATCCTTGCCTCTAATTGCTGAAGTTACCGTATTTACACAAAGAAAGTACAAAATGGCAGGGTCCAAAAAGCTAAAAAAAATGAACTAAAAACAAAAAAAGGTAAAGGATCAAAACATGGGGGTGGAGGTTGAGGAGAGATTATTTAACCATTCATACAGAAGCCATTTAGACTACACATTCCCTCAGGAGAGCAATCTGCATCATTACAAATCCCACTAACCCTGTCCATGGAATTGTCCACCATGTTGATATACCCATTAGTCCCCCTTATACAACAACAATCAACAATAATAATAATCAACAAGTACTCCCTCATGTTATCATGTTCTCTCCCTCATACCATGCATAAATTACCATTTTTGTTTACCTGCACAGCCTTCTGTACTGCATACAGAACAATTTACTCAGGTGGAACAATGACTTTACTAAACACTTCCAGAAGCCATTTCACACTCAAAAAAATCGTTTTAGTAGCTCATCTCAGACACAAATAGATAGCTAGCTGCTTGTTACCTGTAATTTTGCTTGCATTACATTACATTACATTTATTTAGCAGACGCTTTTATCCAAAGCGACGTACAGTAAGTGCGCACAGAGACATCAAGATCACTACAGAACAGACAAGGCAAAGCACATCCTTCGCATAATGTAGCAGCTATCCCTAGCAATGAACGTCGACTGTAGTTCACAGTAAGCTGTGGGCAAATCAGCAACACCACACTTCCATTCCTAATACTCGTATAAACTATAATAAACAGACAGGAAAACACAGGGATGCTTGCTAGCTTGCCACTGTAAAGGCAATACTATCTATATTAATTTAGCTGAGAGGGACCGATTTTATGCATAAGTATATAAGGTTAGTTAGCTTCACAGAAGAAACACAGGGATTCATGCATTGCAGCTAAATTTCCTTCGATGCTTACACCAAACATCTGTGTTGTTGGCAACGCCACGTAACACGTGCGAGTTTGTCAACACAGACAATACACCCTAAGTTTACTTCATAAATTATTTATCATACCGTTGGAATGTGCAATTTGTAATATTAATTGTATGAAAAACAATAAAATACAGTTGACAATGTAATTACGAACCCGCATGGCATTGCGTGAATTCACACTGGTATATCGAAAAATCGGTAATACCACCAGCCCTAACGACGTTACCTGCCATGGCGAAATTCAATGCGTTTATAGCATAACACTGTTAGTATGATAAAACAACTTACATGTCAGCAACATCATCTCGGTCATCAGTGGATTCAGCGTCACTGAGACAGGATGAGTCTCCCTCGGCAAAAACATCTTCTGGCTTATCCAGTTCGTCTAGCACTTGGTGCACGGATAAACGCCTCAAAAATCTCGACATAACTACACAAAAACTGTATCAAAAATACTCTAAAGTAAAAAATGTAACTGCGGGGCCTTACCTAATTAATTGTGCTTTGCTAAACGGAATGTAGCGAGCTACGCTACAAGGTAAAAACACTGCGCCATCTTGGCTCGATAATTACGCGTGAGTGCCACTTCCTCATACGCAGTGGTGTTATCGCCTTCATTTACGAAGGAAATGTGTTTAATGAGGGGTCTTTTGAAAGATAAGAGTCTTGGCTATTGGCTGGAATATTTGACAGGCAGTTTTAAAACCCAATGGAAAGCAAATAATACTCGGAGTGGAGGCAGGTCGAAGACAGTTTTTCCCACTTCAGATAGGCCTATTGTGCTATCAGTCAAAGAAATACACCCAATTGACGACGGTTTTGCATAATTCTCTGCAAGCATGTTAAAAACCACTCTGGCTAACATATACTAAGCCGTTGGATTGGTACTCCAGAAACTGGCTGAGTTTCACAACGCCAAAGTGAACACAGCCGAACAAGTCGTAATCAAGTGCAAAAAAGCACAAGTCGGTTTAAAATTGGAAAAAAATCATGTACAGCCTTATGAAAGTTTTAAAGTATTTTTTCTTGAAGCCTAAAGGTATAATGATGTTTTAAACCAAAGTTTTGTGAAATACAATTAAGCAGAACAGTTTACCAGCACATTGTTTATGGTGTGACATCAAGCTGCAATACATGTTTGAGAATTAGGTCAGAGTTTCCAACGTTATTTACAAAGTTTTATCTCGACGTTTTGGGCTTAAAAACCACTTTCCCAGAAGGAATGGATATATCATAAGGATATTTAAATCAAAATATTGAGGTGAGCAGTTTATTATATATTATTAAATTAATGAAATGTATAATTTAATAATTTCCGTCACGCCCGCGTTACCGCTAGAGGGCGTTTGGCATTAAGAGGTTAAGGGAAGGAGACAAGACAGGGAAACACACACACCAAGGCTACTAACCGGCTCACTGTCACACGCCAATGAGTAGAAGCGCAAACACAAGGTTTTTCAGTAAGAAAACCAAACAAGGTGAATGGAACAAAGCACTAGGCTCCCATACTTCTACAAGCTAAGTGACTAAAGAACGAGCCAGAAATAACAAACGCCCTGTCTCGGTAATGAGACGCATAAGAAAAAGGCGAGTAGTGTAATGGCACAAATAAAACACACAGCCAATAAACACTGCAAAATAATACAAAATAGTATACGAGGAGGCGAAAGGAACGGAGATCTAACGTTCCAAGGCTACTCTCATAGACTCGCAGTCACATGCAAACATGTAAACAACATCGCCCAGACTCCCTGTGAGGAGAGACGTACCCGAAGGACGAACAGAACTGCTGTCTGAACAAAGTCGCCCAGTCTCCCTTATAGGAAGACAGGTACCGAAGGACGAACAGGACAGCTGCACCAAAAGACCAAACGCAAACTTAATAGAAAATAGCACGCACTGCCTCTCAATATAATAAAAAAAACCCTGACTCACAACAAAGGAGAACATAGTCCACGAGAAGGAGACAAAACAGGGAAACAAACGTACCGAAGCTACTAACTGTTCTGTAACACAGAAATGAGTAGAAGCTCAAACACCTGGTTTCTCAGTAAGAAAACCAAACAAAGGCGAAATGGAACAAAGAACTGCTACCCTATACTTCTACGAGCTAAGTAACTAAGTAGAAGCGTGAACGCCCCGATCTCCCAGGAGAGAGAAACATCTTACAGGCAAATAGAGCAGAGATCTGCGGTCCCATACTTCTACGAGATAAGTAACCAAAGAGCCAGCAAGAACAAACGCCCTGCCTCAGTAACGAGACGCATAAAATAGGTGAGTAGCACAAATGGTACAAATAACTCACACCAAACAATGCAAATAACACAAATGTTACGGCCACTCCCTGAATGACCGCAACATAAAAGGCACAGAGACGTTGAGTTGCAAAAAAAAAGAAATAAGTTTATTACGCCAGGGGGAAAAGGGATAGGGAGCGTATGGGTGCGTGGAATGCAGGTATGTATATGTATATGTATATATGCGTCTGTGAATGTAGATATGTGTAGCAAAGGAAACAGGTCAGTAGATGAAGAAAATACAGAAAAACTACGGTCCAACGAACTGTGGTTGTAGACCGTGAAGGACAGAAAAAAATGTCCTCTAGGAAGCACAGGAACACAAAAAAACAGCAACTCTTGATTGCTGGGCAAGCCAGTCTTTTAAAAGTGTGGGCCAGGTGACCAGTGAATCAGTCAATTACCTCTGGAGGAGGGAAAAACAAGACCGCACAGCAGGGGTAAGACAGGCACACGTAACACCAAATACAAAACAAACAATATCGAAGCCCCGAACGAAGGAAACGGGAGGCTTATGCTCTAAAGGTGACCACGCACAGGTGTGGATGCTGACAGAAGCTCCGCAATCAAAGCAGGGCGGAGCAAGCATCCACCAAAAGGGCAGCGCCCCCGCGTGGCCACCGAGAAAAATGACCGCATGGGGGAAAAAGGGTAGAAACCCATGACAAAGCCGGTAAGGTATAGGTAGGCAGAGGTCTTTAAGGAGACCTCTTTCCTCCATCGCCTTGCTTTGGAGTTACGAGGGACTTGCCTTTTTGTGCTTTAGACACACATAGGATACACGCTTTCCTTTGCATTTTCTGTCCCTCTCTCATGTTACCTTTCTAGTCTCTCGGAGACAGTTTTCTTTTCTGTTTCCCTCTACCTCTCTTTATTTCTTTGTTTTCTCTCTAATCGAGAGTGAGAGGTATTTTCCTTTTACTTTTATTTCTCGAGCCTACGAGCTTCGTTCGCCCGATTATTTTCGGGTCACTATTATTTATCCCTTTTTTCAGTCTCCTCTGTATTGCTCTCCAGTTTTGAGAGTAGGAGCTGTTTTTTCATTCTTTGTTTTTCTTCCCTATTCGCGGATTCTGTCCGCTTCATTGGTGTTCTTATTTGAACACTTTAAGAATCCCTTTAGTCGCATCTGGTCCTCTGAACCATTCGCCTCCCCCTTACAATCAGGGCCCAAATATTACTGTTATTGCTCAATAGTTCTGTCAATTTTCAAAGTAGAGCCCTGGTATCAACTTACATTTAATCCTGGACCATGCAGTGACCTTCCTTTTTGGGAAAAATCCCTACATTGGAATGGAGTTAAATTATGGCGCGTGAGGAGGTGGCTTGCTTGGTGTGGCTGGTGAAAAGATATTGAAGGGCTACGTCTTTCAAAGCGGTGAGGCAGTGCCTTTTTCTGTAAGGGCAAGCGAGGTAGCGCTGGCAGTCTTGGGATTGTCCCCAGGAGACTCAATCTTGCTCACAGTCTCAGAGAAGCGAAAATACTTTTTAATGTGAAGAAACTACTGTCCTCAGTTTTATTGAGTGGATGTAATGGGGTGCATGTGAGTCAGTCACTCAAATTCCAGGTGATTCATTGCAGCTGTTGCTTCCCAAGCAGGAGCTTTGACTGGGTTTGGAGTGCTGCCCAAGCTCTTGGGTTTTTCTAGCAGAGAGCTGCTGTCAGAAATGCGTTGTGTACTTTCTTCATAAGCTATTTCCAGTTCTTGTGGAGTTTATGATTCATGATATAATAATAATAATAATAATAATAATAATAATAATAATAATAATAATAATAATAATAATAATAATAACTAGATTAACAATTTCTAAAGAAATTGTAGGTGTGGTTGCTTCACAAATATCAATGGTTGGAAATGGCATAGAAAGATGGTAATTTGGTATAGTGTGAGGTGGTAAATAAATGGTGGAAATGGTATGAACTGTTAATGCGGTATAAAGGGATCTAGTGAAGGTGAAAGTGTTAAAATATGGTGATGTAGCCTATTTTGTGGTAAGTAGTCGAAAGAACCTGGAAGTGATACAAAGAAGTAAATGAATTGTGATAAAAGCACAAAATAAAAGCACTCTGGCTAATATCATCTGCGGATATTGAGAACACTCAATTTGGCCGCGCAGGTAAGGCTAGCCTAATTTAACAGCTTTTCAAAAAAAAAAGTATTACTCAACTGGCATACTCAAATAGTAGTGTGTGCTGATTCGGACTATTGGGACACAGTCGTAGTTGTGTTTGTAGAAAAATATGGGTTCATACAATTTTTCCCTAGGTTTTAACCAAATGCTCATCTACTGATTTCTCCACTTTATTAAACGAACTCTGATTCCGATTACAGATCTCACCATTTTGTGAAGTCCAAACCACATGTCCTGTGCTGAATTCAGCGTTCTATTCAGCCTACCTAGCATGCAGCTATCTAAAGCAATAATTAAACATAGGCTATCGTTTGGCTAATAGTAACTTAGTTTAACGTTGTTGACTTGCATAAACTTGAGATTATAACCCAATCATGTGTAGCGGATAGTTTATTTGCTGTAGCTATGTCATAATCGATTGCATTTTGTTAACGTAGTCTACTGGCCCCTGTCACCTTGGCATTTTCATGCAGAGTGAAAGGTTTTGTTTTTCCCTGGTAGCTTAACCACATGTAGCCTAGCTGGCTTATGCTTTTGTCATGTTTTGTTAGGAAGTTGTCTGTGCTAACGTTATTAAGACATAGGCTAAATCAGAATTTGCTGAATCATGTTGAATGGAGTGATTAGTAGGCTAGATGAGCATTTAGCGAAAACATAGGCAAAAATTTAAACAGCCCTAAAAATATGTTTTGTTAACAATTCAATTGTAGCCTATTTTGTAACTTATACAACAACGTAACGTTACGTGACAGCATTTGGATTTGGATCAGAGATGGGAAGCATAGGCGGCATTTGCTATGTTTAATTCGTTTCACCTGAAACGGGCCCTCTCAACTGAAAGGGGGCCTCGCCTCAATCATAAACTGAAAAAAGTATAGGCTAGTATACGCTGTTCCTAACTCAAGCTATTTCAGTGATGCCATTGCTTATTTTTCTAGTATATGGATCTGCAGATACCACAGAAGTGTGGCAGATACTCAGTCATACTTGACTATTTCTGACGTTTCTGACCCATATCAAACCACTTGCTGAGAGCTACGATGTCAGAATGATCACATACAGTACATTCATAATACAACGGAACAGTTATGTGCATAATTCAGATAAAATACGTAGCCCAATGTATTTACCTTTAAGGCTATACCTTAAAGAGTAACGTTACGTGTGTTTTTACATAACAGCAACGTAGGCTATTACAGCCACGAGTGCGATCGCGCTGTGGAAACATAAACGTTGCATCAACGGGCAGTGGCAAAAATGGAAACCTGTTGTAGAATCGTTACGAGGTAGGATATTTGGTTCCTTAATCTGTTTATCAGAGATTTGTAGAAACAAATATGAACGCTACATTGGGTAGGCCCGCCCACGCAAAGGAAAATACACCGAATGTTTATTTGTAAGTTTCAACTTTTTAATAAATAGCTTATAGGCTAGCCTATATCGGAACAAACGTTTTTGGAGTGTGTAGAAACGGTACATTTTATGCATGTTATTGTCTGACTGTGGCAAGATGGTTGTAAACGAGTTTGGGCTATTTTATCATGCAGTGCAACTTGAGAGGTTGATGTATGCACAAGCGGCAACTCTGCAGAAATCCTGTATTGGAATTTTGAGGGTTTAAAGTTGTTTACAATTTCAGAGAAATATGAATAGGCTATTATAATTGGGACATTGACGACTATACTAGCACCGTAGATAGGGCTAATAGCCTGCATGTTTGTGGCGAAGGAGCACATTGCGCTTGATGCAGCATTTGTTGTAGTTATAGTCCAATGTCAATGATTATTATTTTTGAAAGCTAAAGGAGTATGATCATTTTAGTTGCAGACAGAAGGCTATGTCATTAGCTATGGAATTTCTCGTCTGCATTTTTCCAAGGTTGTTGACAGAACATTAAGTGATTCAAAAATCAGCTCAGTGCTCATACTGAGCATTCTCACCGTGAGCTAGCCTACTGCACGTGCCCATTGACCCCCATTCATTTTTTGGCGATAAAATGTCAAATATCTCAAAAAATGTATATGGTATAAAGGGAAAAAGTAATAGCAACCTGGAGGGGGTTATAAAGGTATAATATGAGGTATGAATGGTGTCGATGGTCGTGAACGGTGTAGGAGGAGATAGGTTTTGAAAATTAGGCGGAAGAATAATAACGGTCCAGTCCTGAGCGATGACAATAGGTGTGGTTTTTCAACCACACCTAATAATCAGGGCTGGAGCCTATCCCAGCATGCATTGGGAGAGAGGCAGGAATACATGACGGAGAGCCAGGAATTCATCACAGGGCACACACACCATTCACTCGCACACTCATACCTATGGGGCAATTTAGAGTCTCCAACTCACCTAACCATTTACCATTTAACCACATTTACAGCTTCACCTCCCAGACAATGGTTCCAAAGTGCCTGCTTTGCTATAGCCTACTCATCCAAACAGTAGGTGAGTAAATGAACTGCACTCAGGACAAATTTGTCGTTAAGGCTATCTGCCTTTCCCAAAAAGAGAGGTTGTGAAAGGTAACTTCATAGTCCAGGGTGAAATAAACTTGATCCCAGGGCTCTACTTTCAAAAATTGACAGTAATGGAACAAAAACATACAAATTTGGGCCCAGATTGTATATTTGACCATAATGTGATTTTTTAGAGATTTTTTCCCAAAAAAGAAAGGTTGTGAAAGGTGACTGCGTGGTCAGGGATGAAAATGAACTTTAACCCATTGCTCGGTAACTTGAAATTTGGAAAGCTATTGCGCAAAAAACGGTAATAATTGGTCCCCTGATTGTATTTTTGGCCATAATGTAGGGATTTTTTCCCAAAATAAAAGGTTGTGAAACATGTCTACATGGCCATGGATGAAAATAAACTTGACCCCATTGCTCTGTTTTAAAAATCTGGAAAGCTATTGAGCAAAAACAGTAATAATTGGGCCCTGATCACACCTTTTGCCATAATGTAAGGATTTTTCAAAGAAAAGTTGTGAAAGCTGTCTGCTTGGTCAATGATGACAATTAACTTAATTCTATTACTCCATTTTGAAAATTGGGAAAGCTATTGAGCAAAAACAGTAATAATTGGGCCCTGATTGCACTTTTGGGAATAATGTATGGATTTTTCCCAAAAAGAAAGGTTGTGAAAGGTGTCTGCATTGGCAATCATTAAAATAACAATGACCCCAGGGCTCTATCTTGAAAATTTGGAAAGTTATTGAGGAAAAAGTAAAAATTGGCCTAGGTCGCATATTTGGCCATAGTGTTAAGGAGTTATCTTAAAAAGAAAGCTTGTGAACGGCGATTACATGGTCAGGGCTAAAAATACAAATGATCCAGGGCTTGAACTCAAGAAATGAGGGAGGAATAGCAAAGATCAATATTTCAACACATCAGCACAAACATATTGCCATATGGCAGGATTGTTTTTTTCTGAAGTATAAAATGAATAGGGAGGAGTCACTTTGGTTCCTTCCCTGGCTGTTAATGTTTTCGTTTAATTCATGCCAGCGTTCCAGATCCTCTTTTGTTTTGGCCTACCTCTTATTCCTCCAATCACGGTTTCTTGAAATATTTGCGATTGATATTTGCTTTGCCATTTTAGTGAATAACTTTGGTAACATGGACATAATCATATTAAAAGATAACTTATGACAAACTAATTTGGAATTGTATTTAAACATTTAAACAGACGACAGCCTTGCCCCATAGCCTACCATATAGCCTTCTTTTTTACTGCATGCAGCAACTTTTTTTTATGTTCCAGAGTTTTAATTGGTCACAATACAATGATGACATGTACAGAAAACAAATCAAATTCATTATCTTAAAAAATGCATATATAAAAAATATATTTTCTGCCATTTTGATTGGGTAGGCCTATGATCAATCTGGATAGAACTAGAACTACCCGTGACTATGTGTCTGGTGTGACTCCGGGGGCGTTACAAGCGCCCTTTTTGGCCAGCGGGAGTCAATGGAGAGCGAAGAAATGCAGATCCCTCCCATACCCTGGGCGATACAAGCACCAAATGCACATCACTCTATGGAGCTACCGGCCACAGTTGGCACTTGAAATGTTCCAGATTTGATCCAAGACCCCCTTTGCATGCATTTTAAAGGCTGTAATATAAACATCAGGGCCCAGTAGTTCAAAGGGTTTAATCCCTATCTGATCAGTTCACATTTAGGCATCCCATATTTTTTGATCCAGGATCAGACAACTCTAAATTTTGTCCCGGTATTTCAAAGCAATTCAGGATAGATTCTGGATCACCCTGATCCAGATTCTGACTTTTGAATCCTACCTACAGTTGAAGTCGGAAGTTTACATACACTTAGGTTGAAGTCATTAAAACTAATTTTTAACCACTCCACAGATTTCATGTTAGCAAACTATCGTGGTTGGCAAGTCAGTTAGGACATCTACATTGTGCATGACACAAGTAATTTTTACAACAATTGTTTACAGACAGATTATTTCACTTTTAATTCACTATATCACAATTCCAGTGGGTCAGAAGTTTACATACACTAAGTTGACTGTGCCTTTAAACAGCTTGGAAAAATCCAGAAAATGATGTCATGGCTTTAGAAACTTCTGATAGGCTAATTGACATTATTTGAGTCAATTGGAGGTGTACCTGTGGATGTATTTTAAGGCCTACCTTCAAACTCAGTGCCTCTTTGCTTGACATCATGGGAAAATCAAAAGAAATCAGCCAAGACCTGAGAAAAAAAATAGTGGACCTCCACAAGTCTGGTTCATCCTTGGGAGCAATTTCCAAATGTCTGAAGGTACGATGTTCGTCTGTACAAACAATAGTAAGCAAGTATAAACACCATGGGACCACGCAGCTGTCATACCGCTCAGGAAGGAGACACGTTCTGTCTCCTAGAGGTGAACGTGCTTTGGTGCGAAAAGTGCAAATCAATCCCAGAACAACAGAAAAGGACCTTGTGAAGATGCTGGAGGGAAAAAGGTATAAAATTATCTATATCCACAGTAAAACGAGTCCTATATCGACATAACCTGGAAAGGGCAGTGGCGTAACGTCGGCTGTAAAATAGGCCTTCGGTAACCTTACCTTTATACGGATATTACTCTCAACCTGTTTCTACTTATAGTTCTTAATTATCAATCAAGCAATTCAATAACTGAATAACAAACATCAATGAATATATCAAGTTTTTCTGTGCTAGTATTTTTCTTTGCGTCATAAAATGGGTAGCACTTAAATATATGTAGCGACGGCCTGCGCGTTGGAAAAAGTGGGAATTACTTGTTTCCGTTTATTTAGCTTCAGTAGCCTAACAATCAATCCATTTCATTCTCTGAATAATCAAGACCAATTTGTAGCCTATAATGATTTTAGAAATGATAACGACAAAGAGAGAACTTAAGATTGTTTAACAAGGATCAGGCAATAATCTGAATGCGTTAAAGAATGTAATTAATTTTAAGACGACACTAAAATTAGTCAAAGCGATTTAAACATTAGAAAGCATAAATTTAAAGAGGACAGCCTCTTAAGTGTCTCGAATCGTTGAGAGCAGTGCATAATACAGGCTAGAAATACTCATTTACGAAAATCTACGTTGAACATTTAAACATGGAGCATTTAAAAGTCAGAATCTTCGCATGAATAACACAACATCATAAATGTCGATATACAAAAATGCAACACAAGTTTATGTTGCACAGAACAATAATGCTATCTCAAAATAACTTGGTAGCCTAATAATTTACTTCTTGTTCTTGGTTATTGAGTGAATCATTATTATTTGATTTGACAATCAGGAAAAGTAAACGGAAACAGATTGAGAGTGATCATCTGTTAAAGGTAAGTTTACAGAAGGCCTAGTTCTACTCCCACGGTACGCCACTGCTGAAAGGCTGCTCAGCAAGGAAGAAGCCACTACTCCAAAACCACCATAAAAAAGCCAGACTACAGTTTGCAACTGCACATGGGGACAAATATCTTACTTTTTGGAGAAATGTCCTCTGGTCTGATGAAACAAAAATGTAACTGTTTGGCCATAATGACCATCGTTATGTTTGGAGGGAAAAAGGGTGAGGCTTGCAAGTCGAAGAACAACCGTGAAGCACGGGGGTGGCAGCATCATGTTGTGGGGGTGCTTTGCTGCAGGAGGGACTGGTGCACTTCATAAAATAGATGGCATCATGAGGAAGGAAAATTATGTGGATATATGAAGCAACATCTCAAGACATCAGCCAGGGAAGTTAAAGCTTGGTCGCAAATGGCTCTTCAAAATGGACAATGACCCAAAGCATACTTCCAAAGTTGTGGCAAAATGGCTTAAGGACAACAAAGTCAAGGTATTGGAGTGGCCATCACAAAGTCCTGACCTCAATCCAATCGAAAATTTGTGGGCAGAACTGAAAAAGCATGTGCGAGCAAGGAGGCCTACAAACCGGACTCAGTTACACAAGTTCTGTCAGGAGGAATGGGCCAAAATTCCAGCAACTTATTGTGAGAAGCTTGTGGAAGGCTACCTGAAATGTTTGACCCAAGTTAAATTTAAAGGCAATGCTACCAAATGCTAACAGAGTGTATGTAAACTTCTGAACCACTGGGAATGTGATGAAAGAATAATAGTAAATAAATCATTCTCTCTACTATTATTCTGACATCCCACATTCTAAAAATAAAGTTGTGATTCTAAGACCTAAGACAGGGAATGTTTACTAGGATTAAATGTCAGGAATTGTGAAAAACTGAGTTTCAATGGATTTGGCTAAGGTGTATGTAAACTTTCAACTTCAACTGTATCTCCACTTATTGGATATGAAGCACAACATAAGGAAGACAGACATAGCATATTAATATAGCATATACTAATATAGCAATTTAGGGCCATTTATTAAGGGTATAATGATGAATTATATTTTCCAAGTACTTGCTTAAAATCATAATGGAATTGTAATCAAAAATAATGAAACTAATAGGGTAACAACAACAACAAAAACGTTCATGGATTCTCTTTATTAAAAAGCAGCATCATCAAGGCATGTTTTGAGGGAGCTGAATCCGAGGTCTGGTTTCAGTTTGCTGTAGCAGCGTCAGCTGGTATTTGATATTTTGCCAGATGGATCTGCATCTCTGCCCTCTCCGTTTCATGGTTCAAGTGTCTCATAGGCATCTGAATCCCTCTGCTCTGGTTGTCTGGTGCGCTTGAACTTTTTCTTTCGAGGTGGCTCTTGCAGTGTTTCATTAGGGTCCAGCTTCTGGTTCCACAGGGGTACGACTTGTGCTGACCCCTGTTTCAACAGGTGCATTGACTCCCTATACCAGGACTCACCATCCAGTGGAATGCTTGGTATTCCATGTAAAAATAGCTAATTCTGACCACCAATGATATCAAGAACCACATCTGTATATTTTCCCTTATATGGTTTGTTGCCCGTCTGTGGGTTTTTGGCCTGGCTGTGGTCTCTGGTAGCTTGCAGTTTCAAATTCTTCCACCTCACCCAAACTTGCTCCACTGTCCTCTCCTGTCCAGACCCTGTGGCATTCACATTGTCTGCCATCGTCATCGATATTTCATCCCTTTACTTTAGCTGCTCCACCCTCACCATTAAAACCGAGCGGTAGGCAAGAGGCCTCTGCAAATGTGACAAAACAATTTATTAAAAAAAATAACTCTAAATCCACCCCTCCAGTTGGATCAAGGTAATCCAGATTTTTTGGATCAAACTGATCCCAATCCTATGTTTTTGTTTTGAACTACCCGTTTTGAAGATTTGATCCAGATTAAAGCCTGGATTTGATTTCCTGATCCAATCGAATATCAGTGATCCCAATCCTGTTTTTTGGTTTTGAACTACTCGGAATCCAAATCTGATCCAACTGGATAGAGATTCAGGGCTCTATCTTGGCGATCTTAGCACTTCGTCTAAGCGTATGGCGTTAAGTGCATTTAGGGCTTGTCCAAGTCCAGTTTTGCTATTTTAACGGCGTGTTTTTTGGGAGCTAAGCAGGGCGCAACGTGCAAATTGTAATGGGGCGTGACGTGTGAGGTAGGAGGAGCCAAACGCAGCAAGGGGATTCTTTAAGCCCTAAGGCCACTAAAGCGGGAAACCCCGCAGATAAGGGAGGAGACAAGACAAGGAACACACACACACCACAGCTACAGACCGGCTCACTGTTACACACCAATGAGTGGAAGCACAAACGCCTGGCCTCACAACAAGAAACCCAAACAAGGCGAAAGGGAACAAAGGACTACTACCCTATACTTCCACGAGCTAAGTAACCAATAAACGAGCCGGAAATAACAAACGCCCTGTCTCGGAAACGAGATGCATAAGAACAGGCGAGTAGCATAATGGCACGAATACACACCAACGTACCGAAGCTACGAACCGGCACACTGTAACACGCAATTGAGTAGAAGCAAACGCCTGATTTCACAGCAAGAAATCCAAACAAGGCGAAGGGGAACAAAGAACTGCTACCCCATGCTTCCACGTGCTAAGTCATTAAACAGCCAGCAATAATGAACGCCCTGCCTCAGTAATGAGGTGCAAGAATAGGTGAGTAGCACAAAAGGTACACATAAAACATATAACCAACAAACACTGAAAACTAATGCGAATTAGAATGCCAGGAGGCGAAAGGAACGGAGATCTAACGTTGCAAGGCTACTCTCAGACTCGCAGTCAAACGCAAACATGTCCACAACATCGCCCAATCTTCCCCACAGGAAGACATGCACCGAAAGACGAAACAGAACTACAGTTCCGAACAAAATCGTCAAACTCCATATAAGGATAAAAGGCACACAGGGACGAAAGGACAGCTGCACCGGAAATATCGGCTAACTGACTAACACGAGTATAGAGAATAAAAGCCCTGCCTCTTGGTAAAGAGGAATGTAACGAGAAGGCGAAGGTACAGAGATAACGTTCCGTGGCTAGTTTCATAAGCTCGCAGTCACATGCATAAATAAAGGGGTAAACTCCCGATCTCCCAGGAGGGAGAAACATTTTACAGGAGAGCCGACGGAGCACCGAAGTCCCATAACTTTACTAGCAGAATGACTAGCTTAAATAGAAAACACACGCCCTAGCCTCTCAGTAAAGGGAAATGTAACGAGGCGAGGGAACCAATAATTAAAGTTCCAAGGCTATGATGAGGCTCGCAGTCACACGCAAACATGTCCACAACATCGCCCAATCCTCCCCACAGGAAGACATGCACCGACAGACGAAACAGAACTACAGTTCCGAACAAAGTCGTCAAACTCCATATACGGATAAAGACACAAGTCATGCACCGACAGACGAAACAGAACTACAGTTCCAAACAAAATCGTCAAACTCCATATAAGGATAAAGGTACAACACATGCATCGACAGACGAAACAGAACTAAAGTTCCTAACAAAATCGTCAAACTCCATACACGGATAAAGGCACACAGGGGCGAGAGGACAGCTGCACCGGAATTATCGGCTATCTGACTAGCGCAAGCTCAAACACTAATACAAGCCCTGCCTCTCAGTATGAACAAATGAAACGTACCAAGGCTACTAACTGGCTCCCTGTAACACGGAAATGAGTAGAAGCTAAAACGCCAGGTCTCTCAGCAAGAAAACCAATCACAGGCGAAAATGGAACAAAGAACTGCTACTCTATACCTCTACGAGCTAAGTAACTAAAGAGCCAGCAAGAAATAAGCCCTGCCTCAGCAATGAGATGCAAAAGTAGGCGAGTAGCCCAAATGGTACGGATAACTCACAGCCAACAATACACCACAGTACAAAACAATAAACAAACACAATGAACAATTAATCTCGAAGCCCCGAATGAAGGAAACGGAAGGCTTATATAGCTCACCGGCATTACATTCCAGCTGTGAACGTTGATTAACTTACTCTGTGAAAAGAAGGGACGGAGCCAAAACTCCACCAACGGAGCAGCGCCCACGTGTGGCGACCGAGGAACACGACCGCAAGGAAAAAAGGTCATAAACCATGACACAAATGGGCTGAACCTAGTCTCTTCATTAATTATAGTTGTGTCTTGGGCGTGACATGCAATAAACCAATCAAAATGTCATATCCCATTCCCTTTAAAAGCCTGCTTTTCCACCTTGGTAGATTTCTTATATGATGGCGAAACAGACATGCTCGTGCGTGTTTAGTGCGATCAAGGAATAGGCTATATGGATCAATAGTAGCCTATGATCAATATTATTCGGACTAACCATTATGAGTTCCCGGTAATTCCTGACAGTGCTGTTTACAAAATATATGCGGTTAAATTTCGTTTAAAGCACCTGCAACAGCTGAGAATAAGCTACCAATGGCTTCCGTCTCACCTTAGAAAACGCCAAATTAGCCTGCTTGTTTAACGAATTTCGTATAATAACATAGCCTAAATAATGTTATTTTGCCTTAATGATGACACTAAATACAATAAAGCTGTCAGTGTTACGACCCCGGAAGTGGACTGGACCCAAATGAACGACTCGTAGACAGGAATGCCAAAACTCAATATTTATTTATGATCAGGGTAGTCCTGAGCATAGGGAGAAAGGCAAAAGGTGATTAGAGTTCCAAGCCAGAACTGGGTGAGCAGACAGACAACAGAGCGCGTTAGCTCAATAAATTATGCTTCGACCAAAACTCCTGAAGCATAGGGAGAACATTAATTTACAGACAGTCCAGGTATGATGATGCGGGAGCAGTGGGAGCAGGGGAAGCCAGGGAAGGTTATGGAGACAGACAACCGGGTTTGTTGGATCAGGGGATGAGCGGGAGCGGGAGCGGTAGAGCAGGACAGTGGAGCGGAGTCCAGGCAGGACGCAGGCGTGGCAGCAGGGCAGCGGCAGTGGCAGCACGGCAACAGCAGGACGGCAGCAGCGACAGCAGAGGCAGGAGCGACAGCACATCAGCAGCACCGCAACACTGGCTGTAAGCGGGCACCGCCGCAGGGTGGAATAGCAGAAGCCCAAGCTGCATGCACACACGTCAGGTGGGAGGCAGGAAAACCGCAACACAGGCAGGGATTACAGACGACTGCAGGCTGGCAGACTGAAGCAAAGTTAGTATAGCGAGACGAAACAATGAACAGCGGGTAGTGCTGTTCCAGACTGAGCAGACTTTGACTGGACAGGATAGCAGGGCGAATAAACGCCGGCACAAAAACAAGACTTTTAAAGTAGCACTAGACAGGGAACCAGACAGGACCAGAGGTTTCTGACAAAGAGCATTAACGAACTGGCACAGGACAGAAAACACTGGGTGACTAAATGCAAACATTAATTGGAATCAATTAGGAACCGCGTGCGAATGTATGCGAGAGTGATTGAACAAAGCGGAGAGTGTGGAATGCATGCGAAACGGGGGAATGGGATAGGCTGAGAAAGGAGTAATGAAACAGAGTGATACAAACGGGAAAACACACCCAACCTGCAGCAAGGGGGAAAACGGACAATGGAGAGACAAACACGACACAGGGGGAAAGGGAAAACACGGAGAAACAATAGGACGGGAGTGGAATGTTACAGTCAGGTTGGTAACCCATAGGTTCACGCATATTTTCCATTGTTTTATAATGTCCTGCTTATGGAAATGTGACCAACCTGTTTTACTCATAGCGTAGGCTAATGCTTTTAAACAATCCACTTTCCCAGGAAGACTGTGAAAAGTGTGATTTACAGCAGGGGAAACAGACCTGCTCATGCATGAAGTTAGAGCGCACATGCAGAGAATGGCATTAAAATTAATTGTGAATGAATTGTGTAACGTGCTGCAAATTTTTTTCGTTTCTAATTAGACGCTTAGTTCTCTTTAAAATCGTTTTGTTCAGTTATGGAATAACAGGTGAAATCAGCGGGGTTTTAATAAGCTGAGAGTATGGAAACCGTGTCACTGTCATTTTAAAAATATGAAGGACAAAGAATACGGTTCAAATTCAGTTAACATGGTGACATTTAACTCAGTTTTTTAACTGTATGCTATTGAAAAAAACCTTATGCAGAGCGAATCCGCTGTAGCCTTGGCTATTTGAAAAACAATAAATGCAATATTCACTGGACAAGGTTTTGAACTTTTTTCAGTCAAAACCATTCTATTTACTTACAGGCTGTAGGCCTAGAGAGCTGTATTGTAATGACATCTGAAGCACATTTTCAGAACTCAACATCTATTGCAGTGCACGAGTTTTCCATCATTGAAAATTCACACATTAGGCTTGATATGTCATCAGCAAATGGAAAGCCATTTTTAATGGATAGCCATTGTACCGTAACAGAAGATTGTCCCCCCAGAAGATTGCAGGAATTATTGGCAAATATAGGTAAGTCATAGCTTGATCCAGGATAATTGTGAATAGTCTATACATGTAACCTTACACGTACCATCGCACATCGCCTGGATGTTGATGGAGTGGGCTGAAAGCAATTTAATGTGGCATTTCCTTTCGCTGAGGGACAGGTATATGGTATTTGACCTATAGACCCTTTTATTATTATGCATTTTTTGATATAGCCTACACAATAATATTTCACATTGTAATCCTGATATTTTTAGTCATTATTTGCTTGTGCGCGCCCCTGTGTGTAACAGAAAGGAGGGTGCACACGCGTTATGAACACGCCTATGTAGGCGCACTTATATGCGCCGTTAAAATAACATGTAAACAACTGCGACATTACTTTAGATCAGGTTTGTGGTGGTTTTAGCGCAAGCGCTTTCTGCTGGCTCAAGATAGCAATAGGTCAAATTATCCTGGCCACTCCTCATCTTAAGACCAACACGCCCAGTTCACTTGTAATCGGCGCAAGAATACATGGTATTTAAACGACGTGAGCGCTAGGCGTTATAATGAGCCCAGCGCCAGGTGTAAGATAGCAAAGACACTTGCGTTTGGGTTAGCGCCACTTAGCGCCAGGTGTAAGATAGGGCCCTCAAAGTTTTAAACTACTGGGCCCAGATATCCAAGCATCACACACAATTTTAGTGATGCTGGGCGTTGTTGGCATTGACTGCCAGTGTTCACGAATGGAGCAGTTTACTTGGACTCATAATGGAAGCAGAGAAACTTGGGGTTTTCAAGTCCATTATTTTAATTATTATTATTAGACTCTATTATTATTATCATTAGCGCATAGGCCTAACTAGGAAAATAGACCACCCCATATCACGTGTACTCCCACAAAAAAAAAGACAAACATCTTCTGGCTTCCTGAAAATGTTGGAAAGATGGCAAAATATTCAACGCGGTGAACAACTTTAATTCAATGGTTTGGAAAAACTTTGCCTTTTACAATTAACTTTTTCAAACAGTGACTTAATAGAAAAATTATGATCTTGAATTTCATTTCCTTATCTACAATAAATTAATTCTACTGACAACATAGGCAATACATGCTAAATTTTATTAAAAACTGAATTATCACATCTGAACTGAATGGGAGCTAAATTTAACTGAATTGGAGCTGAATCTGATCACTGAATTTGTAAAGTATGTGTTCCCTGTCGAATCTTCTCAGAGGTAAAGATTCACACCCCTAATCATAACCCATTTGATTATCAGCATGTGTATATGCACACAAATAAATCTACAAATATTTGAACTAAGAGTAACTTTATTTGACATTTGTTCCCATATTAACATAAATACATATGCATTACATTCATTACACAGCTCAAATTCAATTATGCAATAACGTTTTTATTTTATATATTTTTTTGTTTTTGCATTGATCTTTGCACCAAGACTCACTTGCAACATTCTCATTTAAAAAAAAGAATATATAGTATATAGCCTATCAAGCTTTTTGTCTTCGGAACAGATATGTCATTGCTACACAAACAATTGAATTCAACGCATCAGCAAATGCGGATTATGATGATTTCGGAGTTCACATGTTAAGTTTTCTGGCGTAGTGGAAATGTTCTGCATATTATCACAGTTCATATTGGTATCAAGTCAGGCAGCCCTGCTGAACATTATTTAAACAGTAAGGCCTAATATTTTCAGACAGTTCTGAAATGTGGCATTCTAACTGGAAACATGACGCTACTAATACGTCTTCACAGCCAGTTCACGGTTTAAATAACAAATGGATTAACATCCCCAGGCTTCTGATGCAGGTGCGCAAATATAGCCCCGAAACGGCACGCGCCCAAATATTTCTTGTAGCCCATCATGAAGCGTTTGAGTGCGTACAAGTTATCCGTAATACATACTTTACCAGCATCAAAAGCACATTGGTGACATGCTGGTGGAAAATGGAAAAACAAAACCTAAAGCAGAAGCCACATTAAAACAAGGATGCCGGGCTGCAAGGACGTGGAGAGAACGGGGCATTCCACTTTCTCCTAAATTCGCCCTGAGAATATAAATCCAAAGAGAAACACTCGACTGACGCACCCTCTTCCTCTCCATCTCCTGTCAGCCGAAGTCGAAGACACAACGTAGCCAACCGTCTCGCACGAATTAAGGCAACAGCAGCACTTCAACCAAAGATTCTATAGACTACACTCTGTAGTATGAAATATATAAGAATAAATATCTATATAATCTGTACTTCAAGTCAAGGGAGCCAAGTAGTTTTACAGAACCCTCGGTTTTAGAAATTCCAGTACCGAACGCCACGTGACCAGGAACGCGAGGAAAAAGGCCTTTTGCACCGGCAAAAACGATAGCCTGCCTTGAACTGACATAGTGTGCAAATAATATTTACAAGTACAATCCGTCCCTTACAAAACAAAGGATCATTAAATCATTTCATGATTTTATATTTAAAAAAATTATTCAAGTGTTGCTAAATGTATTAAAATATATTTTAAAGTGCTTAAGAGTTAATCATATTGACATTTTTAAGTGATACACTGGATGTGCTATTCCGATATAGTGCTTTTATCACAGGATCACATATTTCTGCCCCGCCAGTGCACTAACCCATAAACGCCAACTCGTAAAAACTTTGGAAAATAGTTATGCAAATACTTTAACTTGAAAACTACTCATTCATGAAAGGGCCAGTTATATAACGCACGTTGCACTGAATCATGGATTACCTTTTTATACGAAAGTCGAATGCTGCAAATATAGCCTATTCTTTAAATATCTCCTAACGAGGCACCATAAAATAAATATCTGGTCACCATACAAAAATAAATTAGAGTAGCACTTATAGACCAGCCCAGTTGTTAGAGAAGACTGTTCAAACAGATAAGGCTTCTAATTTAATCGGAATTTTAAATGAAATTAAAAACAGAATAATCAGAGGTGGAACATTCGTCCGTTTAAATTAAAGTTAAATACCGCACTATGAACAAAACGGATGATTCTTTAAACAGGCGCAGTGGAGAATAGATTAGACAATGACAAAATAAAATGTTTCTCCAAAGAAAAGGTATCAAAACAAAATAGTAAAACCTGCATTAATGAAAAATAAATAAATCAATGAATATTAAGTATATATACAGTGAGCACCATAATTCATTGGACAGTGACACATTTTTAGTTATTTTGGTTCTGTACTCTAGCACTAAGTTTGAAAGGATACAATGACAATGAGGTTGAAGTGCTTTAATGTTTGGTGATTTTCATCCATATCGGATGAACCGTTTAGAAATTATAGAACCTTTTGTAGCCTACATAGTCCCCCCCCCCCCATTTTAGGGCACCATGACAGTTTAACATAATGTAGAATAAAGTAATAATTTTTTATATTTGGTCACATATCCTTTGCATGCCATGACGTCCTGATGTCTGTGACCCAACCATATCAAAAGACTCTTGATATCTTATTTTCTGGTACACCTACAAGCGATACTATAACCTCTGCATTTGAATGGATCTCTATGGGAATTGGGGGTGGGACTAGATTTAGCTGTAAATTACACTGGAACAGTAAGGAACACATGGTTGGCTAAATGGCTTTAAGTCATCAAGGGTCTGACGTATCAAGCAAGCCTTAAACCACCACTCTGCTGCCAAGATAGATATGGATGGATAACTTGAAGGGTTTCTTCTCCGGACTTATTTTTCCATAGAGTTCAATAGGAAAATTTGTCAGGAGAAACAACCCTTAAAGTGATCCATCCATATCTACTGCATATCTGGCGGCAGAAGGATGGTTTGAGGCTCGTTTGATACCTCAGACCCTTGATGACTTACAGACTTACAGCCATTTTGCCAACCATGTGGTATCACTTGTAGGTATACCAGAAAATAAGATATCAAGAGTCTTTTGATGTTGTTGGGTCACAGACATCAGGAAGTCACGGCATGCAAAAGATATCTGACCAAATATTAAAAATGATTAATTTATTCTATATATAAATGCAGGGGTGCCAAGAATCGTGGCACACATGGTTTTGTTAAAAATAATTATTTCTTGATGAGGGATTTTTTTTCTCATAATAAATTTACTTCAATTACGGGTTGGATTTTTCTAATTTTTAAAGTGTGACATTAAGCTAATTCACCAAATGGTTCACCATTTTTACTCATCTTTACCAGGGGTGCCAATAATAGTGGAGGGCACTGTACATACACTTTAAAAAAAACAACATAAAAACGGCAGCAATGTTGCCAGTGGAAAAAAAAAAAAAAAAAAAAAATTCTAATGAAGGGGGAAAACTGTATGAATCCTGAATCTGTATGAATTTGAGTATTTATCTATTCAATACAGTCAAGCCGGAAAGTCTGCACACCCCTTTCACCTTCTCCACGTTTTATTACGTTACAGACATATTCGACAATAGATTGAGTTCATTTTTTGTCTCAAAATTCTACACAAAATAGCCCATAATAACAAAGTGAAAACAGGTTTTTAGACATTTGTGCTAATTTATAAAAAATCTAAGTCTAAGTCATGGCATGCAAAGGATATGTGACCAAATATAAAAAAATTATTACTTTATTCTACATTATGTTGAACTGTCCAAAATGGTGTGTGGGGGGGGGGGGGGGGCTATGTACAAAAGGTTCTAAATTTCTAAATGGTTCATCCGATATGGATGAAAATACCCTCAAAGTAAAGCCGACTGCATTTCAAAGTCAAAGTGCTAGAGTGTAGAACCAAAATAACAAAAAATGTGTCACCGTCCAATGAATGTGTCACCTTCCAGTGCTCACTGTATATATATTTACAGTCAAGCCGGAAAGTCTGCACACCCCTTTCACCTTCTCCACGTTTTATTATGTTACAGACGTATACTACAATAGATTGAGTTCATTTTTTGCCTCAAACATCTACACACAATAGCCAATAATGATGAAGTGAAAACAGGTTTTTAGAAAATATGCTATTTTATTTTACTGACAAAAATAGGTTATTTAGGGGTTACCTGTACACACCCTTAGTCTAATACTTGGTTGCTGCACCTTTGGCAGCGATTACAGCTTCAAGGCATCTTAGGAAAGAAGCTACGAGCTTGGCACACTTGTTTCTGGACATTTTTGCCCATTCCTCTTGGCATATCCTTGCAAGCTCCGTCAGGTTGGATGGGGAGCGTTGATACACAGCCATTTTCAGCTCTTTCCACAGATGTTCAATTGTATTCAGGTCTGGGCTCTGGCTGGGCCACTCAAGGACATGCACAGACTTTCTCCGAAGCCACTCCTTTGTTCTCTTGGCTGTGTGCTTCGGGTCGTTGTCATGTTGGAAGGTAAACCTTCGGCCCAGTCTGAGGTCCAGAGCGCTCTGGAGCAGGTTTTCTTCAAGGATCTCGGTGTACTTAGCTGCATTCATCTTTCCCTCTATCAGGACTAGTCGCCCCGTTTCCGCTGCTGAAAAACATCCCCACATCATGATGCTGCCACCACCATGCTTCACTGTAGGGATGGTATTAGCCAGGTGATGAGCGGTGCCTGTTTTCCTCCAGACGTGACGCTTGGTATTCAGGCCAAAAAGTTCAATTTTGGTTTCATCAGACCAGAGAATCTTGATTCTTGAGTCCTCTAGGTGCCTTTTGGCAAACTCCAAGCGGGCTGTGATGTGCCTTTTACTAAGGAGGCTTCCGTCTGGCCACTCTACCATAAAGGCCTGATTGGTGGAGTGCTGCCTGGATGGTTGATCTTCTGAAAGGTTCTCCCATCTCCACAAGGATACGCTGGAGCTCTGTCAGAGTGACCCTTGGGTTCCTGCTCACCTCCCTGGCCAATGCCCGTCTTCCCCGATTGCTCAGTTTGGCCGGGCGGCCAGGTCTAGGAAGATTCTTGTTGGTTCCAAACTTTTTCCATTTACGAATGATGGTGGCCACTGTGCTCTTTGGGACCTGTAAAGCTGCAGAGATTTTTCCGTAACCTACTCCAGATCTATGCCTTGACACAATCCTGTTTCTGAGGTCTGCAGATAATTCCTTTGACCCCATGGCTTGGAGTTTGCTCTGACATGCAGTCAACTGTGGGACCTTATATAGGCAGGTGTTGGCAATCCCCAATCATGTCCAGTCTCTGGAATAGCCTCCCTATTCACATAAGGTCTGCACAGACCCTTACAATTTTTAAGTTGCTCCTGAAGACTCACCTCTTCTCATTGGCGTTCAATTTGAGTTGAGCTTGGCATCTCTTACTGTGTCCCTATTCTCTTATGATGGTTATTGTTTTATTGTTATTTACTGATTGTGCTTTTATTATGTAACCTGTGCAGCACTTTGTCAACGATGGTTGTTTAAATGTGCTATATAAATAAATTTGACTTGACTTGACTTGACTTGAATTTATCACAGGTGGACTCCAATTAAGTTGTAGAAACATCTCAAGCAGTATCAGTGGAAACAAAATGCACCTCAGCTCACTTTTGTCATATGAAAGGGTGTGCACACTTGTGTACATATGATATTTTACATTTTGATTTTTAATAAATTAGCACAAATGTCTAAAAACCTGTTTTCACTTTGTCATTATGGGCTATTTTGTGTAGAATTTTGAGACAAAAAATGAACTCAATCTATTGTAGAATATGTCTGTAACGTAATAAAATGTGGAGAAGGTGAAAGGGGTGTGCAGACTTTCCGGCTTGACTGTATATGGGTCATTCCATATAAAATTAATCAATGCTTCCCACCTGAACCCATCAGAATCACCAGATTTTTTGTAATCGACTATAATCGATTTAATGAAGCTCTGCAAAATTTTAACTTTCTACTGAAGGAGTGTGGGAAATTACCAAACTGAGACTTCTTTCCTGGTCGAGCTAGCTGCAACGCAGCTGCGTTCTTTATTTATAAACCTCATTCAACCCCAAAGAACACGTCATAGAAGTTACCGTCTATGACATAGCCGCGTTGACAGTAGGAGGTGAATTATATATGTCCCAGAGGTAGCCGCCACACTACTATGAATATCTTACGAGTTATGGCCCCTTGAAGTACCTAGGGGTAGTAAAATTCTGGCTCTCTTTATTTTGCATTAAATTTTCAATTTTTACCTAAAGGTATTAGCCAAATTAAAATTTCAGGGCTCGAATTTACATTGCATTTCTGTTCAAAACTGCAATCAGATCTATTTTACATGCATAACACTTCTCACAATCTCAAGCCAAAACAACCTACAACCAACCACCAAATATCACGGAATATATGATAGTATCAATGTTCAAACTGTGCCCGTTTAATGTCTGTGGCCTAGACTAATACAAACAGGCATTGGTAGCATGTACATATAATCTGTTTTCTGAGAATTCATCACAGAAATCTCGAAAAATGCATTTTTGTACTTTCTTTGAAGGTTCATATCACCATGTGGGATAGGTGGTTGGTGAAAACAGATATTGTACCACATGAAAGTCTCATTTTTCCCTAAATTTTGATACCAGGCTCAACCTCTAGCCATGATTCCTTTATTTCAAAATAAATTTCAAACATAGGCATATTTTGACGCTAACAAAATATTTAGGGCAGTGAAATTGACAAACAACATTGGTATACACGTTTTATAGAAAGTACTAGAAGTACAACTGACAATGTATACTAATAATTATGATGAAGATATAACATTTCCCGAATTGATTGATTTCATATGGAATGACCCATATATATAATGTTGTGCAAAAAAGCAACAATTGAGAAGCCCTCGTCTCATTACGGATTGTTTTGGTTGTACGTAGCAATGGTTTCTTTGTCACACCCACTGCAGCGTGACGGACTCTGCCCCCTGCAGGACTGTATGAACACTGCAGCATCAGAGGCAAGAGCACTCACTCCGATGTTCCATACTGGTGGAAGCTGGCAGCTCAGCGCAGCACCACTCCGCAGCCATGAACGGAGCACACAGGCGGCTGAACACACATCGTCCTAGGTCCCTTGCTGCGTGACACTCGACGCAAAGACCATCAGAACGGCCATTTGATGAAGTGGATACCAGCTTTGAGGATTATAGCTTTTGGAAAGAGGGAGGGAGGGGTTGAATGAATTAAAAGCCAACTAAGGCACTACTCTGAAGCTCCTCTCTTAAACATAAAAAAAAAAAAACTAATGACAATAATAAAAATAACAATAATAATAATGTAAAATGAAATGGTGATGAGAAGCATTTGTCCTCTTGTCCCTGCCTACAGTTGCAGTCAGAGATTAGTTTCAGTCTTTGTTCAATTTTTGTTCACTAGTGCACTCCTCTACCCCTGTTCTCACTTCAGCCTTCAAACATTCACAGAATGAGATGATTGTGCAAAAATCCACAGGCATCTCAGCTGCGCCCTGAGATTTGCCCCCTCCTCCGCTATGCCCCCCCCTCCCCCACCAACAGTCTACTGTCCTTTTGTTTTTGGTCACTGTGGAACCATTCCTCTCTTCTCACCGCGACTGCACCCCCAGACTGGATTTGAGGTGCTCATAGACCACATAGCTGATGCTGACAGCTGGGATGACCTTCATGAAGTTGGGAGCCAGGCCCCTGTAGAGCCCCATGGGCCCCTCCGTTTGGACAATGTGTCTGAAGAGCCCCGACATAGACATCTGGGGGCTGCCCTCGAGGGTGGCTAAGGGGGGCACAGACAGAGTGGGTGTTAGAATCAAGCTGGGGGCAGAGTCTTGCTTTGACCAGGGTAGAGGGTGGGGTTTAGGGTGTTTCCTGGGCAGAGTTTAAAGGGGACATGAAGCACTCGGTAAAGTGGCTCTGGTTCGTTAGCTTTTTACCTTAAATTAGATATGACCCTGCGTTCAAATCTCAAACCGACCCGTATTTGCTGGAAAAATAAGTTGAAATTCGCTTTTTTTTCCACTAGGGCGCAGCCATGTTGGACCAACTGTGGTCATGATGTCACTAGGTTGGTTGGACTCTGCTGCTCAATGTATTGCTATGGGAAAATAGCTGACTTTCAGTGAGCTCAACAGTGTATCGTGAGGAAAAAGTAAAACAAAAAACGCACAGGCAGTCTTTTTCTATTGCCCCAAGATGCTCAAATGAGTATTACCGAACAAAACGTCATTTAGAACTTAATTTCCATGAACATACTAATGCTGTGGCCAGCCGGCAACATTGCAGTGTTTCCCTTATATGCACCTATATGACCGCCGCTGCTGAATTATTATTTTTTTGAAACTTTTGTAAACAAAACAATCCACTCTCTCCCCTTCAAAATGCTGGAGTAAACGGCCTTGTAAACATTTTAGAGTAACGTAAAAACTTTTTAAACGTAAAGCGCTTTCATGGAAAAGTTGCTGTCATAAACTCATTTGAAATGCGATTGTGTCCAAACTTTGTCAGCAAAGCCAACTTTCAGCAACGTCATATATGGCTGTCAAATGCTCGTATTATCTCTTTAGAAACTATTTTAGCTATTTTGCGCTACGGACGCTTCATATCCAGCTCAATTCACACACTTGCGGGTAAAGCATATAAACGAGAAACTTTGCGCTTACCTAAGTGTAGGCCTACTATATGATAATGTCAGCACAACGATTATAACAACAAACACAGGGTAGATGTCAACAAGCAAGCAATGTTGATCACGGATTCAGGATTATCATTCGCCGAAGGGAAGACAGTCCTGCGACTTCACGTGAGTATCGAACAGTAACGTTAGCTACAGCAAACGCAATCACTTGATAGGAATACGCAAGTAAACACATATCTGAAATAAACAACATTTGCAAGATTCACGATACTTTTCGTTTCGGTAAAAGTATTCCACTATGCGCGAGAGTATTCTAGGGATGCGTCATCTTCACCGCATCTATACTCGGAAGTTAAAGGGTAAGTTCGCTATTTTGGACCTTGGACCCTATTTGCGGTCCGTCTTCCATGAACCTGACCCATGAAGTCCATTTTTTCGCTGATCGGTACAGTATTGAGTTCGCTACAGATTTCCTGTAGGCTCTCACTGGGCTACAATAGAAGTCAACGGGGCAATTAGAAATGTTATGGAAAAAACAACGATAAATGTGCTTTTATAGCTCAGTGTGTATTCTTACGGTCTCAGTATGCTCTCCTGTGAAATGTAGGCTATCGCAAACGCAAACCGAACGTTGAAACAACAGTTCCATTTGAAACAGAACTATTTCTCCGACCGCACTACCTCGCACTGACTTCGGATAACATTACCTGCGCAACTTCAGCCTCTCTCTCTTCTCTTGCTCTCTTATCATCCATCTCTTGTAGTTCCGTGTCCGTGTATTCTGGCTCAAATCTGTAGCCAGTAACGTCAAAGTCAAAATCGAATTCTTCGTCTTCGTAATCATTATAGTCATCCATCACCCAAGTTTTTTTGTGGAAATTGTAGCCTACGTTGCTGCAGGTAAACAAACGCAGACTGCTCAACTAGATAGTTTCGTAAACGGCCGGCACACCTTCCCGCTCCCCTACCCCGTCACATAGTACTCCGCGGGAGCAGCGAAAACAAGCAACAGAGAAATGCTTACTTTCAAGCCATGCCAAGCACGTAAAAATGTTCGGATCGAGATACATTTCACAGGAGAGCATACTGAGACCGGTAACAATACACCCTGAGCTTCCCGTCTCATTTATTGTACATGAAAGCACATTTATCGAACATTTCTAATTGCCCCGTTGACTTCTATTGTAGCCCGGTGAGAGCCTACAGGAAATCTGTAGCGAACTCAATACTGGACCGATCAGCGAAAAAATGGACTTCATGGGTCAGGTTCATGGAAGACGGACCGCAAATAGGGTCCAAGGTCCAAAATAGCGAACTTACCCTTTAACCATGCTGCTGCACAGTGGCGTATCGTGGGATCTCGGATCATGTAAAACGTCTGTCACCGTAGCCTAGCCTAGCCTACCTTTAAACAGATGAAACTCTCAACCTGTTTACATTAATTATCAGTCAAGCAATTGATTTACTGAATAACAAATATCAATAAATACTGCAAGTTTTGTGACGCATATTTCTGTGTCAGAAAAACGTGTAGCATGTAGGTCAGCCCGTGCGCTTAGAATAATGCATTTAAACCGAAAATATTCTCAAACCTGTTTCCGTTTATTTTGCTTGCTTATGTCAATCAAACAAATTCCCTGAATAATCAATTATGTAGCCTATAGGCTAATTATTAACAAATGACAATGACAAAGAGATAACTAACGTGACGTGAGATTGTTTAATACAATAATTCTGAATAATTAACTGCCAAAAATCCCAACGCTTTCTCTGAGTTGCACGTTAGCATTGCGTTTTCTCCTCATCACCTTAAAGAATGTAATTAATTTAAGACGGCACTCGATTTAGTAAAAACGAATTAAACTTTAGAAAGCATACATTTAAAAAGGAAAACCTCTTCTGGAACCAGTGTTGAGCGCAATGCATGCTTTCAAGCTAGAAAAACGAATTTACCCAAAATATGTGCCACTGATAACTTCGCATGACGTAGGCTATTAACGCATTTTGCGTCAGCACAAATGTGAACATAGTAAAATGCTGCACATGTTTATTTATCTATTCGTCTTGGTTATTGCGAAATTCAATTGTTAGGCTAACAGGCAGCCTCCTGAAAAATATTGAGACGAGTAGCCTAATAATCCGTTTAAAAGCAAGATTAACTACAGAGAACCTGGTAGGGACTACATCCCACATTATACGCTAGCTACTCTGTTGCTGCATAACGCAATTTGCTAAACTATGAAATACAAAATAGCAAACTACTACATTAACCTGTATTTATTAGCCTATAGCCTATACACCATCTTTTCCATTCTGAATGTGCTTTTAATGTATAATACCGCGATAAACATTAACGTGATTATCACTGAACAGGACGTTCGATGTGAATTGTGGGTAATATTAGCTTGCCGAGTCTGCTCTTTTGCAGACTCGCTCCCTTGAGAAAAGTTGAGGGTGGAGGGGCTATGTCACAAACTTCACTTGGCTTTCTAACGGATTGGACTGACACTTTAAAATGGAGACTGAGGGTACATCCTGGTCTCAAAAGGGATTCCCCCAAGTGAAGTTTGCAAGTGAAGTTTACAAGGGTGGAACAAAAACTGGATTGGGACGCAGCCTATAAATCGTGTCTCGAGGGCCACCGGGACACGCGAAAGCTGTCAATCTCAAAGACAACTTTGACAGATTCCCTCAGAGATATTACATATTCTTTGGATTCCCTTAAAGAAACGTCATATGTTATTTTATCATTTAAAATGTCATTACATTTAAGTAAATTAACATGTTTGATAATACAACAGTGTGGTGATGCAAGTTAATTCTGGAAAAAAAGGACAGACAAATAATTGGAAGAATGAATGACAGCTAGCTAGCCGCTAGCCAACACCCAGTGGACGTAAACGGTCACCCAGTGGGTGATATGGGTCACAGTCATTTAGCAGTCTAGCTAATGATATAGGCCTACATGAAGCAAGTTGTGTAACATTGACACATCTTGCTTCATGTTAATGGACAGTGCTAGCTAGCAAATGCAGCTGTTCTGGCGAGAGAAGGCCATAGATGTACAACATGTTTAAGTGCTGGACTGCGTTCGGATCCAAAATTAATGCTTTCTTACTGTTGTTCCCTTCCCTTGCATCAATGTGGATTCCCTTGAATCAAGGGAAGGGAATGACAGGAAGAAAGAATTAAATTTGGATCTGAACGCAGCCCTGTAGTCATGGGCGTAGGATTATGGGGGGACGTTTCCCCCACCAATGTTTGGAAAGATGTTTGTCGAATTGTCCCCCCCCCCCAATCCCTGATCCCTCTCCCATGTAAAGCTTACAGTCAATAAAGGCTGCAACAACGGAAAAAAAAAAAAAAAGACTTCAGTTTATGCGGAAAAATATGTAACGCCCGTAAACATAGTATGAATTATCGACCCACCCCTCGCTACTTCAAACAGTAGCAATGGTTTATCTCATGGCCACGACAAGTTTCAGTTTATGAAAGTACAAATGGGATATAGTCAACAATTAGAGGTGATTGCTCAAGCCGGTAATACTATGGACTTCAATTCCCATAACCCAGTGTTTTAGCCAGTGTTTTGTGTAACGTTATGGATATGTTATAATCAGGTTGGTTGTAATGGAGAAGTCAGACCACAAAAAAAGACGAGAAACCTTCACGGAGTATGAAATCGAGACGCTCGTTACGGGGGTAGAGCAGATGGTTTGTTTGGTGTATAGGCGGCCTTTGCTACGTTTCACCAGAAACGGTCCACACAGTGAATAAAAAAACCGCCGACCCAGAAGTTTACCCATTCAGGTAGGCTAGGCCCAGGGGTTCCCAAACCGGTCCTGGGGGCCCCCCTGTGTATGCTGGTTTTTGTTGCAACCACAGTTGCAATCCATTTTAACAAGCTGTTAATTCTTCTTAATTAGGTGCTTATCATGTTTAGAGGAATTATTTACTCTCTTAAGCCACATTATATCAGAAATAGCTATGGATGCCATGTAGAATAAACACCCCATGTTCACATTGTGCTTATTGTGCTATATTATTTAAAATAGATAAGAAAATAATTTAACAGTTCCATTTAAAGACTGATTTGAATCAATAAGCTCCTAATTGGTGAAAGTGTGGACACATGGCCACTAAAACTAATCATTTGATAGATAACGAAGAATTCAAACACAAAGAAAATGACAAGGAGCCAACCTGCATTGTGTTAATAAGATTAAAGAAAAAATTATGAGTTAAACAGATGTGTTCAACAACCTAATTAGGAGCCTATTGATTCACTTCACTCTTTAATTTGATTAGTTAAAACACATAATTTTGTTACCTCTTTTAATGTAATTGTTGCAATATAGCACAATAAGCACAAAGTGAACATGGGGAGTTTATTCTACATGGCATGCATAGCTATTTCTGACATAATGTGGCTTAAGAGGGTGAATAATTCCTCTAAACATGAATAGCACCTAATTAAGATAAATTAACAGCTTGTTAAATTCTGGGATTGCAACTGTGGTTGCAACGAAAACCAGCATACACAGGGGGTCCCCCAGGACCGGTTTGGGAACCCCTGGGCTAGGCTACTGTAGGCGCTGTTCCTAACCTAGCTAACTACTCATTTTTTTACAGTCTATGCCTTATATATACGTAAAAAAAATGTTTTTTCATAACAACAAGCAATGTATTACAGCTGCGAGTGCGATAACGTTAGGTAGCACTGTGGAAATGTCGACGTTGCTGGACAATTGAATAGAGAATTTCTTCAGGGTTCATCAGAAAACAGTTGTAGCTTCTTAAATGTAGGCTATTTGGTTCCTTAAAATGTTTATTTTATTTCCCTGCAGTGCAACATGAGAGGCTGATGTATTCGTAAGACACTGTAATTAGCCTAATTTAGAAGTTCAGAGAAATGTGAATACCATAATTGGGATGTCGACGACTACCACTAAAGGCAGTGGTTCATAAATTCGGTCCTGGGGCCCCCTGCATATGCTGGTTTTCGTTCCAACCGCAATTGCAATCCCAGAATTTGAACAGGTTGTTGATTTTTCTTAATTAGGTGTTTTTCATGTTTAGAGGGATTATTTCCTTTCTGAAGCCACATTATGTTAGCAATAGCAATGCATGTCATGAATAATAGAAGTCAAATATTCACATTGTGCTATATTGCAAACAATTACAAAAAGAGAGGTAAAAATGTTTTAACTGATCAAATTAAAGACTGAGGTGAATCAATAGGCTTCTAATTGGTGAACTTGTGGACACATTGGCAACTAAAACTAGAGACTTAAATAATGAACAATTCAAAAGACAAAGCAAATGATAATGAGCCAAACCAGCATTTTGTTAATAAGTTTAAGGGAAAAATGAAGGAACTTAAAACACAAGTGTTCAACTACTGAATTAGGAGCCTATTGATTCACCTCAGTCTTAAATTGATCAGTTTAAAAAAAAATGTTACCTTATTGTTTGCAAGATAGCACTGTAAGCACAATATGAACATGGCATAGTCTTCATGGTATGCAACTATTTCTGACATAATTTAAGAGGGTAAATAATCCCTCTAAACATGAAAAAACACCTAATTAAGAAAAATGAACAGCTTGTTAAAATTTTGGGATTGCAATTGTGGTTGGAACGGAAACCAGCATATACAGGGAGCCCCCAGGACCGAGTTTGAGAACCACAGAGTTTAAAATGTTATAAACTTATCTTATCCACTAATGTACTGATTAGCCTACCATGGCTTTAGATTTATATGAAAGCATCTCAAATCTCGCCTAGTGCTTTGGAAAATAAATAAATAAATAAAACTTCTCCAAAATGTTCATAAATAAAACATTTTATTTTAGGAAATGCCCTGGGTGAGGTTGTGTAGAAATGCAGGAAATTAGTTTTAAAAGGCTCAATCTTTGTGGGGGAGGACCCCCAGACCCCCCGATACTTCGTATTGCTTTGCTCACGGGAATGGTTGAGGGCCTCGGTCAATAGTCATGGTTCACTACTGTTGGATGGTATATTATTAGTGTCCCCCTCCATTATCATCACAAGAGCATTTACTGTTTGTGGTCCCCCCCAATGTTCAGATGAAACCTACGCCCCTGCCTGTAGTTGTCCTTGTACTGTATGTACTTAGGCCTCGAGAGCCCTTCTGGTGCCGGCAGACGCATAGAAACCTCCCGGCAGGGCACGCTTTGTGAGCGCACAAAAATTTATTATAGGAATTTTATTTTATTTTATATATATATATATGTATATAAGGGCTTCACCTCCGCTGCTACAACTCCATCCTAGGGAAACACTGCATTGCCTTGATATATTAGTTAACAGTCTGCAAATATATACCTACCTCGACCTAGCATCACAAGCTAACACTTATTTTATATAGGCAATATTAGCTAGACAAGACTTTAGCTCCCAAACCGTTTATCAAGGCAATGCAGCGGCGCTGCAGTTGCCGGCTCATCAGGCCACAGCATTAGTAGCGGTCAGAAGCAGTTTGTGGAAATTAAGTTTTAAATTACGTTTTGTTCGGTAATACTCATTTGAGCATCTCGGGACCAAGCACGGATTAAGAACACGGAGGCCCATGGGCCGACACACAGTGAAGCCCCCCCCCCCCAATCGAATTAACACTCGCAATTTACAAGTCCGTTTGGCAACAATCACACACTCTCTCTCTCTCTCTCTCTCTCACACACACACACACACACACACACACACGCACGCGTGCCAGATGACTGGTGCACAAACACATAGTAGCCTATTAGGTGGCTACAGTGCATATAGAAATAGTTTCACTAAGCACCTGTATTGTATATTTAATACAGGATTTACTTGGTAAAATTAGGCTTAATTAGCCGCACGGGAAAAGCAAAGGTTTACTCAAAAACAGGCTCTATACACAGTGAATCACTTACTACCACTTCTGATTTAGTGTTTTTCTCTCTCTGATAAAGCTGCATTTTCCATCCAAAACCATAAGTTCGTCACCTCTGTCAAACTTGAATTACGACCAACTGGCAGCTGCCACCAAGTCCCACACTGAAACTCTAACGTTATACACGCGGCCCGACACAGCTACTACGCTTATTGACAAACTGTTGCGCTACTTATTAAACCAGCAATAAACATTAAATGCGGTAAAAGAGTGAGCTGTCTTACCTTAAAACATGTGTTTTTTCCTCGCCTTCCTCTGGGCAAAAGCGTCCACCACGTCATTAATATCCAGGCCTCTGACCAAAATCTGACTCAATTGCCATCAGTGACAAGGAGCTGAGGCGCCTCTGAGTCATCTTGGTTCGTAGTTCATTCTTTATACGTCCCAGTTTCGAAAACGAGCGCTCTCCCTCACAATTTGTGACTGGCAACGTAAGAAAAATGCGCACAGCAACATACACGTTCGGGAAAACGGACTGAAGTCCCAGGTCCAAGATTGTCCTCAGCATCTTTGGGCACGAAAAGTCCCCGTCTAAAATAAAGGATCTGAATTGGACCAGTTCAATGCCAAGGTTATGGTCCAGATCAGCTGGGTAGGCGGATGAAAGCACCTTTGAACGTGCTACTATATCACTGTGTTGTGTCTCATTGTCCATGAACAAAGCCCCAAACAGGTCAGTCAGGTGCTTGTAAGCTCCAAGACGATGGTCTAAAGAGCTCACCAAGTTGTCAATGATGACATAAAAAGTCTCAATTTTAAACCGGGCCCTCCCGGCCAGAGCCACGTCTTCCTCTGTGCTTTTGTCCGCGAAGGTTTTCCGTTTTCTTGTGCGCCTGTTGTCATGTTTATAGGATTTGCTCACACCTGGTACGGCTAGTGCCACATTTTCAAAACTGTCAAAAGCATCTCTCTGCGCCAGGACAAATGCGCGCAGTGACTGAAGGAGTCTCACTGCAGTCAGCAAATTAACATCGCTTTTCTGTAATAGTGAACTAGTGACATTGAATCGCTCCAGGATGACATTCCAAAAATTTGCCATAAATTTATGTCCAGCTTAGTGCGTAATGCCAGCGCTTAATTTCTTGTGTCCCTTTTTTCGGTTTCTGAGTCTGACATGTCGCTTAAAGCCTGCTTGATATTAACATAATTTTGCCATAGCGCATTTGTAGAGTCTGCTCTGGCACTCCACCGTGTGCTTGACAAAGATTTGAAAGTGAGGTCAATTCTAATATTACTGTTGCGAAATATCTTTCCCCATCTATGGGTAGACGAAGAACAAAAGCTATATAAAGACTGTAAGGTGTTGAAATAACTTCCAGCCTCTGGACAGCACTCTACTGTATGTACTCCCACCAAATTTAAAGAGTGAGCTGCACAGGGGACGTAGTGTATAAGTGGGTTCTTCTGCTTAAGATGGGCTTGAAGGCCTTGATATTTGCCCAACATGTTTGACGCATTATCGTAAGATTGACCCCTGCAGTTTGCCAGATCTAGCCCAAGGCCATCAACCATTGAAATTACTGTCTCTGCTAAACTTTCACCTGTATGACTTTCAATCGCCTGGAAAGCGAGGAAACGCTCAGTAACAGCACCATCCTTATTAATAAATTGGAATATAAAGGTTAACTGATCGACGTGTGAAAGATCTGGCGTGGAATCAACTGTCACTGAAAAATATTTCGCACCACGCAGCTCATTTGCGACTGTTTGCTTTATCTTTTCACCCATTAAATCTATAAATTCCTGACATGTAGTCGACAACAAATAAGATACCCTGCCCCTGCCTTTCTGTCCGTAGTTCTCAAGGTGCCCAGCCAAAAATGGGTCGAATTGAGCTATCAGTTCAAGGATACCTAGAAAATTTCCATTGTGGGGAGAATGCAATAATTAATCATCCCCCGAAAAGGCAGCCCTCACTCAGCAAGAAATTTAATAACTGTCACCACTTTCCTGAGTACTTCTTGCCAGTAACGTTTCTCCTCATTAACTTGTTTTTCAAAGCCAGAGTTAACGGTCTCGATTCCCTTAGACCTTTTAAGGAGAGCAAACATACATGACCTGTGTTCCTCACTCCTCTCATGGCCACTAAGACGTTCGGGGTTCTTCCAATCACAAAATCCGTCCACAAATTGGTTGGACTTAGTAGACAGTAATTTGCAGGCGAAACAATATATGTTTCCTGTTCTTGGTGAGTAAATTAACCAGTCTCTACCCACTGTTTGACCATTTGGCAACCGGGAAACCAGCATATCATTAGACAAGGATCTCGCCTTGCCCCCTATGAGTCTGTCCCTGGCTGAGGCAGAGTAATTACATCTGCGGTTGTGGAAAGAGGCGGCTCCTCTATCAATAAGTATTGTTTTTATGCGGTCGCTAGATGCATCACCCCACAAGGCAGGGTCGGTTACGGTGAAGACCCAACTCTCCAATTCCTCCTTTGGCTCTTGCTGGCCCTCACCACTTTGGACCTCCGGTTGCTCCGCCTCCACCTCGTCCTCTCTTATGCTGTCGAGACTATCATCCTCCTCAGTTTCCCTGTCTCTGCCGCGGTCGTTGCTGGAACCTGCCATTGTCACAAAACATTTTTCCTCAATTTGTGCTAAGTGGAATGCACTACAAGGCTTTTTGAGTCTTCTTCGTAGCATATATTATGCATAATAAATAACCTAACTTTAGGGATGGGAGCGTCAGGTAGCCGGTTAACTACAAAGCTAACTTTCGTTAATGGCAATTCTATTAATTCCCGAGTAACTAACACAAACAGTACTGTATCTTGGGTAACCTATACAGGCAGGGTTAGCTAGCTAGCTACGTCCTCCTCGTTCACAGCCACCGGCATTGCACTAGAACTAGCCACAGCTTGGCTGCTAAGTTCACTATCGAGCTGGCTGGCAGTGCCTACATCCACTGCAGCAGGTTTAAATTAATTTGAAATTGTGGGAATAGCCGCCAGCATTGCAGACTCTTTTATTTCCTTTTCTTTCTTTTGCTTTCTTTTTTTTGCCCCACTGCTCCCCCGTCTATCCATTTTGATTTTTCCTATTTGTTTTTTTACCAAACCCAGACGCTATTCTACACAAAGCTAACTAACGCTAACTTCAGTAAAAGCCGGCGATGATGTACCCTCATCATGATTGGTCCAATTAAATCACCCTATAAAAATGAAAGCCAATAATATAACACATACGTATTTTTTTTAAACTTAACCGTTAAACTCAGTGGATCAGAGGGGGAAAAAACGAGAAAGTGGGATGCGCTAGCTAGTTGCACAGGCAGTTGATTCCTTGGAGGCGGGAGGCGGTTTCTCAGCGGGAGTTACGCTGCGTGTATTCAACTGTCTATTTGTGAGAGCAAGTGACGGGACGGGGCCCTTTGGGCTCAAGGGCCCATGGGCAACGGCCCAATCGGCCCGGTTCAAGATCCGTGCTTGCTCGGGAAAAAGACCGCCTGTGCGTTTTTGTTTTATTTTTTCCTCACGATACATCATTGAGCTCACTGAAAGTCAGCTATTTTACCATAGGAATACATTGAACAGCAGAGTACAACCAACCTAGTGACGTCACGACCGCAGTTGGTCCAAGATGGCTGCGCCCCTAGTGGAAAAAAAGCTAATTTCTTTTTCCAGCAAATACGGGTCAGTTTGAGATTTGAACGCATGGTCATATCTAATTTAAGGTAAAAAGCTAACGAACCAGAGTCACTTTACCGAGTGCTTCATGTCCCCTTTAAGGTATTATTACTCTTATTTAACTAGTGCCAGCGCACATCCAGGGAACAATACAGTGATGTTAAAGAATTTAGGACAGGAACTCCTTTAATTCTGTGTGAAAATTCAAAACAGGCACGGTAAACTTCTTTGTCATAATGCTTTTATTATTAATTTGCTTTGCAGATGTTCTTATCCAGAGTGACTCACACATATTAAGTATTTATTTTCTTTTTACTTCTTGAGTACTTTTTTTTTAACAAGCACACTATTAATTTAAACTGCTGGGTATTTACGAAGTGGGTAGGGCAATTTTACTGTCTGCATTAAAACAGCAGACAAACAATTTGGCACAGTTACGCTGAAATTCCAGGGGAGAAGGCGCCACCTTCAAAGAAGTCACACAACAAAACCTGAATTGACACAGTCACATGAAAGACATCACTGTGTGTACGTGTCTCACCTTGAGCCTGCATGCGTGTGCGTACTAGGGCGAGGGGGGTAGGAGGCCAGCTGGCCACAGGTGCTGGACATTGTGCCGCAGGCCAGCAGGACGAATACGCCGGGGTCAGCACTATCTGTGGCGTAGCGCTGCAACCAGGCATTCTTCAGTGTCTAGAGAGAGAGAGAAAATTACTACACCATCCTTTGGGCTCAAATATGTGTACACAACTCTTACATCTGTGTCATCTATATGCACTTAAACTGTGACACGTCTATGGCTGGGTATCGTTTAGATCAGGAGTGGGCAAGCTTATCCGAAAAGGTCCGGTGGGGGTGCAGGTTTTTGTTTTAGCCCAGCTCTAAGACACCTGATTCTACTTAATAAGGTCTTGTTTGAAGACCATGATTAGTTAATTAACTCCTTTGCGTAGAAGGTCCAGCCGGCGGGACCTTTTTGCTCAACTGAGACATTCATTGCTACTGCAGTCAAACTATTAGTGGAAATCACAAACTCTGTGTTTTAACTTCATTGGTAGATGGTTCGTGACGATTTCTGCTGAATACGGAGTTTCTAAGTGTCACTATTTCCCCATAGCAAGTCCATTTAACAAGCAACCCCCCACCTATTCTATACCTACCCATGCGTGACATAGTGTACAATAGCGTCTATGTTTGAGTTCATAAATATATTTATTCATTATATAAAATTAGAATAACGTCATAGCAACGAGATAAACCCAACAATAGCCTGATCGTATGCCAGAAAAGCCGTGAAAAGCCCTGCTCACTCAAATGCAAAATAAACTGTGAAAGTACTGTTTCATTCTACGATGTATTCTACTAGCAATATATGCTACTAAATATGAAATAAATATACAATCCTACCATCGGTTTTACACATCGAGATGTTCCTTTCAAATTTCAGTGGTCATTTATTGTCTGGTGCAATCGGTTTGAGAAATATACAACACTTTATACCGCTATTACACTATCTGAAACGTCGATACGTAATACCCCCATGCCCTGTAAGCCTGTCTAATTCATTACAGTTCATTCTGGTTTAATTGTCGGCTTTTTTATCCAATAGAGTACATTATAACCTTAGCAACGGTATATGTCAAGTCTTTTTCGGTGCTTTGAACCATTTACTATAGCCCAGCGTAACGGCAGTTTTCGTTTTAACGGTCTAGTATTACGCAAGCTCTACAGAATACGCATTACAGAGGGGAGTTTCCCTTTTCCGATATGTAAGTATTTTTGCGTCTAAAATACCATTGGTCTCGCTGGCTACATATGTACGTTCGTGTTTCCACTCCCGCACTAGACACTAATGGACAACAGGGTACACTTCTATATTTTGCATCATAGACCTTTAGTAGTTCTGCATATCATCCTCAGATTTTGCAAAACTTGTGGACATGGAGTTTATGATCCAGGAAATGTATATATTACCGATTTCACTTATATAACTCTCAGCAAAATAAAAAAAAACAATTAAAGAATTTTTTTTCTCCAAAGTTTCTTTGCATTTGTGGCACTTTATTTTGACTTAAATTATGAAAATAAACAAATCTAAGTTTGTATTGTAAATGGTATACCTGTCTTGTTTCATTTAAGCCATTTAGCAAGTTTATGTGATGCTCAAACCTGGAGTTATAAAGCCTTAAACAGAGCACCCCCTAAATAGGTGAAATTTGCCATCTGCGCCAAGGGGTTAATTGAATCAGGTGTCTTAGTGCTAGGCTAAAACAAAAACCTGAACCAACAGCCCTTTTCAGATAAGATTCCCTTGTTACAATTTGGGCAATGCGGGAGGGTGTGATCCCACCATTAGGATATTGATATGTTCATGGCAGTCAGAGATGGCTGCCAAGTAACCTCTCAGCATAGACTCCGCCAACCCCTCTTCCAAAAGGGACTGAAAGAACGACTGGCCATGTAGGACCGAGTCAGACGCACCAGCACCAGCAGCTGAACCTGCCCCACTTCCCAGCATACAGTGCCCTTGAGGGGCTTGCAATGCCTAGCACGCTGGATCTAGGCGCTGCAGTGACCTCCACCCAGGGGCTAAATCGTGCAGGCTGTGAATCCACAGGTGAGGGCGGCAGTGTAGTATAATGGTTAAGGAACTGGCTTTGTAACCGAAAGGTTGCAGGTTTAATTCCCAGGTAGGACACTGTCGTTGTACCAGCAAGGTACTTAACCTGAATCGCTTCAGTATACAGTGCATCCGGAAAGTATTCACAGCGCTTCACTTTTTCCACATTTTGTTCTGTTACAGCCTTATTCCAAAATTGATTAAATTCATTTTTTCCCTCAAAATTCTACACACAACACCCCATAATGACAATGTGAAAAAAGTTTTTTTGAGATTTTTACAAATTTATTAAAAATAAAAAAATAAAATTTCTATATCCAGCTTTATAAATGGATAAGTAAAAAATGCAAAAAAAAAAAATTTTGGATAAGAGCGTCTGCTTAAATGCCTGTAATGTAATGATTCTGCGGCATAATGACTGCGACTGGGGACATAGAAAATTCTTTAAGCCTGATAAAACAGTAAATGCTTTGCCATGTTAGGCATACTTCCTCCCTTGCATGAAAATATCATGTAGTGATAAGTTTTCTGTATCAATACTTTCTTTTGTGAAACTTAGCCACACGCGTTTGCTCCGGTATGTAAACGCTCTACAGGCGCGTTGATGCATATGTCAACGACGTCAGAGAAGCGGGTACTGGCAGTTGAGTGAAATTCTTTGCATTTCCCTCATTATGAATGGCAGTGAAAATGGAAATTTGGGTTCTTGGAAATTTGGAGCTGGTTCCTGTGTGTGTGTGTGGTGTGTACCTCATATACAGCCAGGTCGATGCCTGCATATGGGATGATCCCCAGCATGTTGGGGACATATCCCTTATAAAATGCCGCCAGTCCCTCCTTTTTGAGGATGTGCCTGGCGCAGTCCACAATGCCCCCGTACTGACCCGTCCTCCTCAGAGCCAAGCGGGTCTTCAGAACCTAAGCAGGGAGAAAGGGTTCTGCATGAAACCCTGCAGTATGCATGCAGTCAGAACACAAACACATGGACACACACACACTGCATAACAGGATAAGGCAGAGGTGATCTGAACTGCAGAATTCATCCGAATCATGGGCATGCGTGTCATTCTGCCCTTAAAACCCTAAACGTAACTGTGACTTCAGGTCAACCCCAGGGATTTTAGGTTTTATGCTTATAGCAGCGATCTCAGATGCCAGTCCTGGAAGAGCTTTTAAAAGCCCCCGCTTATTTGTTTCAAGTTTATTAAATTCTTGGTTGCTTGCCTTGTCTAACAATTAAGATGATAAAATATGAAATCTGCAAAACATGACATTTCTCCACATTTTCTCCCACAAAGTAAAAATAGTGAGAATAAGATAAACATGAATAAAATCAAACCAGTTGAGGGATGCATAATCAGTGGCAGCAGGCAACGCTGCAAGTACTGCTCTGCTGTGTATGTGTTTGTCAGTGCATGTCAGAGGCACAAATGTTGTCAACTGTTGTTGTGTATCATGGTACAGTAACCATTCAAACATGTCTGTCCATGACCTGTCCATGACCAAACATGTTGTTCCTTATTTTTCTGCACTGAAGATGACATGTATGGTGTATAGTGTAATCCCTGCTGGATTACTTTCGGACCCAGGAGCACAGCAGGAGTTGTGTGGGAAGGAGATGGGAGGGGCGCTCCTGTCATTTCCAGTCAGACAACCAATCAAGGCAGAGCATGTGGAAAAAAACATCCATGCAAACTGGCCTGTTCAGCTTGAAGGGAGAGAGACTCAATGGATATGTTTTGTTAAAAGATGTTTTGTAATTTTTTCTTTTAAAAAAACCAAATCAACATGTTTGGTAGACCTTGTGAAACAATAAAAAAAACTGGAAAACTATAGACCCATTTCAAATCTTCCATTTTTATCAAAGCTATTCGAGAAAGCTGTTGGTGCATACCTTAGCTCCTCAAACCATATCTATGAAATATTCCAGTCAGGATTTAAACCCTACCATAGCACTGAAACAGCACTTGTTAAAGTTATTAACGATTTACTATTATCAGCCGACATCAAATTCTACATTCTGCCGGCAGGGCTTATGCCCCGCATCTCGAGAGTTGCTGTAAACTGGACTCTCTTGCCGCTGCTGTTCGGCTTCCTCTCCGTCGCTGCTTGCCCCTCCTCTCCTCACCACCGCTGCCTGCTGCTCCCGCTGCCATCGGTGCCCGGTTCCCCACCATCATTGCCGCCACATCTGGACTGTCATCTAGCTGCTGCTAATTCTCTTAACATGGACATTGGCTGTTTTGACCACGCTGGTCATTAAGAACTAGACCCTGAAGCCAGAGGAGGATGGGTTCCCCCCTTGAGTCTGGTTCCTCCCAAGGTTTCTTCCTCGTTACACCACGGAGATTTTCCTTGCTACTGTTGCCTTTGGCTTGCTCTTGTGCGGGTTTAGGCTGGGTTTTTCTGTGAAGCGTATTCTGACAACTAGTTTTGAAATGCGCTATATAAATAAATATTGATTTTATATTAAAATAAATATTTATTTGAATTAAAAAATCACTGAAAATAAAATAATTGGTGACCTTTACGTGTTTAAGTTACTGATTGGTTAAGTTGGTTATTGTAGCCAATGACTATCAACATTATTAGTTCAAATAAATGATTGGGCCAGTTAAATAATTAAGAGCAGAGATTTGATGAAAAATCCCTAAATAAATTGACCCTTGTGCACTCCTGGGGTAGAAGGATGTGTGTGGCTGAGCATCACTAGGGTGACCCCAGGCCCCAGTTTTTCAGGACTTTAAATCTGAGTCACAATTGTTCAGATAATGAAACCCCACCCCCCTTTTTGCAATCCAGGATCAGACTGATCCTACTGATTTTGAGCCAGTTTTTCAAAACATTTTCAGAAAGGATAATTCTGATCCAGATAACACAAGATTACAAAATCCAGATTGTCTTGTTATTTAATCAACCTCTATTTTGCAATCTGTTGGACCAAATAACAGCATGCTTGTTCAATGAAAAATAAAAGAACCACATAGAAATCATCAAATCTTCACCAGTGACAACAAGTAATCTGATTGGATTTCTGATACCGGATTGGATCAAATCTTGAAAATGGGTTGTTCAAAAGAAAAAAAGGATCCTGAAATCGGATTAGATCACGTAATCCAGTCTTGGTTTTGATCTGGATCAAACCTTCAGTATGTGTTGTTCAAAACTTTTTAGTAGGATTGGGATACCTTTGATCCAAAAAATGAGGATTATCCTGATCCCAGCAGAAGGGTGGATTCAGGGTGGATTTCAGGAACAAAATGTAATAAAACTTGGTCAAATAATGCAACATTTGTATCATGTAGTAGTTAACTATTGGTCATTTATCTTTTTTATGATTTAAAACATGTGTTCAAAATATCCACAATGTATTTGTGAATAATGTATATTTGTTTGTTTTTATTTATTTGTTGTGGGTCAGACTGTTTAAAAGAAATTGAAAATGGAAGGGGATGTTTGTGCTGATGTTTGTGTCTCTTCAAATAAAAACACTTAAAGTGACCCCACGCTGGCTATTCTACCTGTTGTTCTTTGCATAGGTAGTAGCCTACATTGTGATATCTAGTCCCATTTAGAGCACTGGTAATCCGGATTTGGTAATCTTGAAAAATTTGTATCTGGATCAGGGTGATCCAATCCAATATTGCTTAGTAAAACCGGCACAAAAGTAAGATGGATTACCTGATCCTGGATAGCAAAATGTGGGATTTCCAAATCCGGATCATTCTGATCCAGATTAAACTTTTTGAACAACTGGGCCCTGGTTCCTTTAACAATAATTGCCATAATTTCTCTAAATTAGCCCTGAATCCACCCTTTCAGTGCACGATTATCCCAATTATTGGCACCTTAACCATCCCAATTTTGCCTTTTCTTTCATAAATGTAAAAACAACATTTAAGATAGATAAAAGGTAGGATTGGATCACAAAATCCAAATCCCAATCTGAGGGATCAGAATCTAATTTATCCGTTTTAAAAAAAACCAATTTTCAGACTTAATCCAATCCTGATTACTGTTATTGTGTGAGATACATTTTGAAAAACAGGGCCCAGGGGTTTAAGGGAGGTAACCTGGAGGCAACATGAGAACCTTCCTCACCTCCATGGGGTAGATGCTGCTCTGGGAAATGGCTCCCGCCAGGGACCCTGCAACCAAGCGCTCCAAAATACCCAGAGATTCCTGATCACTGCCTATCACCCATTTAATCTGATGGAGGGAAGGTGGGAGAGAGAGAACATGCAGTGTGAACCTAGGGCAGCCTTCCTATATTGGGATAGCAGGTATGCCATCCGCCATGTTACGGCTTGGCAGGGCATGCCCCGTACCTATACAGCACAGCACTACACAGTTTGCCACTTTTCAGGGTTTCCTACAGAAATAACCACAAGGACCACAGACTCGCAGCCCTTAAAAACATTCTGTACTGACCATGTAACCAAACAGAATTAAGAATTCAGGTACAACTTCACACATCCACACAATAAAGCACCAAACAGGTTATTTTAGCATTCTTTCTTCTTCTATTTCCTGCTGATTTCATCATCAAAAATGCTTCATAACCTCAAACAATAATTATCCCCATAGGATAAAAACTCTCCTCATTGTACGATGAAAAAATACAGGGCCAAGTTACATTAAATAATTTAGGAAAGATTAGGTAGCATTGCTTTGGAATAGAGTTAGTTTAATTAGTGTGAGTTACAATAGACAATATTGTTTGTTGTAATTTGGCCTCATTTTGATATCAATACTTGTGCAGTATCTAGGCAGGCCTAGTTTTTACAAGTTTTAATTAATGACTTACCTATGGAACACAGAGAACACATATTTCCCTATTTACTTATTTATTTATTTCCATATACATTTCCCTATTTATTTCTCTATTTCCCAAAGAGCACAATCTGTCAATGAACTCGCTTTGGTCCACCCACTAAGTTCGCCCCGTTCCCACCCTTATGCTTCCGAGTTGCCAGATTGGGGGAATCTCCCTAAATGTAGGGATTTTTTAAGAAAAGATGTATGGGAGTCAATGACAGAACATTTTTTGTTGAGATGAAGTAGATATCTGACAAAGACTCTTATCCAAAGACTAACACAGCATCATTCAGACATAATGACAGTCTACATCTCACATTGTTAGTAATCATACTCCTGAACAGAAATGGTGAGGTTTAAATGAAATGTGCTTTTCTAAATAATATGCTTTTTGTCACTGCCCCTTACCTGCTCGTAGGCCATGAACTTGATGGCAGATTCAGGTGCTATTTTGATGACGTTCATTCCGTTCCCTCGCCATAGTGACCGCATTCCACCCTCTTTGATCATGTTGGCAAAGCCGCCAGTGATGCACATGCTGTTGCTACGTGACGCGTGTACCTACCAGGTAAGGAGAGAGGTGCGGAATCAACCCTGCTGCACCCCACAATGGGTGTAGCTACAATGTCTGTCAGTCACTGGCTAGATTTAACCAATCAGAAGACTGGCATATGACCTTTGACCCAAACCCCCCATATCTGCCTTATCTCCCAGTCACGCATTTATTTGAAATTGTGTGACACACAAAATAGTTTGGCAGCAGAACAAACTCATGGAAGTCAATATGTGTATGCATTCAATCAAACCAATCAAATGGCTGAAAAAAAAGACCCTCCAACAAGACAATTGCTGGTGTTCTGGCAAAATTCCCCCAAAAATCTAGGATTTCTTCCAACTTCACCTAAGCCAATGTGCAGTTTGCATTCTGATGCAAAATGGCTGCCATCACCAGTGTATGGCTACACATAGGTGGTGGTTTGGTTTCCTCCCTGTCACAATGAAGCTCTTTTGAAGATGAAAAGCGTGATTTAAATGCAATCAATCATTATGGTTAAAATAATAATAAAAGTCTTGTTTCAGGTTTTATCTGTGACTCATTCCTAGACGATAAGCCACGCTTTCCAGGAAAGGTGTGATGAAGAGTCCTGGGTTTAAACCTCACCCACCTGCATCAGTACTTTGAGGCGGTCCAGTGGGGCTGTGCAGGTGCGCGACACCGCTCCTGCTCCCCCTCCGGCCACCAGGTGCCGCCACCACATTCCCGTCTTCCTCTCTTCTGCCGTGAATTCGTCCGGCACCATGAGACTCTCGCCCACATCGAATATCTGTGGGAGGGCGAGATGTCTGAAGGTCGGGACAGGTAGGAGGAGAGTGTGATCATCTGACGTTTATGTACATACATTTACACATTTAGCAGATGCTCTTATCCAGAGAGATTTACATGTCCTTACATACAGCTGAAGTCGAAAGTTTACATACACCTTAGTCAAATCCATTTAAACCTAGTTTTTCACAATTCCTGACATTTAATCCTAGTAAACATTCCCTGTCTTAGGTCAGTTAGGATCACAACTTTATTTTAAGAATAAATAGTAGAGAGAATGATTTATTTCAATTTTATTGAAATATGATTTTATTTCTTTCATCACATTCCGAGTGGGTCAGAAGTTTACATACACTCTGTTAGTATTTGGTAGCATTGCCTTTAAATTGTTTAACTTGGGTCAAACATTTCGAGTAGCCTTCCACAAGCTTCTCACAATAAGTTGCTGGAAGTTTGGCCCATTCCTCCTGACAGAACTGGTCAAACTCAGTCAGGTTTGTAGGCCTCCGTGCTCGCACACATCTTTTCAGTTCTGCCCATAAATTTTCGATTGGATTGAGGTCAGGACTTTGTGATGGCCACTCCAATACCTTGACTTTGTTGTTCTTAAGCCATTTTGCCACAACTTTGGAAGTATGCTTTGGGTCATTGTCCATTTTGAAGAGCCATTTGCGACCAAGCTTTAACTTCCTGGCTGATGTCTTGAGATGTTGCTTCAATATATCCACATCATTTTTTTCCCTCATGATGCCATCTATTTTATGAAGTGCACCAGTCCCTCCTGCAGCAAAGCACCCCCAGAACATGATGCTGCTACCCCTGTGCTTCACGGTTGGGATGGTGTTCTTCGGCTTGCAAGCCTCACCCTTTTTCCTCCAAACATAAAGATGGTCATTATGGCCAAACAGTTCAATTTTTGTTTCATCAGACCAGAGGACATTTCTCCCAAAAGTAAAGTCTTTGTCTCCATGTGCAGTTGCAAACTGTAGTCTGGCTTTTTTATGGCGGTTTTGGAGTAGTGGCTTCTTCCTTGCTGAGAAGCCTTCAATCTGATCAAGCAGAGCGAATCAAAAACAAGAAAAAAAGAAGTTCCAGGCAGTCGGGTCAGCTTTTGAGGGCAGTGCCCGATATCGGTCAGATATCACAGTAATCATACAGAGCCAATTTGTGAGGGGTTAGGGCCACCAGTTTTTCGAAAGCAGTTGTCCCACTTGCATTTCAGTCATCCCTCAGCATGAGGTCAGTAGAGCTTTCTTTGATTGTACATGGAGGGAGTTATCACATTACAACTCCCCAGTCATCCATGTTGATAAGCCAGTTGCCACTTATGGATGATTGACAGCAATGTTCCCACACTATCACAGGCTGCATTTAGTGTGGTTAGAGCCACAGCCATGTGGCAGTAGCACATTTTCATAATGTTGTGCCATTTTTTATTTTTTTTACCTCTTCCTACAAAACGCCCCCTAGTGGTAACATGGGCTTTACTGAAGTTGTGAAATTGTTGATTTCATGAATTTAATAAAATATAATAAATTGATCACGTCAATATTTTCATTGTGGACATAATGTCTCAATTACGACTTACCCATGATGTAGTTGATTGATGGAAACCATTTTCAGCTAATTCCATGCTGTCCCTTCTTTTGGACACACGTTGCTAACACTAGCGCAACTCTATGATAACCGGTAGCATCCAATACCAAACGCACTTAAACACTCCACAGTGCACCCAAAGCAAATAAAATACGACGACAGTCTATTGGGGTTATTTTGAGTGTTTATACCATCATTTTTGAAGTCAAACTATCGTTGACTCCTTTACTTTGTGCTGACCTATATACGGTATAGTACGGCGGCGGAGCGAACGTGGCCATTGCAACTTGTTGCTCTTCTTTGTTGTTGTAGTCGACCAGTGCTGGCACTACATTCGTAGGTAACGTAAAGTATCGCTCCTCCGCCGTACTTCCACAGAGAATATAGGTTATATTCCCCCCTCTGGGGTGTCCCAATACTCAAAAAATTCATCCTCCTCTCCTCCACTACCACCTCCTCTCCTCTGTGCCCCGGAAACAGATCTTTGTGTTTTAATCTAATGTTGCTGATTACATCTTAATAACATATTATTACATATTAATGGTTACACATTAATTCATGTCTTGATGCAAACTGCAATGTCAGGTACATTGTATACTGTACATGCAAATACTTGTACTTGAAACGTACTGGCTATTTTGCATATTTCCTTGTAAGAGACGAGTGGAGGAAAGGTGGTGAGGAGTGAAGAATATTGGGATGCAGCCCTTGTCTTTTTATAAACGTGCACAACAAAAGTGTTATCTGATTGGACATTTCTGAACTTCCCGCTTGTAGTTGAGCAGTGATTGGTTATTTGTCCTGTTCAAGTGATGGACACGGCAGCGGCCGGGAAAGATTATACGCTGGGAAGAATTGCACACTACTTCAAATTGCTAATTTCTGAATGGTACAGCCTCTTCTTCAATTTGAGCTTTAAACCATGGATGTGCAGTGAATAGTTTTTGAGATATTGACACTTTAATGAGACGAGAAGAAACAATATGAAAATAGTCTCTCATGGGCCAAAGCTAATGGGGTAAAAGCTAAGTAGAATTTTGGACAGATTAGTTATCAAATTAGAAAAATTATTACTAAATAAAATAAAAATGTAACTCAATATATCTGTTGTTGTTTGTTATGATTCAGATTGTTTTATTTTCAATGTGTTATGAAATGTGTAATGTTATTTGTTATATGTAATGTATTGTATTATGTTATAGGCTATTTTATGATATTTGTAATGTTTTTTTGGTTAATTTGGTCTTATTCTGGTCTATTAGGGTGCTCTCGAGGCACATTGATTGAATTGTCTAGTGGTATGTAGCTACACATTTTCTAGTGATTGTGTAATCTTCAGTTATGTTTATTCAACTTTCAAGTGGATGTGTAACAATAGTTATGATGATCACATTTTTTGTAAAGAAATGGACACCTTCCGGAGAAAAAACCCTGGGAATTAATAACAAAAAACTATGTTTTAAGTGTGAAGTTTGGCTTGGTCAAAGGCAAAAAGTCAGGATATTCAAATGAGCACCACCAAGCCAAACTTCAGCTCTCTACACTATCAGGGATTCCCAGTACTCCGAACTATACAGTTCTGTAGCTATGTTGGTCTACTGTATTTCAAACAACTTGTACTCATCACAGTGCAGATTGGTTCAAACCTTCTCTCAAAGAGCCTAATTCATGCTCCTCAAAAAAGTGGCCTACGACTGCTGTATTAGGCTATAGAGGTCCCACTAGAGTAGGTTTAGACAGGCTATAGATCTATAAAGCACATTTGTACATTAAGGGCAGTACAATAGTATATCTATCTATATATTTCTGTATGTGATGCTGAAAACTAAATATCACTTGCTGCTGGAGTGCATAAATACAGCTGTATTTTATTTTGACTTATACCATCATAGATTCTACGCTTTATTTGTTGATTAGAAATTGAATCATCCATACAAGGAGTAGCCTGTACTGGAAATGTGGCCTTGGCTTATACCACCACCCGTGAACTTATGTACACCTAAGTAGTATGAAATATGAAAAAACATACACTGTTGACATAGAGTAGTAGTCGATAAGATTTCAGTCATAGCATAACATGTAGGCCGAATTGGCCTGATATGTCATAGTGGAGTTCAAAGGGTAGAAATAAAAACAATAGGTGAAAGTATACGTTGAATAGCCTAATGCAATCACAGCATACATTTATACATCTACTCATATAGCTTTAGAATACTTCTAAAAAGGATTTGAAATGTAAACAGATTGAAAGATTTAGATCTACCTTTCAAAAGCTACCTACCAATATTATCACAGCTATCAGTATTGCTATAAGAGGAGGCATAAGAGGAAGAGAGAAATAGCATGTTAGGTGTACGTGCGGGAAGGACCCAAACGCAGGCAGGAGTACAAAAAAAAACCGAAGTTTAATAAGGGCAAGGCAGCAATCCGTGGTAATACAGGCCGGGTCAAAAGCCAGGAAGGCAGGGCAAAGGTACAAAGACATAATCCAAAAACAGGGTCACAGAACAGGCAGGGGTCTGAACCGGGAAGGCACAACAAAGGCACAAAAACAGTATCCAAAAATCAGAGTCGCGAGAACACAGGCAGGGGTCTAAACCAGGGAGGCAAAAGGGAAACAAAAAGAAAACAAAACGAAGACAGAAAACAGGACAAAACAACCACAGGTAAAGGATGAGGGATACGAAAACTCGGAAACAGATATCAGGGCAGGTACTCAGGGAACTAGCAAAACACACAGTAGAAAATCAGTGATGAGGAACTCGCAAAGACAGACTGAAATAACAGGGTATAAATACATAGGGAGAAGATTACACAAAAGGAATCAGGTGTGAAGAGGAGGGGAAATGGGAGAGTACACAGGTGAGAACAATGAGGGTTAACAAGGACCAATGATACAATAACGGGGGAAACGTAAGACACGGACTGGAATACACATAGACACAATGATAACAAACGGCCTGGGGTTAGCAGGTAGACAAGTGCACAGCTCGGAGGGGAGGACCGCGAAAGTGGACACACATGCAGAGAATGCGAAATCAGATAGATACAGGGATAGGATAACGAGGAGGGAAATGACAGCTGCAGGTAGAAACTCAAGATGAATTAGTAATTAGTAATGTTAGTAGCAAACTCTAAAACCCTAATGTTAGTAGGTTAGCTGGTTAGTATTATATACACGTTAGTTTGTTAGCAGGTTAGTATTAAATCTAATCTAACAGTATGATTAGTACATTAGTATTAAATACAAATATTAATAAAGCCAGAAGGAAGAAAACGAGATACGAAATACAGAGGAAACCCGAATGTTCCCAAAATCATCCGAATAGTGCAATGACAAAGACGGAGTGGAATCTCAAGAAACATGGAACGTGGACTGACAATCGCGAGGGAAATGAGGAAAAATGGGTAAACGAAATCAGGAAACATAATACAGACTAAACAGACAAATACAGGATCCTAACATAGCCTACACAAAACTGCAGTAGGGAAATACAATGCCTTTTTGTACAGGTCACGATCATGGGTGGCAGCACATACTCTAAGAGTATGAATTAGGCTCTTTCAGAGAAGGTTTGAACCAATCTGCCCAGTTATGAGTACATGTTGTTTGAAATACAGTAGACCAACATAGCTACAGAACTGTATAGCAGTCAGATATAAAAAATGGAGTACTGGAAATCCCTGATTTGAGCTGAAGTTCATTTGAATTTCCTGACTTTTGCAGCCTTTGACCAAGCCAAACTTCACACTTAAAATGTAGTTTTTTGTTATTAATAAAGTTTAGCATAATAATTGCATAGATAGGTTTTTGCCAAACAAGTAAATGTAACACCAGGATGAAGAGGCAAAATCACCTGCCAAGCAGATGGGGAAAATGGTCCACAATTTGCCACGTTTCTTTAGAAAATAAAGAAAACTCTGGAAAGGTCCTGTTAGGAACCTCCACTAGGGGACATGCTCTGTGTGTGTGTGTGTGTGTGTGTGCGTGTGCGTGTGCATGTGCGCATGCCCACATGACTGGCTGAATCACTCTATGGTGTGACAGTGCCTGGTAGAGTCTTGAGCTTTACCGTAGAGTGTTTCCAGTACAGGATGATCTCGGGAATGTTGTCAGCTGGGTGCAGAAGGTGGTAGTCTCTCCACTCCGTCCAGTCTATAGTCATCGTCCCGTTCTTATCCATGCTGTGCGACAACACAAATGAATTAATTTGTGCCTGATCTTGCACAAAGCTTCCTATTTGTGTTTATTATTTCACAAGCCACTTGTGTGTGAGAGTAGGTGGATGTGTGCACCCGAGTGTGCAAATGTGCGTATGTGTACTTGTGAGCCTGAAGGCAAGGTATTGTTCGCATGCACAAAGTACAACCAGGAATGGGTAAGGTCTTTTTTTTATCCCAGATAAGAATATTGTGCAATACTAAACAGATTACAGGCCAACTGTGCATTGTACAGTGTGAGCCTGTTCTGGCCCTAAAACGCATCAGACATTTTAAGTGATGCAGCCAGCTTCAGACTCCCTGTGGTTTCCGGCTGGCAAGGAAGTCACAGTGACAAGGAAAACGAGGGGAAAAAACTAAACATGGAGTGAAGGTGGGAACAGACAGAAAAAAAAACATGTTTAACAGGACAGCAGGCAGACCAAGCAGACAGAGGAAAGGAGGAGGTTACTTACTAAGCAATAGGGGCCCAAATATGGCCCTTCCTTATTCTGAGACCAATAAGAGAATATGAGAGGGGGAGAGAGATAGACAGAGAAGGAGAGCAAGAGAGAGAGAGGAGAGAGAGAGAGGGAAAGATGTACAGATGGACACAGACGCTGTTAAACACATGCAGAAAACAGGCACGGTCTAACACAGACAGTTTAACAGCTGGGAACGGTCTGGGTGATAAGGACTAAGATAAATTGGTGCTAAAAATAACTGGTCTCAGGTAAAGCAGGAGGATTTAATGCCAGATCTATTTCAGCCCCATGAGGAAGTATCAGTACAGTATAGGTGACATACCAACATACCCATTTACTGTCAAATTGAGCAACTCTACAAATTAGCACATTTAAAAAAAAAAAACTATCCTAGGTCCTTTTCTCAGAAACAAAAATCACACAGAATGCATCTGGCCTTGCTATTTTCTGGGTGACAGAATTAAGTCCCCCCCCCACACACACACACACAGGTCAAATGCATATTAAATTATATTATGTTAATACATTAACTCTTTTATGCCGGTAAAACTTTACAAATCTTCAATGAAACATGCAACTAAACCAAAATAACAAATCATATTAAAAACCCTTGTCCTGAATATTGATAAAATTGACATACCCTTTGAAATTGAGTAAAAAATGATTATCATCAAAAATTATGCAGGTGTCAAAAGGGTTATTAAAGTGTATAAGATAATTACATAACCCCGAGACTCACACCCACTCACACAGTACACCCACACAACTTATTTATGCAAACTGGAAGTTTAGAGGTCAATATCAACTGAGTCAACCTGGGGTGAACACGCTGGAATGGGGCGACGACAGGGCGGCAGCCTGGTGACAACAGCTGAGGACAGGATTAGGTTACCGTGCCAACCAAGGCCACCTGAGCAAGGAGATTTGCTTTAAAATGTTCTCCCGCTAAAACCCAAAAACCAGCTAGCTGGGACTGGATCAGCGGCACATCCCCAAGGAATTAAAGAAGGGGAAGATGGGGAAAGAAGATGAATTATGCATGGGAAGGTTCCAGTAAAGGCTGTAGTGGAGGGCCCTGACAAACCTACCTTTTTAGGATTTTCTGGGCCTGCTGCTCGGAGATGCTAACACCCAGGTCTCGCAGTGACTGCATGATCTCCTGGGAGTCAATACAACCTGGGTGTGGGGGGAGACAAGGTGTCAACAAACTTTTCAAACCAGTCAAACATTGTAACTTGTAGCTTGACATTCAGTCAGTGCAATTACACACGAGGATCAAGGGTTCACACCCCTGGTCCTGCCAGATCCGAGTATGGCTGGTGCCTTGAGGGAGTGGCAATGGTGGCCGCTCTCTGGCTGGGGGGAGGGACTCGGCTGGGGAGAATCGTCATGCACAAGCGGCCCCGGGTGAGTTGGAATTGCGGTCAGGAGCGAGGAGTCGTGCCCTGAAGAGGGCGTAGCGCCCTCCTTTCTACTTACCGGCTGACGGGGTTGTGTCACGGCGAATTCTTGCTACACGGAGAATTGAATAACATAGGGTACAATTGGCTACCAAATTGCATCATAAATTATGCAATAATTGGCTACCAAATTGGGAGAAAACGGGGGGGGAAAAATCAGAAACAAATTTCTAAAAAACAAAAAACATTGTAACTTGTAAATCAGAGCTTGCTGGTTCAAATTGCAGATTGTACCCTTCAGCAACAATGTACTTAATGCGAATTGCTTCAGTAAATATCCAACTGTATAAAATGGACAAAATGTAACCTACCTGTGTGGTCTTGATGAGAATCTGCTAATTGAATGGTTTGTGCTGGTCAGTGATTTGACAGTGTGCAATACCTCAGCCCATCACTGGGTTTGTGAACCACCCACCCCCCTATTAGCGCGTAGTGGGCCAGGCCACGCCCTCAATGTCCTACCATCGTTCTTCCTGTCCAGGCTCTTGAATACAAGACGCAGCTTCTTCTCATGGTCACGCAGATAGTGGACAAATTCCTCAAAGTCCAGCTGACCATCCAGATCCTTGTCTCCAGCTTTCACAATTTTCTGTAATAAAATAAAATTTGGTTAAATTGAGATGAACAAATATTGCATAATGTATGATGCAAGATGCCCGTATCAGGAGCGTGTTACAAATGAAGTGTATTCAAACAGGTTAGATAAGAGTGACAGGAATTACAGATAAAATCATACATATGTAAATTCATGAGGGAAGGACAGACAGAACAGATTGACCAGTGACTCTGTCAAAGGGTAGCCTTTCCTTATTCACTACCACAGGAAGACAATACTTTAATCATCCGTTTCAGGACATTTTTCCCGAAAAAGGAGTCAGATGGAGATGGAGCCCAGGCCACAAATGGACCCATGATTAACTGGGAGTCAATAATGGGTGTGGAGCATGACTATGAGTTGGAATAAGAAGTGTGAGAATGCAAACTTGTGGGAGAATTCACTGCACATAGAGCTTCCAATCAAGTGTGATTTATTGAAGGAAATGATGATCATGATGCACAAGTATACTGGATAAAGCAAGGCAGTGCAAAAACCATGAAATGCCATGTTCCTGCAAAAAGACACAATGTGAGTCTTTATGCAGGCACATTGTGGGCTGTGGCACGTTACCCAAGGAAAAGTCTGCTGAGAGACAATGTAAATCAAAGAAAGTAGGGTGCACAATTGAGTTTTATTGATAGCAATCCTTAACCCCCTACTCAATATTTTGGTAGAGCCTTTTCAAAGGAAGCTACATGCAGGACCATCCATGATGTCCAGTTGTCCACCCACAGTAACCCAATTACTCACCTTTCACAGCAACAGTAATCACTACCGTGCTAATGCTCATTGATAGACTAACGCTATGTAACCTAGATGTGTTGCAGAGATGTAGAAGGGACTTTATGAAACACCATATTCCACTGTCAGCAAAACAGCTCAATATACAAGAACATTTCAAGAGACTCAGCTAATCATATGGCCAGTATTCTCAGGTACAGTGTGCGCGAGTCTGCATGGATCTGGGTTTATTCATAAATACTCAATCATAATAATAATTTAGCTCTTTGTGTGGAGCTGGAGGACTAGAGCTCCTAACCAGGTTGCAGGTTCAAACCCCCAGCCAGCCACCCCTGATCGAATTTCCTACTGCTCGTAACGAAACGACAGTGACGTTAGTTGTAAAAGAAATGGACCGGAGTTCCAATAAATAAAATGTGAAAGGTGAAATACATGGGCGTGCGGTACAGTCGACTCAATTCAGAGTCGACTTCAATTTCAATCCTTGTGTAAGTGACCACCATATACTGTATAGCCTAGCTGCTACTAAACAGCACAGAAATACGTTTGTGCCAAAGTCCGAGCTGAGGAAATCTTGAATGACTTAGATTCCACCTTTCAAATTAAATAGCCTACAATTTCCACTAAAATACAGGTCAACAAAAATATTGTCCTGTGGCTTCACACCAGCGGGCAGGCTACAGCAGGAATATATTTTTTTCATCTAAAATTATATTTTCGCATTTGAGGTTTTACAGACTTGCAACTCGTGAACTGTGAGAGGGTGCGGTATCTGGACCATGTAAGCAAATGCTGTCATTCACCACAACAGCTCAAACAGGCATTGAAAGAAGGAACATCTGTCTCTGTCAGGCTTGACCGCGAGAAAGCAGAGAACGTTACCTGGCGATGTGATGTCGGTTCTGTGAATAAAAAGGATGCAAAAGCCATATTTATTTTTTTGCTTTACTTTTTAACTGGTTTGCTAGTCTTAAAGCCCTATTCGGACGGGATAAGTTTTCAGGACGTCTGTAAAGTAATTATTACCACAGGACGTCTGTAATGTTAATGGCCGATTCGGACGGGATAAAGTATCTCCGTAATCAGCGTCTAGAATTACAGAGATGGGAGTGTCTACTCCATGTTGTCGTCAAACCGAAAATGTTCCCCACGAGTCATACAACGTTACACATCCTATCTTCACTGCAAACTGATTGCTTCTGGTAGAAAATTGCTGCCAGGGAGCAATTGAAAAGATGCAGGCGCAAAAAAAAAAAACTACGTGGAGACAATTTTGGCATGGCAAACATGTCCACAAAAAGCGTGAGGAATCCTGCATTACACCTCTTTATTAACGTTATCTTGAAAAAAACAGTGTTAGGCCATAACATGTATGAAAGGCTATAGCTAGGCTACAATGGCCTACCTAAAGCTGCCACAAGCGTTGCCCCACTATAGCCTACTTTTGAGCCTGTTTTTTATATTTTATTTATTTATTTTTTATCTCTCTCTCTGTCTTCTTATTTAATGTAACGTTACATTAATTTAGATGTCGGCCAATAGTTGTGGCTTGCACTTGGACCGAAGTGAGCACAACCAAAGGCATCCGAGTGCTTACGTGAAAAACCAAGAGAAAAGACTGGGGAAAACTCATTTCTAATGGAATTTTACCGGACATGTCAATTCGCACGGGATTGCTTTAACCTGGGGTAATTTTTACCGGAGCGCGCAGTCCGTAAAAGTTACGGACATGGCAGATTCAGACGGGACTAAAATAGCGGAGCTCCTCTGGTAATTATTACATTACCCCACCTCACCCTGTAAAACTTATCCCGTCCGAATAGGGCTTTAGATGTATAACAAAAACTCGTTGTACATCTATTAATACCCCGCATATATTATGATCCAAAATGAGCTAGGTAACCTACACACGCTCGCTCTAGATTATTCCTACCACCTGCCGCCACTTTTGATATGTATTCCTCAGAAGGCAGGAAGAGACTGAGCTTGAATAGAGACTTAAGCTCGGATGGTAGTCCGTTAGACTCAAAATAATCAAATTCAGCATGGTCCATGCCGACACATAAAAGCACAGGCACAGCATGTTATTCTAAAGACTGTTTCAAATTGCAAATAAATACATAAATAATATACAAAAGCATGAACACACTCTCTGCAGTGATAAACCGGAATGCTGGTAAATGCCGGTCAGCGGCACATGTTAAATTGAAAGATTTTCAGATCCCTCCCACTTTAAGGCTTGCCATATCCCTTAACATTACTGGCTCCAATAAACGCCCACTCTTTACTGTTCTGTAAATAATTGGTTAAACACATTTTGATGCAGCCAATTAAGACCGCATTCACTTGATAAGCCACACCTCTCCAAAACCATATTTGTCTGAGAAATACGACCAGTAGTTATACCATTTGTTTTTCAAGTCACGAACACTGTTTAAGAGAAACTATTGAATGATTGTTTTAAAAAAAATATATAATATAATGTATACTATACAATATAGCCTATGTTTGGCTCAAGGAGATTGCATTACACTTCCTTGTTCGATGAAAATTCCTGTTTAATTCCAAAGGAATTAAAGGATAATGACCATATGAAGGTATAATGACCATATGAAGGTGGCAGGAATTCGAGACATCTAAAAACGAGTGACCTCGTTTTAAATGCAAACTTAATGTTGACCACACACACACACACATTGCTACTTCAGAGGGTAAAACGTCAGAAGATTTAAAACTAAACGTGAGCTAGTTCTGGTCAGCCCTCAGGCTATTCATTAAATTGTGTAATTAGGATTTAAACTGGGTTAACACAGAGGTTACCTCATTTAAATGAAGGGGGCCTAAAAACAAACACAAACAGGTCCAGGGTATGACATGAAAATTTAATTCCAGAAGTATGACGAGTGCAGTAGACCTACAGTTATCCCCCCACCCAAACAAACATCACTCTCTCCCACAAACATGCACACTGGGAACCCCTGGATTCCTCTGCTCTTGACTAATTACCCAGTTTGGCCCCTTGCAGATCCTGCAGTAGATAAAAGGCTCCCTCACCCCCTCAGACCGCTGGGAGGAGGGAGAGAGAGAGAGATCTTTTTTTTAACAAACCTTTATTGTTCAGTTTGTTTTCCCTGGGAATGGGTCAATCTCAATTACAATACCCAGTCAATACATCTCCATTTCCATGTTACAACAATGGAAGAGAGAGAGAGAGAGAGAGAGCGAGCGCGCAGGGATAAATTGGCAGGGCCTGATTTTCAGCACCTACCCTCTCACTGCTCTCCGAATTTTAGATAAGTCACAAGGTGGAACAAGAGTACAGGCCTGTGGGTGGGAGAGGGCCTTCTGTCCCTTGCGAGCAGAACTTGCTGCGCTGCGGGGGAGGGTCTGATCTCCAGGAGCCCCTCCTCCAACTGAGGACAGGAGCTACTTCCCCTCCGCAGCAGCAATCAGAGACAGATTAGGAAGGAAGGAGTCAGTGGGGGTGCGTCCCAATACTCGAAAAGTGCACCCTCCTTTCCTCCACTACCACCTCCTCTCCTCCGGGCCCTGGAAACAGATCTTTGTGTTTGAATCTAATGTTGCTGATTACATCTTAATTACGTATTAATGGTTACATATTGTAATGGTGGCGTGACGTGTGAGGTAGGAGGGGCCAAACGCAGCAAGGGGATTCATTAAGCACTAAGGCCACTAAGACAGGAAACCCCGTAATTAAGACAAGGAGACAAGACAGGGAAACACATGTACCAAAGCTACTAACCGGCTCACTGTCACACGCCAATGAGTAGAAGCGCAAACGCCAGGTTTCCCAGTAAGAAAACCAAACAAGGCTAATGGAACAAAGCACTGGGCTCCCATACTTCTACAAGCAAAGTGATTAAAGAAAGAGCCAGAAATAATGAACGCCCTGCCTCGGTAACGAGACGCATTAGAACAGGCGAGTAGCATAATGGCACAAATAACACACACCAAACGTACCAAAGCTACTAACCGGCTCACTGTTACCCGCCAATGAGTTGAAGCGCAAACGTCAGGTTCCTCAGTAAGAAAACCAAACAAGGCGAATGGAACAAAGCACTGGGCTCCCTTACTTCTACAAGCTAAGTGAGTAAAGAAAGAGGCAGAAATAATAAACGCCCTGCTTCGGTAACGAGACGCATAAGAACAGGCAAGTAACATAATGGCACAAATAAAACACACAGCCAACAAACACTGCAAAATAATACGAGATAGTATACAAGGAGGCGAAAGGAACAGAGATCTAACGTTCCAAGGCTCTCAGACTCGCAGTCACACACAAACATGTCCACAACATCGTCCGGTCTCCCTATAGGAAGACATGTACCGAAGGACGAAACAGAACTACAGTTCCGAACAAAATCGCCAAAGCTCCATGTACGGAGACAGGTACCGAAGGACGAACAGGACAGCTGCACCGAACATTTACCGGCTAAAAGACTAACGCGAGCTTAATAGGAAATACACGCCCTGCCTCTCAGAATAAATAAAGCCCTGTCTGTCAGTACGATAAAAACGCCCGGTCTCTTAGTAAGAAATGACTATACAAATACACCCACAAACAAACAAAGACTCCTCTCGCTTTCATGGAAGAAAGCAGACAGAGAGAGGAGGAAGAGACAGAAAAGGCAAAAGGTCTAGGCAAGGGAAGAAAGGAAAGACCAGGAAGCGGAGACAGAAAAGAGCCAGGGGGGAAGAGTCCTAATATATCCACAAAGGCAAGTCCCGCATTACTCCAATATAACCCACTGGAGCAAAAGGGTCTCCTTAAAAAAACCTAGACCTAATCGTACTGGCTAAGCAATCAAAAGGGCAAAATAATACCACACACAAAACAGTGCAAATAATGCCAGACAATACAAAACAATATCAAAGCCCAGAACGTTGGAAAACATGGGCTTAAATAGCTCCAGGGTAACCACGCCCAGGTGTGATGCTGAGAGAAGCTCCGCAATCAAGACGGGGCGGAGCAAACATCCACTAAAAGGGCAGCGCCCTCGCGTGGCTACCAAAGAAACCGACCGCAAGGGAAAAACGGTCAAAAACCATGACACATATGAATTAATGTCTCGACGCAAACCACAATACATTGTATACTGGACATGCAAATACTTGTTCTCAAAATGTTCAGGCAGTTTTGCTTACTTCTGGGTAGGGAGAGGAGTGGTAGTGGGGGAGTGGAGGAAAGGAGGTGGGGAGTGACGAATATTGGGACGCACCCTGAGTGTTGCCATTCTTTCCCTCTTTCTGCATTTCCCTCTGCTGTTCATTCAGGGTTCACAGGGCTGTGTTATACCAGCTGCACATGATCTATTCAAAAGCACAACGTTCACTCTCCTGCTGTAAGCCAGCTGCACAAGATCTGCTCAAAAACACGATGGGCCTCATTCACTAATCACTCTACAAACAAATTTGGTCTTAAGACTTCCTTTAAAACGTTTTTGCAAACATTTCAGGATTAATTTATGTTTGCGTTCTGAGCTTCTGTTCAACCAAGAAAAAATCGCAATTAAGAAAACATTGGTGAATGCCAGAATGTTCATAAAAACAAATGTCTTAAGAACAACTTGTTCGTAGAATGGTTGGTGAATGAGGCCCAATGTTTACTCTCCTGCTGTAAGCCAGCTGGACAAGATCTGTTCAAAAACAACATTCACTCTCCTGCTGTAAGCCAGCTGCACACAATCTATTCAAAACGCAATGTTCACTCTCCTGCTGTATGCAGGCTGCACAAGATCTGTTCAAAAACAACATGCACTCTCCTGCTGTATGCCAGTTACACACCATCTGTTCAAGAGAAAAAAAATGTTCAGTCTCCTACTGTACGCCAATTACACAAGGGGTGTTATGATTTTGAAATGTTTGACAACAAATGCGATGGTTGAGAAAGTTGCATATTCCAGCTTTAAAGGAATGAAAGATAAAGGTTCTAGTAGTGTAGTAGTAGTTGTTACTGCGGATTGGGGTGTTGTTTAATTGAAAAATACTTTGTCAATATTGCTGTCCTCTTGGGCCCTATCCAGTGACAGGGCCACTGAAAGCTTTCCAATTTCCTCCCCTTATGTGCCGGCCTGTTAACTGATATCGATACAGCCCCAATATTATTGTGCATCTCTAGTCACTATTGATAACTTATAGTGTAAATTTCAAAGCAAAACGTAATTATTAAAACTACATCAAAGACCACAAGGCTTCCTACATTTAGTTTATAGCTATAAGACAAATTTCCCTGTTAAATCTAGGATGGTATTTATAAGCCAAGCAGGTAAGGTCACCTAGTACAGACACATTTACGCAGGTGTCACAGCACCTTGTTGCCATAGTAGCACTCTACCTGGGATGTGAACCAAAAACCCTCAGGTCCAAAGTTGAGAACTCCAATCTGCTGGCCTTGGTCACAAGAAGTGAGCCAAATTCCCTTTTATACATAGTCCCCCCCATTTTTGGGCATCAAAAAATATTGGACAGTTTAACATAATGTAGAATAAAGTAATCATTTTTAATATTAGGTCGCATATCCTTTGCATGCCATGACTTCCTGATGTCTGCGACCCAACAATATCAAAAGACTCTTGATATCTTATATGTTATAGTATCACTTGTAAGAGTAGCAGAAAATAAGATTTCAAGAGTCTTTTGATGTTGTTGGATCACAGACATCAGGAAGTCATGGCATGCAAAGGATATGCGACCAAATATTAAAAATGATTACTTTATTCGACATTATGTTAAACTGTCCAATATATGCCCAAAAAAGGGGGGGACTATGTACAAAAGGTTCTATAATTTCTAAACGGTTCATCCGATATGGATGAAAATACCCTCAAATTAAAGCTGACAGTCTGCACTTCAACCCCATTGTCATTGAAACTCAAAGTGCTAGAGTACAGAACCAAAATAACAACGAGATTATCAATGTTATTCACTTCACCTGTCAGTGGTTTTAATGTTGTGGCTGATATATACAGGGCCCTCCACAATTATTGGCACCCCTGGTAAAGATGAATAAAAAGGGTTATAAAAAACTCACCATTTGGTGAATTAGCTTAATCTCACACTGAAAAAATTAGAAAAATCCAACCTTTAATTGAAGTAAATTTATTCTGAGAAAAAAAAATCCCTCATCAAGAAATAATTATTTTTAACAAAACCACGTGTGCCACAATTATTGGCACCCCTGCATTTAATACTTTGTACAACCTCCCTTTGCTAATAAAACAGCACTGAGTGTTCTCCCGTAACATCTAATAAGGTTGGAGAATACAGAGCAAGGAATCTGAGACCATTCCTCTTTACAGAATTTATCCAGATCATCCAGAATCCTAGGTCCTCTCTTGTGCACTCTCCTCTTCGGCTCAGCCCACAGGTGTTCAATGGGGTTTAGGTCAGGGGACTGAGATGGCCATGGCAGAAGCTTGATTTTGTGTTCAGTTAACCATTTTTGTGTTGATTTGGACGTATGTTTTGGATCATTGTCCTGCTGGAAGATCCAACGAAGACCAGTTTTAGTTTCCTGGCAAAGGCAGCCAGATTCAGATAAAAAATTTCCTGGTATTTCATGGAGTTCATAATGCCATGTACCCTAACAAGGTTCCCAGGGCCTTTGGAGGAAAAACAGCCCCACAACATCACAGAACCTCCACCATACTTAACAGTGGGGATCAGGTTATTTTCGGTATAGCCATCCTTCTTTTTGTGCTTAAACCTTGAGTGTTGGTTGCCGAAAAGCTCAATTTTCATTTAATCTGACCATAGAACACGGTTCCAATCAAAGTTCCAGTAGCGTTGAGCAAACTCCAGGCGCTTCCGTTTGTGGTGAAATGACAGGAAAGGCTTTTTTCTGGCATGCCTTCCAAATAATTAGTTGGCATGGAGGTGACAGCTAATGGTAGTTTTGGAGGCTTCATGACCCCAAGATGTAATTCTCCAACAGTGATCCTTGGGGATTTTTTTTCCTCTCTGACCATCCTCACTGTGTGTGGGGGCAAAATAAACTTGGGTCTAGGGATGTAACGGTATACCGTTTTAAGGTATACCGCGGTATCAAGCAACCATGGTTCTGAACCGTAAGCCTTTCCCTGTAATACCGTGCCCACGATATAAATTTATGTTGCGCAATGCACATATGCACGGCGCCGCAAGCCACTACAATGGAGGGTCACCTATCCACAGCTCCGCTTGTGACAGCCAGGGGAAAAAATTAAACATCACACTTCAAGTTGCTAGAAATACTGAATTGCAACAGTGGACTTTGTAATTTAATATACATTATTAAACTGCACTAGATTACAAGACCGTTGTGTGTATTTTCCGTCTTTAACCCTTTAAAGCCGGAGCGTTCTAATTTCAGAACAATTGTTCTGATGGTTTGACGTATAATATCTCTGCCATCCAATCACTGATTTTCTTTTTGAAAAATGCTTGTTACAGATGACAAAATAAATAAATAATTATTATTTAATAATAATAATTAGTTCATGAGCTTAGTGGGCGGGGATTTATTTCTAGACCGTAAGATAAAACCGCACGTCAACCACGTAAATCTCCATCACCGCGGGCGGAGCTGACCACATCGGACAGAAGACAATCATCTGAAGACTTTACTGCGACTGAGGGAAAGCCAGTAAACCCCCTGAGGGAAGAGGCATTTAAGATAATAATTAATCATAGATATTACTTCAGAAACAATTTTATTTTCAATAAAATCCTGTTTTTGTACCGCAGACTTTCTCACATTGTGAAATTCGAACAAAAACATGAACATTCATGTAAAGCTCTAGCTTCAAATGAGAAGCCACTGTGTTATTCTTCCCCCAGCTCGTTTCGAGATGAAATTGTGAAAAAGTCATACAATGAATGAGTGAAGTGATAACGTTAGATGTGAATATTTTCCGTATTTAGTGTAGACTTTGATAACTAAATAATAGCTAACTAAAGCTAAAATCAGTAACGTTAGTCTAAGCGTTTTTCCGTGCGAACAGCCATTTTATTTTCGGAGACTTTTGTTTTCCTAATTTGAAACATTAGCTCTGTTGTCTGTCTTGCTAGCTTTATAAATGTTATACTGAACTATTAGTTTTATCAATAGCAAGTACTAACTAGCTAGTGTTTTCACATAACGTTATGTATACATTTGAAGGTTGTTGTTGATCAGTCCTGTAGAAAATGAATGGAGTAGGGAACTAAACAGCAAACATTTACTAACGTAACGTCAGCTTCACGTTTTATTTTCTGACTCACATTTTTGACTTGAGCAAGATTAGCCTGTTTAGACAAATATGACAAAAAGTTGCGCCAATGTCACTGATGATTTAGGTCTGTTCATTCAAAACAATATTTGACATTGATGGACATTATGCTAAGTAGTCTAACATTGTGTTATTGTTGTGCTTTTTATCTAACGTTATTCTGGAGCATAAAGTGTTTTCAGTAAAATGTCATTCTCACTATACAGCCCTTTAATGACTCAGAAATGGTTTTATATGTTATGGATTAATGAAATGGCAACTGATAATATATTTATCTATTACAGCGATGGATGGAAATTATGTCCAGAATAGCTATTTTATCTATTCCTGGCATAAGCATATAGCGTTTGCTGTAAGATTGTAACGTTCCACTCCCGTCCTATTGTTTCTCCGTGTTTTCCCTCTCCCCCTGTCTCGTGTTTGTCTCTCCATTGTCCGTTTTCCCCCTTGCTGCAGGTTGGGCGTGTTTTCCTGTTTGTGTCACTCTGTTTCACTGCACCTACCTCAGCCTATCCCATTCCCCTGTTTCGCATGCATTCCACACTCTCCGCTCTGATAATCATTCTTGCATACATTCGCACGCGGCACCTAATTGATTCCAATTAAATGTTTGCATTTAGTCACCCGGTGTTTTCTGTCCTGTGCTAGTTCGTTAATGCTCTTTGTCAGAAACCTCTGGTCCTGTCTGGTTACCTGTCTAGTTACTGCTTAAAGTCTTGTTCTGTGCCGGCGTTTATTCGCCCTGCAATTCTGCCTCGTCTAAGTCTGCTCAGTCCGGAACAGCACTACCCGCTGTTCATTGTTTCGTCTCGCTATACTAACTTTGTCTGCTTCAGTCTGCCAGCCTGCAGTCGTCTGTAATCCCTGCCTGTGTTGCGGTTTCCCTGCCTCCCACATGACGTGTGTGCAGTTTGGGCTCCTGCTCTTCCACCCTGCGGCGGTGCCCACTTGCTGCCAGTGTTGTGGTGCTGCTGATGTGCTGTCGCTCCTCCCTCTGCTGTCACTGCTACTACTGCCGCTGCCCTGCTGCCACGCCTGCGTCCTGCCTGGACTCCGCTCCACTGTCCTGCTCTACCGCTCCCGCTCATCCCCTGCTCCATCAACCTGGTTGTCTGTCTCCATAACCTTCCCCGGCTTATTCCGCTCCCACTGCTCCCCCGCATCATCATACCTGGACTGTCTGTCATAATTGTTCTCCCTATGCTTCAGGAGTTTTGGTCGAAGCATAATTTATTAGAGTGCTCTGTTGTCTGTCTGCTCATCCAGTTCCGGCTTGGAACACTAACCACCTTTTGCCTTTCTCCCCATGCTCAGGACTACCCTGATCATTAATAAATATTGAGTTTTGGCATTCCTGTCTACGAGTCGTGCATTTGGGTCCAGTCCACTTCCGGGGTCGTAACAATTTCCTTATTAAATCATTGCTATCATTTGCAAACTCTTAACTCTAAAACAACAAACAAAGAACAAAAGAAGTAAATACACATGTTTATTTTTCTATAACTGTCTTGAGTCCATTCATTTCATTGGTATAATTACAATAAAAGGGTAATTCATTAATACAGTACATTCATTCAAAATTCTAAGTAATTCAGTATTCTATTGTATTATTAATTTTCTAAGTGGGAAGGTGTACTAATAAGTGTAACAATAGCCTTTTTACTTTGTAGGGGCACCGCCATTCATTCTTTGAAAATACTACTCTATTGCAATCTTTTTCAAATGGTTAACTGATTATTGGGCATTTATCTGCTATTATAACATAATACTCACCCAGGGCGCCCATGCCCTTCAGTTCAGACTTGTATAGCACGGTGTCATGCATTATGAATATTACTATAGCGTTACATAGCCTAAATAACAAAATCTCTTTAAAATCTATTGTTCAGTTATGGAATAACAGGTGAAATCAGCTGGGTTTTAATAAGCTGAGGTTATGGATACCTTGTCACTGTAATTTAAAAAATATGAAGGACGAAGAATAGGTAAGGTTAAAATTCAGTTAACATGGTGAGTTTGTGACATTTATGTCCGTTTTTTAACCATAGGCTATCGAAAAAACCTTATGCACAGCAAATCCGCTGTATCCTAGGTAATTTGAAAAACAATAAATGCAATATTCACTGGACAGGATTTTGAACTTTTTTTCAGTCACAAACCATTCTATTTACTTACAGGCTGTATTCCTAGATAAACAGAGCTGTATTGTAATGACATCTGAAGTGCATTTTCAGAACTCAAATGTCCGTCTATTGCAGTGCGTGAGTTTTCCATTGAATGACAATTCACGCATTAGGTGTAAATGACAATTTGCGCATTAGGCTTGATATAGGTGTTATCAGCTCCTTTTTAATGGATAGCCATTGTCCCGTACCATCGCACATCGCCTGGATGTTGATGGAGTGGGCTGAAAGCAATTTAATGTGGCATTCCCCTTTGCTGAGGGAAAGGTAGGCTATGTGGACCTATGGACCCTTTTATTATTATGCATTTTTTGATATAGCCTATACAATAACAATATTTCACATTGTAATCTTGATATTTTAGTCATGCTTGTGCACGCCCCTGTGTGTAACAGACAAGAGGGTACACGCGTTGTGCACACGCCTATGTAGACGCACTTATATGCACCGTTAAAATAACACGTAAACAACTGAGACATGACTTTAGACCAGGTTTGTGGTGGTTCTAGCGCAAGCGCTTTCTGCTGACTCAAGATAGCAATATGCCAAAAATAATCCTGGACACTCCTCATCTTAAGACCAACACGCCCAGTTCACTTGCAACGGGCGGAAGAATACATGGTATTTAAACGACATGAGTGCTAGGTATTATAATGAACCCAGCGCCGGGTCTAAGATAGCAAAGACACTTGCGTTTGGGTTAGCGCTGCTTAGCGCCGGGCGTAACATAGGGCCCCCAGTTGCTTTGAACTTTTTAAGTATTGCCCTAACGGTAGATATGGGCATTTTCAGGTGAGTAGCTATTTTTTTTATAGCCATTCTGTCACTTATGAAGCTCAACACACTTTTCCCTCATTTGATTTGTGTGTTCTCCTATCTTTCCCTTGTTGATGTATGAATAAGGGAATATGGCCTCTGTGTCACCTCATATTTATACTGCAGTGAAACAGGAAGTCGTGGATTACTGCTTGAAAGTTCCTAAACACTCTGATAGGGGTGGGAATCGAGAACCGGTTCCCGTTAGGAACCGGTTCCAAGTTGTCCGATTCCTCGGAATCGTACGACTTCGAGCTTATCGATTCTCTTATCGATTCCAGCATGTATTCCCGACAGCTACGCATAGCAAAACAACGTCACGTCATGCGCGCCGTCGTTTTTCATTCAGTCAGCGCATGATGGCAGGCAGAGTTTGGCGCCCCGTCTAAAAATATAAAATGTAAACGTCATTTTTTTAAAACTAATACTACTGCTACTGTCATTTAAAAATCAATAGAAAATGTGTTCGCGTAAGCTCCATTTTGTGTGATCCATCTTCGGAAATGATCAACTATTCAGAACTATAACAGATTTGTGGAGTGTGTGGACTTCCCTCCGGAGTCTATAACCAACTACAAGTGTAAAACTACAGTGTTTTGATTGGCGGTAGACTAATCTGACAACGATTGCCTGCTTGGCGACGCACAGATGAGTAGCCTAGATTTGGAAAGCGAATAACTAACCTAAATTAGCTAAATGATAATCTTCAATCTTCGTCATCTTCAGCTAATAAGAGAAGCCAGCTTGCCTCAGGTAACGTTAAAGATCTCATCTTTGTTCCATGTAAATGTATCGGCTAAATGAGATAGGGGAGAATGGTGACAGTTGAAACTGTTCTGATAATACGGTGCAGCTTATGAAACACGCCTAGGAGCGTAACTAACTCATAAGTAAAGTTTGCGATCTTCGTTAGAGAATTAAACTACTAAATATCCCAATCACAGAGCAGCGGTTAAACAACAATATTTTAGCCATCTTTTTTTATCAGTTAAACTGATAATTTATCCTCTCTTCTCGCGTCCTTTTTCATTATTTTCCGGTGTCTCTTATTTTCTTTGACGTCTGATATTTTTAAGCACTCATATTGATCAAGCCAAATGACATTTATAATGCCATTTCAATTTACAGAATTATACAATTCTGACTGTTTTATTGGATGCTCTGCCACTTGTGCAGGCATAAATATAGCAGATAAATATTTTCCATGATACGACTAAGAAATATCAATGAAAAACTAATGCTTTATACTTTATAAATATTGTGTCATTGAATCCATTTTAGATGACCACCCAATAGTAATAGTTGGTCTTTTAAGGAATCGATAAAGAATCGGATCGATAAGCGGAATCGATAATGGCATCGGTATCAATAAAATCTAACGATTCCCATCCCTACACTCTGATCAACAAAAGTAAAATATAAACGGAAGAAATGCTTCAGTTACATTTTTTTCATAATAATTTCTTGGGGTGCCAATAATTGTGGCACACATGGTTTTGTTAAAAATAATTATCACATATTGAGGGATTTTCTTTTCTCAGAATAAATTTACTTCAGTTAAAGGTTGGATTTTTCTATTTTTTCAGTGTGAGATTATAATTTTTTTATAAGCCTTTTTACTCATCTTTACCAGGGGTACCAATAATAGTGGAGGGCACTGTACATACATACAGGTGGTGGACAAAATATCGGAAACACCTACAAAAACTGAATATCTAGTAACTAATAACGAGTAGGTCCACCCTTTGCCTTCAAAACAGTTTCAATCCTTGACAGTCTCCAGTTCTTTGAGGAATGAAGGAGGTGGAAATGTAGAACTCCAGAACTTCCCATAAAGGTTCAATTATGTTTAGATCTGGTGATTGTGCAGGCCATGGAAGGCATTTCACGTCATCCTTATGTTCTTGGAACCATTCTTTAATGTCTTTAGAAGTGTGTATGGGGGCGTTATCATGTTGTAATATGGGGAAATCATGAGGGAACATGAGCTGTGGTCCAATCCGTTAAATGTTATGCTCTCCTGCACTTCCCCTCGCCACTTCCACTTGAGAGGATGTGACGCAGCACCAAAACAACACGAGTAGACACTTGAACCAATGGGGAGGAGCAAGGGAGGGAGCGGAATTACTTTTGAATTGGACCGCACTTGCACTCGGATATTCTCCAGAGCCAGTGACACCAGCAGACCATTGACAAATTAGTTTGTGCAAAACTTTCCAATAAATTGCATAAGCAAGCTCCAGCCGACATCTCAATTCTTATTCTAGCAAAAGAGCAAACTAGAAAGTGATTATCAATCAATTTATTGATAGACAGCACTTTGATATACCTCATAAGCAGGAATGGGAAATAATACCCTTGTATGTTACAAAATACCTCCGAATAAAATATATTAAAAAACAGCAATCAAAACGGTGGATGCATAGCCTAGATTGCTTTGGAGGTAGCACAGAAGTATAAAACATAAAAGAGGTGAGTGAATATTGAATATGAAATCCAAGTATTTGCCCATAAGCTTGCACTGGCTAATTTGCTGGATACTCGCTGAACGGCAACGAGCTGATTATGTACCTAGTTATCGTTAACTGGCCTGAAATAATCATTCTAATACTGAATCCTAGTAGGATGACATGAAACTTTTCGCTGGAGATACGTTTTAAAGTGATTTTAAGCATGAAATCAATGTTATTTCCTAATTTATTCAGTCGTGCAATAAAAAAAACTTTCAAAATATCTCTTATACTTGAGTGCCGATTTCTCTATTTTTAAGATTTTTCCCAGGAGATATGTAAAGGCATTAAATTTAAACTTCCGAAACAGGAAGCTTGGGGTAACAGTAAAGAATTCTGTGCAATTTCACTGCCCGAAGTCTGCAGTCTTGCGGACTCGTTCCCTCGAGCCAAATCAAGGGTCTAGGGACTAATTTCACGTACTTCACTTGCATTTCTAACGGATTGGACTGCACTTGCCCTTGGCAACGCCCAATTTCCGATTTCTAAAGGGATTCCCCCAAGTGGAAGTGGCAAGCGGAAGTGCAGGAGGGCATAACATTTAACGGACTGGACCGCAGCCCTGGTCTTGTAAAATAGTTTCATATTGTTTTCCTGTTACATGTCCATGAAGAGCAATCATTGGACCCAATGAGTCCCAATGAACCACCACCATACTTAACAGTTGGCAACAGACATTGTGGATTGAATGCCTCCTTAGGCTTTCTCCAAACATAAACCCGTCGAGATGTATTAAAAAGAGTAAAAGATGACTCAGATCATATCACTTTTCTCCATTGGTCAGGGGTCCAAGTTTTGTGTTCCTTACACCATGTTATGCGTTTTTGTGCATTAGCCTTGGATACAAATGTTTTCCGAATGGCAGCCCTGCCATAAACACCAGCTTTGTGAAGCTCACAACGTACTGTTTTTATTGAGGCTGGTTCAGATATGGATTGATTCAATTCTGTGATTTTTAGAGCTGTAGTTCTGTGGTTAATAGCAACAATCCTACCAAGTGTCCGTCTGTCCCTGTCGGAGAGCTTTTACTTGCGGCCACTGTTCTTTTTTGCTGATGCTGTTTTTTGGTGTTGGGCATATGTTTTCAGAATTTTTGACACTGTTCGCCTTAAATAATTTTGCTATTTTTTGTGACCAATGCACCTGCAATTCGGGCACCAACTATTTGGCCCCTTTGGAACTCTGTTAGTATCCACATCTTGCTTTCGAGACTTACCTCACAAAGTGCTGCTGGTTAGACCTATTTTAAGCAGACACATGCTGCTAATTAGCAATCAAATTATTAGGAATCACCTGTGTAGATGCTTCTGTAATTGTGGTTTCGATGCTTCAAAGTTAAAGCCATTTTACAGGAGTGTTCCCGATATTTTTTCCACCGCCTGTATATAGCTAGCTAGCTTACAGTTTACCGTTTTGAATATTCTAGTAAGTTATAGTAGCCTATTTTTGGTATTTTTTTATAGTTAGCTTGATAGTCCCTTGTTTTTTGATCGTTTTTGTTCATTTTTACAGTCTTAGCAAGTAGCTAACTCATTTATGTCATGGTTATTTCTACGTTTTTGGTTTCCTTTTTGGCGTCGTCAAGACGTTCTATTGGATTTTTTCCGCCTCCGTTCCGGTTTTCGTGTCTTGCCCGACAATTATTCCCTTCACCTGTTTTGCGTTTCCTGTGGGCTATAAATACCTCAGGACTACCGCATTTCCACACTTCGAGATTGTCTTTGCTATGTTGACATACGAAGTCGGTAAGGTATAGGAATTTCGGTCGCTGCATTTCTGGTTCGTACTAATAGGAAACGCAGCAAGTCCGGTTATAAAGATTTAGGATTAGATTGGTTTTCTCTTTCCTTTCCAATCTTTCTTTATCCTTTATTCTTTTAACCTGTTGCCAGTTGTGTTCAGCTCTTTTGCCACAAGAGCTTTGGCTCACAGGTTTTTTCTATTCTTTTCCTTCACTCATTTTTTCGAGTTTTGTTTTGTTTCATTACCTTTTGTTACGCCTAATTATTTTAGTGCGTGAGGTTCTTATGTTAGTTATTCTCACTGTTTATCGAGATCACCTCAGTATTTAGAGGTTGCTTTGTTGTGCTAGGGAAGTTTTGCTCCCTATCCTGTGTTATCCCAGTCCTGGTGCGGATTATTCCGCGTTTTGTGGCGTATCTTTCTCTAGATATGCTTTTAGAAATCCTTGTCGGTCGCGTTTGGTTCTCCGAACCTTACACTCCCCCTCACAGTTTATTTCAAATATATATATATTTAGTATAAAGCATAGTTGAGCCAGGAGTTGTGGTATATGCATACTACACGTTTACCTTTGCAAAGTCCCTACAACAGACATTCTCTTTTGGAGAGAGTTCAGTGCAGTGACCACATGTGCACGCTTTGAAATGTAAACCAATATTGTTGATATTTTGCAGGTAGTGTGATTGCCTATAGCCTGTGTAAAACGAGTAGCCTACATGGTATGGGTAACTATTTGTACAGCGAGTGATTTGTTGTTTGCTGCCCGCATCATTATAAGCCCAAACAAGGCTATGCGTGCCGCCGCTTACCACTCCAAAACATTGCCTATCCTCTCATTCGCCACCATTGCTTCGGCCTCGGCCACTAGCATGTTTATGTGTATATTGATGAGAGAGGTAGCGAGAGAGAGAGTGGAACAAAGCAGCCGCTGTGAGTGCTGTCCAGAGTAGAATGAGCTATAGGCTACTCATGAAAATAATTGCTGGGGCGTGGTTTGATACCTGGATCTCAGCCCCTATATTATTACCTTATCACGCCCAGATTTAGGCATTTTTTAAATTCTATCATTGCAACCTAAATGTTGCCAGTGGTTTTAAGTATTTTAACGTATAGGCCTACTGTGTTACTGGTGCAAGAGTGGATGACATAAAACATCAAGCTCCTGTGATTAAAAAAATATGTAGCCTGTAATCATTCATGCGGGCACAAATGACACAGTTTGAGAAAATCGGAAGTTTTAAAGAATAATTTTATTTCATTATATAACTCTAGGCTATATTTGCAAGCTTGTGATCTCAGCCCCGCTTCTGAACATTAATTTAGAACTGGGATGTAAGTTAGCCTAAAGATGGAATCGTATGGAATAAGTAACATAGGCAGATCATATCTTGTCTATCATAGCTAGCTAATACCCTTGTAAAGTAAATTATTTTTTATGAAGATTTGTATACAAATACTATTTATTTTCTCAAATACAAGGTAATAGCCCGATACAATTTGATACAAAAGACCTGACTTTGGCCATTGAGCTACCTAGCTAGATAGCTAGCGAAGAGATAGCGTTAACGTTACTTAGGCCTACAGGTCCATTACCGCTTATTACCGAAATTAATGCTTATTTTCAGGATAATATTTCATTGTCTATCATATCTGCTTGGTCAACTGACTGATGGCATTTCTGATTTTTATATAAATGTTCCGAGTAGGCTAGGCTATGCATTCTACACTCTATTGAAGGGAAAACTGCAAACCCCAAAGTGATGGTAGCATATTCATGGCGGCTTAGGCCTATTTATTCATTTTTTCTCAGTCACAACGACTGCTGCATTTCTGCTGTTACATAGGCTAACAGTACAAAAATAAATTCTATCTCAACAAAAAACGTTTTCAACGTAAAAAAATGCCAAGTTACTCACGCATAGCCTACAACACTGTAAGTATGCCTAATTAATTCCAACTTGCAAAAAAACAGGCTACTCTACGTAACAGACACACCCTACACCGAAACAATTAATGGGTCTTGCATGACAGATAATATGTGTACTCGGGGACGATTTACATGTCGGATCTTTAATTGCCGGTAGTTTCTATGGTAGGCCGAACAGTTCAAAAGCCAACGCAAAGTAGACACCGTATATCCAGTTGCTCTGCGCTACCCAGTTTTTAAACGAGATATATCCAGTTAACAAGACACTACCTATCCAGTCATCCTGCGCCACCCAGTGGACATCTCCACATATCCAGTTGGGCAGCACGAGCGATCCAACTGGGTAGCTCTGCGCTATCCAACTGGGTCATACGGGATGCCCAGTTCGGTAGCACAAGATGTGAAATTGGGTAGCGCCACGCTATCCAGCTGGATATCTCTAGAATTAGCCTACCGGATATGTGTATCTCGTTTGGCCATGTTTATGAATTGTTAAACGAATAAAGCTTGCAAGAATTTGTCTAATCTATAAAATAAAAAAAAGTCTTCAACTACAATTTGTGACGCCATTATATCATATAGACTATTTACTCATTGGTTAAATGTTTAGTTATGCTGTTTGTTACAGTGGCTAGCAGAGCTGGCTGGTCACCACGGCTAGCTAAGTGTTATTGTGTGTATAAATTGCGTAGGCCTACGTGTGTTTTGTTGACAGTAGTGTAGCTAGATAGCCACATTAGAGCTAGCTAGGTCATGCAATATGTTTTTGATGACAGTTTGCAGTATTATCGCCAGTCCAGTATAATGCTTGAAGTCTGTACGTTTGAGTCAGTGTAATCATCTGGGTACTGAGAACATTGGCTTGCAATAAAAGCAATGAGTGAATCCACCTGGTATGTCTTTAGATGCGGTCGCATTGTATTATTAATGCATAGGTGTCAACCTCTGGAAAGAGCTGCACTTATTTTCATGCCTGCAAAACTGTATAAATTCACCAAAAACCATATAGAACATTATCTATCGGTTATCTATTAAAATCACTAGCCACCACAGTTATTTGTCTGATTCAAGTTTATTTAATACATTCCTGTATTTAGCTTTAATGACTGTGCAGCTACAAATTCATTAAGGTGCTGATTTTAAAACAGGTAAACAGACACCCCAAATTACTGACCCCACACACTTACAACCCAGTGCAGGAGAGAGATATATAGATACCACATTTCCTAAATTATGCAATAGTCCTGTTGCTATGCACTTTTAATGCAGTTTTGCAATCTACTAGCCTACATAACAGCTTTGATAGCCTAAGTAGGCAACGTTAGCATTAATGTAGCCTACATATGGTTATAAAATTAGCTCTCATCTTACTTTGAATAATTTTCTAGTAACAGTTAACATTAAGTTAGACGGGTTATTTTACAATGAAACTTGTAGTAGCTTTGTTAAATTGATTCATCCACCACATTAATACGTCCTGGAACATTATCTAATTATCAAAATTGCATAAACATTAACATTGTCCAGTCATAACCATTTAACTGTTCGCTAGGTTAATTAACGTTAGATAGTTGTTAGGTATCTTGTGGGCTACTGCGTCTTCGTGGTTCCTTGTCATAAAGTACATTACAGTCCTGATGCCGCTACTTGCTTTCTCTGCAGCCTCAGAAATCGAGAGTAGCTATAACAGAGAGAGGGAGAAATAAAATGTGATTGCTGCGTTTGAATGAATTATGCTGGTAAACGTTTGAAAACAAAAAACCTACAGTCAAGCCGGAAAGTCTGCACACCCCTTTCACTTTCTCCACGTTTTATTACGTCACAGACATATTCTACAATAGATTGAGTTTATTTTTTGTCTCAAAATTCTACACAAAATAGCCCATAATGACAAAGTGAAAACATTAAAATATCATATGTACACAAGTGTGCACACCCTTTGATATGAGACCCAGAAGTGAGCTGAGGTGCATTTTGTTTCCACTGATACTGCTTGAGATGTTTCTACAACTTAATTGGAGTCCACCTGTGATAAATTCAATTGATTGGACATGATTGGGGATTGCCAACACCTGCCTATATAAGGTCCCACAGTTGACAGTGCATGTCAGAGCAAACTCCAAGCCATGGGGTCAAAGGAATTATCTGCAGACCTCAGAAACAGGATTGTGTCAAGGCATAGATCTGGAGAAGGGTACAGAAAAATCTCTGCAGGTTACAGGTCCCAAAGAGCACAGTGGCAACCATCATTCATAAATGGAAGAAGTTTGGAACCACCAAGAATCTTCCTAGACCTGGCCGCCCGGCCAAACTGAGCAATCGGGGAAGACGGGCCTTGGCCAGGGAGGTGAGCAGGAAGCCGAGGGTCAGTCTGACAGAGCTCCAGTGTATCCTTGTGGAGATGGGAGAACCTTTCAGAAGATCAACCATCCAGGCAGCACTCCACCAATCAGGCCTTTATGGTAGAGTGGCCAGACGGAAGCCCCTCCTTAGTAAAAGGCACATCACAGCCCGCTTGGAGTTTGCCAAAAGGCACCTAGAGGACTCTCAAACCATGAGAATCAAGATTCTCTGGTTTGATGAAACCAAAATTGAACTTTTTGGCCTGAATACCAAGCGTCACGTCTGGAGGAAACCAGGCACCGCTCATCACCTGGCTAATACCATCCCTACAGTGAAGCATGGCGGTGGCAGCATCATGATGTGGGGATGTTTTTCAGCAGCGGGAACAGGGTGACTAGTCCTGATAGAGGGAAAGATGAATGCAGATAAGTACACCGAGATCCTTGAAGAAAACCTGCTCTGGACCTCAGACTGGGGCGAAGGTTTCCCTTCCAACATGACAACGACCCGAAACACACAGCCAAGAGAATAAAGGAGTGGTTTCGGAGAAAGTCTGTGCATGTCCTCGAGTGGCCCAGCCAGAGCCCAGACCTGAATCCAATTGAACATCTGTGGAAAGAGCTGAAAATGGCTGTGTACCGAGGCTCCCCATCCAACCTGACGGAGTTTGCAAGGATATGCCAAGAGGAATGGGCAAAAATGTCCAGAAACAAGTGTGCCAAGCTCGTAGCTTCTTTCCCAAGACACCTTGAAGCTGTAATCGCTGCCAAAGGTGCAGCAACTAAGTATTAGGCTAAGGGTGTGTACAGATATGTAACCCCTAAATAACCTATTTTTGTCAGTAAAATAAAATTGCATATTTTCTAAAAACCTGTTTTCACTTAGTCATTATTGGCTATTGTGTGTAGATGTTTGAGTTCATTTTTTGCCTCAATCTATTGTAGTATAAGTCTGTAATGTAATAAAACGTGGAGAAGGTGAAAGGGGTGTGCAGACTTTCCGGCTTGACTGTATATTGACTAGATTTCCCGTATCATAACCTTATACGCCCGGATACCTTCGAAAAGGTGGAAACCCATATTTTATACGGGCAAACCGTAGCTATGGGTTGACAGTGAGTAGCCTACCCATTTCAGGCTTGGACAACACAGGCTAGAGAACACAAGAGCAACGTGGAAGCTACCAAAATATGTATGAAAGAACAGGTATTATTCTTTTAAATAAATTGCATATTTAGCCTGTTGTTTAATTTTTGCTGTTGTAGGCTATTCCAACTAAAACTATATTCAAATTTGTTTTAAAAATACCAGAAAACGGCGCTTTGGACTAACTAGGCCTATTTCATTTTATGAATGTGATTAATTACACACTTATTTTATTTAAAACAATAGTGTTTGCTTCTTCATGTCTGCATTCAGACCAGTCTCTGCTCATGTTCAATGACTGTTTCCCATATTCCTAAACTAAACATCGGTTAAGTTCTTCCAAATATCGTTCTATGTCTTTGCATGTCAGGATCCTGTACATTGTCTGTCTGTTTGTTCTGTGTAATTATTTTTCCTGATTTCTTTTGCCTATTTTCCCGCATTACCCTCGCGATTGTCTGTTTATTTTCCTGACTTCATGTATTGTTCCATCACTCTAGTTCCCTTGTCAGTCCACATTCCATGTTTCCTGAGATTCCACTCCCTGGGCCCTATCTTACATCCGGCGCAAAGCGGCGCTAACCCAAACGCAAGTGTCTTTGCTATCTTACACCCGGCGCTAGGTTCATTATAACACCTAACGCTTACGTCCTTTAACTACCGTGTATTCTTGCGCCCGTTGCAAGTGAACTGGGCTTGTTGGTCTTAAGATTAGGAGTGGCCAGGATTATTTTTGGCGTACTGCTATCTTGAGCCAGCAGAAAGCGCTTGCGCTAGAACCACCACAAACCTGGTCTAAAGTCATGTCACAGTTGTTTACATGTTATTTTAACGGCGCATATAAGTGCATCTACATAGGCGTGTGCACAACGCGCATACCCTCCTGTCTGTTACACACAGGGGCGCGCACAAGCATGACTAAAATATCTAGATCACAATGTGAAATATTATTATTGTGTAGGCTATATCAAAAATGCATAATAATAAAAGGTTCCATAGGTCCACATACCTTTCCCTCAGTGAAGGGAAACAATGCCACATTACATTGCTGTCAGCCCACACCATCAACATCCAGGCGATGTGCGATGGTACGGGACAATGGCTATTCATTAAAAAGGAGCTGATAACACCTATATCAAGCCTAATGGAGCAAATAGTCATTTGCACCTAATGCGTGAATTGTCATTCAATGGAACACTCGCGCACTGCAATAGACGGACATTTGAGTTCTGAAAATGCGCTTCAGATGTCATTACAATACAGCTCTGTTTATCTAGGAATACAGCCTGTAAGTAAATAGAATGGTTTGTGACTGAAAAAAGTTCAAAACCTTGTCCAGTGAATATTGCTTTTATTGTTTTTCAAATAGCCTAGGCTACAGCGGACTCGCTGTGCATAAGGTTTTTTCGATAGCCTATGGTTAAAAAACATCAATGTCATCATGTTAACTGAATTGTAACCTTAGCTATTCTTTGTCCTTCACATTTTTTAAATTACAGTGACAAGGTTTCTATACCCTCAGCTTATTAAAACCCCGCTGATTTCACCTGTTATTCCATAACTGAACAAAATATTTTAAAGAGAACTAAGTGTCTAATTAGAAATGAAATTTGCAGCACATTACACAATTAATTTACATAATTCCATTATCTGCATGTGCGCTTTACAGGAGCAGGTCTGTTTCCCCTGCTGTAAATCACACTTTTCACGGTCTTCCTGGGAAAGTGGATCGTTTTGAAGTATTACGCTACCAGTAAAACAGGTTGGTCACATTTCCATAAGCAGGACATTATAAAACAAGGGAAAATATGCTGAACCTATGGGTTGTCAACCTGACAGATTTATTGTATTTAGTGTCATCATTAAGGCAAAATAACGTTATTTATGTTATTAACCCTATAGACTTCACCCCTAGTGATTGAGACGCATGCGACTCAGTTACAGTATTCATGTTCATCTGAAAATATAAACTACAGCTTTAAGAAAACCCCGAAAATTTTGACGCAGTATTTCTTTAAAGGGTAGCCTCTTGCGAAAACCGCAGCTTCTCCAGTTACACTGCCGTGCAATAAATTAGAAGGGTGCTATTAGTAGCCCACAGCACTTACGACCTTCCTCTGGCTACAGCCACAGACTGTAAAATGCATCAAATGCACCGTTTATACACGCTAAGAAAATCATGTTGACGTATAGAAACAATAATATTTTTTTTAAACGTTGTACAAATGAGTATTCGCCGTTTTCCCTTGTTTACTGTACTATATACAGTAGCTGATGCACTTTCGGTTTAGAAGACACCTCATTTTTTGCTCCAAAATCTCTCGTATAAATATGTTTAAGAAACCAAGTACTTACCAGTATATTCAGCAACAGCTGTTTTCTCATGAACCCTGAAGAGTTTATCTTGTTATATTTCGCCAAAGTCCCGTACAGTCGACATTTCCGCAGTGACCACCCCTCGCACTGAGAGCTGAAATACGTTGCTGTACTTGTGTGAATACACACGCGCTTTCGTACGTTCTTTTTTAAACGTATTTAAATACATTAGGCGACGTATGTTATGGTTATTATATATATACTGTATGTGACTATTCTGAAATAAATGTATTCTGTAGCAAATTTCTGAAAGATACAGCTTCTTCTTCAGTTCACACTTAAAACTATGGATTTTGCAGGGAATATTTTTTTAGATATTGACATTTAAATAAAACTAGTAGAAACCAGGAGGGCATTGCCTCAAAAGGGCCAAAGTAAATAGGGTTAATCAAAATTAGAATGCAGGTAGCCTAATGAACTTCGGATGAAGCTTGAACATGAGTTCATTGCATAATCAAATGAAATTCGTTAAACAAGCAGGCTAATTGGTCACTTATTCTCAGCTGTTGCAGGTGCTTTTAACAAAATTTTACCGCATATATTTTGTAAACAGCACTGTCAGGAATTACCGGGAACTCATAATGGTTAGTCCGAATAATATTGATCATAGGCTACTATTGATCCATATAGCCTATTCCTTGATTGCACTAAACACACACGAGCATGTCTGTTTCGCCATCATAAGCAATCCGCCAAGGTGGAAAAGCAGGCTTTTAAAGGGAATGGGATATAACATTTTGATTGGTTTATTGCACTATCACCATAATTAATGAAGAGACTAGGTTCAGCCAATTTGCACGTTGCGCCCTGCTTAGCGCCCAAAAAACACGCCATTAAAATAGCAAAAGTGGACTTGGACACGCCCTAAATGGACTTAGCGCCATGCCAAGATCGCCAAGATAGGGTCCCCTGTCTTTGTCATTGCACTATTCGGGTGATTTTGAGAACATTCGGGTTTCCTCTGTATTTCGTATCTCGTTTTCTTCCTTCTGGCTTTATTAATATTTTTATAAAATACTAATGTACTAATCATACTAACTGTTAGATTAGATTTAATACCAAACTGCTAACAAACTAATGTGTATATAATACTAACCAGCTAACCTACTAACATTAGGGGTTTAGAGTTCGCTACTAACATTACTAATTACTAATTCATCTTGAGTTTCTACCTGCAGCTGTCATTTCCCTCCTCGTTATCCTATCCCTCATCTATCTGTGATTCCTCATTCTCTGCAAATGTGTCCACTTCCGCGTTCCTCCCCTCCGAGCTGTGCATGTGTCTACCTGCTAACCCCAGGCCGTTTGTTAGCATTGTGTCTATGTGCATTCCAGTCCGTGTCTTACGTTTCCCCAGTTACTGTATTATTGGTCCTTCTTAACCCTCATTGTTCTCACCTGTGAGCAATCTCCCCTCCCCGCCTCTGCACACCTGATTCCCATTATGTCTGTCTCCCTCTGTGTATATATACCGTCATCTCAGTGTTTCTTCGCGAGTTCCTCACCATTGATTTGCTACTGTGTGTCATTCTATTTTTCCGAGTACCTGCCCTAGTTCTCTGTTTGGTTCCTGAGGTTCTGTCTCCGAGTTTTTGTTATCCCTAGTCCTCCTTCTGCTGTTGTTTTAGTTTTGTGTTCTGTCTTCGTTTTGTTTTCTTCTTGTTCCTCTTACGCCTCCCTTGTTTTTACTCTCTGTGTTCTCACGACCCTGATTTTGGATTCTGTTTTTGTGCCTTTGCTGTGCCTTCCCGGTTCCGACCCCTGCCTGTTCTGTGACTACTCTTTGGATTCTGTTTTTGTACCGTTGCCCTGTCTCCCCGTTTTTTGACCCGACCTGTTGTATTACGGATTGCTGCCTTGCCCCTTCATTAAACTTCGGTTTTTGTAATTCCTGCCTGCTACTGGGTCCTGTTTACACCTACCCTAACATTGGAATTACAGTGGGGAAATTAAAATGACAAACAATAAAAAACTTTGATTATCGTTATGATTCAAATGACCCTACAAACTTCGGTTTTTACGTAAATTACATGAGAGATTAGTGACATCAAATTGGGTATCTTCAAGCTATCCAACTGGAGTTTGCGTCGGCTTTTGAACTGTTCGGCCTACCATAAGTTGATGGCTTGCAGCGCAAGCAATTCCAACATGCCTTGCCGAAGTGAAGAATGACCACTCATTGAAAATTAATGGAGGCGATGTAATCGGCCGAGAAATTTGTTTTGTGTCACATTCTGTGTGGCTGCAGCGTAATATCAGTAGGCTATAGGCTACAAACACAGCAAGCACATAGCCTATTATTCAACTACTGAATTATTTAACCAAATTTTTATACATGTTCTAGAAAGACATTTTCAGACTCGCAGTAGGCTGGGTTGTCTTAGGCAAAGGAAGTAGCCTAGCCTACGGGATAAACTAGTTCAGAATGTGTAGCCAATTTTTAAACTAAATGGAGATAAAACTGACATTTTAGTCCTTGGTGCAAAGGCTCAGTGAGTAAAACTCTGCAGCTATCTAGACTCTTTGTCCCTTAATAGCAAGGTGCAAGTAAGAAACTAGAGTAATCCTAGACCTTAACTTTGAGGCTCATATAAGAAATGTGACGAATAGCCTTCTATCATTTAAAAAACATTGCCAAAGTGCAGAGCTTCATTTCACAGGCCGATGCAGAGAAACTTGCATGCTGTTATTTCAAGCAGACTAGATTATTGTAATGCCCTTTTCTCAGGTATTTCAAAGAAAATGATTGGTCGTCTGCAGCTAATTCAAAATGCAGCCGCACGGGTTTTAACAAAGACAAAAAAATATATATTAGTATATTTTAGCCAAAGCGGTTTTGTACTTGATTTATGCAAAACCGTCGTCAATTGGGTGTATTTCTTTGACTGATAGCACAATAGGCCTATCTGAAGTGGGAGAAACTCTCTTTGACCCGCCTCCACTCCGAGTATTATTTGCTTTCCATTGGGTTTTAAAACTGTCTGTCAAATATTCCAGCCAATAGCCAAGACTCTTATCTTTCAGACAAGCCCTCATTCAACACAAAGCCGTTGTAAATCAAGGAAATGCAGCCCTGCGTAAGAGGAAGAGGCAACCAAGCGTAATTATCGAACCAAGATGGCGCAGTGTTTTTACCTTCCGCTACATTCCGTTTAGCAAAGCACAATTCATAAGGTAACTGCGCTGTTTATCTTTTTACTTTACAATCTCTTTCATACAGTTTTTGGTTAGTTATGTCTAGGTTATTCAGGAGTTTCTCAGTGCAGCAGGTCCTAGCCCAAATATGGTTTTGCAGTCTCAGTGACGCAGAGTGATATAAGGTAACAGATTATTTTGCCGGTATACCAGTGCAAATTCACTGTTATGTATAAAACGAATCCCTCTGAATTAAATGAATATAGCTAACATTACTATATTGTAACAATGGCAAGCTAGCCAGCAAAATTACACATAGCAGCTAGCTGTCTATTTGTGTCTGAGACGAGCTGTTCCGAGTTTCTTTTGAATGCAATGGCGTCTGAAGGGTTTGTTTTGTTCCACATGAGTAAATTGTTCTGTAAGCAGTACAGCAGGCTCTGCAAGTAAACGAATGAGCAATTTATGCATGACGTAACACGAGGGAGAGATAACATGAGGATGAGTTTGTTGTTGTTGATTATTATGCAGGGGTTTATTTTATCTAGGGTGGAAATTTGATTTTATATACCTGGACTAATTTCTGGCTAATGAGGCTCTGGTAGAATACAAGATTCACTGTGCTGCTACATGGGTTTGGAGAGCTTTTTGGGGACCACGGGTAGGTTAGTTAGTTGTGTAATATGAAGCACACCAAAAACACATCTAAAAATTAACTTTTATTGCCAATTATCAGATTTCTTTGTAAAACTTAAAAAATAAATTATATTGAGACTTTTCTGGAACCTGGGCAATTTTGCACAATTTGGCAGAATCTGTGCCAACTTTGGTAACCGAAATGGTTTACCTGAAAAAAAGCTCTGTAGAATTTGAATGATTTGAGATATTGACACCATATCTTTAGCAGAGATAGGCAGCATATTGAGGAATCACAAAGAAGAGTTATTTCTTCCATAGCTCTTGTAGCTCATCAGGTAAAAAATCTGAAATTTGAATTTAGGTACCCGTATTTTAGTTTCTGTACATAATTTCTATACATAAATTGTTGTAGTTAAGTAGCAAGAAGTATATGTATATTAATTATGACTACTTATTCATAATAGTGCAGTTCCGTGTTTTAATAAAAGCTATGAATCATATTTGTAGCCTTTACAGTTTTTGAGATAAACAGCTTTGTTTGTCACTAGTAAAAACAGGCGAGAATTGGTATATTTTGCCCTTGGTATTAAGAGGTTAATGGCCTAGCACCACAGTACATACGTGATATGCTCTTAGATTATGAGCCTATTAGATCCCTTAGATCATCTGGCACAGGTCTTTTAATTATTCCAAGAGTTAGAACCAAAACTGTAGGGCAATCAGCCTTTAGTTTTTACGCAGCCTCTCTTTGGAATAACCTGCCAGTCGACCTTAGAAATACGGAACCTGTGGAAGAAAATTCAGGTATGAAAATTAATCATCCAGAATGTGTCTAAATATTATTGGTATAAACAGTATTTGCATAATCCTGGTAGGCACTGTTCAGGGTGTAAGGGCAGGGAGATTGAGAGAGTGCCCCTCATCTTCCACCCAGGTATTCCTACAGGTAAATGCATGAGGGGGAATGATGAGGCCTAAAAACAATATATGACCACTATATTTGATTATACACAATGTACTGTATACATGTATAAATATGATATATATATATATACGTATGTATATCACCCACTGTACGGCCAGAGTAAAGGCCCTGTTCTGACTTTATGTAAGCGTGTTATTCTGTGCCGGGCAGCGCCTTCACCAGTTTATGACACATTAACATAAAGATGATAATCTGTGCAGGGGGGTTTGGGCCAGTTTGCAATACAGGTCTAATGTTTCTCTCAAATCCAGAACCAGCGCACACACCTATATACTCTCACCATCAAGGCCCAATCACACTTTTAATTGCTTTTGGAAAGACTGAGCGAGAGGAAGACTCTCTCAGCTTTCCGTTCCGCCTATTTTATCAAGCTGAAGTGTCAAAAACAAGACAAAAGGCCTTCAGTTACCTAGCCTGGGCGCTTTCTAATCTAGATGGAGTGTAGTGATGTAAATAATGAATAATTTGGTAATTACTCACTTTCTCTATTCGAATAGTATTCGGTTACTCGTTTGAAGGGGGCGAGGCAGAAGAAATGACAGTAGCCTATGCTAAAGTTCAGATCAAGAAATTATGTTTATTGTATTACTTTTACCATTAAGCAACAAAAAGTATAGAATAACCTTAAGGTATATGAATTCAGACAAATAAAATAAATAAAAAGAAAAATTTAAATTGCAAATAACGAAAATGTCAAAGCATTGTTTTTTTTTCTTTTCTTTTCCATTTAACTCAGTTTAAACACAAGCCGCAAACAAACGTGGGCTGACAGCTAGATAACTTAGCTAGTCTAACTTACATGTTTTTGTTCAAAAATAATAGCATGTCGACATGCTCCAGAGTCAAACGTGTGCGCAGTCTATTGACCGTTATACCTGTGGCTGAGCGGCTGCACAGTTCATCAAAATGTTGATATGGACCGTTGTAGTGACCTGCTCTATCAAAATCAGTCGCACTGACCCCCAAACACATTTTGGGCTTTATATACTACCTGAGTGAGGAAAATGCAAACTTTCTAATGATACCAAAATCCAAATATCAAGCGAATTATGTCGCGTTACATTTGGAATGCCATCAAACCATGTTTTTGAGAATAAGTCAATATGAACAGGTAAAAGTTTGCATATCAAGTAAATTATATCAGAGGTTCTCTCAAAATGGTAGATGAAAATGAACCGCAATTTAATCTGGTCCACAGTTAGTCGCTTTAATTTTACTTTACTGTTCACATATGCTGTAATAACACTTCCGTAAACTAACCTCAAAGAACGCATTAAGTGCTTTCTGGCAGTGAAGGGGAAAACGAGTGCTTTGTACGACTTAGAGGAGATAATTGTGTCAAGTGACCAGTGCTTTCTAGGTTTGTCGTATGAGTATTGAAATGACATTGATTAAAGGGGAAATGTGGTGAGCTGTACTGTAAAACTGTGTTGCTAGTAATGGAATTCTGTAAGAATTATCTATTTAATTGTACAGTTACAATACACATTCCAGAGAGATTTGTTTGTGTTCCATAACCTGAAACTCAGCTGTTGTTTGTATCACACAGAATATTGTTAATGCTTACTAATATTGTGTTCCATATTTTGCATTTCAAATGTAGGGGGAAATCAACTGCAGTCAACGCAGTCTCTGCATTACATATGTAATGCTTAATTAAAACCAGCAGAGGCCGATGTTGAGCCATGAAAAGAAAAAGGGCATGGGGACCCCTGGTGTAGGATTTCAGAGGAAAGGACCAGCCCCTGTGGGAGGAGACAAGGTTAAGATCCCAATAGGTGGAGTTACAGACAGGATATAAATAAGGTCTAGTAATTCAGACTCGGGGGGGCTTTTTACGATTGCTGAGATTGAATATGTGTTGGTCTGCGCTGACCAGCCCGGGGTTTTTTTTTGTATGTCATTATGAATCATATGCAATAAACCCGATTGCATCAGATTCTGAAGATCATTGTGTTATTCCTGAAGAAACACTAAACTGTGTGGGAGAAACTCCCCAGTCCATCTGGCCCGGACTGGGGTCAGGTTTTTTCACCACATATCAGTACAGAGTTTTAAGAAAAAACTGAAAACATATCTTTTCAGTGCAGCTTTTGATTAAGAACATTTTAAATTGTTTTACTTAGATTTTTATGGTACTTATGTTACTTTTATTTACTTTGTTGTATGTTTTCTGTGTAATTTGCTTGTGTAAAGCATATTGAGTTGCTTTCTGCCTGAAATGTGCTCTATAAATAAAATTAGATTTGATCAAAACATAAAAAGTGCAATTAAGAAAAATGAACACCTTGTTAAAATTCTTGGATCACAAACAGGGTGGGAAATTAACTTTCTGACCTACCAGCCACAGTGGCTGGTAGATGAGAAATTTTACCAGCCACCCCAAAATTTTACCAGACACCTTTTTATTTTTTACATTATGCTAGAATAACGTTTCAGATACCTTACAGAAAATACATAATCATGTTTAGTAAGTCTAATAAAATAGTAGGCTATTTATTAGGCTACATCATGTATTACGGGTCAAACAGTCAAACATTGTGTATAAATTTATTACATACATTTCATATTTATAGATATAATTATGTATTAGCTTATCTAATAACGTTAGCTAACGATTGCTGGTTTTATGAACGAACACAAAACGTTTGAGCGAGCTGTCTGGAGCTGTCACTTTTACCTTAGAGTGTAGGCTATTAGTCAGTTTCTTTTTGTTTTACTGTGCGATGCTGGTGGTCTTGCTAGAATTGCTTTAGCGTAAATTGACCGCAAATTTCTGCCGGCAATCCGCCTCGGTATCGAGCCGAGTCAATATTTTAGAAACATTTAATAACATTGTGCTTTTAAAAAGGTATCAATCGCGAGGGTATTATTATTATTATATAGAGCTAGTCAGTGATGCAGTCACTTCACAAACCAACAAAAACGATGCAATGAGATCAAGGTTTTGCCAAATCTACGCTAGGCTTGGCTACTTGGCCACAGGTAAAATGCAGCAATGCAGCACAGACGAACTGGGAATATATCAGTCATCTGTCATTAGAATATTACACCAAACAATAAATGCCCTCTGCAGACCCCACACCATTCGACAATTCATACGGTTTCCTGTTGATGTTTGTGAACTCCAAAAAAATAGTCTACTTCATCCTTATTCTATAGCCTAAGTACACTAGGCTCAACGAGGTCAACCTCGCCCTTTCTCTTAGTTCTGCCCATTCCTTAGTAAAAGTTGGTCTCAGCTGCTTTGTGAATAGATATTAAGATGAAACTCTTAAAGCTAGAGTATGCAGTTTTCCTGATATTTCCCCACATTTGTTGTCACAACATCCTTGGCCCTGCACACAGAGAAAGCGACACACCCCCACCCCACAGACCTCGTTGTGAAATTGTATCCGCTAGATACAATTTCAGGATTACAGATTGGTATTTTACAGTAAAAATGTAATCTAAAATTCCAGGTAAAACAACAAAATCTTTTCTGTAGATGCAGAGTTGTTGCATAACACTGAGTTTGTGTAGCATGAACCAGGCATTATCTGGCTACAGCTGGTAGCTACGCTTTGGTAACTATAGCCGCATTGCCAGTTTGAGCTAACGCGATCTATACGACATAACGTTAGCAAGCATGCCCTTCGTCTAAGAACTAGCCTCCGAATAAAGTAATGTTATCAATAATAGCTACCAATTACCAACCTACTATTCATTATAGGTAATTTACCACATAGCCAACATTATGTAAAATAATCAGGGTTGATCATCTGAGGGTGTTTTGCACAAATGTAACATTTTTGCATATGTTTGTTTTTAATTGTATAAATTATATGATTATATGATAGCCCAGTACCCACAAAATCAGTTGTCCTCAGACAAGAGATTGTCATTTCAATTTGATAAAAAAACCGCGATAAATCATTTAAAATGTATAATATATATGGCAGATGAAAGAGTAGAGTGAAAAACCTCTTTAAAACTAAAAGCACTGAATTTTCAACAATATTTACTGTTATTTTGTGGTTGCTCAAAATGTGTCCCAAGTTTTTGTCATGTCACCATCAGATATTTATAAAAAAGCAATAAAATCAGGCAACCATATGGTCAACTATATTCCTGAAGATCCCCTTTCCACTCTCCACATCTGCTAAATTACAGTTGTAGCATGCAACAAGGTCAAACAAAATAAATGCAACAAGGTCAAACAAGCTCCTATAAGTTAGCTATTTTTTCATAAATTTTTACATATTTATTGATGTTGCCACTGTCACAACCATGATGTGTCAACACTGTCTCTTTTGTATAAAAATAATTATTTTAAATTATGACATAAATTTATGAATTTTATGTAGAGGCCAGAGCCAGCTAGCAACAGAGGGAAAACAAGATGGCTCCTGTATACAACTCATGCATGTCATGTAAAAAAGTGTGTTTTTGTCACCAACGTCAGACGTCAACACCGTCAGGTTTTCTGTCTGACGGTGGTGACAAAAACATCCAAATCATCCTCAATGGAGGCTTGAATATAATTTATGATCAAAATAAATAGTAATATGGCTTGTAATGTTTCATTAACCTCTTTATTTATAATATACATAATTTCCCCTTTATTTCTTCTACACGCAGGCATACAATATTACCTTACTATATGTATCCCCAATGACTAAAACCATAAATGAATTTAGTTTCACCATTTCATAATCATTTTATAAAATTTCACCAAATTAAACAATTAAATTCATAGTAATTTTGCACAATTTCATAGTAATTCCATTAAATTCTAACTTTCCTTTTATGTATTTCACAAAGTTATGGCTAGACAGCAGCTATCAGTGGAGGAACGAAGGAGAAGAAACAGGGAATACCAAAAAAAGTGGAGAGAGAAAATATACAGTGATCCAGAGTTAAAGGAGGAATACCTGAGACAGGAAAAGCAAGGATGGAAGAAGAGAGTAGACAGTAGAGGATGGGAAGCTGAAAATATCAATGATTTGACTGAAAGGGAAAAGAGGAGTAAGAGAAAGGCGTGGAAACGTAGACAGGAGAAAGGGCCCAGATATATCTGCAGGTGTCATTAAAAGTAGAGATTGGCTTTCAGTCATTTATGACCAAAATTGGTGGTTAGCAAAGGCTGTCAATGTGGATGCTCATCATCAAGATGTTCAAGTGGAGTTTTTCCACCCTCATGGGCCCAACACGCGCTTCCATCCAAAACAAGGTGGAAAGGATATGCAGGGTCGGCCCCAGAACGAATCAAACGGGTGGGCATTTGGTTTTCACGGGGGGGCAAATCCGAGACCAAACTTACAAACTCATTATACATACAGTACATTTTGCAGAGGGGAAGCATCGCACTGTTACACAAATACAGAATAGAATAGAGCAAAATATAATAGAATAGAACCAGAATAACACTCGGAGAGATGTAGCGACCGCGCCGTATGTAGTACAGTATGCTTGGGGCTTGACCTTGCGCTGTGAAGTCGAGCGTTTAGTTTAGTTTATTAGCACAAGGAAATGATAAAAAAATGACAGTATACAGAATAAGCATATATATAATAGCGATTTTGCAGGAGAGGTAAGAAACCCCAAAGGGCTTATGCATTTTACAGTCTGGTTACACAAAAGATACACCGCAAGAAACAGGAGCGAAAACAATACCCCCGGTGAAATAGAATAGAATAGAATCATACTGAATACATCGAACACATTATCATACAACATAACTCTCAATTTTTTTAGACCGTCAATGCGTGAGATTTGTCACATTTCTAAAATTCCAATATCTACATAAAATTGGCCATGGTCGCAAATAATCATGTTTTTCGACCGTAACGTAAATAAGCAAAACTGTACCAAGGCTGGCGCATAAAACAGCAGAAAATCAATCAACAGCTGGACTCACCATTAGAAGAGGATGTGACAAGTTTGAAACCTCCGCAGTACATCGACAAACTTTTATTTGCTCACTAAATTTAACTCGAAACTTTTCCCCTTGTGGTTGAGATGTATCCGTCTCAATTAGCCTACAGTATTCATGTGTCTGAAATTATAAACTACAGCTTTAAGAAAACCCCGTAAATTTTGACGCAATATTTTTTAAAAAGGTAGCCGGCCGCTTGCGAAAACCTCAGCTTCTCCAGTTGCACTGCAGTACAATAAATTAGGAGGGTGCTATTAATAGCCCAAAGCACTTATGACCGTCCTCTCGCCACAGCCAGACTGTAAAATGCATAAAATATACCGTTTATACACACTAGGAAAATCATGTTCACGTATAGAAACAATAATATTTTTTAAAAACGTTGTACAAATGAGCATTCGCCATTTTCCATTGCTTACTGTACTATATAGCTACAGTACCTGATGCACTTTCGGTTTAGAAGACCCCTCATTTTTCATCCAAAATCTCTTGTATAAATATGTTTAGGAAACCAAGTACTTACCAGTATATTCAGCTACAGCTGTTTTCTGATTAACCCTGTAGAGTTTATCTTGTTGCAAGGTCCCGTAGAATCAATATCCCCAGATGAAGGCAAGTCTGACCCTCAGGCAGTTCCCAACCAGTCACCCGAAATGCCCACAGCTGAAGAAGAGCCTGAACATGAGAATGTGAAACTTGAAACTTCGACACAGTCGGACGGACCACCTGAGAGCTGTAGCTGAATATACTGGTAAGTATTCAATTACCCGACAATTCTGACATTTAGCCTACGCCTACCCACATTTGGCGAGTGCTAATTTCCCACCCTGATCACAATTGTGGTTGGAACGAAAACCAGCATACACAGGGGGGTCCCGGCCAGGACCGAGTTTAAGAACCACTGGGTTAGAGAGTCATGTTAACAGTGAGAAAATATGTCCGGTTTTCATATAATCACATTAAGTGTGACGATCATAACATACACATCCTTGTTGTCGCAAATAATAGCCTAAAGAAAAAAAATTAGAAATTAATTTTTGCAGCAGTGGGTTTCGAACAGAAATGCCCTGGCATCTGAGTCTGCGATGTTAAAGTCACCATGAAACGAAAGTTAGAGCAGCACTAGCTTCTACGATATGACAGCAAAACAAATATTTCAACGGGAATTTTTGAAGGGTGGGAAGTCGATTTTATTAACAAATGCAAACACTAAGAATACGTGCCACGGTGTAAAAGTAAATTGATTGGAGGGAAACAGACATATTTGATCGACATTATTGATTCCACTTTTTATGCACGCCCACTAGAACTTGATGACACAAATTAAAAAGTGATTTTTCCTGAAGTTTTCCAGGAAAGGAAGGAGAAAAAACTTTGACTTGAAAATACACAAGTATTACAATTTACTAAATTTTTTGGTATATATACTTTTAGACATGTTTGTGTGGTTACCTTGAATTGACTGAATTTATGAAAAAGTTAATTTTGATTTCAGCTTGTCTTTAACCACTAGGCCAGGAGGTCGCTACATTCAATTGCAGTGAAATGGACAATATAGTGTCATGGTTTGCGCCTGTCTTTCCTTTGTTCTACGGTCGTTTGTTCTTTTCTGTCTGACAGGGCAATCTATCGGATTTTTCGGTGTTCCACGCCAGGGTTTCCGTTCTTTCCGGCACTTAGTGAGTGCACCTGTTGCGGATTTCCTGTTTCTATTTAAGCCTAGGATTTCCTTCTTCCAGTGCTTGGTTGTCATTTGCTCATTTTGACTTTAAGCCGGTAAGGTATAGGTAGGCACTCTAAGGAGACCCCTTTCCTTCATTGCTCTGCTTTGGAGTTACGAGGGACTTGCCTTTTTGTGCGTTAGACACACATAGGATACACATTTCCTTTGCTTTTTCTGTCCCTTGCTCCTGCTACCGCTCTGGTCTCTCTGAGACAGTTTTTCTTTCTGTTTGCTCTGTACCTCTCTTTACTTCCTTGTTTTCTCTCTATCGAGAGTGAGAGGCATTTTTCTTTATTTTTATTTTCTCAAGCCTACGAGTCTCGCTCGCCCGATTATTTTCTGGTCGCTATTATTTTTATTATTTCTCACTTTTTCAGTCTCCTTTGTATTGCTACAGCTCTCCTTTGTATTGCTCCCCAGCTTGGAGAGCAGGAGCTGCTTTTTTTTCTGTTTTTTCTCCCTTATTCGTGGATTCTGTCCGCCTCATTGGTGTTCTTAATTGGACACTTAAAGAATCCCTTTAGTTGCATTTGGACCTCCGAACCATTCACCTCCCCTTTACATATAGAGTGAAGCTGAATGTGGTAGCCTACTGGATCGTGTCAACTTACTGATCTCTGTCCTCTGCATAATTCAAACAGTTATCAGTTAATATTGTTAAATGTCTTAGCCTTTGCAATATAAAGAAGTTATTTTATTGCAAAAGAACATTCCTAGCATAACGTGCACATTGTGCGCGTCGAAAAGAAGGATCGAACCACCAACCTACTACATGGCAGTGTAATACTGTAACCACTAGGCTACAGGCACTTTCACAGTTTGTATAGTAGACAGTAGATATGACTGAGCATGGTTATTTTATAGTATTTTTTAGGTAAAAATCCTGCCAGTTTCTGGAACATTAAAGGAGCACTATGCAGGATTTTTACCTAGAAAATATGATAAAATAACCATGCTCAGTCATATCTATGATGCACTGGAAATCTCTATTCAAATTTTAAAAAAATGCAGAAACCTTTCTCCTCTCCTGTATTTATTCTAAGATGTATTCAGGGCGTTTCTGGGTTCTGATTTGCATTTTCTCAATGGCAACAGCTGAAGTTTAGCAAGGGGATGAAAAGTGACGCAGAGTTGCAGTGTAAGTAACGTTACCTATAGCCATCCAGCTAGCTATGTTAGGTAGCTAGATGTCCGAAGTCAAGTACCTTTTGAATTTAATTAATATAACAATGTAATACTATGTTGTATTTCAGAATAATAATATTTGTATAGAGTGTAGGATATCTTATATTTAGATATATGCCTGCTCCTCCCTCTCCTCTCTCCCACTCCCTCTCGCCCCCTTCTCTCTATCTCTGTCTCTCTCTCACTCAATCACTCCCACAATCATCAAAGGAAATGTCCTCAACTCATTGTCTGTGCAAGCGAGGAGTTTATTACCTCTGAGGAGACCCAGAACAGGAAGCGATTTCTGGCCCAACATGCCTCAGAATTGCTTAAGGTTTATGGTTTACCTCGGATGGTGAATTTGAATGAATTAATTGAAATAATCATTTTAAAGTCTAAAGGTCTATAGTGATAATGGTGGGGCTTCATTTCCAAATAAACTATCACCGTATGTTGTTAAAAGCAAGAGCAAATTTCCCTTTCTTCAAGATAGTATTACTATTCAATATCTCCATATTCTTGTTTGCTTTAATTAAAAAGATACTAAAACCATTAATATTTTAACCGTAGTTTAATGGTGCTCAGCCCGGCCTTTAATAATATAAGATAACTTTAATAAGAAATCCAGATTTTTGTTAAAATCGTCATTTTTAATAATAATTATTAAATGAAATCACGTAAAATATATTTTGAATGTAGGTTAAGTGAGGGGTTCTAGCACACAATATCACATTTTAACCAGGGCATTGACTGTTAGAACCGCTATATCCAGAAAATACACATTTTACCTCATCCTCACTTACCCGACAAGTCTACAAATAGCTGCATGAAAAAGTAATTGGGATGGCAGGTATGCCATCCGCCAAGTTACGGCTTGGTGGGGCATGCCCCATACCTATACAGCACCGAGAGTTTGGCACTTTTCAGGGTTTCCTACAGAAGTAACCACAATGACCATAGACTCTCAGCCCTTAAAAACATTAACTTCTGTATGTTCTGACCTCATGTAACCACACAGCATTCAGATACAACTTCACACATCCACACAATAAAGCCCCAAACTTGGGTTATTTTGCCGTTTTTCTTCTTCTTCTTCTTCTTCCCATTTTCCTGCCAAACTGCCTGCCTCAGTCGCAATGTTATCCGATGGGGAGAATTATTATTTGAGGGTATGGTCCGTATACCTGCTCATCAAGCTTATCGTCCAATAAAAACGCTTCATACTAATGTTTTTTAATGTTAATGTAGCTAATGGCTTCATGCTTTCCAAGAAGCTACTGTGGCTTAGTGGTTAAAACTGCAGTCTCTCACACAGTGGATAGTGGGTTCAAGCCCAGCTGGGCACATGTGTATTTTCCACAAAAACAATGTGCAACTGTTAAGTACTTTTCATTTCTTAGACTGTTATTATTTTCACATTGACACATGAACGTATTTTTATTGCAAAGGCAAATTGCAAAAGAGGTTTACAATATCAACTGTTCAATGTTTCACTTGTATTATATCACACCCTCCCCAAACCGGACGCTCGCTTTTGTCTGGTTTGGGGAGGGTGTTACGCTCTGCTCTTGCGGTCATGAATGACTGACTGTGGAAACCCCTTGCCTCGGCCAACATTTATTTATTCATTAATTTCTTCACTTCAGCTCTGTTCACTTTATCCTTTTCACACATAACACAAGGTCACCATAAAATTAACTACTAGGAAAATTAGGAATTTACGATAATAGCCTACATTAAGAATTGAGGATAGCCTCTTTTAAGCTGCAAGCCTTTAAGCGATCGGATTTATAAACCGCCAAACATATCTCATTCATGGTTAGTCACTTATAAATAAATAGATAGCCTCCGAATCTGGCTCTAGTCTACGCTACCCTGCTGATAATGTAGCTTACTGCAAACACTTTTAATTATAATAATAATAATAATAAGAAGAAGAATCTCTGGTATGTACTTTTTTAGTAGTATCTACTGTTTTCTTTCTGGCTAAGATTCCTGGGAAATATGCGTTGTCCAATTAAGCTTGTTCGCCAACGTTACTTCCTGCTTCTCGTCAGGAAGCAGAAACAAGCTAGGCTACTACGAAGCAAATCAACATGCATTATAGCCTACATTCATTGCACTACAGAAAACGAAACTAAACCTAGCTGTCCGGTGCCAAAACATTTCCCGCAGGTAACGTTCTACACTACCGGAAAAAAACAGAAACTCACTAGCTCGCTCACTCGCTAGCTCGTAGCCCACACATGGAAGGTTGGAGTTACGCATCCGGCAATCCAGTGTTGAATAGCCTAACGTTAAATGTATTTCATAGAATACTAATAGCCCTATTTTAGAACTGTATTTCCATATTTTTCATATTTAGGCTGTATGTCTTTCAGCTAGAATGTGTTTGCGTCTAGCCCATTGTGAATGTATATCTCCATGTAGACTTGGTTCATTAATTTACATGCTTCTTCATGATACATAGCTCAGGTGGTGCTGTTCATTGTATTTCATTACACATTAAATACTGCTCATCTACAAACTCTTTTAATGTAATTGTGTGCTGTCTGTAATAGGATAACTGTTCTCATTCTTGTCAATAGAGGGCGTTATGGTTAAGCGAATGTCTGCATACATTTCTTTGGAATGCATGTCTCTCTCCGTGTTTATCTTCATGCATTATTCATCATTAGTTAGCTATAAAAAATAAGTGATATCAGATCAAAAACGTCTACGACGTAAAAAAAGCCAAGTTACTCACGCATAGCCTACATAGCGCTGTCCATAAGTTCTTAATTCCAACTTGCAAAAACTAGGCCTGCCTTTAAAAGTCTTGATATCAAAATGTGGCCAAGTTACAACTAACAATATTGCCTATCGTAGCTCACACTAAATAAACTAGCTCTATTCCAAAACAATGCTATCCAAACTTTCCTAAATTATTTAATGCAACTTGGGCCTGTTTCTTTTCATCTTACCATCTCAAGAGAATGTGGTCAATGAAACTGTATGTGCCACATCAAACTGCAAAATGAAAATAATTTATAGTGGAAATACTCTGATTCAGATGTGTTACACTTAGAAATTAAACAGAAAAATTACTACACTATAGGGCATGTTTGAACAATTGTCTGTTTCCACTGCTTTGGGTCTATGAAAAGCACAGAATGAATAAAATGTAGTATTATTATTATTATACATTTATTGATTGATTTATTTGGATTTCTATCAAAACCTGTGTGGTCCTACAGAGCATAGATATCCTTGTGTTCACAAAATTATGTTTGCAAATATCATCATAATTTTTATCTGCATTTATTTATTCATCACCCCTTTCTCTATTGTACATGATGTTTCTTCATATAAATGTCTGTTTGTGAATTGTAAAGAATGCTGTAGCAGCAGTTAACATTTTAAAACCTGTACATTTTCTAAAGTAAACTTGCCAACAAAGTACAACCATATCCTTTCTGGAGTGTAATTATTCATCAACTGTTAAAAACATTCATTGAAATCATATGTTGTTCCATGAGGCACAATCTCTTCACATGCAAAGATGAAGAAACACAGGGCCAAGTTGCATTAAACAATTTAGGAAAGTTTGGATAGCATTGCTTTGGAATAGAGCTAGTTTATTTAGTGTGAGCTACGATAGGCAATACTGTTAGTTGTAACTTGGCCACATTTTGATATCAAGACTTTTAAAGGCAGGCCTAGTTTTTGCAAGTTGGAATTAAGAATTTATGGACAGCGCTATGTAGGCTATGCGTGAGTAACTTGGCTTTTTTTACGTCGTAGACGTTTTTGATCTGATTTACTTTACAATGCCATTAGCTAGCTGTGATCTGGGCAGTCTCTTTGATGAGCCTGGATACATTTTTCTTTATATGCACTGTCCCATACAGTAAGCACCTTCTCTCTTTTATAAACTTTGACTAAAGTATGCAGGATAGCCTTTATTTAATCTGCTTTAATGTGCTACATCACTCACACTGCCCAATTATTGTTACCATCCATACAGAACAATGCATGTTGCTAAAACTTTTATTTTCGTTTTATCTTTCCTTGACATTTTGCTTGCTGCATTCAACCATGTTTATTGGCTTCAACGGAGCTGAGTGGGCAGGGTTAGGATGGAGGAGATTGATTGTAAACAAGGCTAAAAGGCTAGAAATCCTGTATAGTGCACATTAAACTCTGAATTTAAATCGGAAAAAATATTTAATGTGGTGTAAATCTTTAAAATCTGAGTCAGTCCATGTCTGTTCCAATTAGAAATACTAATTAAGGAGTTTCTTTTTTAAGTCAGGGTTGTAACTAATCAGGGAGTAGAATGAGGTAATTGTTGGAATATGCAGAGCATTGTTACAGAGTTAGAAAATGTGAGATGGTAAGGAGAAGGGTTTACAAGTCTTTGGTTCAATGTGCACCCATTGGGAGTCTGGTCAATCTATAGACCATGATACAAAGGTGCTTAGTTGTGCAGACCAATAATAACAATGTATATTTGGTAGACAGAGACACCCATGGGTTCAGAGTACATGAGTTTTGATTCCGGAATTTCTATTCTCACTAGTCCCTTGACCGACCTCACCCAAAACGGAGCTCCTGAAGCGGTGCCAGGCAGCGATTTTAGAAATTTAACCGTGCTTGTGTGGCGGTCCTCCGTTGATTAGCCCTGATTTCTTGTTGCAGTTTCATTTGCAGACTGATGTCTCAGATAGAGGACTGGGGGCAGTGCTGTCCCAGGAGGTGGACAGGGCGGAGCCACCGGTGCTCTACATCAGCCACAAGCTCAGCCCCAGGGAGAGTACCATTGAAAAGGAATATCTCCTGGGGAGGCCCTTTGTCCTTTTTTCCGATCAAGCCCCCTTCATATGGCTATAGCTATTCATTGATATTTGTTATTCCGTTAACTGCTTGATTGATTGAACTGGAAACAGGTTGGGAGTCAGCTATATCCGTATAAAGGTAGTCTAAGGCCTGTTTTACAGCCGATCACGGCTTTCTGTCTGGTCACATAACATTGGCTAACAAGGGGAAAAAAGAGCCAAACTAAATGGCTCATTCACCGAACGACGCATCAATTTAAAACCCCTCGGAGCTAGGATCGGAAAAGTTTAGAAAACCCTTAACTGATTTTAGCAGTGAGTGTACAGGATCGGTTACTGAAACCTACCTGACTATTCACAACTTTCCCGAACTCTGACCTTTCCCATGATTCATAGCGGAAGCCGGTTTCTTCCGTCCGGTCTACTGTGTTTACGTTTGTAGCTAGCTAACTGCTAACTAAATGTATATGAAGACGAACATTATTTAAAATGGCCACATTTCGCAGATGGTTACATGGATCGGATTATCTAACAAGTACTGGCGATAATACGGTGAAAGTGCCGCATCCGTCTATCCTAACGGAATGGGTAGACTCTATGAAACAATGGCCCGACGTTAGCTACGTTGACATTGTCAACTACTTCATTCTTAGTGAGGGCGTTGATGGCGAGGAACTTAGAAATTACAAAAGCACAGAGGCTTATAATTATCTACATAGCAATAAAATCGGTAAAGTATTGTGTAAAAAAGTCTGCGAGTTTACTTTCTTCTCTTGTTTTCGCCTCGTCCTTGGGGATTGAATGTAGCGCGTAGGGTGCCGGACAACAACAATGTCTTCGAGTCTGTCTGTGTTGAAAACAGGCTCCATTCATAAAATCTTTAAGTTTTCGCAAGTTATTTGTGCACCCGACAACGGCACATGTTGAGCCCGAAGACATTATCTAGCTATCCTGTGACTGAGAACGGTACATTTGGCATAAAAAGTAAACGTTAGGCTGGCTTTAAACGGTGAAACTTTCACGCAACTAAGAAACTAAGTTGCAATTCAGTTGCATGGTGTAAAGCCCTCTGCAACGCACTTGAAACTTGTCTGAAACTCAGCCGCAACAGTTGCAAAAAACTCAACTTTGTTGACAACTTGTCAGATGATGTCGTCAAACTACCAATTTCACACACCCTTTTATGAATGGTAACCATAGCAACACCAACAGCTGATTAATAAAGCCGGCACATAACGCTAAATCCGCTGATTTAAAAAGTTTGTATTCGTCAAATATCTTAGTTACAACAACTATAATATAGCAAAGCAGTTTTGTGGTTAGAGGTGCAGTATTTATTCAGTTTGTAAATATGAACGTAACATAGTAGGGCTTTACCTAATGTAACATTAACGTTAGTTAACGTGAGCAACGCTGGTTGCGAATGCGAGCAAGTTTCCTCGCATAATCTGTGTATTAAAAACATGTCTTAGATATGACAAATTACATCTAATAGTATCAAACTCTGTATCTATAGTAGCCTATTTTTTCAGATGTTTTCCCACTTGAAATAATCTAGCGAGAAAACAATATGACAGATGAAAATAAATTACCAATCTGGCTAGCAGATTTTAGTGAAATAAACTATTAAATCGTTGCATGGGACTGATTATTTTTTTAATTGCTTCATGTAACTGTCAAGTTGCATGGAAATTATGTTGCATGCAATTTGCAACCTGCAACTAGTTGTGTGAAAGTTTCACCGTGTAAACCCAGCCTTTGCTACATTTCGGTCGGCGAAAGCGTTGGGTAAACCGGAAAGGAATAACCGGCAACCTCTGGCGTCCCGGAAGTGTCGAGTGTCATGACGACACCCATTGTCTCTCGCAGGAAAGTGGTGAATAGAATCATTTTACTTGCGTCATAAATAAAGAATGGTACTCCCAAGTTTTGTGGGAATTTCGAACATTTTCGCAGTTCATTTGACAGTTGAACATTTGCGTTTATTTTATTATTATTATCATATGTTATCTCTATATTATGGCTACCGATTGTGGCTTAACTTGGACAGAGGAGGAGACGTGTTGCATCTCCTAAAACACTTGGAAAGCGGCAAATGATCCATGTTGTTTATTTATTATATTTTTCAACTGGAACGTTAGTTACCAAGGAATGCAGAAGATAAAATCTGCTATCAAGGAAACATTCTTGGTGGAGCGCATTCTAGGTTTTGAAAACACAGAACAGAATGCATTCGAGTAATGTGTAGCCTACAAACAGGTCAAGGTAACGGTAGCGAAAACCTCTCAACTCAAACATTTCTGAAACGTTTCGAAACTAAAACCCTAGTGTGTACGAGACCATTAGGCTAGCTAACGTTAGCTTGATGACTAGTAACATAGATTCCATACCAATAAGGTTTTTCCTCTCCTCTCATCCTAAGGTTAGCTGAGCAGGGGCTGTTTCACGAAGCAGAATTACTGAGTAAGCTTGATAACCTGCACTGAGTAAAAACCCGGAATAGCTCTTTTTCTTCAGTCCATGTTCCAGATTTGGGAGGGTTCCGGGTTTTACTCAGTGCAGTTATTCAGCCAACTCCATAAGCTTTGTGAAACAGGCCCCAGGAGCTGTCATTCGCTAGCTATCAACTAGCTATTCAAAACAAACGGCGTTGTCACCTTAAGTCGGTCACGTTAATCCCATGAATTTATTCGATATGAAAATAAATTCCTCAGTTAAAATACAGGGGTGAATCTAAATGCACACTGTCTAAAATATATGTTATATCTCAATCGGTAGCCTACTCATTAATTATAACGTTAGCTAAGTAATGGTGCTAAGTTAAAGAGCACAACCAGGTCTGTGGATGCATGTCACGTTAACGTTACTGGTAGCTGATTAGCTTGCCGGATGCTAGCTAGCAATGTTATCCTAGTTCATCGGCAGTTTGCAAACATTTATGAAGACCGCAATTAGAGCATGACTAACATTACTGTTGTGTTAATACACTATTATTATTGACAATATTAAATTAGCTAGCAAGTGAAACTTGTTCCTTCCTTTCATCCAGTGAGTCTTCCTCCATCGGCAGCGCTGCTCTCTGACTGAGTGATATGTCACATGAGCTGCGTTCTGATCCGAAATGTATCCTTTCTTCCTGTCATTCCCTTCCCTTGCTTCAAGGGGGGAATCCCCAAAATGGCAGGATAAAATATGGCAGCCACACCAAGGCCGTGTCCGAATCAGCACTCTTCCACACTGTTGAGTAGCCTTGGTGAGTAGATAGGGCAAGAAAGTCGTACAGTATGCGAAAATTTTTCAAATTGTAGTATACTTCAAACACCCGGATGACACACTTACTTCCAGGGTTTCGCTGAGTAGGCCTACATTCGGGAGCATACTTTTCAAAAAGTACATTTTGGTCACATGAATGTGACATGAAGCTTTGTTTAAAAAAAAGATCTAACCCGGAGATACGGCGTTGGGAGAGACCAATACCTTCAATATCTTCAGCTAAAATCTGTCCTGAAATCCAAAATCAATATAACGCAGAATGATTTGCAGCCGCCATTAATCATAACAAAAATAAACAAAATAACATCTCAGAAGAAAATTCTCTCTAAATTATACAAAATGCTAACACATATCGACTCTACAATACACCTCCCCATTACAAGATGGCAACTAGACTTGGCCATCTCTACCAGCGCCGACTTCTGGCAACAAATATGCACCAACATATTCACAATGACTAACAACACTAATTTACAATTAATTCAATTAAAGGTAATCCACTTCACCCCTATTTGTAATTAAAACTGTTTTTTTGTTTTTTGTTTGTTATACCCTTTCCTCTGAGAGGCTTCATTACATAATTTTGCAAATCATAAATAAAAAATTGAGGCGCAGCTTTGCTGACGTTTTCTTTCAAATACAACAAAAACAACATGTGACATGGCAGCGCAAGAGTGGGGCGCAGGGTTGCCAGATCTTGTAAGATTTTCCAGCCAAATAGCGACTTAAATCTAGCCCAAATTATAGGCTATTTTTAACAGAAACCAACATATTTTAAATAGAAATCATTATGTTTATACTTTTTAAAATAAGTGCGTGCTTAGCGACTTTTCATTTTTACCCATGACTGCACTTTGAAAGTATTCCAATTTAGCTGTAAAACCGCAGACATGGCAACATTGGTGGGACGTCTTATGACCTGCTTACGACACTTCCACAGTGTGGTTGGAAAATTGTATGGCGGATATTTTTTGCGGACTGCTAAACAGTGCACTTTAAACAGCACACTTCTGCCAGTGCACTGTACGCCGGAGACAGGGCGCAGAAGACAGGGCTCTGATTCGGACACAGCCCAAGTGTGATTCGGATCCAATATAAGAAAGGGGAGGGAGTAATTATATTCCCTCTCTCCCTCGTTTATCCTGCATTCCACCAAGGGTATAAAATGCAACCTTCCAGCAAGAAGGGAATCCCACAATGCAATGCTCCACATGGAAAAAGTGAGCGGTCACCACAGAACTATGTGGCGGTCACATTTCAACTCTATGGTGTTGCATTTCAGAAATGTTGCGAGGTCGGTTAGGTTCCATTTTTGTTTGTTTCTCGTCAATCCTCCCTTGTAGAGCACCTTTTGCTTGCTGCACGTAGCAAATTGCGTCACAAGATAGCTCCCTCGAGGGAAGACAGCAAGGGAAGGGAGCGTGTTAAATTGGATTCGAATGCAGCCATGATATCTTGAGGGTAGCGAGAACACTATAGTTCTGTGGCAAGAACCACTAGATGGAGTGCTAGGAGCGCCCACGTGTCAGTGTAACAGAAATGCAAATATCGGCCCGATATATCTGTCGTCCGATATATTGGTCAGGCTCTATTAAAAACTGGAAAGTTTCCATTATGTTTGGTTTATTTTCAATTTGTTATTTCAGTTTATTGTATTTACCTGGATCTGGTGTGTTTCTTTGTTTGAACATGCTCTCTCTCAGAGCTTAAATCTGCTCCTACAATTTAGTTTACAATTTCAGCATTTGGCAGATTAAAAAGGGTGCACATGGTAAGAAAACCCCAGTAGAGGTACGGAGAGATATGAAAACTAGGCAATCAAATCAGTGTCACAATGATGTAATCCCTACCAGGAAAAATGCGCATCAGTCCTGTTACCAGACCAGACTGCCCTGTAAAACCAGAGTCTCTGTACAGAAATCTGTCAGTCAGAACCATGCTCAGAGATGGGCAGAAATAGACTAAAACCACAACCACATGACCCTCCTCTCCCCTGACCAGAGCCTTGAACCAGACTGTAGTCCAAATGTATCTAAAGTTGTTCATTGGTGGTGCTGATTTTATAAAAAAACACCCTTCCTACACCGTCTCCCACCCAGGCACTCAGCATTTTCAGTCCCCGGAACATTCTGTCTGTAATGGGGCGTGACGTGTGAGGAAGGAGGAGCCAAACGCAGCAAGGGGAATCATTAAGCCCTTAGGCCACTAAGGCGGGATACCCGCAGATAAGGGAGGAGACAAGACAAGGAACACAAACACCACTACAACCGCTACTAACTGGCTCACTGTCAAACGCCAAGTAGAGCGCAAGGACAGGGATCAGAACAGCCAGAAATAATAAGCGCCCTGTCTCGGTAACGAGACAAAATAAGAACGGGCGAGTAGCGTAAAGACAAACATAAAACACAAACAAACACTGCAAAATAATACGATATAGTAATAGCGGAGGCGAAAGGAAACAGGTCCAACGTTCCCAGGCTATTATCAAACTCGCGGTCACACACAAACGTGTCCACAGCATCGCCCAATCTTCCCCACAGGAAGACATGCGCCAAAAGACGAACCAGAACATGAGTCCCAAACAAATTCGTCAAACTCCATGAAAGGAGAAATGCGCCGAAAGGAACGAGCAGGACAGGCAGCACCGGACAATACCCGACTAGAACAACGCGAGATTGATTGAAAATAAGCGCCCTGCCTCTCTATGAGGAAATGTAACGAGGCGAACAGGAAGAGATTTAACGTTCCATGGCGGGATTAATAGGCTCGCAGTCCAAAACAGAAAACAAAGGGGTAAACACCCGATCTCCCAGGAGAGAAACATTTTACAGGTGAGCCGACGGAGCAACGTCGTCCCATAACTTTACAATCCATAGACTAACGCAAGCTTAAATTGGAACAACCGCCCTAGCCTCTCAGTAAGGAGAAATGTAACGAGGCGAACAGGAACAGAGATTAACGTTCCATGGCTATTTTAATAAAACACGCAGTCAAACACAAACACGTCCACAACATAGCCCAAGCTCCATAAACTAGGAGGCTAACACCCGGAGAACGAAACTAGAGGCGAGGCGAGTTTCCCCCTCATCATTGTAAAGCGCTTTGAGTATCTAGAAAGGCGCTATATAAATGCCATGCATTATTATTATTATTTATTATAGAACAACAGTTCCCAACAAAATCGTCCCGCACAGGTAGTTAGGGAGTATAGGACGGCTGCAACAAAAGACCTACGCAAATTAATAGCACGACAGCCTCTCAATAAGGTGAAATGTAACGAGACAAACAGGAACTGAGATTTAAAGTTCCGAGGCTATTTTAAGAACACACGCAGTCAAACACAAACACGTCCACAACATAGCCCAAGCTCCATAAACTAGGAGGCTAACACCCGGAGAGAATCGTCCCACAGGTAGTTAGGGAGTATAGGACGGCTGCAACAAAAGACCTACGCAAACTTAATAGCACGACAGCCTCTCAAATACAAATAAAAACCCTGGCTCACAACAAAGGAGACGTAGTCCACGAGAAGGAGACCAAACAGGGAAATACGTACCAAGGCTACTTACTGGCTCACAGTAACACGGAATTGAGTAGAAGCAAAAGCGCCAGGTCTCTCAGTAAGAAAACCAAACAGGCGAAAATGGACCAGAGAAACTACTACTATACTTCTACGAGCTAAGAAACTAAATAGAAGCTAAACACCCGATCTCCCTATGGGAAGACGTGCCGAAGAGCGAGCAGAACTACAGTTCTGAACAGAATCGCCCAAAACTCCATACACGGAGGAAAAGCACTAACAGGGCAAAATAGAGCAGAGATATTACGGTCCCAAACTTCTACGAGAAATCAACTACCAAGCCAGTAAGAAATCAGCCCTGCCTCAACAGAGACGTTAAAAATAGGCGAGTAGCCAAAATGGTACGAGAACACACAACCAACAATACACCACAGTACAAAACAATAAACAATCAATGTCGAAGCCCCGAACGAAGGAAACTGTAGGCTTATATAACTCACAGGGAACCACGAACAGGTGAAACGCTAACCAGAAACTCCCCCAACTCAGCAGGGCGGAGCAAGCATCCACCAAAAGGGCAGCGCCCTCGCGTGGCCACCGAGGAAAACGACCGCATAGGACAACAGGGTCCAAAACCATGACACTGGCATGGGAACGTCTTGTTCCCCTGCGAAAGAGAACAGAGCCCGAGGACCTAACCCGACAAATGCATGCAACATTCTAATTAAACTCCCCTCAGCTGCTTCCTTAGTTTCATCTGTGCCCTGAGTGTGATGGGTGGCCTGGTAAAGCTGTGGAATTATATTGGTGGATACCTGTGTTCTTCCTCTGTTTAAATGAGAGTGGGTGGCCTCTCATCTCTCTAAGCAGGCCTGCCTTTAAATACTGCTGTATAACACTGAAATATAACACTTTGATTCCCCCACACCCTAAACCCAAATCCCTGCTGATCAGTATGATGTTTCCATTAGGACTGATCCCCTGTCCTGATTGGCCAGGGAGATTAATCCTCAGGAGGTGTGCTCTCTGAAGAGTCTTATGCTGCCTGCCCACTGGCTACCAGCACATGCTAACGAGAAACACTTCAGCCTCCATAGAGCACAACTCGGCAGCTCTCCTCTCTGTCTCAAATGGTGGATTGGCCTGTTTTCATGGCTTACTTCCACAGTCAGAGAGACTTCCTCCAGACCTCTGTGAATGAGTCATGAAGTCATTTAGCATAATGATGTCACACCCCTCACACACACACACACACACACACACGCGCGCACGCACATCACAGCGCTGACTGCTCTACAGACTTTCATGCAGGAGTGTGTCAGTGTTATGTTATACATTGATTTATACAGTTGTGTTCAAATAAATAGCAGTGCGTTAAAAAAAGTGAATAAAGTGCAAATATTTTTTAATAGCTTTTAGTTCCATATTTCAAATGTAGTGAAAACATTACACATTCAATTCCAAATCAAAGCATTAACAATTTTATCAAGTCTGCGTTATTCTTTTACAGGAAGCAAAGAAAAGGAATATTAATCTGTTCAAAAAAATAGCAGTGTCGACATTTTTCTCTTCAAACTCAAACACTTAACTGTATAAACTGAAGAAATCTTTCAATATTTAACTTCACTTTAAATTACTGAACTAATATTTAGTTGCATAACCATTGTTTTTGATAACTGCTGTGCATCTGCGTTGCATCGAGTCAACCAACTTCTGGCACCTAGAAACAGGTATTTCAGCCCAGGATGAACAAACTACATTCCACAGTTCCTGTGAATTTTTGGGGTTTGCTTCAGAAACTGCATTTTTAATGTCACCCCACAAGTTTTCAATGGGGTTGAGGTCGGGGGATTGAGCTGGCCACTCCATTACCTCAATCCTTTTTGTCTGGAACCAAGATGTTGCTCGCTTACTTGTGTGTTTGGGGTCGTTGTCTTGTTGAAACACCCATTTCAGGGGCATTTCCTCTTCGGCATATGGCAACATAATCTCTTCAAGTATTTTGATGTATTGAAACTGATCCATGATCCCTGGTATACGATAAATAGGCCCAACACCGTAGTATGAAAAACATCCCCATACCATGATTTTTGCACCACCATGCTTCACTGTCTTCACATTGTACTGTGGCTTGAATTCAGTACCCGGGGGTCGTCTGACGTACTGTCGACGACCACTAGACCCGAAAAGAACAATTTTACTCTCATCAGTCCACAGAATGTTACGCCATTTCTCTTTGGGCCAATCGATGTGTTCCTTGGCAAATTTTAACCGATTCTGCACATGCCGTTTTTTCAACAATGGTGCTTTACGGGGGCTTCTAGCTGATTGTAACAGCACTTACAGGTAATTTTAGATCATCTTTGATCTTTCTGGAGGTGATGATTGGCTGAATCTTTGCCATTTTGACTATTCTTCGATCCGTTTTAACAGTAGTTGCTCGTTTTCTTCTGTGTGTTTCGGGGTTTTGTTGCCATTTTAAAGCATTTGAGATCGTTTTAGCTGAGCATCCTATAATTTGCTGCACTTCTTTATACGTTTTCCCCTCTCCAATCAACTTTTTAATCAAATTACGTTGTTCCTCTGAACAACGTTGTTCCTCCGAACAATGTTTGGAACGGGCCATTTTACTTAGCAATTCAGAAGGAAATATATTTTATAACAATGTGTGAAACATTTGCTTCCCTTCTTCCTTAATAAAGGACAATTAATGACACCTGTTTTTTCACAGAATTAATTAATTCTCTAATTAAACTCCACACTGCTATTATTTTGAACACGCCCCTTTCAATGAATGAGTCAATTACTCAGAACAAGCAGCGTGCATGTCATGTCAGTTGGGTCTGTTGTTTTTCTATTACACTACTACATCTACAAGTAAATGTGTTATTTGCCATGCAGAAATATCACTACTACTAATAACAGTGGTTCATCAGGTTACTGATGTTGTACTGCTATTTTTTTTTAACACAACTGTATATATATATATATATATATACGTATATATATATACACACACACACATTGACTTATATATATATATATATAAATGTAAAGTATATTTTTGTGTGTGTGTTTGTATATATGCACGTATATACATTATACAGACATATGTACACATTTATGTGTATGTACAGTATATGTATACTCAGTGTGGGCTCTGGTCCAGTGGAGGCTGCAGTACCTGCTGGAAGTCCTTTGGGGGCGCCACCATGATGAGCACAGTGGTTCTCTTGGCCCTGCCACTCTCCTCCTCGCTTCCCCCAGATCCGGGGCTCTCCTCCTCCATCCTCCCAGAGTTTCCGTCAGCCCCCTCAGGCTCAGCAGGCTGGCACCGCGCCGTGCCCCGTCCAACAAAACCCTGCAACATCCTCACCCAAAATGCACTGCACCTGCTCCTACCAGCAGCTCAGACCCTGGCACATGCAACTCCTGCCTGACTGCGTCACACTCACACGCCCACACGCAGGCACACACGCTTACACACGTTCAGGACAGGCGAGGCCAGAGGGCATGTGAGGACAGACCTGCACTAAACCTTTCTCAGAGTCTCCACCCCCCTTTCCAGAGAGAGAACACCAACACCGGTCCACCTCCCTTGGGTTCACGTTACCGCTGGAAACTCTCTCTAACCCCCCCCCCCCCCCCCCCCCCAACCACAAGCACCACCTCCTGCCGGTCACCCCACCGTCCCGATCCGCCTCACACACACACACACACACGTGTGCAGCTAGCATCCGTTACGCAAAAAGAGCTGGCGCAGCACAGCTACAACTGGAAAGACGTGAAACACAGAAAACACACTCATTCCTGCCAAAACGTCCACTGCCTTCCGCAAAGACTTCAGTCTTGAGTTTCACATAAGAGTGAAGTGAGTAAAGACAGAGAGAGAGAAAAGAAAGGCAATTTTGATGGAAGTGTGAGAGAGTGAGAGATGCGTTGCCTCTGTAGAGCCTGGCTGGCGTGTCGTGTCCTGAGGTGACCGGTTTGTCGGTGGGGAGACGCAGCCGTTCTAAGCGAGCTGGTGATGGTGCAGCACAGAATGATGCAATACAAACCAGCTCCCCAAACCTGCATCCTCTCTGCAGCTGAGCCCTGGCCAATCACAGTGCCTCTTACTGACAAGGCTCCTATCTCCTTAGCCAATCTGGGCAAAGTAGAAAGGAAACCCACCAGCTGATTGACAAATTGAAGAAGGTGGGGGTGTGGAGGTGGGCAGAAGGAGGATGCTTTTATCTTTCTGTCTGTCTCTGGGAAATCTGCTGATGCCAAGCCTTCCCAGTCATTCCATCATTCTCTCTGTATAACTGTGGCAACCCCATTACTGCACAGCAGAGAGAGAGAGGGAGGGAGAGTGTGTGTTTGTGCCTGAGTGTACGTCCCCTTAAGCACCCTCTCTCACTTTCAAACTCTCCACTATTCATCCCCTCACTCACACAGACCCTCAGTCACTCATTCCTCCCTTTCATTCTTTTTTTAACACACATTCCAGGCCTCTGAAGGCAGTACTTTAGGGAGCTCCAGAATTAATATGTTGCAATGTTACTCTTTAAGCTTGCCTGCCTCACTCACAGGGCTATTCACTTGACAGTCATGTGACAGATTTCCGCCAAACAATCAATCAATACAAGCAGTACCTTTATTTCTCCAGTTGGGAAATATGCTGTGCAGGAAAATTAAGGAGACACACAGTATACTTATCTCAACACCTACTGATAAATACATACAAGGTTGGAAAATGAGTCAGCAGCTCTTAAAGCTGACCCAATCCAGGACAACTGAAATTGGGAGGAAAAGCCCTGCGCCCGAAACATCATTCTTTTTTACGTTAGCCTAAACATTTGATGGATACGGTGTTTATTAATACACAATATAAAAAAATTATGAAGTGCATTTTTTTACCTTCCCAAATGCTTTTTTTTCCTTTCAATTCCTTTTTGTTTGTGTAGGCTTCGTGAACGAAGTATGCTAGCCAGGGACGTATTCCACAAATCAGGATAAGCAAGTTAGCCAGATAACTAAAATAATACCATGAAATTATCCTAATTTGTGGAATACCCCACAGCTGTCCAGAGAATCGATATAGCCCACTGTACCTCTGTGTAATTTTAACGTTCAGCATATTAGCTCTACATTTCTGATCTGCACTCGCTCTTTTACAACTTACAACTTCTCATGAGTTCTTTTGACTCTTGCCAGGTCGTCATTGTAAACAAGATTCCGATTTTAAGTCACCTGCCAAAATACAGGTTAGCCTAAATAAAAATAAAATAGGCCTAAATAAACTTTTACAACTGGCCTACTTTAATGCCTGGTCATGATAAACAACTGAAAAACCCAGTTCCTTTATTCTTCCCCACAGACGCAGTATACAGAAATCTAACTTTGATCTATTTCAAATTACAAAGAATACACAACTAAAATATAAATCACTTCGTTAACTCCCACAGCTTTCGGCACAACGCACAAAAATAAAGGCAGCATAGCCTACTTAAAACGTTGTGCCTCTTCTGATCATTTTACAAGGAAAATCTGCGCAGGTAAGGCTATAGCCTTCAACGAGGGCGTGGACAAGAGTAGACCATTAGCCACAAGTTTAATTGCTTTTTATTTATGTTTCATGTAGCCTAATTTTATTTTGCAAAACACTTAGAACGTCATGTAAAAGCGCTGTATAGATTACATTATTATTATTATTACGTTAAAATAATATGCGGATATGGGCAAATGTTCATTATTTTGTGGTGTAAGAAAAAGAATACTACCACTAGCTTAAATAGCTTATACAGACTAGTTGTAGGCCTACCCGTTGGTATTTCTATGCTATTTTGCGAATTAATTGCTTTGTTACCCAATGAAAAAACATGGAAACAAGTTGAAATCAATGATCATGTAAGGTTTTTGCAACCCATATTTCCAGTTCTATTTCATAACGGTCAACACGCCACGGTATGGTTAGCTGTTAGGAGACTGAATAGCAAATTAACCACCACTACGGGTGGACCCACGTCACGTCATAAATATGGCGCTTGTACGCCGCCCGACCTCTTTTTGCCTCCTCGAGAGTTGAGCTGTTTTTTATGGTTACCTTTTGAATCCGCGGAATCGCGACTTTTCTTGCCTCTCCCGATTGCCCAGAGCTATGGAGCTCAATAACTGACAAAAGTATTTGAATTTGAATTTAGTATATTTGAATTATATACGTGTGACTTTTCATAAACTTGAATTTTTTTGTGCTGTATTTCATAAATTTGCATTTAAACAAAGATTGAAATTCAGATTTTCAAAATTCAGATCCATAAATACAAATCTCTCTTATTCAAATTTCTGAAATTCAGATTTTAAAAATTCAGATACATAAATACAAATCTCTCGGATTCAAATTTCTGAAATTCAGATTTTAAAAATTCAGATCCATAAATACAAATCTCTGATTCACATTTCTGAAATTCAGGTTTTAAAAATTCAGATCCATAAATACAAAGCTCTCAAAATTCAAAGTTCTAAAATTCTGATTTTATGTTAACTAGGCCAAAGGTGAAGCTTCCGGGCTTCCCAGGAAAAGTAGAAGCGTTCGGAACTGTCAAACTCGCATTTAGCCAATCACAGAGCTGCTAGACTTCAGCTAGCGGCGGCAAGTGCAGCAACGCTGTTATTCACGCCGTGGTGCAGATGACGAGCCGTAACGTTAACGAGGTAATTATATAGTTATATAGCCTACGTTAGTTATATACAGGGTTGATAAACACTCAAAGTGCTGTATTGCTACTAGTGTGATATATTTTGCGTTAGCTAAAGATCGGATGTAGCTACCTGCCTGCAGAAAACATTTTACAATTCGACCACTGTAGCTAACCATTGACAGCAAGCAAACATAGCCTAAGGCTGCCGTAGGTAGAGAACATTAGCTAATGCAAAATAGTCACACTAGTAGAATACAGCGTTTTGAGTGTTTATCAACCCTGTATATAGCTAACTAACGTATATAACTATATACTTACCTGGTCCGTGTAACGTTTTTCAATTTGATTACCTGATGCATATAGGCTATCTCAAATTGATTCGCAACCCACTGGATTTGCAACTGACTTGGCTGGTCACTCACGCACAAACACAATAAAAAACAAACACCAACCAACTCACAAAACATTTGTCTAAAAATGGCAAATGTAATCATAGTAAATAAACCATAAGCTATGCGAGTAATTGTGCAGATGTCAGTCAACAGCAACACTAACAGCATCAGTATTTAGCCCAAATGTATCGAGGCTAGCCTACAGCAGTAAATTAATTGGATAAATGTGAAAGCTCATCCAATGACACAATGTCTAAAAGGCTACTGCCTACATTCTCAGCACTGAATAGTAGGATTGTTCCTGTCCAAAAGTTAAATAGTTCTGCCCCATGTTGGATTCCGACCGAGATCGCAGGGCATAGCCTAAGCAGGAATTCCACTGGGCTACCTAGATATCATAAAGTTTAATGCTCGATAGGTTTTGCTTCATCATTCAAATATTTAAACAGATTTTTAACGTGGCAATAAAACCAGTGGACTGTAATTAATCAATTAGGAGCTATGGTTTTTATTTTTAATGGGGTAAAATGACATGTAGGTAGGCTAAATATTTTACTTTGACAAGCCAGTTGTGGATCTCTTATCCACGGTGGCCCCCTAGTGGTAGTCGTCGACATCCCAATTACAGTAGGCCTATTCATATTTCTCTGAATTTATAAATTACAGGTTAAACCCCAAAAGTTCTGTAACCTTCATCTTGGCACAGCCACAGACAATAAAATGCATAAAACCCACCGTTTCTAGTCTACATCAAAAATCATTTTCCCATATAGGAACAATAATAGGCTAGGCCTACCTGATATTATTGAAAAGTTGTAGGCTATAAACAAACTTTCGGTTATAGTTCGCCAATGTCCAATGAAGTTGACATTTCCACAGTGACCACCTATCGCACGTGTGGCTGTAATAGCCTACATTGCTCTGGATGTAAAAACATAGCCTACCTTTTAACGTAGGCCTATTCAAATGCTATAGAGCCTATAGCCTACACACAATAGGCTACGTATTTTTATGCCTAGGCTACATATAGGCTTATTGTGACATTTATTATGCTGCAAATGTCTGATGGTAGGCTATAGGCCTCTTCTTCAATTCGAAGTTTAAAACATGGATGTGCTGCAGTAAATCGTTTTTGAGATGTGACACTTGGGCTAAATAAGACAAGTAGCCTAGCAAATAGGTGAAAATTGCTTCTGGTGGGCCAAAGTTAATGAGGTTAATGATTTCCTAAGTCCTTCGCTTGAATTGAACGACTGTTGCCTCGTGGATAGCTGCAGACTCAAACTGCAAATGCAAGAGAGATGATAAATTAGCCTAATTCATAAATAAATCGTCAATCCAGTGGGTTGCCATGCTAGGTACGCGAGTGACCAGCCTAGGAATGCCAGTGACCAGCCAGGTCAGTATGCAAATCCTGTGGGTTGCTAAACCAGGCACATGAGCTACCAGCCTCGGCGAATCAATAGAGGGCTTCTCATTTACCACCACCGGCTTATCAGCTGCTAGATCATTTGCCAGCTTCGAGTAAGATATGCTCCTCTCAGTAGTCTTATTTTTGGCACTTATCCTGCACTCTGAACGTCAAGGTAAAAGGCTAAGCCAGCGAATAAAAAGAAAGAAGTCTGTTATCGCTACCCTACGGTCATGGTTGAGTCCGTCCATTGATCGTTGATATTAGAAACTACCCCGGTTTACCCACCCACGCCAATAATGCAATTTTCAACTTTCAAAAGACAAACGGTAAATCAAAAAATTAGAAAAACGAGTTTGAATGGTTCATTTTCCTTTTATTTCAGGGATAAAAAAATGGAAATTGAAATATTGAATCCAATTGTCAATTTGAGATGCATCAGGAAATCAAATTGATAAACGTTACACGGACCAGGTAAGTATATAGTTATATAGGTACGTTATTTATATACAGGGTTGATAAACACTCAAAGCGCTGTATTGCTACTAGTGTGTTATATTTTGCGTTAGCTAATAGTGGTCGAATTGTAAAATGTTTTCCGCAGGCAGGTACATCCAATCTTGCCGTTCCTTTTAATTTATTTCAAAAATTATATTAATTTCACCGTAGCCTATGCAATATGTCACGTTTAGCTTAAACAAAAATGTCAGTAATATTATGCTTACCTGCAAAACTATAATGTTTTAGCCTATGCTTACCTGCAAAACTATAACGTGGCTTTTGTTCGTCCTAAAGAATGGGTGTTGTTATGGATTAAAGCGCTTTATAATAAATGGAAAGGAACGGAAGATCGGATGTATTTATTGTCTGTAAGTGTGGCAAGATGAAGGTTGTAAACAATGGTTTGGGCTATTAGCACCCTGCTGTTTCATTGCCCTGCAGTGCAGAGAGGCTGGTGTTAGCGGTGACACTTTTTAATAATCCTATATTGGAATTTTGGGGGTTTTCTTAAAGCTGTAGTTTATAATTTCAGAGAAGCATGAATACTGTAATTGGGTCATCGACGACTACCACTAGGGGGCCACAATAATAAATGAAAAGGAACGGAAGATCGGATATAGCTACCTGCCTGTGGAAAACATTTTACAGTTCGACTGTACCTAACCAATGTCAGCAAGCTAACGTAAGCATGGTGTAGGTAGAGAACATTAGCTAACGCAAAATAGTCACACTAGTAGCAACACAGCGCTCTGAGTGTTTATCAACCCTGTATATAACTAACGTAGGCTTAAAGGCTATATAACTATATAATTAACTCGTTAACGTTACGGCTCGTCATCTGCACCACGGCGTGAATAACAGCGTTGCTGCACTTGCCGCCGCTAGCTGAAGTCTAGCAGCTCTGTGACTGGCTAAATTCGAGTTTGACAGTTCCGAACGCTTCTACTTTTCCTGGGAAGCCCGGATGCTTCACCTTTGGCCTAGTTATCATAAAATCAGAATTTTAGAACTTTGAATTTTGAGAGCTTTGTATTTATGGATCTGAATTTTTAAAACCTGAATTTCAGAAATGTGAATCAGAGATTTGTATTTATGGATCTGAATTTTTTAAATCAGAATTTCAGAAATTTGAATCAGAGAGATTAGTATTTATGGATCTGAATTTTTAAAATCTGAATTTCAGAAATTTGAATAAGAGAGATTTATATTTATGGATCTGAATTTAGAAAATCTGAATTTCAATCTTTGTTTAAATGCAAATTTATTAAATACAGCACAAAAAAATTCAAGCTTATGAAAAGTCACACGTATATAATTCAAATATACTAAATTCAAATTCAAATACTTTTGTCAGTTATTGAGCTCCATACGGAGCTACGTCCTAACGGAGTATGCTTTCCTGGGCTTTCCCTCCCCAGCAACGCGGAATCGCGGTTTGTTGCTGTTTGTTTGGCTAAACGTTTCAAGGTAAAGTTGTTACCTTGTATTAGGCAGTTCACTGCCGGTTTTCCTTGCAGAACTAGATCGGGTTATGCCGATATATTCTGATTGTATTTAGCCATGTTGAGGCATTGAATTGTCTTTCTACTCGTTGTTACTAAGAGAAAGAAAGGGAAGCCGGAGGTAGCCTCTGTGTCAGTAGACACATGCTACAAGTTTCAGTAGACACAGGTTTCAGCGCCCTCTGGCGGCCCTTCAGTGCTACTGATTCGGGCTCTTGGCTTGGCGCTGAATATGTTTGTATTGTGTAGTAGGCAGATGACTGCTGTTTGTATACAGAAGTTATTAGTTAAATACTAATAAACCTAAATGAACCTTTCTTTTCATACTAGCCGTATTAGGCAGTGCGTTGGTTCCCTTGTTAGTTGCACAGCGACAATAACTACAGTAACAACAAATGAAATGAGTAAGAATAAATAATTAAGCCGGAAGTAGCCTCTGTGTCAGTACACACACGCTACCTAGGGCTTCCGCGCCCTCTCGCGGCCCATCAGTAACACTGTTTCGGGCTCTTGACTTGGCACTGGACACACTTGTAATTATTGTTATAGGCAGATTGCTGCCGTTTCTATACAGAAATCAGGTTAGTTTGTACTAATACCTTTCTGTTTATACTAGCCGTATTAAGCATTGTGTTGCTCCCCACACTCCTCGCGGCCCTTCAGTACCACTGATTCAGGCTCTTGGGTTAGTGTTGGACACATTTGTTAAAGTGGTTGTAGGCAGGCCACTGCCTCGGCTGGTGATTGGGCGCATTCATCTAAGATGTCAGAAGGTGTGCAGAATCCAGGCCCCTAGCCACCTTGCAGTGGTGCTGTTCGGGTCCATGTTATATATGGTGTAACATGCAGCCATTGGTGTGTTGGAGGGATTGCCGCAGGATACGTCCTCCGCTACCCCCAGTGACCTTGCTATGACGCCTACGTACCCGATGTCCTTCAGTGCTCAGCACATTGGAGTCAGGGTACAAGCTCCAGTTCAACACCGATAACAGTTCGACACTTTACTACGTGGCGCCCGCTCGCTGACATTGTGCAGCGGTGGCCTGGGCCTCATTCCCCCACGTTTGCCAGGTTTATCACCTGGGCATAGTGTCATTCACATTGGTTGCCTCCCCTGTCCTCGGGTCAGCGGCGCAGACGTGAATATGATTAGGGTTCTATCACCCCGTGGTTATTTTCCACGTTTCTCACTTGAGCTTGCTCTTCTGGTAGAACAGCAGCCAATAGTGCATTTTTTACAGGATTCGCACTCATGCTATGACCTGCGTTCCTGGTACCCCACTACATCCCCCGCCTGACTTTATTTGGTACTCTGTGACCCATACCGTGGCGTGTTGACAGTTATGAAATAGAATGTATGGGTTACCGAAGTAACCCGGGTTCTATGAATACGGTCGACACGCCACGCTGCGTGGTCAGGCGGGGAACCTTGCGCCCTCAGGACGGCAAGTGCCCTGAAGTTGGCAAAAGAGGTCGGGCGGCGTACAAGCGCCATATTCAAGGCGTGATGTGGGTCCGCCCGTAGTGGTGGTTAATTTGCTATTCAGTCTCCTAACAGCTCCTCCTCTCGACGAGGATGACCCATACCATGGTGTGTTGACCGTATTCATAGAACCAGGGTTACATCCGTAAGCCGTACGTTCTTTAGCCAGTACTTGTTTTAATTAGATGGCGACCTATTTTTCTTTATTTTTTATACGCATTTCCCCTGGAAAATGTTGTGCAAAGCACAAAAAAATAGAAATTTGGTATAGTTTGAAGCACATTGAGTTGCAATTGTTGTATGAAATGTGCTATATAAATAAAGTTTGCTTGATTGATACTAGTCAGGGAAATTGTCGTACAACAATCGTATGCCATTTATGTTCCCTCATATAAAGCAGTGAATGAGAACTTTTTTACCTGTGGTGCGACAAATGACAATTGTCGCGTTAAAAAACGCGTGCTGTCTGCTATGGGCTTCACAGCTTTGAAGAAACTGCCGCTACTCTTGTAACGACCACAGTACATGGAGGTAGTGCGGTAGAACAGCGTTCGTTACAACCACAATTGCAATCCCAGATCCCTTGACCCAACATCTCAGCCTCTTAAAGACCATTATTCTACTGCCAGATAACAGCTGTAACCGAAGCGTGGACAGTGTGTGTGTCTCTGTGTCCAGGAGGAGCAAGAAGTGACAACGATGAACAAAGACACATGCGCACACACACTCCCTGAGACCAGGGGTGTATACTACGAAGCAGGATTTCTGAGTTAGCTGGATAACTGAACTGAATAAAACCCAGAACTTTCCCAAATCTCAAATATGGACTGAAGTAAAAAGAGCTGTTACGGGTTTTACTCAGTGCAGTTGTCCAGCTAACTTAGTAAGCCTGCTTTGTAGTATACTACCCAGATGTCAAGGCTGTGTAAGCCCACCAGTTCAGGTTTTGCGGGAATCTTAGCCTAAGCGTGCATCTGTACTGCAGGTCTGCCCCCAACAGAGTCAATGTAATCAAGAGTGAATGGAGACATCATCACAAACTGTTGATTCTTAAAGGAATTGCCAACTCAAATCGAGGATTCAGCTTTTCAATGGTTAATTGTTGTCATCCTGGGGTGGAATAAATATAACCCAAATATCAGTAAGTGATATGCCTAAATTGAGATATGCCTGTAATTGATCAGGCAAGGTGTTGATCGGGTTTTGCACGTTTGCCATGTCCAATCGGAAATCCCAAAAGACGAGCCCTGTGGCTCCATGTTATTATGAGAGCGGGTGGAAGGAAACAATATGCTGTCCTGCATCTCCACGTGTCTGCGGAAAGCACTTTTTAACAGGTAGGCTAAATAAACGTCACATAATATTGATAGTTAACTACAGGCTTCAACAATAACTGTTGTCCGAAACTTGAGCTCACTGTTCCGATCGGGTCAGTGCGCTTAATATGCCCTCATTAGGCTAAATGTAGCCTGAGATATAGCTAACGTTAGCTAACTAAGAAACATCCAGAGGCCAACAGTATATTTTACATGTTTACTGGTGATAATTTGCATGCAACACAATACCAGCTATTCCTTTCAGGAATCAAACACAGAAATACAGTTTTGCTATTAATTAATTCTAATTAATTATTATTAATAATAATTAATTCTAGCTATGGAACATAGATGCAAAAGCAAGCGAGACCTGTTCTACACTTCTACACTTCTCAAAATTGTTATATGTAGCAAGTACATATGTAGCTTAAGAAATAACTACTTTGTGGTCTCAGTAACATTAACGTTACCACACTGAAATGTCAAAGAAAAAGAAAATTGTTGATGTTTATTTCGCTGGAACTTGGAAGACTGAAGCCAGAGGCATGTTGCCAGATCAAGTCAAATTTAAAATTGTGTGTTGCCCGCTCGATGCTGGGTAGTGATGTAATAGAATCGTTTGACATTTTAGTTATATAGCTACATTACAAAACATATCTTTTGTTGTTTGTCTTATTTTATTTATACAGGGATTTTATTGTTATTTTAATAGGAATATAATAGGGATTTTAATAACGTGATTATTATTATGAACAGATCTTCTTTAGTTCAGTGGCTCAAACATATGGTACGGTTGCACCACTCACTTTCTTTTTTATATAGCTACTGCAACTTGCCTAGGCTCTTGGGTGTGGCCTGAATATTAACTAGGTTTCACACCCACCCAGGCCTGAGAACTGCATAGTTGGCAGAAAGTGACACTATTCAATCTTCATTTCTTTCAGCTGTAGATGTATTTAAAGGCTGAATTCTTGGTGGATGATTATTTTAATAACAAGGAATAGTGTCAAATAAAGAAAACCATGTTTTAATCACAGTTGGCAATCCCTTTAAATCTTGAACAATGGGTTTCCCCGTGCTGGGGAAACTGGGTGCTGCACCTTTGGTGACCGCTGAAGCAGAGGAAAGCAGCAATTACTGTGCTATTAAAAGGGATTTCCTGCAGCTTGTCCATTCAAAATGTTTTTTTTTTTTTAAAGCAACACCAAGGGGTTTTAAAAACTTTTCACGGAAGATTACACATTAGGTTAGGGTTTTATCTAATTAAAAAATCATGTACTCAAGTGAATACATAAAGTTGTTTTTTTATTTCACCTTTTCATTCCCATGATCCCATCTTTTTTTTAGCTAATCCTCATGTTTCACAGGGCTTTGACTGAAGGATAAAGTCATTATAACCACTATGCCAATTTGTTCTTAAAATTAAGAACAAAATTTAAGCAGAAATATTTTGCCATGAACATTGTTTATACTATACTATACTAGTTCATTTAAATTATCACTGAATTTGTAGTGTGTAAAAAGATAAATTAATATAAGATTATTATTTATTTACCTTTATTTATACAGGGTAAGTTGACTGAGCACACATGCTCTTTTACAGCAATGCCCTGTTAACACCCCCCCCCCCCCCCCCCCAATTAAAGTTTGCAGGTAGAGCACTGTATTTGAGCTTGCTGCTAACTGCGTAAATACTGTATCCTGTTTAAATGCGCAAATATACACTCTTTGAGGACACCAGGACACAGCCATCCACTCAGTCAATAAGTACTGAGGTTTAAATTATATGACTTAAAATGAACGAGGAAGCACCGGTAATTAGCAACAATTGTCTGTACATCACCGTCTCCGGCTGATCAACTGGGTTTGACAGGGTGTGTGTGTGTGTGTGTGTGGGTGGGTCATGCTTATCTTGTCCAGAGCGGAATAATATCATTAGCTGGGTGTTGTGGAGCTTCAGGATCCCACGTCAAACTGAATGAAAACAGCTCAGCGTGTGGTCAGTTCTGTAATCCGCGAGTGTGCCTGTGGTAGTCAATTCACTGAGCTGCAAGAGTGATCACTCACCTACACACTACAAACCTACAACCTGTGATCTGCAGGGCTAGGGGACTGGGGTAGCATTACGCTGCTTTCTCACATCGAGTAACTCGGTTGCCCAGTTGCCAGAATTCCATTCATTTTCTATGAAGCTGAGTAACGGTCAGCAACCTGAGCAACTAGGCAACTGAGCGACCAAAATCGGCCGATAAATGTTGCCTGCATAACTTTTTTGCGGCCATTGGCCGTAACAGCCAATCAGAGTTCCGCGCTTGTTATTTCTCCAATATACCATTTCATGAATAATTCTTCCACCCGCTTCACTCATTGCAGCAATGGAAGATCATATAATAAATATGGTCCAAGCCTACCCTGTCTTGTTCAACCCTAAAAACATGTTTTATAGTTTTATACACTACTAGAGATATGGAATATATCCAGGGTTCGAATTGTTAAACTAAAATAAGCGATTGCTATACATTTGCCGCAGGCAGGCACACACAATTCAATCTTACCCTTTCATTTATTATAAAGCGCTTTAATCCATATAACACTCATTCTTTAGAAAGAACGAAATCCACGTTTATTCATGAAAAAAGTGTCAGGGTAGGTGGAAACAGGACGCAGTAGCAGGCAGGAAGTAAAAAAAAAAACAAAAAAAAAAAACGAAGTTTTAATGAAGGGGCAAGGCAGCAATCCGTAGTACAATAGGCAGGATCGAAAACCGGGGAGACAGTGCAACGGTACAAAAACAGAGTCCAAAGAGTAGTCACAGAACAGGCAGGGGTCGGAACCGGGAAGGCACAGCAGAGGCACAAAAACAGAATCCAAAATCAGGGTCGCGAGAACACAGGCAGGAGTCAAAACCAGGGAGGCGTAAACAAACAAAAAAAAGGAAAAAAAAAAAAAAAACTAAGACAGAATACACAAATAAAATAACAATAGGAGAAGGACGAGGGATAACAAAAACTCGGAAACAGATAAACAGGAAACTACCAGACAACTCAGAAGGTACTTGGGAAAAAATCGTATGAAACAACCAAAGGTGAGGAACTCGCGAAGAAACACTGAGATGACAGGGTATATATACACAGAGGAGGACAGACAAAATGGGGAACAGGTGTGCACAGGCGGGGAAGGGAATTTGCTCACAGGTGAGCACAATGAAACGATAAGGGAAGCTGATAATACAATAACGAGGGAGAACGTAAGACACGGACTGGACCAGAACCAAATACATAGAGATAACATGACATGGACTCCAATAAGACAAGTGCATACAAGGAATAGGAAAGAGGAAACAAGAGTCAGCTGTAGTTAATAGAGGAACCAAAGAAAGATAATTAGTGATAGAACAGACACAGAGACAGCTGCAGCGAGGAAAGATGAAGTTAGTAAGTTAGTAGATTAGTAGAAAACCCTGATTCTATGGCGTTAGTAGATTAATAGATTATTATAAATTAGTCATTAGTAAATTAGTAGACCCTAATTCTAAGCTGTTAGTTGTTGTTAGTTAATTAGTATTATTTACAATGAAGTGATTAGTAATGAAGGAAGCACATGACAAAGGAAATAGAGAAAAACCGAAATCACCAAAGACTACCGAATAGTGAGACGAAGACGGGAGTGACGACAAAGCAAACACGGAACAGTGCGACCAACAATAAATACATAATCAGGAATTAAAAACCATAAGAACATAATACAACTAACAACCACAATTCAGAGTCCTGACAAAAAGAGGCTAAAACACATTACAGTTATGCACGTAAGCATATTACTGACATTTCTGTTCCCCATATCATTCAGCGTGTTTGTTACTAGGAAAGGCAACCTGCAATGCTTAACGTTAACCCACATCCTTTCAAAAAAATAGCCTATTAATTTTGCCATATGTACCCTATGCAATATGTCACGTTTAGTTTATTTTTATGTTCATACAGTTGAATGCATCCAGCAAATAACTCCGGTTCATACAGTTGAATGCATCGGGAAAAAAAGAAATAATAAAAATGGTTGGGTCTACTATGAGGTGGTAAACCCCTGCCCTCTAGGGGGGTCTGGGGGCATGCCCCCCCGGGAGAATTTTTGTAAATTTTAACAGTTAACTGCATCAATCTGGCGCACTTTGAGAGCAAAATTAAGACGTAGATCCATGAAGAATTGTGTGCTCTTGTAAACAAAACAAAAAAACCCATCAACTTGTAAGACGCTTGATCCTATACTTGAGCCATCAAATAAATTACATAAGTTTGTTGTACTGGTTTATTTAAAGTGTTTGGAATCACAGTCCAAAGTTGCAGTAAAATTATATGGCACCACCTGCTATGTCAGATTTAGAGATCACATTCAACTTCACAGTCGGGATACAGCTTTGCTAACTTGATGCTGGACATAATATTTTCAACCATTGTAACGAAGGTTACGACTAACGACGGTTCTAAGTTCCGGATGACCATTAGGGTTGACAGCTTGCAAATGTACTTTCTCGCAGCTGGATGCATTCAAGACTTTTATACCCAACTATTTGTCATGGCCATGACCTCCGCGTGACGACATCACGCGGATGACTTATACCCCCCAAGTCACGAGGGACAGTCATACCGTCAAGTGGCTGCCAAGGCCGCCGGCAGGATGGCCGAGCCGACCGCTGACACAGGTGCCACGCTATCATTATAAAACCCTGAAAAACATGCAGGCGGACGCCCAAGTCGCCGCTGCAGATATCAGGAAGAGGGACACCCCTCAGTGCTGCCCATGATGTGTCCCTGGGGGAGGAATCACGCCCAGGATCTAGAGTCAGACTCAACAGGAATTCTTGCAGCACTTCAACCAATCAATGGAGCGCACACACTTACAGATTGGGAAAAACATCTCACTGGGAAAATGACCACGCCCAGGGTTTCACAGACAGAATCAACAAGCACTGTCACGGCACTTTCAACCAATGAACAGAGCGCACATGCTTGCTGATTGGGAAAACATCTTACTGGGGGAATGACCATGCCCAGGGTTTCAGAGACAGAATCAACAGTTAGTCTCAGAGGACTTCAACCAATCAACAGAGTGCACACGCTTACTGATTGGGAAAAACAACCCACTGGGGAAACAACCACACCCAGAGTTTCAGAGACAAAATCAGCAGACACTCTCGCAACACTCCAATCAATCAACGAAGCGCACTCGCTCCCAGATTGGGAAACACGTCTCACTGGGAGAAAAACCACGCCCAGGATTTCAGAGACAATCAGCAGGCACTGTCACAGCCCTTTCAACCAATCACAGAGTGTGCATAGCCTACTCAATGATTACCGAGACAGCTTTAAACAAAGGATTTAACAAACTCTATTGTTTAAACAATAATTAGCGAATGCAATATAAGCCAAAAAGGAATGCAAACACTCCCAATATAAACGGCTATGTGCTACATGAAAACTTTAGTAAAGTTAACGTTAGCAACATCAAACAAAGCGATACACAGTATCTAGTCTTGCAATATAAGCCAAAAAGGAATGCAAACACTTTCAGTATAAACGGCTATATGCTACATGAAAACTTTAGCAATAGTTTATGTTAGCAACAAACAAAGCGATACACAGTATCCCGTCTTTTAGCAATAATGCTAACAGCGGACTTCCCGCATGTGAGTGTTATTGCAGCCTTTGGAGGACAGGTAAAAAATTCCGTAGCTCCGACCGTAGTCGCAAAGCCTTAGGCGATAGCACAAGGTATACAAACAAGAGTTTACGTCTCAATTTTCGCATCGGCGAGAAGAAAGAAAAGAACGTCTGCATTGACGTGACCTCTATTTATAGAGGACATGACGTCAACACGCGGAGGTCATGGCCATGACAAATTGTTGGGTATTAAACTCTCGAACGCATCCGGCTGCGAGAAAGTACAATCGCAAGCTGTCGACCCTAATGGTCGAAGGAACGAAATAGAACCACATTCACATTGTTGTAGCTAGCAAATATATAATTACGCAAACGATGTTGTCTCCTCAAAATGCGTTCTGGACCTATGGCTTAGCTCAAGTGACGCTGCAAAGCAGTAGTGATCTTTTACATTACATTACATTACAGGCATTTAGCAGACGCTCTTATCCAGAGCGACTTACACAACTTTATAGCATTTTTTACATGTTATCCATTTATACAGCTGGATATATACTGAAGCGATTCAGGTTAAGTACCTTGCTCAAGGGTACAACGGCAGTGTCCTACCTGGGAATCGAACCTGCAACCTTTCGGTTACAAGGCCAGTTCCTTAACCATTATACTACACTGCCACCCATGTTAATTATGTATATTATAATTATTTTATGTTAATTATGAGAGTTAAATAAATCTGCCTTCATTATGAAATAGTGATGGTGATCTGCCCATTCAACGAGCCCCCGATTTGGCCAAATTTCAGATTAAGCTTTCTCAGAATCTATCTACATATAAATAAGTCAAATTTATTTTATTTCCAAATGTTATTATACATACAAAAACATTACAAGATGACTGTATATTCCCTCAAAACTATTCTCCAAACAGGATATTGTTATCAACTCCTATCATTATTCCTCTGTGCCCCCTCAGTTTTTTAGGTGCAGGTCGCCTTTGCTCTGAAACAGTAGCAGAACAAATTACAGTTTACAGGCCACCACAGTTTATTTACCTGTAGGCCTATGTAATTTATCCCCCGCCAAACCAAAAATAAATCTTTAGCAATTACAGTTGAGCCATAATTTTCCAAACAGACATGATTTGTCCTGCGCTAATAATGAGCAAAAGTGGAAACCGCGGCATTAAAACTGTATGACTGAGAAAGAATAATGTCATTTAGCTTAGCCTACATCTATTTATGTGAATTGGCTGTCTTTTACCGATGTAATTCTTGTCAGCCAAAAAACACACACAACCAACTTTACATGCCTTTACATGACCAATCAATATGTGGCCAAGCCACAAATGAATATAATATGAAGATAATAACTGTCCTACCTCTCTCCATCTCTCTCTCGCAACAAGGCAGTCGACCAGTGTAGCGTATAATTCTTCCTAGCGTATAATTTTTCCCCACTTCCAGGTCCGTTGCTTGACTGTAGGCTATGTCTCGCTAGCTACTAGCACCTAGCACTGAACTGATAATTTTCAATGTATTTATTCAATTGGCCTGTGAATAAACATTATTAGCGAGTTCTACACTCGCATTACATAGCACGAATGCTAGCTACTGACCACGGATGGGTTCAAAAAGACAGCTCGTCTTTTCATAAACATGCACAACGAAAGTGTTATCTGAGTGGACATTGCTCAACTTCCCGCTCGTAGTTGAGCAGTGATTGGTTATTTGTCCTGTTCGAGTGACGGATCCGGAAGTATCCAGGAAAAATTATATGCTGGGAAGAATTGTAGCCTACACTACACCGGCCCAAAACAGTAGAAAATCAGACCGGCCCTTCTAGCATTTGCCAGAACTGCCAGATGGCCAGTCCGGGCCTGGGTGGAGCTAAGGACCGAGGAATGGACACGAGGAAATGATGCAAGGAGTGAAAATAAGTGATTGGACTGAACCCAATGCGTTTCGTTTTACAGAATTGCATATCTTAACAAGGGGGACAATTTTCCTAATTGTGCTCCCCCGCGTTCAAGACAATTCCAACACTGCATATACAGTTGAAGTCAGATGTTTACATACGCTTAGGTTGAAGTCATTAAAACTCATTTTTAACCACTCCACAGATTTCATGTTAGCAAACTATAGTGTTGGCAAGTCAGTTAGGACATCTACTTTGTGCATTACACAAGTCATTTTTCCAACAACTGTTTACAGACAGATTATTTCACTTTTAATTCGCTATATCACAATTCCAGTGGGCCAGAAGTTTACATCAAGGGGCCAAGACTGGGCTTTAGTTTTGAAGCTCACTTCCTGGTTGGGCTGGGAGTGCCAATTGTGCCGTTGCTCACTAGAGCCACTGCGATTGGCTCCAATATAGGTCTTTCACCATGTAAGTCAATGGCAGCAATGTGGTCAAAATACTCAGTCAATAAATTTTTCCCACAAAAAAATGTAATTGCAATAGGTGCCTTTCCTTCATCTAATGCCTCTGCATGTGCTGATTTTTTTTAAATATTGTGTCGTTTGGACAGGGTATTAACATTTGTTCAGGACCAATCAGAGGGAGAGGTTGAGTCCTCTTTGGCTCCACGGAGCAGACGCAGTTTGTACAAACGGGCGGCAAAAAAGACATCCAGAGCCTCAATTCAGTTTTTATGAGGCCGTGGAAAGGCAATGGGTGACGTCACAGTGGCTTTGTCCATATTTTTATACAGTCTATGGTTTACATACACTAAGTTGACTGTGCCTTTAAATTTTTTATATTTGGTCGCATATCCTTTGGCTTTGCATGCCATGACTTCCTGATGTCTGTGACCCAACAACATCAAAAGATTTGTATCACACAAACTATTGTTAATGCTTACTAATATTGTGTTCCATATTTCGCATGTTAAATGTTAGGAGAAATTAACTACAATCAATAGTCTCTGTATTGCATGTGTCATATGCATTTAGTTCATTTTTGGTTTCTGAGTGTATTTATTTCTGTTACTTTATTGTACTTTTATTGTTTTAACTTAGTAGATCAGTGTAATGATCACTTATTGAACTAGAATGGTCACGCCATTTCCTGTATAATTAAATCATAGCATTTCATCAAACTACAGTAAAAATAAATGCCATATGTAATGCTTAATTAAAATGTTGTACCATGAAAAAGAAAAAGGGCATGGGGACCCCTGGTGTAGGAGGCAAAGTAACGCCCCAAGTAGGTAGAGATAAGGACAGGATAAAAGGCCTGGTAATTCAAAATGGGGGGGCTTTTTACGATTGCTGAGATTGAATATGTGTTGGTCTGCGCAGACCAGCCCGGGGTTTTTTTGTATGTCATTATTGAATCATATGCAATAAACCTGATTGTATCAGACTCTGAAGATCATGGTTGTTTTTCTTGAAGAAACACTCAACTGTGTGGGAGAAACTCCCCAGTCCATCTGGCCCGGACTGAGGTCGTATATTTTTCTTCGATACTATCTATAAAGTTATCTATCAGAGAAAGACAGATATATCGCTAGCTAGCTAGATCAAATAATAATTATCAGTATCATGACATAATTATAAAGAATAGGTTATGGCAAATACGTCTTTGATATATTGTGCATTGCTGTTTCTCTTCATAAAAAATTGTAGCTGCATGAGCTGACTTAGAGAACACAACGGGAAGCTCTTACCCCGCCCTCTGAGTTAGTGGACTTGAGCGGCCCAGCAACCGTTGCTGTGAGAACGCGGCATTAGGGTTAGGGTTGGGAACAGAAGTAAGGAGAAGGAGTGAGTAAATGCCATTTCAACAGGGGGTTCCACATATTTTTGAGTAGCCAGCCAGGTGAGAGAGCCAGAACGGTAAGAGCGCCAACTCTCAGTCAGTGCAGTTGTACTCCGAGGATCAGGGTTCGCGCCCCGGCCCTGCCAGATCCGAGCATGGCCGGTGCCCTGCTGGACGTTTTACAATAGGACCTTTTTATGATTTTCATAACTGATGAATAAAAGAGAAAATAAAAGCCGCTAATCTTTCAGCTAGCTAGTCTTACTAAAACACTACAATTTACCGTGATGGATAGCTGAATTATATAGTTAGCCAAATTTGTAAAGAACCCAGATATATAAACTGATGCCAGCCTCTAGTCCCGTTTGGCGATGCAGTAGCGGTAGAAACTCTCAACATTTGCATCTAGCTGTACTGTTGTGACACACACAAGGTCAATCTCATTGTTGATTGTTTCACAATGGAATATCTCTTTGATTGGTTCATGTCATGAACCACGTGTTGAAAACAAGAATTCGGGCCAAATCCCTGGTTTTACAATGTAGAAATTGAGGGTATAAACACAGTGTATGGTGCAGCATTTCTCTCACAGCAGTTCTTTCTATGATTGCTACCAACTAACAATGACCGTCCCCCAATATCTTTCTAAAAAAAGTAGCCTACTCCAGCTTTAATTGGCAAAAACCAAGTCAGTAAGTCTCAAGAAATATAGTGATTGCTCTATTTAAAAGTAGCAGGCCAAACAGAAGTCTGTAGTTGGACATTTTGCCGGCAGCCGGCGCTTTGGAAATTCCCCATTTCAATATTTTGCAAGGCAAATGCTTCAATTTACATTTACCTGAGATTTCCAGGTTTTGCCGTCTTCTGAATTTGACTGACAGTGTGTTGCCCAACATTTTGTAAGTACACATCACGTTGAAAGTGTCCCAGATAAGGACTCACTTATAGGCATGAGAGAAAAATAATTCTTTATTAAATCATCAACAGCAATATTTAAATATTATTTGCAAAATGTAACTTATTTTTGAGAAGTTCTTGTCACTTTCAGGTCACACTGAAACAGTTTTCCTAAAGTATTTTTTTATGTTGAGATAAAGAAAGAAAATAAGAAAACTATTAATTGTGTGAAAAGCTCAATTAATTAGCAGAAAGTACATTTTCCTTTTAAGGAAATGATTGGACTGTGGTGTGCCACCTGCTAATGCCTCAGAGGCAAATCTTCTGGGAATGCAAATGCACCAGGTCACACGGCAGGGCAAGACACCAGGGTCATGTTTCCGTCCTGGCCTTCAAAATTGAAGGAAGGAATTAACAAACCACAGCGCACCTGTGCACTCCAACCACTGAATCTTAGAGGGAAATTGGTCAACAGATGTGGTACAGACAGGAACACCAGCCTGGGCATATTTCCAGCAGGGTTGAGCTCATGCAGGGCTGGTATTAGGTGGCAAACGTGTGGAGTTAGTGTTGACGTAACCAGAGGTCAGCAGTGTTACAGTGTTACCCTACATGGTCAAACACACCCAAGTTTGGGTATGTGGGGGAAGGCATGGATGGACATGGATGCACAAGTTAAAGGTTTCTTCAATATGACAACACAGTGTATGCTTAAAATACATTCACTGAAAGACACAAGTATCTTCATGTGACCAGCTTCACACATGCTTTAAACATGTGCGCTCTATGCATTCACCATCCTTGGGGTCTCCTTTCTTCCTGTGAGTTTGGACCACTGCATAGAAAACAGCGCAGCATTGATAAACTCGTGGAAATAAAGCTGAGTTTATTGGTCTCTAAAGCCCCCAAATCCTTTCTGGGACTCTGAAAATGTTCTTGCCCTGCAAAGAAACCCCCTCACTATCTGCACATATCTCTAAGGGATCCTATGGAATGAAGACAAGTTGATTGGTCCACGCATACTGGTTAAGTAGGCACACACACCTGGGCGGCATTAACTAATCAGCCCAGTGCTTAAAAGTTTGCTTCTTTTCCACAGTAGGTGTCTGACGGCCGGATTTTCTAAAGGATTGCAACTGCTTTTCTGACGCTAAAGCAGTCCCTACAAGGACGCAATATCTACGTCGGATTTAACAGTCGCAATGGGTCAAAATCGCTATTAGGATGTAATTTGCGGGGATAACGTCACTCTGCGACTGTATACCTGGAGTGAACACACTAAAACAGGGTGGAGATTATGCAAACTAGGCCAATGAAGTATTCCGTCTGATTTACTAAAGCATGCAGTAATTGCGACTCTCCTCTTTGCATGGGAATTTTTAGAATTCCTGAAAGGTGGCAGAATTTTCCTGCGGTGATGTAGCCTAGTCTATAGCTCACACACAGGATACTGGAGAAAGGTGTCGGGCTGTATATTCACATCCTCGGCAGAACAAATAAATTCTCTAATGTATAGCACTCGAAAAAAGAGAGAATTTTAGATATTTTACACATGCTTCTACTAATCACTTCGCATTTATTTTCAGATATAATATGAAATTATAGCCTATTTGTTTTATTGAAAGGATGCAAGACTTCTATTGTAGTCATCAGCTAGCAGTATAAAAACACACATCTGAATTTAAACAATGTACACAATCTTGTGCCTGTGCAGTCAGTAGGTATAATGAATTGTGAATATACAGTCAAGCCAGAAAGTCTGCACACCCCTTTCACCTTCTCCACATTTTATTATGTTACAGACATATTCTACAATAGATTGAGTTCATTTTTTGTCTCAAAATTATACACAAAATAGCCCATAATGACAAAGTGAAAACAGGTTTTTAGACATTTGTGCTAATTTATTAAAAATCAAAATGTAAAATATCATATGTACACCCAAAATATTGATATGACACCCAAAAGTGAGCTGAGGTGCATTTTGTTTCCACTGATACTGCTTGAGATGTTTCTACAACTTAATTGGAGTCCACCTGTGATAAATTCAATTGATTGGACATGATTGGGGATTGCCAACACCTGCCTATATAAGGTCCCACAGTTGACAGTTGTGGAAGTAAGCTGTTTTGTGAAACTGTTCCGTAGGCCCAAGAAAGCCTCATATGCAAACTTATATAAATAATTAAATAATACAGTCAAGATCTAGTGGAAAAGTACTGAGATGGGGGGTGTGAGAGAGTGCAGGATAGCTCTCTGTCAGGGCATCTAGCACACCAGTCAAAACAGGAATGTTTTCCTCCTGTGTTCCATAACTAAGCTGATTAAAAGGAGGAAAGGTCACAAACAATTTAATTTGATAGATCAAGAGTGCCCCCAAGCGCATAGGGTAAGAACAGGTCATATAACATATTAATGTTTTGCCTAATTTGTTATTGGATAAAATAAGATATTATGAAAAGGTGTTACCACATATCATTGGTGTATTAGCAACGTAAAGGAGGAGTTATGATATTGTAAAAACTAATGTTTGTTATTGTTCGGGGAATTCTGAATCCTCTGCGTAGGTTTGTGGTTTTCCCATGTTGAATCAACGTTTGACCATTTAATAAAAGATTAAACTTCTGCTATTTCCTTCATCTTTATCTTGAGAATTCTTCCACTTGAAAAACCCATCTCAAATTGAACTTAGTGAGGAGGGAGTCAAAGGACTTCCCTCCGCACAGTGCATCTCAGACAAACTCCAAGCCATGGGGTCAAAGGAATTATCTGCAGACCTCAGAAACAGGATTGTGTCAAGGCATAGATCTGGAGAAGGGCACGGAAAAATCTCTGCAGCTTTACAGGTCCCAAAGAGCACAGTGGCCACCATCATTCGTAAATGGAAGAAGTTTGGAACCACCAAGAATCTTCCTAGACCTGGCCGCCCGGCCAAACTGAGCAATCGGGGAAGACGGGCCTTGGCCAGGGAGGTGAGCAGGAACCCGAGGGTCACTCTGACAGAGCTCCAGCGTATCCTTGTGGAGATGGGAGAACCTTTCAGAAGATCAACCATCCAGGCAGCACTCCACCAATCAGGCCTTTATGGTAGAGTGGCCAGACGGAAGCCCCTCCTTAGTAAAAGGCACATCACAGCCCGTTTGGAGTTTGCCAAAAGGCACCTAGAGGACTCTCAAACCATGAGAATCAAGATTCTCTGGTCTGATTGAACCAAAATTGAACTTTTTGGCCTGAATACCAAGCGTCACGTCTGGAGGAAACCAGGCACCGCTCATCACCTGGCTAATACCATCCCTACAGTGAAGCATGGCGGTGGCAGCATCATGATGTGGGGATGTGTTTCAGCAGCGGGAACGGGGCGACTAGTCCTGATAGAAGGAAAGATGAATGCAGCTAAGTACACCGAGATCCTTGAAGAAAACCTGCTCCAGAGCGCTCTGGACCTCAGACTGGGGCGAAGGTTTACCTTCCAACATGACAACGACCCGAAGCACACAGCCAAGAGAACAAAGGAGTGGCTTCGGAGAAAGTCTGTGCATGTCCTTGAGTGGCCCAGCCAGAGTCCAGACCTGAATCCAATTGAACATCTGTGGAAAGAGCTGAAAATGGCTGTGTACCGACGCTCCCCATCCAACCTGATGGAGCTTGCAAGGATATGCCAAGAGGAATGGGCAAAAATGTCCAGAAACAAGTGTGCCAAGCTCGTAGCTTCTTTCCAAGACGCCTTGAAGCTGTAATCGCTGCCAAAGGTGCAGCAACCAAGTATTAGGCTAAGGGTGTGTACAGATATGTAACCCCTAAATAACCTATTTTTGTCAGTAAAATAAAATTGCATATTTTCTAAAAACCTGTTTTCACTTTGTCATTATTGGCTATTGTGTGTAGATGTTTGAGGCAAAAAATGAACTCAATCTATTGTAGTATAAGTCTGTAACGTAATAAAATGTGGAGAAGGTGAAAGGGGTGTGCAGACTTTCCGGCAGACTCTCTGTGGCCTTATCCCATCACAAGTTCATGAGTTGCTCATTTTTCAGGGATCTTTCAACCTGTTATTACACCCACGGGCGTAGCGCAAGCAGAGGGTATTGTTTTCGCTCCTGTCTCTGTGTGTCTGTCTGTGTTTGTGTCCCTATCATCCATAACTTGAACAATTCTACTCTGATTGTGATGACACTTTGTGGAAATGTTGACAGTTGAATGATCTGAATCTTGAATGTATTTCCCAATCTGTCAATGCCTGACTTCATAGTGCAAAATCAAAGTTTTAGCCCCATGCATATTATGGTCAGGGTCGTGATTAGCACACACGCGGGTGTAGCATCTCTCTGAGTGCCATTCTAGTTCGATCTGTGTTCGTATTCTTTCCTTAGTTGGACCACCACCTGTGTCATTTGCCCGCATTATGTTGTATTACACTGCCTGGCCAAAAGAAAAGTTGCCGTTGCACCCGTCATGCATAGTGTCCACTTTACAAGGCTCTGGAGGCAGTGTTATGATCTGGGGTTGCTTCAATTGGTCAGGTCTAGGCTCAGCAACATTATGCAGCAATAACATGAAGTCAGCTGAGTACCTGAATGTACTGAATGTGTCAGGTTTGGGTTAGAAAATTGAGAACCAAACGCGACAGATTAGGATTCAGAAAGCGTATCTAAAAATAGACATGCCACAGAAGCGGAATTAAACTGCACCAGGGGGAAAAAAAGGGAAACGGAAAAGCGGGAGCAAAACTTCCCTAGCACAAGGCTAACACAAAACAACCTCAAACGGAGGCGAAATATCGCTAAAACACCGAGAAACAAAAAAAGAAAGAACCTCACGCACTAATTAATCTGCGTGTATAAGAGGTAGAGAAAACTGAAAAGAAATGAACAAAATAGCAAGCCTGTAACTACAGCTCAGTAGGCTAAGGAGCTGAACAGAGGATAAACAGGCTGCAGGCAAAAAGAAAAGAATAGAGGACGATAGGACAGAAAACCAGAAAATCTAATCCTATCACTAATAGAAAATAGCTGCGTCTCTGTATAAAACCAAACAGAGATGCAGTAGCTAACTTCTTATACCTCTACCTATACCGGCTTCCTAGTCATAAAGCAACGACAATCTAGAAGCCCCGGAAGGCGGAAGTAAGCTCTATTTATAGCCGACAGAAACCGAACACAGGTGTCGGAGATAATGACCCGGAGAGATCCAAACACCGGGACGGAGGAAGAAAAAATCCGATAGAGCTTCAGACGACGCCAAACAGAAAACAATGGTAGAAACAAATAGAGACAGCCACTAACCATGACAGAATGGCGAGGTTATCCCATTAACCCTATTTACTTTGGCCCTTTTGAGGCAATGTTCTCCTGGTTTCTACTAGTTTTATTTAAATGTCAGTATCTAAAAAAATATTCCCTGCAAAATCCATGGTTTTAAGTTTGAACTGAAGAAGAAGCTGTATCATTCAGAAATTTGCTACAGAATACATTTATTTCAGAATAGTCACATACAGTATATATATAATAACCATAACATACGTCGCCTAATGTATTTAAATACGTTTAAAAAAGAACGTACGACATTTTTAAAAAAAATTAAAAAATAAAAATAAATAAATAAATAAATAAATAAATAAATAAAAAAGAACGTACGAAAGCGCGTGCGTATTCACACAAGTACAGCAACGAATTTCAGCGCTCAGTGCGAGGGGAGGTCACTGCGGAAATGTCGACTGTATGGGACTTTGGCGAAATATAAAAAGATAAACTCTTCAGGGTTCATGAGAAAACAACTGTAGCTGAATATACTGGTAAGTACTTGGTTTCTTAAACATATTTATACGAGAGATTTTGGAGCAAAAAATGAGGTGTCTTCTAAACCGAAAGTGGATCAGGTACTGTATATAGTACAGTAAGCAAGGGAAAACGGCGAATACTCATTTGTACAACGTTTTAAAAAAATATTATTGTTTCTATACGTCAACATGATTTTCTTATCGTGTATAAACGGTGCATTTGATGCATTTTACAGTCTGTGGCTGTAGCCAGAGGAGGGTGCGTGAGTGCTGTGGGCTACTAATAGCACCCTCCTAATTTATTGCACGGCAGTGTAACTGGAGAAGCTGCGGTTTTCGCAAGAAGCTATCCTTTAAAAAAATACTGCGTCAAAATTTTCGGGGTTTTCTTAAAGCTGTAGTTCATAATTTCAGATGAACATGATACTGTAATTGAGACGGATACGTCTCAAACCACTAGGGGTGAAGCTTATAGAGTTAATGGGCATATTCCAGGACGACAATGCCAAGATTCATCGGGCTCAAATTGTGAAAGAGTGGTTCAGGGAGCATGAGGAATCATTTTCATACATGAATTGGCCACCAGAGTCCTGACCTTAACCCCACTGAAAGTCTTTGGGATGTGCTGGAGAAGACTTTACAGAGTGGTTTGACTCTCCCGTCATCAATACAAGATCTTGGCCAAAAATTAATGCAACTCTGGATGGAAATAAATGTTGTGAGTTGCATATGGTTGTCGAAACAATGCCACAAAGAATGCGCGCCATAATCAAAGCTAAAGGCAGTCCAACTAAATATTAGAGTGCGTTTTTTTTGGCCAGGCAGTGTATGTTTTTCTAAAATCACGCCATCTTTTCGTTACAGATGGCATAATTACAACTGTTCATAAATTCATTTTGTATGTGATGTCATTCCAAAAGTTTCTCTTCTCTGTTGATGTGGTATATGCTGTAATACAGCATTGTGTAGATCTACCTCATAAATTTAAGTTTAAGTAAATTTTTCTTTTGGTTTTCTCGCGACTTGTGCCTGGTTGCTCTGTATCCATTTATTAGCGCTTTGTAATCTGGATGGGTCACTGTTGTAAGAGTCACAATATAGGTTATAGTTTTGCGCTGCGACTGTATCCTTAATAAATCCGGCCCTGAGACCGGGAAATCCCTGCAGCAGAGATGGAGAGAGCGAGTGAGACCACTGGCAAGCAAAAGCCTGTTGCTGAAAAGTGTTTGTTTGTGTTTGTTTATTTTGTCTTTATTATTTTAGTTTATTATTTTTGCCTGGATCCCCTGAGGGTGAGAGATGAAGATTTGTATTGAGTTTTAGCTTTCATTTTGAAGTACTTTGTCTCACAATAAAGGCCGGTGGAAGTTGGAACTGCTTTATCTCCCTGTGTCCTGCTATTCTGTCTCTACCGGGGTTTACTGTCGCGGCGTGTGACAATTTGGTGTCGAAGCCCAGAAAAAAGAATAGTCACTCCTACGATGGAGTCATCTCCGCTGCTGAAACTGGAGATGCAGCTGGTGCAAATGCAGTCGCAACACCAAGCTCTCTGCTGCCTGCAGGAATACCAACAACGGGCACTGAAAGCTATGACAGCGTGGCAGGCTGCAGATCAAGCCATCCTGATGGAGCTGATGAAGGCTAGTCCAGCAAGTCCCACTCCGACCCCCCTCCTGGCGAACATCAAGCTGCATAAGATGGGACCGGAGGACAACCCGGAGGCGTTCGTGAAACTTTTTGAGAGGACGGCCACAGCGTGAAACTGGCTGGTGGAAGAGGTGGGCATTGCGCCTCCTACCACTGCTTTCAGGGCAGGCAAAAGTCGCTGCCCACAACATACCTGCCGATGCCCTAGCCAATTACCCAACCATCTGGGAACTAGTGGGATTGAAGCTAGAGGGCCACCGGAAGAAGCTGCTGTCTTTCACAGCAGTCGGTCGGCCCTTCGCGTATGCTCAGCAGCTTCTCGACTCTTGCCGGCGCTGACTGCAAACAGAACGTCGCACTCCAGAAGTCATCGTGGAGCAGGTGGCACTGAAGCAGTTTGTCATCGCCCTTCTGAAAGAGACTTCCAACTGGCCCCGGTGCCACCAACCAATCTCCTTCAGATAAAACTGTGGAGGGAGGTACACCCTGCCTTGCTAGCTACATCGGACATCATGTCATATGAGCTGGGACCAGAAATTCCCAATTTGAACAATTTGAAGTTCAAAAGTTCAGCCAGTGTCAATTGACAGCCATCTGACTCTGGCGCAGCAGGCAGGGGTAGCTTGGTTGCAGCAAGAATTTGCTGACGTGTTCTCACCCCTACCAGGAAGGACAGACCTTATAGAACACCACATACATACCCCACCGGGCACTGTAGTTAGAAGTCGCCCATATAGACTACCTGAACATATGAAAAAAGTGGTTCAGGAAGAATTGGGAAAAATGCTGGACATGGATAATAATAGAGGAATCTCACTGACAGATTCCCTTGTCTCCAGTGTCCAACAAAAAATCGGCTTTCTCCACTCTGTTCGGTTTACACCAATTTATCACCCTTCCGTTCAGTTTGCATGGGGAAAAAGTGAGTTTTATGAGCCAATACAGTAGATTTGCAGTTAAATACATGATTATTTTATGATTTACAGCAGTGCACAATTTAGCCATTTTGGATAGATTTAGAGACACTAAGGGACAACAGGATACACTGCCTACATTTTGCATCACAGATCTTTAGTAGTTCTGTATATCACCCTAAGATATAGGACAAGGGGTGTATGATCCAGGAAATGTTTTACCTGTTTTACATTTGTAGCTCTCAGTATTTAATTGCAAACTAAAGAAAAGCATTTTTTTTTTGTTGCATTTTTCCAAGATTTCTTGTGGCACTTATTTTGACCTAAATTATGAAAATAAACTAATCTAAGTTAGTATTGTAAATGGTATAACTGTCTTTTTAATTGCATTTAAGCCATTTTCAAAGTCTCTCTTATGCTCACATCTGGGGCTCTATCTTACACTTGGTGCTGGAAGGTAACTGAAACGCAAGTGTATTTGCTAGTTTTTCGACTGACGCAGTTGTCATTTTACCTTCCAGAATTCTCAATGTTTAAAGTAAACTTGCGCTGAACTAGGCATGTTGGTCTTAAAGGTCCTATGACCTAGAAATTGGAGTTTACCGACTTTTAGCATTTATATGCAGTGTGGCATGGTACTTATGTGCTGGTAAAATATGAACTCGGTACCACCTGCCATTTTTTTGTTGTTGCAAAGAAAAAAAAATCAATCTGTTTAACGGTCCGTTCAGAATTGGCTCCAGTTGTGACGTCATTACTGGCTCCTGTGAAAACAGTCTGTTCTTTACTTACACCACAGAGTATAATTACAAGCAAGTGGATATTTCACGGCTAGCAAAACTGGCCATGTTAAATGTGCTTTGTCAGGGCACTTTTAATCTTTCCAGCTACACACTCTGCTGGCAGCCTTCACATCCGCAACTACATCGGCTAAGACTCAGTCAAAAATTAATACATGTCTGTCTAATCCACTCTTTTCCACCTTCTCTTCCCTATTTATCCCTCCTCCACCCCTTTCACCCTCCTCCCTCTCTGCAGATGACTTCCTGACCCACTTCGAGGGGAAGGTGGCCATGATCCGGCACTCCTTCACGCATCCGGTGACACCCCACATCCCCCATAACGAACCCACCGCTACATTGTCGTCCTTCAAGATGATGTATGTTCCTGCTGTTTTAAGACTTGTCCAGACCATGGTCACGCCTGGACTACTGCAACTCCCTGCTCGCAAGACTACCAGCCTGCGCCATTCTGCCTCTTCAACTGATCCAGAACGTAGCTGCCCGGCTTGTGTTCAACCTCCCGAAATTCTCGCATGTCACCCCCCCTGCTGAGGTCACTCCACTGGCTGCCGGTCGCGGCCAGGATCAGGTTTAAAGTTCCGACCCTAGCCTACACTGCAGCCAATAGGACAGGCCCCTCCTACCTCCAGGACTTAATCCAGCACTATGTTCTTCCTCGGCCACTTCGCTCTGCTACAGCAGGGTGACTCGCACTTCCCCCTCCATGTCAACAGCTCTCGCTCGTCCTGACTGCAGAGCTTCGAACTCCCCACTCCCCTACGTTCTACTCCAACACTGTCTGCGTTCCGTCACTGCCTGAAGACACACCTCTTCAGACTCCACATTGACTGATATACCAATCTAAGACCTTTTCTCACAAGTACCTGTTCCCTGTATTTTTTGCCGAACTGTTTGTTTGATGTTATAGTTTAGAATAGTATTTAGATTAGAATTATAATATAGCAGATTTACCCACAGCTTACTGTGAACTACACTCAATGTTTATTACTAGGGATAGCTGCTACATTATGGGAAGGATGTACTTTGTCTAATCTGTTCTGTAGTTGCTTTGATGACCTTCTGTATGCACTTACACAGCTACAATAGTAAGCGCTTCGACATATACAGCTTTACAGTGCTCTAGCCAAGCTGCCTGGTTGCGTACGGAATTCTGTAACGTTAACATTAACCCATAGACCGATACCATTACCGACCGATGCAGATTTAAAATACAATGCATGCGATTATAGGTGCTTCTGATTGCTAATGTTATTTAATGACGGTGTAGAACCCGCACAGCTAGACCAGAGGGAATAGCCGGAGGGGAAAGTGCAACGTGTTTTTTCCTCTGCTGTTGTGATGTAAATACAAGAGGTTACTGATTTATCCTCCGTTCATGAATAGAGCACAAGTACATTTAAGAATATACTGGGTCCGTCGCCACGAGTCAGATATGAATGCGCTGCTCCATATACCGCTTAAGACAGGCCTGAAACGGATCAGTATGATTCTTATTCTCCGTTCGCAAACGGGGCCATGTTGTCATCAAGGATATATCAGATCTGTTGTCCAAATGTAAATATTCTAATGGGAGCATTAGAACACTCACAAAGGAGCTGAACAACACATCGAATATATCTGTGATCACAAACAGTAAGCGTAACAGTTACTATTAATTTACTTGTTATTATCTGACTCCATATGAAACTAGAATTTAGAATTTAGTTTTAATCATGCGTGAAGCTCAGAGTGGTTACACTCGACTCTTCCTTGTGTGCCACCATTACTCAATATATGCTCCCGGGATTAGCACTATTGCCGAATCTCAGTTCAGTGGAGAACACAGAGGTTGGGGGTCTGGCCAACACAATACATGCATTATATTTTACATAGATAGTTGCGAGCCCAGGTCAGCGTGCACTCAGAGGGCTCCTTAAGGCTAATTTGACAAGAACCGACGTAGAACGTCCATGGGTTCTCTTCACATCAAATTCCCAGAACCATGCATCACCAATCCCTTCTACTGGCAGAACTTGGCCGCCTGTTCCCAACTTGGGGACTCCACATAAAGTACCACGCCACTGATCAGTTGGTCATTGGTCAGAATTGTTCCCCTGAGTATTCAGTCGTAATTTAGGCTGAAAAAGGTATAAAATGGATTAGAGTCATGGAGACCACGCAAGTTAAAATAAGAAGAATTTATTCACAGGCAGGTAGGTCATTATCTTAGAATTATTAGTCAATTTACAGAATATAGAAATTAAAGAAAAGAAAACACAGAGTAAATATCTTACCCAGCCTGCTTCAGCTACACACAGATACAGAATACGCACAGTGTGGGAAGTCGGTTGCGATCTTCCTTACACAAAACACAGAGTCTGCACGGTGTGGGAAGTCGGTTGCGATCTTCCCTACACACACACACACACACACACACACAATCTGCACGGTGTGGGAGATCAGTTACGATTCTCCCAGATAGGCTTGTCTCCCTTTCTTTTATGCCAAATCACGCGTTTGAACCAGGCGGCAGTGCCATAAATTATCCTGGAGGTGTGGTTGAATCTGGAATTTAGACCCCCACCTTTGGGGGTTGTTAGTAGGAAGGGGGTGCCTAATCCCCTGCCTAAGGGGAAAAGGAGATGATTACCAGAGAGGACATTCCAATGTTATAGTTTTTCCCTGAGTGGTTGAAACTATGTTTTACTAAACTCCATTTGGTATGAAATGTATCTCATTCGATTCCTTGATTTTACCGGATTACATCCATACCAAACAGCTAAACATTATTATTATTATTATTATTATTAACAGATTAACAGTCTTATTATGTTGCAGTTGTCATAAAAATTCCCTCCTGATGAACCATTTTACATGCAATTCCTGTTACTACTACATAAGACATAATGTAACAATATAAGAATCACATGTGCAATGTTTGTAAGTTTTACAGGGTCTGTTGACCATCTCAACAGAAGTTTCAGAGCCCTGTTCCAGGAGAGAAATAAAGGGTGTAATGACAGAGGTGCCAACATGAGGGCACTGTGGTACTGTCCGGAGTTTTTCCCCTAGGACTGACCTAGGTATGAGGTCACGGGAGAGGTCAACAGGTGGCCGGGTCAGCCATTTCCCATTTCCCTTTCCCATAGTTCGGCCAGTGGCTTAATGATCCCTTCTGCCCTAACTGCGCCTAAAACACACATATCCACTCATGACACAGTTCCGTTTCTCCTTGTCAGTCTTTTCCCCAGATGGGGACATTCCTGTGAGCCAATGGCCCACACATCCAACGGAAATCCTAGTCGCCAAGTGTTATTCCAAGGCTGCCTGGTCCTTTGATGCGCATGACAAACCCCAGCTCTCAGGTCCTTTCAATATGTCAGTCTTTCTGGAGTCCCATTTTGACTCCCATCTTACAACGGCTCAGTCAGTGACCACTGGTAGTGTTAGCAAGTTAGCTAACGTTCAACTCGGTCAAATTTCTAAAAAGCGAAACCGTCTAAAGTATGGCTGTATTAACCCAAAATGATTCAGACAAAAGCTTAAAAATGGGGAACATGTAAATAATGTTGCATTTGGTGACCTATAGGAAAGGCTACATTTGAAAGCATGCAGGGATGCACTGAGTTCACCTGCTTGAAAAGTACAGGCTAAGTATAATTTAAACAGTTAAGAGGTAATTGCTATATTGTTAAATTTATTTAAAAATACGTTTTTTAATGTCGTCGTTTGCTCTTTATTTTATTTGTTTCTTTGGGTTTTCGGAGCAAAAGTGTAGGCAGGAGATGGGAGGGGTGCTTGTGTGATTCCGGGTCAGTTAGCCAATCAATGCAGAGCATGTGAAAAAAACCTGAACCGCCCACCCAAAATGGGCTGTTCAGCTCGAAGGGTAAAAATCTCACTGGATTTATATTTTCTAAAAATATATTGCAAAACCTTTTCCCTTAAAAAACCTTTTTCAACACCTTGTAGAATAATATGAAATTGAGAAAAAATTGTATGACCTTTAAGATGATGTGGCCAGGAAAATTTTTGGCGCATTGGTATTTTGAGGCAGCAGAACGCATTTGCTCTAAAACAGTGGTTCTCAAACTCAGTCTGGGGGGACCCCTGTGTATGCTGGTTTTCGTTCCAACCACAAATGCAATCCCAGAATTTTAACAAGCTGTTAATTTATCGTAATTAGGTGCTTTTCATGTTTAGAGGGATTATTTACCACCTTAAGTCACATTATTTTAGCAATAGCTATGCATACTATGAATAATAAAAGTCCAATATTGACATTGTGCTATACTGAAAACAAGTACAAAAAGAGAGGTAAAAATATTTTAACTGATCAAATGAAGACATGAGGTGAATCAATAGGTTGGTGAAATTGTGGACACATGGCCACTAAAACTAACCATTTGTTAAATAATGAAGAATTCAAAGACAAAGCAAATGATAATGAGTCAAACCTTCAGTGTGTTAATAAGTTTAAGGAGGAAATTATGAAGGAACTTAAACCACATGTGTGGGATTCTGGGATTGCAATTGTGGTTGGAACAAAAAGCAGCATACACAGGGGCCCCCCAGGACAGAGTTTGAGAACCACTGCTCTAAAACCACCACAAACCTGGTCTTAAGTCATGTCGCAGTTGTTTCAATGTTAACTTATTTTAATGGCACAATATTAGATAGTAGTGCAATAGATAGTAAAATGCGTCTACATAGGCATATGCACAACGCACATACAGTCCTGGCCAAAAGTCTTGTCGCATGAGTGGACAAAAGTGACAATTGCAAAAGTCTTGTCGCAATGGCCAACTCCAATTTCTAGGCCACAGTGAATAAGGAAGAAACAAACAAGGGGCTTGATTAGTCAGCTGTAGGTAACTTTGAGCTATAAAAGCAGAAATTTTACACTTTAAGCCAAGTTCATGCTCAAAATTGCTTCTGTCAACATGCCCAAGATCAAACCAGAAACCAAAGTGCTGATCATCAAGAATCTCAAGTCCAAGTCTCCTGCTGATGTTTCAGACATCTTCAATGTGTCTAAACGGCAGGTGGAGAGGATTCTCAAGCGCTACCAAGAGACTGGCGACGTCCATGACAGCCCCAGGTCGGGCAGACCGCGCAAGACAACTGCTCGAGACGAGAGCTTGCTGGTCCGATGGTCAAAAGCCAGCCCCAGGGAGGAGTGGACGCCAGCAACGCCTGTTTCGTCAAGAACTGTATTCTTGAACTGGATTCTTGCTCGCAATGGTCTCCACGGTCGTATTGCTGCCCAGAAACCAGCGCTAAACAAGAGACAGCTAAGAAACCGTGTTGCGTACCAAGGCCCACAGCCTGACGGAAGGTTGGACAGCAGAAAAGTGGCGAAAAATTTATTTTTCAGATGAATCGTCAGTTGAGCTCCATCCCAAGCGCCGCCAATATTGTCGACGACCCTCTGGGGCCTGTCTGGACCCACAGTTCACCCAGAAGACAGTCAAATTTGGAGGTGGAAAGATTATGGTTTGGGGTTACATCCAATACGGAGGTGCCTGTAATGTTCCGCTCCCTTCCTGTTCGTTTTCCGTGTTTTCCTGTTTTCCCTCCGTGTCATGTTGGATCCCTTTGTCCGTGTTTTCCCCGCTGCTACGGACTAGGCGTTTCCTTCCCTGACTTGTTCGTCTGGTTTTCTTTATTTACTTCCGCCTTTCACTCCTCTCCCCCTCGTTGCATGCATTCCTCACCTGGTGTTTAGTAATCACTCCCGTTTGATTTCCACACCTGCGCCTTATTCAGGTTATCATTAGCTGCACTATTTATACCTTCGGCTGGCTGCCAGTCGGCGCCAGTTCGTTAACTATCCTCACTCGGTGTTAATGTTTGTCGTTCATGGTCTTCTACGGTTCTGCTCGCTTGGTTGTGGGATACTATCCCCTTACAGCGTGTAGTTCGTTCGAAACTACGAATTGGTAGTTACCTCCCTTGTAATTCCTGTGTTGCATGCAGCTAACCTGTTTTCCCTCTAAACCTCCAGTTTACCCGGCTCCCTTTCATTCGTGGCAGTGTTCGTTCTCCCTGTGTTTGTTGAGTGTGTTGCGGTACCTCCACCTTCAGCTCACGTAGGATTCCGTGTGGCACACCTATCCTGGCTACCCTCCAGTTGTTCCTGTCCGGCCGAAGCCGCCTACAACGTCTTCGGTTACGGTTCCGGGAGCTCTGGAGACCAGCCAGATCCAACCGGACCTACCTAAGCTACGCCACACTACCCAGCTCTGCCATCCCTCACCACCTACCTACCTGTCCCGCTCTGCAACCCAGTGAGAACCTCCCGGTCCTTCCCGTGCCTACTCCCAAACTAATCCCCCTCTGTTTTGTTTTGTCCAGTACCGGTGTAGTCATCCCGGTCCAGTTCCAGTCCTGCCGTAGTGAGTCGCTCCCCTACCTTTCCAGTCCAGTTCCGGCTTGGAACTAGTCCGTTCCTGAAGCCGCCCCCAGAGTGGACCTCCCGGTCCAGTTCCAGTCCAGTCCAGGCGTGAGTCGCGCACCTTCCCGTACAGTCCAGTTCCGGTTTGGAACAAGTCTGTTCCTGAACCCGTTGTCCAGAGTGGACCTCCCGGTCCAGTTCCAGTCCAGTCCAGGCGTGAGTCGCGCACCTTCCCGTACAGTCCAGTTCCGGTTTGGAACAAGCCTGTTCCTGAACCCGTTGTCCAGAGTGGACCTCCCGGTCCAGTTCCAGTCCAGTCCAGGTGTGAGTTGTGCACCTACCGATCCAGTCCAGTTCCGGCTTGGAACAATCCGTTCCAGACCCCGATTCCTGAGTGGACCTCCCGGTCCAGTTCCAGTCCAGTCCAGGTGTTACCTACACCTTAAGTCCAGTCCAGTTCCGGCTTGGAACCCGTTCCGGATCTTCCAATCCAGCTCCGGCTTGGAGCAGTCCGTTCCGGGCTTCCTGGCATTACCCTGTGTGATAACGTGTTTTGCCTTTCCTGTACAGTTTTGGGACTACCCCAACACTTAACTTATTAAAAACTCCTTTCTGTGAAATCTGTCTCCTGGTCGTTGCACTTGGGTTCGTCTCGTATCTGAGTCGTAACAGAACGAACTGGCCCAAAAACATGGACCCAGCCGACCTGGATCAGATTCGTCACGCCTTCTCCTGCCAAACTGCGGTCAGCGACCAACAGGGCCGTCGTTTGGATGACGTGTTGGAGGTGCTGAGGGGCATCACTGAACAAGTGGCACAGCTATCCCTTCACCAGCCGCTTCCGCGAATTCCTGTGGGTCCTACACCTCCCGCGCCGGATCCGCCGGTCGATCCTCCTGCTGCCACTTCTTATCGAGAGCCCCGCGTACAACACCCTGAATTATACCGCGGGGGATTGGGGAAATGTCGCGAGTTTTTAATGAAGTGCGACATTGTCTTCCGGATGCAGCCCTCCTCCTTCGCCTCCGACCCATGTAAAATCGCCTTTATCATGAGCAGCTTGGGAGGAAGTGCCCTGGAGTGGGCTACATCCATTTGGGACAGCCAGGTCGCGCTCTGCAACAACTTCGCTGCCTTCACCGCCGAGATGCGGCATGTGTTCGATCACCCTACCTGCGGGCGAGACGCTACTCAACGCCTTCTTCAAGTCCGTCAAGGAAGTCGCAGCGTCGCGGAGATGGCGATCCAATTCCGCACCCTCGCAGCGGAGTCCGGATGGAATGACACCGCCCTTCAGGGGGCCTTTCGCCAGGCACTCGGCGAAGAGCTAAAGGACCAACTTGCCACCCGTGAAGAATCCACTTCTCTCAATAGTCTTATTAGTCTGGCCATAGCTATTGACAACCGTCTCCGCATCCGGGCCCGTGAGCGAGGGGGGAACTCCGGTCATCAAGTACACATCCGTCCACACTCTTCTGCTGCAGGATCCAGAGCGGCGTCTGGGGTCTCCGAGGAGGAGCCCATGCAACTGGGCAGAGTTGCGGTCAACGCCGAGGAGTGCCAACGTCGCCTACGCTCTAGATCCTGCTTCTACTGCGGCAAGCCTGGCCATCAGATCGCCTCCTGCCCGATTCGCCCAAAAGAATAGGCTCGCCAGTTAAACTGGGCGTACTGACGAGCCCCATCATACCTAGCCATGCAGCTCAGAACCGCCTTGTATTTAAGGCCACTCTCCTTTGGAGGGACAAGTCCGAAGTTTCGTCGGCTCTCATCGACTCGGGAGCCGACGCCAACTTCATGGACATCACCTTCGCCAGGAGGGCCGGCATCCCCACGGAAGTTCTACCCTCTCCGATTACAGCTCTCGCCTTAGACGGTAGGAGTCTGGGGTTAGTGACCCACTCCACCGTTCCAATTCAACTAGTGTTATCCGGCAATCATCGGGAGAGTATTCAACTCCTACTCATCAACTCCAAACAGTCCTCCATAGTTTTAGGTCAGACCTGGCTCCGCCTTCACAACCCTCATATCGACTGGCAAGCCGGTCGTATCCTGGCGTGGAGTGGCCACTGTCTGGCTAGCTGTCTTCGTTCCGCTCTGCCCCCTCCGGGGTCCAAGGATCCCAGCACCAACCAACCCGAACCCGACCTTTCCAACGTCCCTGAGCAATATCTCGACCTCTGCCAGGTCTTCTCCAAATCACGCGCCCTGTCCCTACCTCCTCACCGGCCTTACGACTGCTGCATCGACCTGCTGGCAGGAGCCAAGCTTCCGTCTGGCCGCCTTTACAGTTTGTCGGGGCCGGAGAAATTATCCATGGAGGAGTACATTCACGAGTCCCTCGCCTCAGGCATCATCCGTCCCTCCTCTTCTCCTGTTGGTGCTGGGTTCTTCTTTGTGGGGAAAAAAGACGGCTCACTACGGCCCTGCATCGACTACCGGGGGCTTAATCAAATCACCATCCGCAATAAATATCCTCTTCCCCTCATTAACACTGCTTTTGAACCCCTCTCGCAAGCCGTCATATTCACCAAGCTCGACCTCCGTAATGCGTACCACTTGGTGCGTATACGGGAGGGGGATGAATGGAAGACTGCCTTCAATACCCCGTTGGGCCACTATGAGTACCTGGTGGTCCCCTTCGGCCTTACTAACGCCCCCGCAGTCTTCCAGGGCATGGTGAATGACGTGCTGCGAGACCTGTTGGGGAAGTCCGTCTTTGTTTATATTGATGATATTTTGATTTTTTCCAAGTCCCCACAGGAGCACATTCTTCATGTCCGGGAGGTTCTCCAGCGTCTTCTAGAGAATCAGCTCTTTGTCAAGGCGGAGAAATGCTCCTTCCACGTCTCCTCAGTCCCGTTCCTCGGCTTCATCATCGAGGAGGGCAGCATCCGGGCGGATCCTGTCAAGATCAAGGCGGTGACAGAATGGCCCCAACCCACCTCTCGTAAGCACCTACAACAATTCCTCGGTTTTGCTAATTTCTATCGCCGGTTTATCCGCAACTACAGTGTCATTGCTGCTCCCCTTACCAAACTCACTTCCACTGCCCTTTCTTTTTTTTGGAACTCCGAGGCCCAGCTGGCGTTTGAGCGGCTTAAAACTTGGTTTTCCTCAGCCCCTATTCTTTGTCACCCTGATCCCACCCGGCAATTTATTATTGAGGTGGATGCCTCCGACACCGGCGTGGGGGCCATTCTGTCCCAACGAGCCGCCTTGGACAACAAGCTCCATCCCTGTGCTTTCTTCTCCCGGAGGCTGTCCTCCGCTGAACGAAACTATGATGTCGGGGATCGGGAACTTCTCGCCATCAAGCTGGCTCTTGAGGAGTGGCGCCACTGGCTGGAGGGGGCAGGTAATCCCTTTGTTGTTTTGACTGACCATCAAAATTTAATTTATTTAAAGACTGCTAAGAGGCTTAATGCCAGACAGGCTAGATGGTCATTATTCTTTGCCCGATTTAATTTTTCTTTGTCTTACCGCTCCGGTTCCCGCAATGTCAAGGCGGATGCCTTATCCCGTGTTTTTTCCCTTCCCTCCAGTCCTGCTGACCCGGAGCCTATCCTACCGGCGTCCTGTGTAGTGGCTGCGGTCTCCTGGAAGATCGAGGAGATTGTGAGGTCCGCCCAGACTTCCCACCCTGACCCCCGTAGTAACCCTAACTCCTCCCTGTTTGTACCCAACTCCGTCCGCTCCCAGGTCCTTGAGTGGGTTCACGCCTCCTGTCTGGCGTGTCACCCAGGTGTTGCCAGAACGACCACCCTCGTCAGGAGGAGTTTTTGGTGGCCCACTCTCAAGGAGGATACCCGTGCCTTTGTCCTGGCCTGCGCTGTGTGCGCCAGGAGCAAGGCATCCCACCAGCCTCCCGCCGGTCTTCTCCTTCCCCTCCCTGTCCCGGGCCGTCCTTGGAGCCACATCGGCGTAGACTTTGTCACCGGTCTGCCATTGTCAGAGGGTAATTCCGTAATTCTGACAGTAGTGGATCGGTTCTCCAAGGCGGTTCACTTTATTCCCCTTCCCAAACTCCCGTCCGCCCTCGAAACTGCGGAGCTCCTGGTGTTACATGTGGTCAGGCTGCACGGGATCCCGTCCGACATCGTTTCTGACCGTGGGCCCCAATTCTCCTCCCAGGTTTGGAAGGCGTTCTGTGTAGCCCTGGGGGCTTCGGCTAGTTTGTCGTCTGGTTTCCATCCCCAGTCTAACGGCCAGGCAGAGAGGGCGAACCAGGACCTGGGGGCCGCCCTGCGGTGCGTTACCGCACGCAATCCCGCCTCCTGGAGCCGTTTTCTCCCCTGGGTAGAGTACGCTCACAACTCCCTTAAAAGTGCTTCCACAGGGTTGTCCCCGTTCGAGTGCTCATTGGGTTACCAACCCCCTCTCCTGTCGGCCCAGGAGGCAGAGGTAGCAGTCCCTTCCGTTAGATCCCACCTCCTCAAATGCAAGCGCATGTGGAGACTTGCACGCACCGCACTCCTGCGCTCTAATTCCCGTTCCCAACGTCTGGCGGACCTTCACAGGACCGCAGCCCCTAAGTATAGGGTCGGTCAGCAGGTCTGGCTCTCCACGTCCAACATTTCCCTTCCCTCCTCCTCTAAGAAACTTCGGCCCCGGTTTATTGGTCCCTTCCCTATTGTTTGCTTAATCAACCCAGTTTCTGTTAAGCTCTCCCTCCCTGCCTCCCTCAAAGTTTACCCCGTTTTTCATGTGTCACAGATTAAGCCTGTCGCCTCCAGCCCCCTCAGTTCCCCTACCCTCCCTCCTCCACCTGTCCGGGTCATCGACAACGCCCCGGCCTACACGGTGGACCGTATTATTGACATCCGCCGTAAGGGTCGGGGATTCCAATACCTCGTTGACTGGGAGGGGTATGGTCCTGAGGAGCGGTCGTGGCTCCACAGGAGCCTCATCCTGGATCACTCACTGATCCAGGAGTTCCACAAACGCTTCCCTTACAAAACCAGGCCGCCAGGTACGCCAGGAGGCGTACATTGAGGGGGGGGGTACTGTAATGTTCCGCTCCCTTCCTGTTCGTTTTCCGTGTTTTCCTGTTTTCCCTCCGTGTCATGTTGGATCCCTTTGTCCGTGTTTTCCCCGCTGCTACGGACTAGGCGTTTCCTTCCCTGACTTGTTCGTCTGGTTTTCTTTATTTACTTCCGCCTTTCACTCCTCTCCCCCTCGTTGCATGCATTCCTCACCTGGTGTTTAGTAATCACTCCCGTTTGATTTCCACACCTGCGCCTTATTCAGGTTATCATTAGCTGCACTATTTATACCTTCGGCTGGCTGCCAGTCGGCGCCAGTTCGTTAACTATCCTCACTCGGTGTTAATGTTTGTCGTTCATGGTCTTCTACGGTTCTGCTCGCTTGGTTGTGGGATACTATCCCCTTACAGCGTGTAGTTCGTTCGAAACTACGAATTGGTAGTTACCTCCCTTGTAATTCCTGTGTTGCATGCAGCTAACCTGTTTTCCCTCTAAACCTCCAGTTTACCCGGCTCCCTTTCATTCGTGGCAGTGTTCGTTCTCCCTGTGTTTGTTGAGTGTGTTGCGGTACCTCCACCTTCAGCTCACGTAGGATTCCGTGTGGCACACCTATCCTGGCTACCCTCCAGTTGTTCCTGTCCGGCCGAAGCCGCCTACAACGTCTTCGGTTACGGTTCCGGGAGCTCTGGAGACCAGCCAGATCCAACCGGACCTACCTAAGCTACGCCACACTACCCAGCTCTGCCATCCCTCACCACCTACCTACCTGTCCCGCTCTGCAACCCAGTGAGAACCTCCCGGTCCTTCCCGTGCCTACTCCCAAACTAATCCCCCTCTGTTTTGTTTTGTCCAGTACCGGTGTAGTCATCCCGGTCCAGTTCCAGTCCTGCCGTAGTGAGTCGCTCCCCTACCTTTCCAGTCCAGTTCCGGCTTGGAACTAGTCCGTTCCTGAAGCCGCCCCCAGAGTGGACCTCCCGGTCCAGTTCCAGTCCAGTCCAGGCGTGAGTCGCGCACCTTCCCGTACAGTCCAGTTCCGGTTTGGAACAAGTCTGTTCCTGAACCCGTTGTCCAGAGTGGACCTCCCGGTCCAGTTCCAGTCCAGTCCAGGCGTGAGTCGCGCACCTTCCCGTACAGTCCAGTTCCGGTTTGGAACAAGCCTGTTCCTGAACCCGTTGTCCAGAGTGGACCTCCCGGTCCAGTTCCAGTCCAGTCCAGGTGTGAGTTGTGCACCTACCGATCCAGTCCAGTTCCGGCTTGGAACAATCCGTTCCAGACCCCGATTCCTGAGTGGACCTCCCGGTCCAGTTCCAGTCCAGTCCAGGTGTTACCTACACCTTAAGTCCAGTCCAGTTCCGGCTTGGAACCCGTTCCGGATCTTCCAATCCAGCTCCGGCTTGGAGCAGTCCGTTCCGGGCTTCCTGGCATTACCCTGTGTGATAACGTGTTTTGCCTTTCCTGTACAGTTTTGGGACTACCCCAACACTTAACTTATTAAAAACTCCTTTCTGTGAAATCTGTCTCCTGGTCGTTGCACTTGGGTTCGTCTCGTATCTGAGTCGTAACAGTGCCAGGGAGATCTGTAAGGTGGATGGTAACATTGACAGTGCCAAATATCAACAGATTCTTGCCTCCCAGTACATTCCCAACTACAAGAGGGGTCAGATTTTTCATCAGGATGGAGCTCCTTGCCATACCTCAGGTTCCACTATGAAGTTTCTCAGGGGGAAGAAGATCAAGGTCCTTCAGGGATGGCCAGCACAGTCTCCAGATATGAATATTATTGAGCATATCTGGGGAAGAATGAAGGAGGAAGCTTGGAGGACCAAGCCGAAGAACTTGGAGGAGCTTTGGGATGCCTGCAAGGTGGCCTTCCATGACTTCATCAACAAGCTCTACGACTCTCTGCCAAACCGGATGGCAACTGTTCTGCTGGCCAAAGGAACCCATACAAGAAATTAATTTCTTAACTTATAGTCCATGATGAAATATTAGACTGATTTTTCATTTGGCATTTTATTAACTTTTTGAGAAAGATAAAATTTATTGATTATAATTTGATTTGCGACAAGACTTTTGTCCAGGTAGAAACTGGCTTGTTCATCATTATCAAGCAATTAACCTTATAAGCATCTATGAAATTTTTGTTTTGCTAGTATCTAAATAAACTTTAGACACTTATGATTAATTTGTGTTGTTTCCTAACTGTATTAGCTAATTAAGAGTTGGGTAATTAGCAATTGTCACTTTTGTCCACTCATGCGACAAGACTTTTGGCCGGGACTGTACACCCTCCTCCTGTCTGTTCTACACAGAGGCGCGCACACAACATGCATAAAAAAAAAAAACCATGCTAAATATTATTATTGTGTAAATCAAAATTGCATAATAATAAAAGGGTCCAACGGTCAACGACCACATACCTGTCTGTCAGCGAAGGGGAATGCTGCCTTAAATTGCGTTTATCCCACCAGGTTTTAACAAACTTCTATCATCTCCTGGCAGCTGAGCTAGAGACAAATTCCTGCTGTCCCTATATGCACTCCGCAATGAATACATTCAAGTCCCCATCACACCTGTCAGCCAAGAACGGGTAAAACAGGAGTTCATGGTGAACTTTGGATTTCTTGGGATTCTGCCCTAGCAGAGAACACTCTTATATATTTAAAACGTAAGGGGGCCCACTCCATCAACATCCAGGTGACTTACGATGCTACATGTAAGGTTACACATGTATTCCCAAATTATTCTGGATCAAGCTATGACTCTATATTGGCTAATGGTTCCTGTAATCTTCCGGGGGGGGGGGGGGGGGGGTTCTGTTAGGGGACAATGGCTATCAATTAAAAACTTTGCTGACAACACCTATATCATGCCCAATGTGTGAATTGTCATTCACACCTAATGCGTGAATTGTCATTCCATTGAAAACGCACAAAAACACACACTGCAATAGATGGACATTTGGAATGCTGAAAATGTGCTTCAGATGTCTGGATCATAAGACAGATGGAACATTACAATACAGCTATCTTCATCTACAGCCTGTGAGTAAATGGAATGTTAAAAAAGAGACTATTGCATTTATTGTTTTTCAAATAGCCTAGGGTCCCGGGGATTCACTGTGAATAAGGTTTTTTCGATACGGTTCAAAAAATAATTAATTTAAATTTCACCATTTTAACTGAATTTTTAACCCTATTCTTCATTCTTCATATATTTTTTTAATTACAGTGACCAGGTTTCCATACTTTCAGCAATTAAAACCCCGCTGATTTCACCTGTTATTCCATAACTGAACAAAACAATTTTAAAGAGAACTAAGAGTCTAATTAAGGAAAATAAACATTTTCAACAATTAGAAACTAAACCAACTTTGCAGCACATTACACAATTAATTCTGAGAATTTTAATACCATATACTCTCTGCATGTGCGCTTTAACTTCATGCATGAGCAGGTCTGTTTCGCCAGCTGTAGGTGTAAATGCAGGTGGTTTTTAAAGGGAATGGGAGATGACACTCTGACTGGTTTATTGTATGTTACGGCCAAGAAACACCTATAATTAATGAAGAGGCTAAATTCAGCCCATTTGAGCCTTGCGCCTTACTTTGCGCTTAAATTATACGCCATCTAACTGGCAAAAGTGGAGTTGGACAAGCCCTAAATGCACTTGCGCCATGCATTTTAGACCATGCGCCAAGATCCTCAAGATAGAGCCCCTGGAGTTATAAAGCCTCAAATAGAACACCCCCTAAATAGGTGAGAATTGACTAAATTTGCCATGTGTGAAGGGGTTAAGTCTAGATACATTAACTTGAGTTCGTAAGCGCTTGAACCCTCAGCCTTATGTCTGCATGCTAACGCAGTTCCTTCACAACTCCATACTGCCACTCTTCGCTGCTGGCATTGCTAGTTACCCAAATAACCCTGCTTCAGAACCCAACGCAGGTACAATGCTGACCCAATCCTCCACCATACAGCTGTCCTAGCTCTGGGTCAAAGAAATATTTGAAATACTTTAACTCTTTACATGCTGGAAGAATCAAAAACACTCCTGCAGATCCTTACAAAACTTTAGCTGCCATTCTAAAAGTCAAAACCTACAATCATAAGAGAAAATATTCCTTTGAATATGGATAAAAATTGATGTTTCTTTTAAAATAGTCAGTAACCTGCAGGATATTTGCTGGTTTCTAAAGGGTTAAAGTATTTTAATTAATTATTTGATCCAGCTGTGGTCAATGCCGCTACTGGCTTTTTGATTAAATTTTGGTGAAGTTTACTCCTTCCTGGAATAGCCTCAATATTTTACTAGCCAATGCACAGCTCATGACCAAGATTTAAAAAAATACACTGACAAAAGGCCTCAGAGTTAAAACACAATGCGGCAACGTTGGAGAGAAGCTTTTTAAAGCTGTGGTGCTTGTTTCTGATTCAAAACACGGCCTACCACAAAGGCTGCAGCCACGCACCTGGCAAAGACAGAGACATGGAAAAGCCAAAAGTAACGGAAAGAAGGACAGAGCTTGTTAGAAAGTCTCTGCCAAGGAGACACTCGCCTACCCACCACATACCGCCAGCCTGCCTTTATTTTCTGTCAGGTAAATGCACATCACATAAAATAATTTAGGAAAGTTTGGATAGCATTGCTTTGGAATAGAGCTATTTTATTTAGTGTGAGCTACGATAGGCAATATTGTTAGTTGTAACTTGGCCACATTTTGATATTAAGACTTTTAAAGGCAGGCCTAGTTTTTGCAAGTTGGAATTAAGAACTTATGGACAGCGCTATGTAGGCTATGTGTGAGTAACTTGGCTTTTTTTACATCGTAGACGTTTTTGATCTGATATCACTTATTTTTTATAGCTAACTAATGATGAATAATGCATGAAGATAAACACGGAGAGAGACATGCATTCCAAAGAAATGTATGCAGACATTCGCTTGACCATAATGCCCTCTATTGACAAGAATGAGAACAGTTATCCTATTACAGACAGCATACAATTACATTAAAAGAGTTTGTAGATGAGCAGTATTTAATGTGTAATGAAATACAATGAACAGCACCACCTGAGCTATGGATCATGAAGAAGCATGTAAATTAATTAACCAAGTCTACATGGAGACATACATGCACAATGGGCTAGACGCAAACACATTCTAGCTGAAAGACATACAGCCTAAATAGCTAGTACAGCCTAAATAGTTTGCATCAGTAAAATATGGCTATTAGTATTCTATGAAATACACTTAACGTTAGGCTATTCAACACTGGATTGCCGGATGCGTAACTCCAACCTTCCATGTGTGGGCTACGAGCTAGCGAGCGAGCTAGTGAGTTTCTGCACAGCAGAGTTTTTTTTCCGGTAGTGTAGAACATTACCTGCGGGAAATGTTTTGGTACCGGACAGCTAGGTTTAGTTTCGTTTTCTGTAGTGCAATGAATGTAGGCTATAATGCATGTTGATTCGCTTCGTAGTAGCCTAGCTTGTTTCTGCTTCCTGACGAGAAGCAGGAAGTAACGTTGGCGAACAAGCTTAATTGGACAACGCATATTTCCCAGGAATCTTAGCCAGAAAGAAAACAGTAGATACTACTAAGAAAGTACATACCAGAGATTATTCTTCTTATTATTATTATTATTATTATTATAATTAAAAGTGTTTGCAGTAAGCGACATTATCAACAGAGTAGCGTAGACATTCGGAGGCTATCTATTTATTTATAAGTGACTAACCATGAATGACATACAGGTATGTTTGGGGAATTGGCGGTTTATAAATCCGATCGCAGGTTTGCAGCTTAAGGGCTGAGAGTCTATGGTCATTGTGGTTACTTCTGTAGGAAACCCTGAAAAGTGCCAAACTCTCTGTGCTGTATAGGTATGGGGCATGCCCCACCAAGCCGTAACTTGGCGGATGGCATACCTGCCATCCCAATCACTGCTACTGCACACAATTTTCAATTCAACACACATGCACACACATAAACACAAATCAAGAAGTTAATTAAAATTCAGTCATGAAAGAGGACTTTCCAATTAATTAAATGAACTTCAATTAATTTCCTGAACAGATTTAATTTAAAAGGAATCAGCCCTGACACCAAAACACACACACACACCTTGTTTAAATAACTGATCAATTGATAGGATCTAATTGCAAAACTCAATTGCCAAACAGGACCAAGCTTGTCTGAGCTTTGCGTAGTCACTGGTTAAATTCTGGCACATTCTGTGAAACGGCACTCTGCATGCATAATTTGTCTGGTTTCTGTTGTGTACTTCCTGCTTTTTTTGATTGTTTCCTTTGTAGCAAGACCAGGAGCCTGACAAGAAGCATGGTTCCCATGGAGACACAGGAACTCTCACAGAGCACCTGTCCTGTTTAATTAAAGGCAGCTCTCAGTGCCAGTGGTGAAATTCCTTACACGGAACTTCACCTCCTCCAGATTAAGCTCTGTAGTGGCCAATATAGAATAAGTGCCATTCAAAAGATTTTTCAAGTTGAGTTCTGTCACCAGAACAATGGGGTATAGGTGGAAAAGAACTAAAGGTAGATTCCACATGGATTGTTTTACACAGAGAGTTACTTCAATGTGTACAACAGACTGCCAGGTCATGTAGCGGAGACACAGACCATTAGGGTACTCAGTTGTTGGTGCAGTGCTGGATAATCTCTAGTCTATAGGTAAATAACAAGACTAGATGGGCGTGTATGGCCTGTCATCATTATGTATTTTATATACATGTACCTATTTTAATGATTACCTGAATAACAGTAAACATGAAAAACACCTTTTTTGGGGTCCTCCTAGGTGGTGTGTCCAGCGAAATGATCGGTCCTGGATAATGCCATAGACAGCAGGCATTTTTCACTCCTAAGTGGGCTGAATGTTCCTGCTTTTATCAAACCCTGACTGGGCCAGAGGGAACACTTTGAGTGTTAAGAATTTACAACAGATCGATGTTTTCCCGTTTTTTTTAAACCAATAGTCTCTTCAGTGGTACAGTCTGCAATTAACCACAAAATACCCTTGTCTATGTTCATCTTTTGACCTCTTGTGTTTAGTTCCTCTCTCAGCTCCACCAACAGAAACAGTAACCCACTTCATCACTAGGATCTGTCAGACATAATTCTCAAGTTTTAATAACATAGCAGAGGTACAGGCAGATGAATTCAACTTTGTGTTAAAACATTGCAATACTTAACCTATAAAATATTATTTGAAATCCACTCATGCCTTCAAAGATAATGTTACCAGGGAAGCGGGAATAATTAATTTTCAAACTGACTGTCAAAAACTAGTAAATTTTTTAGGCTCAATCTGGTTAACTGAATACTAAAATATGCACAAAGTGGATGGTTTAATTTGAAGCTCATATACTACAAAATTCTACAGTTAGGAAAACATGCTGCTGTGGGATCTCATATCTCCTACATCTTGCTATAGTTTACACAATGTGTTCTGCACAGAGTATTGTTTACACTGTGGTCATTTCTCTACATAATTATCATAACTGCCTCTATGCTGGCCAGTGTCCCTGTGATACTGGTGATACAGTGAAAACAGAAGTCTGCCATTTTAACTTGTCTCTGCAGCCGTTTCTGAGACTACACAACCCTCTTCCCCCTCTCCTTTCTTCCAGTTTGCATTCCACAGATGGGTCCTAATCATACCAGGATGAAATAATAACCCAGGCTTAGGAGTGCACCATGAGTACAATTCCTGCAGATTGCTTTTAATAGAAACAGCAATTTTAACCAATATTCAGGACAAAATTCTTTCCTACGATTATGCATTTCGGTTAGTAATTTGTTTCTATGAAGATTTCCTGTCATCTGCTGGAGGTTTTTCTAATGTTACAGCCACTCCTGTTACAGCCTACTATATGGCCTGCCGGGTGTAAAATAGTCACTGACTCTCGTGTAATATTGCACGTAACATTTTGTTTTTAACAATTTTAACATTGTAGCTTACAGGCCTCTCCCCAAATAACGGTATAGTGGCGCTGTGCCACCATGACGGCCTGCTAGCGCCACCTTGTAGTGAGAAATGTGACACTTTTTTAAATCTAAGTCCATCCTGTGTCATACAAATGGACTATCTTTGTATGAAATTACAACTAGCATATCTGTGTGTTTCATTCATGTTAGACGACTAGGAAAACTGTAAAATTAACTGTCAATGCCCCCCCCCCCACCCCCCCAAAGCCAAGTCCAGAAAAAATTAAACCGATAATGTCGAACATTGATGCCCGTAGCACCGTAAATATTCTAGCATAGGCTACTATGCTCAAATTGGCTACTATTGGCTACTTGTGGGATAAACACAGCCAATGTTATTGCAATGTGCAGGTGACAGTTTAAAAATGGGATATTATTTTCATCTGCAGCATGCAAAAGTTTTTTTCTCTACATTATCTTGCGTCTTAACCCCCGTCCGTTGCTTATTGCACGGGCGAAAGAAAAACCTTGTTATTCCACTTCGTGAAATAGCCTACCTCCATGAAGTCCAGCAGATGTGGCTCATGTTGCAGTAGCCAATAGGCACATCATGGGGTAGCCTATAGCCAACTACTACAGCGAGTAGATTATTATAATTTTTTTATTAAAAGCACAAACGTAATAATCACATTACCTTCATTAGGCAAGAGAGTGAATCTGATATCATGTATTAGGCCCCTTCCGCCGCATCATGTTGCACGGGCGAAAGGAAAACCTGATTATTCTTGCCCATGAGAAGGCCATTAAACAGAAGACTGATGATGTAAGCTCTGAGGCCATCGGAGCTTACAGTGTGCGTAATCTTCTGCGTGCTATTAATAGAATAGAATAACTTTTATTTTCCCGTTTGGGAACTTCAGTTGTAGCCCCAGCAACAACAAAAAGACAGAGACAGTGGGGCAGACCCACAGCACACAAACAAACATATCAAATATCATTTAATTAATTAAGTGAATTTAAGTGGAATACAGTCATGGTGCCATGATTAAAAATAGCCTCCGCTGTCCCGAGATGTGCAGTGGCATTAACCCCTTGGCGCAGATGGCAAATTTAACCTATTTAGGGGTGCTCTGTTTAAGGCTTTATAACTCCAGGTGTGAGCATCACATAAACTTGGTAAATGGCTTAAATGAAAGAAGACAGGTGTACCATTTACAATACAAACTTAGATTTGTTTATTTTCATAATTGAAGTCAAAATAAAGTGCCACAAATGCAAATAAACTTAGGAAAAAAATTTTTTTAAATAGTTTTTTTTAATTTTGCTGAGAGCTACATAAGTGAAATCGGTAATATATATACATTTCCTGGATCATAAACTCCATGTCCACAAGTTTTGCAAAATCTGAGGATGATATGCAGAACTACTAAAGGTCTATGATGCAAAATATAGCAGTGTATCCTGTTGTCCATTAGTGTCTCCAAATCTATCCAAATGGCTAAATTGTGCACTGCTGCAAATAAATAAAAAAAAATGAAATATTTAACTACAAATCAACAGTTTGGGCTCATAAAACTCACTTGTGCATAATTTCCAAGTGAGAATTATATATTTTCAGCAGTATAGGGGGGTAGATATCTATGGGTCCAAAACCCCTATGCAAAACATGTCATAAAATGAATAAAATTAGTTTTGTACATTATAACGCATACACATTTGCTCCCTCTGGTGGCTTAAGATAAAAAACATTGATATCACAGTGTTACATACACCTAAATATGTTGCCTAATCATTCACTCTTGTACCTCAATAAAACATCACTTGTCCCTGTACTCTACAGTATGTATACTTTTGGCCTGGGATTGCATTTTTCTGTATTATTTTAATCTTTTAAGTTTTCCTATTCATAATAACTCCAAGGAAATTTTTACCTTAATCTACCACATATCAGCGCAACAGTAAATTGGAATGAGCACTTGTCATGCCCTAATGAGACTCATATACGCCATAGCCTATATTATGTATGATAAAATGAACATAAAATAGTTTTCCACCATCTGTAAAATGCTGCCAAATATTCTATCTTCAATGAACATCGGTAGCCTACTTCAAAAATACATTTAGCTAACGATTGCACGACAGTATGTGAAATGCACTCAAAATGCGAAAATAACAACAGGACTATCAAACATATTGGAAAGACAGTGCTCGAGTGGAAACACGAACGTACGTATGTAGCCAGCGAGACCAACGGTATTTTAGACGCAAAAATACTTACATATCGCAAAAGGGAAATTCCCCTGCATAATGCGTATTGTATATTGCTTGCGTAATACTACAGTTAAAACGAAAACTACGCTGGGCTGTAGTAAATTGCTCAAAGCACCCAAAAAGACTTGGCATATACCGTTGCGAAGGTTATAATGTACTCTATTGGATAAAAAAGCCGACAATTAAACCAGAGTGAACTGTAATGCATGAGACAGGCTTACAGGGCATAGGGCTATTACGCAGCGACGTTTCAGATAGTGTAATAGCGGTATAAAGTGTTGTATATTTCTCAAACCGATTGTACCCGACAATAAATGACAACTGAATTTTGTAAGGAACATCTCGATGTGTAAAACCAATTGTATATTTATTTCATATTTAGTAGCATATATTGCTAGTAGAATACATGGTAGAATGAGATAGTACTTTCACAGTTTATTTTGCATTTGAGTGAGCAGGGCTTTTCACGGCTTTTCTGGCATACGATCAGGCTATTGTTGGGTTTATCTCGTAGCTATGACGTTATTCTAATTTTATATGATGAATAAATATATTTATGAACTCAAACATAGATGCTATTGTCCACTATGTCACGCATAGGTAGGTATAGACTAGGTGGGGGGTTGCTTGATAAATGGACTTGCTACAGGGAAATAGTGGCACTTAGAAACTACGTATTCGGCAGAAATCGTCACGAACCGTCTACCAATAAATTTAAAACACAGAGTTTGTGATTTCCAATAATAGTTCGGCTGCAGTAGCAACGAATGTCTCAGTTGAGCAAAAAAGGTCACGCCGGCGGGACTATATGCGCCAAGGTGTTAAGCAGTCCAACACACAAACTGCGCCTCCGCGATTTTCCTCCATACACGCAGTGTTGCGGTCTCTGTACACCGTTGAAACGGATCCACCGAACTGCGTCAACCTTCCCAATCAACGCCTCACTCCTCCCCCGCATTATCTTTTCCTTCTCTATTCCCTGGTTGCCTTTTGAAGATTTCCTGCACTCCCGGATCAGTCCCGACATCTTCAACTCCGGTGAAGAGCGATGGTAAACTTTGCTGCTGCAGATCCAACGGACATTCCCGAGCATATGTTGCGAATGCGTCTACATGGTGAGGACCACAAACAAAATTATCCCGGCGAGGCAATTCGCCAATATCATCAAAACAAGCGGCAGGAGTGCCCTGAAAAATCTCCAGTTCGCCTCCCCGCACCACAACAGACACACAGCGCATGAAAAAACAAAAGTCCGACAGAACAAAAACATTCAAATTAACAGACACGAACACGAGAGACAGCTGGACTAACATGTTAGTGTTATCGTTATATGTTAGTTTGTCTTTAAAATGGTCAAATAACAGTTTTGGCAGAGATGTAAATCCTACAACACAGTTGAAGACATTTTAAGATAACTTGCGTATCTTAAGGCAATAGCTATAACTAATTTATATGACCGCAAATAGAACATTAAAAAGCAGGGTTTATCAGCTAAAAATCTATAATTATATATGGAGCGGTTTTCGGTAAAACGATACTAAAATAGAAGGATGTCTACTCAAAGCAATGCAGGACAATTAATTTTAACGTGCAAGTCAGGGATTTTATTTCCTCTTTAAAATAGCCAGATACTTCACTGAAAAAAGGCAAATCTACCAACACAACAGATTAAGAGTGATTATTTTTAGATAACTTGTAACATAAGTTAACTTAACTGACATTGGCTAAAGAGGTTATAAATTATCACAAATAGCTTACGTTAACAACTGATGAATGGTTTATCAGCTAAAAACCAATACTTAGGCCTATATGCAGAGTTGTTTTTGGTAAAATGCAACAAAAATAATTCTGTTAGCCTATAGCTAGCTGTTTATCTGCCATTGATGTGGCGCTAGCCAGCTACATTGGGAAAAAAGCTAAACTTAAAACTGAAAGAGCCTGACAAAGATGTTTACCAGGGAGAAGTAGCATAGCATACAAGCAATTCGTGAGGACAATTGTGTAATGTTCCTATTGGATATAGACAGCCCTGTGTTGGGCGCCAAATTCTAAAATAAATAAATACATTTTTGTAATGTTGTTACAAGCAATTACAGCAACACTGCTTATTCCATTCCTAAAATAATATTAAAATTTCCCTCGTAAAATTAGACAATGCAGCTCCAATATATTCTATGTGCAAAGTCATGTTCATATGTGTGCGAAAATTGTTTAGATGGCTGTATTACAGTATTTATTAAAGAAATTATGCCAGAACCAAAATGTCTTACATAAGAACGTTGTAGTTGCATGCTTTATCCGGGAATGTTTCTGCTTTTATTCCCACTTCAGCCATACCAACACATGAGGCCGACACTGAAGATTTCCGGAATATTTACGGGTTAAGATCATAGACTGTATAACCATAGGTTAAGATCAAGGGGCCAAGACTGGGGCTGCGTCCCAATCCAGTTTTTGCTCCACCCTCCTAAACTTCACTTGCAAACTTCACTTTTGAGACCATGATTTACCCTCTGTCTCCATTTTAAGTGTGAGTCCAATGTGTTAGAAAGTCAAGTGAAGTTTGTGACATAGCTCCTCCACCCTCAACTTTTCTCAAGGGAACGAGTCTGCAAAAGAGCAGACTCGGCAAGCTCATATTACCCACAATTCACATTGAACGTCCTGTTAAGTGATAATCACGTTAATGTTTATCGCGGTATTATACATTAAAAGCACATACAGAATGGAAAAGGCAGTGTATAGGCTAATAAATACAGGTTAATGTAGTAGTTTGCTATTTTGTACTTCATAGTTTAGCTAATTGTGTTATGCAGCAACAGAGTAGCGTATACTGTGGGTGTCAGGTTTGGGTTAGAAGTTGAGAACCAAAACGCGACAAATGAGGATTCAGAAAGCGTATCTAAAAATAGACACGCCACAGAAGCGGAATTAAACCGCTCCAGGGGAAAAGGAAAACGGAAAAGCAGGAGCAAAACTTCCCTAGCACAAGGCCAACACCAAACAACCTCAAACGGAGGCAAATGTCGCTAAAACAGCAAGAAACAATAAAAGAAAGAACCTCACGCACTAATTAATCTGCGCAGATCAGAGGTAGAGAAAACCGAAAAGGAACGAATAGCAAGCCTGTATCTACAGCTCTGTAGGCTAAAGAGCTGAAAGGAAGATAAACAGGCTGCAGCAAAAAGGAATAGAGGAAGATAGGACAGAAAACCAGAAAATCTAATCCTATCACTAGTCGAAATAGCTGCCTCTCTGTATAAGGCCAAACAGAAATGCAGTGACCGAACTTCCTATACCTATACCAGCTTTCTAGTCAAGTGGCAATGACAATATTGAAGCACCGGAAAGCGGAAGTAAGCGCTATATATAGCCGAAGGAAACTAAACACAGGTGTCGGAGATAATGACCAGGCGAGATCCAAACACCGGGACGGAGGCAGAAAAAATCCGATAGAGCATCAGACGACGCCAAATCTGAAAAAAATCGTTGAAACGACAAAGGCAGCCACTACCCATGACAGTACCCCCCCAACGAAGGGATGGTTCTAGACGATCCCTAAGCTTTGCTGTCTCTGAAGTCCCTAATGAGAGCGGGGTCCAAAATATTCTTGGAAGAAACCCAGCAGCGCTCCTCTGGGCCATAACCCTCCCAGTCCACCAGGAACTGGTACCTTCTGCCCACACGTCTCTCGGCCAAAATGCGACTAACGGTGTACACCATACCTCCCTCCAAGAATCGAGGAGGAGGCGGCTTGTCAGCCGGAGCGAGAGCGCTCACGAGCACCGGTTTCAAGCGCGAGACATGAAAGGTGGGGTGGATGCGCATGGAAGATGGTAACTGAAGATGCACGATCTTAAAAGGACCCACGAATCGAGGCGCGAGTTTGCGGGACTCAACTCGCAATGGCAGATCCCATGTGGAAAGCCACACCCGTTGCCCCACCCGGTAGGAGGGAGCCGGACGGCGGTGCCTGTCGGCCACCACTTTCTGTTTAGCCGAAGCGCGCAGTAACGATGCGCATACGCGCCTCCAGACCGCTCGACACCTATGCACGAAGAAGCCGGCGGAGGGTACCTCCGCATCTCTGTCCAGCTCAGGGAACAAGGGAGATAGGTATCCCAGCTGAGCCTCAAACGGAGAGAGACCCGTGGATGCGTTGCACAGGGTATTATGCGCGTATTCGGCCCAGGCGAGAAAGCGACTCCAGGAGATAGGATTAGCCGCGGCCACACACCGGAGAGTACTCTCCATACTCTGATTGGTGCGCTCTGTCAGGCCGTTAGTCTCCAGGTGAAAGCTGGAAGAAAGACTGACGGATGCCCCCAACAGAGCACAAAATGAACGCCAGAATCTAGCGGTGAATTGGGGACCGCAATCCGACACCACGTCTAGAGGTAGGCCGTGCACCCTAAACACATGGTATATCATTAGCTGGGCCATTTCAGGTGCCGATGGCAGTTTAGGCAGAGCGACAAAATGAGCTGCTTTGGAAAAATGGTCAACTATGACCAAGATGACCGTATTCCCATGCGAGGCTGGCAGACCAGTAACAAAGTCGAGGGTGATGTGACTTCAGGGATGCCTGGGAATGGACAGGGGGCGCAAGAGGCCCGAAGGAGAAAGCCGTGAACCCTTATTACAGGTGCAAATAGCACATGCCGCGACAAACTCCCGCACATCACTCTCGAGCTTCGGCCACCAAAACCGGCGCGAGACAAACCGGTGCACGGCCAGATGGGCCACTAACTGAGAAGTGTGACCCCACTGAAGGACACGAGATCTCAATCGAGGAGGGACAAACAAGCAGTGAGGCGGACCCCCCCTGGACCGGGATCGGAACGCAGCGCCCTCTGCACAGCCGCCTCAATGGCTCACATAACAGGGGCCACAATACGAGAACTAGGAACCACAGATTCGGGTCGGTGACTCATTATCCGACCGGTCATAAATGTGTGATAACGGATCAGGTTTAATATTTTTTGACCCGGGGCGATATGTACGAATAAAATTAAACCTGGTAAAAAACGGTAAAAAAGGCCCAACGGGCTTGCCACGAATTGCGCGTTTTGGCCTGTTGGATATACTGTAAATTCTTATGGTCGGTCCACACCGTAAAAGGGTGCTCAGCTCCCTCCAACCAATAGCGCCACTCCTCCAGTGCCAATTTGACCGCCAACAGGTCATGATCACCAACGTCGCAGTTTCGCTCGTCAGATGTAAGGCTACGAGAAAAATATGAACATGGGTATAGCTTGCGGTCCACCGGAGAATGCTGACACAGAATGGCCCCAACCCCCAGCTCCAAGGTGTCGACTTCCACCACAAAGGGAAGGGAGGGTTTGGGAGTAACAAGAATGGGCTCGCAGCAGAACCTCCTTTTTAGTTCAGTAAAAGCTGTCTCCGCCCTGGGGTTCCACTGAAACCGAGCAGGAGATGTTTTTTTCTTTGTGAGGGCTGTGATAGGAGCCGCTACCGAGCTAAAATTGAAGAATAAATCTTCTATAAAAATTTGCAAAGCCCAAGAAGCATTGCACCTGCTTCACAGAGTAGGAGTGGGCCAATTCTTAACCACTGAAATTTTATTTGGATCCATCAGGACTTTACGGTCAGCAACAATGAAGCCTAAAAAGGAGATGGAACTGGTGTGGAAAGCACACTTCTCAGCCTTAACAAATAGTTAAGCCTTAAGAAGCGCCTCCAACACCTGTCTAATGTGTATGATGTGAGAGGGAAGATCCAGAGAAAAAATTTAAATATTGTCTAAGTAAACGAAGACATCTTTCTCAGGACATCGTTCACTAGCACCTGAAAAACAGAGGGGGCGCTAGTGAGACCAAACGGCATCACCCGGTATTCGTAGTGTCCGTGGTGCGTGTTAAAAGCGGTCTTCCACTCATACCCCTCACGTAAGCGCACGAGATTGTAAGCGCTACGTAGGTCGAGTTTACCGACGCCCCCTGTAAACGCTCAAATGTGGAATTCATGAGGGGAAGAGGGTACCTGTTCTTAATGGTAATAGCATTGAGACCTCGGTAATCGATACAGGGTCTTAGCGCTCTGTCTTTCTTTTTAACAAAAAAAAACCCCGCACCGGCTGGTGACATGGACGGCATGATAAACCCATTGGCTAAAGACTCCTGAATGTACTGCTTCATAGCAGCGCTCTCCGGAGCTGACAAGGCATACAATGAACCTCTGGGAGGGACAGTGCCATGGTACAGCTCAATGGCACAATCATATGGTCTGTGGGGTGGTAATTTGGTAGCATGCTGTTTACTAAAAACCTCAGCGAGGTCTGAATACTCGATAGGCACACCCGCGGGTAGATTCAACTCAAGCGCCCCTACCACCTCCGGAGTACCGGAAGATCTGTCAGACGAGCTATCCCACTCGAAATCAGAGATGGAATGTTCGTCTTCCTCCGTGAGGAGCCCCTCAGCAAAGGGATCCCAAGACAGACTCTCCTCACCACTCCCCGCGAGGGAGGAGGAAATATCTCGGTCCGGATAAGATTCTGCCTCAGTATCACTCTCGGAATTAGGTTCGGAAAGATCAAAGGCGGCGTTTGGAACAGGGTAAACGACAGGACGACAATGAGATAAACAGTGGGGACCCCACTGACGAATAGGATTCCTATTTGTACCCCAACAGATATGCGGGTTATGTAGCCCTAACCATGAATGTCCCAGCACTAGAGGATACGACGGAGAGTTGATTAAAAAAATTCTATTCTCTCCGAGTGCCCCTGGAGAGGAATGCACATCTCAACTGGATTTGTCCTTTGTTTAATGAGTCCAGAACCCAAAGGACGACTATCCAGGGCAGTAACTTGACGAGGGCTAATTAGTGGATTGGTAGGGATTTGTAATTTCCTAGCCCATTTAGCGTCAATAAAAGACTCCACGGCCCCTGAATCAATAAAAGCAGTAACGCTTGCCGAACGTCCCTCCCAAAACAGTCGGACGGGTATGAGGGTCCGGGAGTTAATACAATCTTGTCTCACTGGGGACCCCGGCCACCCCTCGTTTCCCACCAACTTAGGGCATCGATCTTTAGTATGACCCCTATGCTTACAATACTGGCAGTACCTCCGCGGTCTCGCTCTCTCACTTTGATGGAGGGACGACCCATCCACCTGCATAGGCTCCTCCTGATCAACGGAGAGGTATGTGGGCACAGTGGGCGGAGTGTCTCTTAATAACACGGATCTTAAACTGGGAGGCTGATCTTTAATCGCACGTTCACGTTCTCTAATGCGGTTATCGAGACGTATTGCAGTAGTTATCAGTTTACTTAAAGTAGCGGGGTGGTTCTAGCATAGCCAAAGCATCCTTGATAGGATTGGATAATGCTTGGAAAAATAAAGATTTTAACGGGCCGTCCTACCATCCCGTCTCCCCGGCTAGCGCTCTAAATGTAATAGAGAACGCCGCTACTGTTTTAGTGCCTTGGTGCAAGCTGGTGAGTTTCCTAGCCGCCTCCTCCCCCGAAACCTCGTGATCTAAAACCAGTTGCATCTCGTTCATAAGTTGAACTGGATCATGAATGACAGGGGCATTGGCACGAATAAGAGGATCCGCCCACGCAAGAGCCTGGTCATTTAATAAAGACAAAATAAAGGCTACCCGGGATTTTGGTGTGGAGAAACGAGAGGGCTGTGCCTGAAAAAATATCAGGCACTGGGTTAGGAATGGCCGGTATTTTCCCGATTCCCCACCATAGTGATACGGTAGTTGTAGCTTGGGCTCTTTCAGGGTACGTGGAGCGGGTATGGGAGGTGTGGGTGCTTGTGCAACTGGAGGAGGGTTACTTGCCACAGAAAGTCTATGCAGGCTCTTTGTTAAACGTTGGAGGCACTCCCCCTGGCTACGCAACTGTTCCCACAGCTGGCCTTGTTGAATATGCAGGGAGAGGACTGCTTCCTCCGTGGTAACCCCTGTAGCGCCTGGTTGGTGTTTGTTTAGAATCCTTAACTGACGCTGATTCTTCTATGTTATGGATTCTATATTCTGTCAGGTTTGGGTTAGAAGTTGAGAACCAAAATGCGACAGATGAGGATTCAGAAAGCGTATCTAAAAATAGACACGCCACAGAAGCGGAATTAAACCGCACCAGGGAAAAAAGGGAAACGGAAAAGCGGGAGCAAAACTTCCCTAGCACAAGGCCAACACAAAACAACCTCAAAGGGAGGTGAATGTCACTAAAACAGCGAGAAACAATAAAAGAAAGTGTGCTATTGTCTATAGACTTAGTTCGAGTGACACAGACGAAGACCAGCTTATAGTCAGGTTGATACTTTTTTAATGAACCCCTTCCTCCAACATATGCGTCACATCCTTTTCTTACACGCAGGTGTGTCACACATACAGTGGTGTTACAAAAAATAGCAGTACAACATCAGTAACCTGATGAACCACTGTTATTAGTAGTAGTGATATTTCTGCATGGCAAATTATTTACTTGTAGATGTAGTAGTGTAATAGAAAAACAACAGACCCAACTGTCATGACATGCACGCTGCTTGTTCTGAGTAATTGACTCATTCATTGAAAGGGGTGTGTTCAAAATAATAGCAGTGTGGAGTTTAAGCTGTAAATTACACAGGAATAGTATGGAACCCATGGTTGGCTAAATGGCTGTAAGTCAACAAGGGTCTGAGGTATCAAACGAGCCTCAAACCATCACTCTGCTGCCAGATATGCAGTAGATATGGGTGGGTAACTTGAAGGGTTTCTTCTCCTGACTTATTTTTCAATTCAATAGGAAATAGGAAATAGGAAACCCAATACGAAAATAGGAAGTTCAATAGGAAAATTTGTCAGGAGAAACAACCCTTCAAGTGATCCATCCATATCTACTGCATATCTGGCAGTAGAGCTGGAGCTGGATTTCTGTCACTGTTGGTGTTTCTCTTACAGGAGCACGTGAGAGCATATCAGCTGTGACCAGAGACTTCCCGGGGACGTGCTGGATTTCATAAGTGAACCTGAGCAGTCTCAGGCGGAACCTTAAAATCCGTGGTGGAAGTTCGTCCAGACCTCTGGAGCCCAGCAGCGGCAGTAATGGCTTGTGGTCAGTCATGAGTGTGAATTGCAACCCAAGCAGGTTGGAGTAAAGACGTTCACATGCCCAGGTGATGGCTAATGCCTACTTTTCAATTTGGGCATAGCGTTTTTCTGCTTCAGTCAAACTCCTCGAGATGTATGTGATTGGCCTCCACATCTCGTCTGCTTGTTTCTGCATGAGAACGGCTCCAATGCTGTAAGAAGATGCATCAGCAGCAACTCTTGTTTCTGCCCTCGGGGAGTACTGTGCCAGCACTTTGGGAGTTCTGACTTCAGCTGCTGAAAAGCCTCGATTTGTCGTGTTCCCCAACACCACTCATTCTTTCCGCAGAGCAGCTCTTTCAGCGCTGTGGTGAAGGTCGCCAGCTGGGGAATGAACTTCTCCAGGTAGTTCGCCATTCCGAGCACCCTGCACACGTCAGCTACACATTCAGGCTCTGGCATTTGCATGATGGCCTTGATTTTCCCGGGGTCAGGTGCATTTCTTGTTGCAGTTATCTTGGACCCCACAAAGAGCATGTTGTCCTTGCCAAATTCACACTTCTCATTGAGCGTCAGTCCTTCCTCTTGCAGTTTCTGTAGGACCTGATGTAGGCGTTTATCATGTTCCTGTCTATCCCGGCCAAACACCAGGATGTCATCAGCATGGCAAAGCACACCTTCAAAGTTCTCTAACATCTGTGACATCCGCAGCTGAAAATGTTCTGGCGCTGAGGAAATCCCAAAAGGCAGCCTGTTAAAACAATACCTGCCATAGGAAGTGATGAATGTTGTGAGCCGCGATTCATGGGCCAGGGGAATCTGCCAAAATCCTGAACGGGCATCAAGCTTAGAAAAAACCTTTGCCCCTGAAAGTAGTGCTAGTGTCTGGTCCACGGATGGCAAGATGTGTCGCTCCCTCTTTATACTTGTTTAAGTGGGTAAGGTCAACACAAATCCTGATTTTTCCATTAGATTTTGGGACCACAACCATGCCTGTGCACCATGCGGTAGGTGGCGCAACTTTAGAGATCACTCCCATGGCCTCCATGCGCTCTAGCTCATCACATACTTTATCGCTGAAAGGGATGGGCACACGCCTTCTGTCCAGAATCCCCACAACAATCCTGTCTCAAATTAGTTCTTCATGGAGTGCCGCAAATTGACAGTGTTCTGCCAGAGTGTGTACTGATGTGATAAAAGATTCAACACTTTCCCCTTGTTCTTGGTGTCGCATGTTGAATTTTGCTCTTTCATATATTACATTGTGTTTTCCCACACAGTGTTTTTCGAAAGCCTCCTTCACTTTGTCATATTTCTTTTTGTCCATTTCTGACAGTGGTAACACACTCAAGATATCATCAGCATCATCCCCTAATGTATATAACAGAGAGTTAACTTGGTACTCTTCAGATTTCTCATTAAGGCCAGATGCCAAACGTAAGCGTTCAAACCTCCTTATCCACTTTGACCAGTTACCCGTGGATGAAAAATCAAAACTATCGGGAGGAGCAATCTGTACTGCAGTCGTAGTCATAATGCGTGTCTGTGTGTTCCGGTATGTTTCCGAATTCGTCACTGTCTGACGTTCGTTCTATGCTTTCTCATTCACTAACAATATCAGTACAGTACATGCACTGTGCGACTCACGCATAATAAACACAAACTGGCAATATTTTATTTATTCTTGTGTCCGTTTTCTGTACTCACGACGTGCAGTTTCCATACAGAAATGACTCTCCTTTTCCTTTTTCAGCCTCTCTGTCTGTCCGTGGTATGCTAATTGTTGCACAAACTAGCCCTGCTGGCGTACCGTAGTTTAGGTTATCCATTCTCAGTGAAAATTCTTCCTAACTCTAGTTCACTTCTGACACCATGTGCTATTATCTATAGACTTAGTTCGAGTGACACAGATGAAGACCAGCTTATAGTCAGGTTGATACTTTTTTAATGAACCCCTTCCTCCAACATATGCATCACATCCTTTTCTTACACGCAGGCGTGTCACACATAAAACCCCTACCGGGACAGAAAGAACCTCCCGCACTAATTAATCTGCGTAGATCAGAGGTAGAGAAAACCGAAAAGGAACGAATAGCAAGCCTGTATCTACAGCTCTGTAGGCTAAAGAGCTGAAAGGAAGATAAACAGGCTGCAGGCAAAAAAAAAAAGAATAGAGGAAGATAGGACAGAAAACCAGAAAATCTAATCCTATCACTCATCGAAATAGCTGCGTCTCTGTATAAGGCCAAACAGAAATGCAGTGACCGAACTTCCTATACCTATATCGGCTTCCTAGTCAAGTGGCAACGACAATATAGAAGCACCGGAAAGCAGAAGTAAGCGCTATAGATAGCTGAAGGAAACCAAACACAGGTGTCGGAGATAATGACCAGGTGAGATCCAAACACCGGGACGGAGGCAGAAAAAATCCGATAGAGCATCAGACGACGCCAAATCGGAAAACAATCGTAGAAAGGACAAAGGCAACCACTACCCATGACAGTGGGATGTAGGCCTACCAGGTTCTCTGTAGTTAATCTTGCTTTTAAACGGATTATTAGGCTACTCGTTTCTCAATATTTTTCAGGAGGCTGCCAGTTAGCCTAACAATTGAATTTCTCAATAACCAAGACGAATAGGTAAATTAACGTGTGCAGCATTTTACTATATTCACATTTGTGCTGACGCAAAATGCGTTAATAGCCTATGTCATGCGAAGTGATCAACGAACAGCACATATTTGGGTAAATTAATTTTTCTAGCTTGAAAGCATGCATTGCAGTCAACGCTGGTTCCAGCAATTTAAGATGTTTGCCTCTTTAAATGTATGCTTTCTAATGTTTAAATCGTTTTGACTAAATCGAGTGCCGTCTTAAATTAATGACATTGTTTAACGTGATGAGGAGAAAACGCAATGAGTGCAATTCAGAGAAACGTGTGTTTTTTGCCAGTTAATTATTCAGAATTATTGCCACCCTTATTAAACAATCTCACGTTCATTATCTCTCTTGTCATTGTCATTTGTTAATCATTCACCTATAGGCTACATAATTGTTATTGATTAGGCTTATTCAAGGAATTTGTTTGATTGACATAATAAGCAAGCAAAATAAACGGAAACAGGTTGAAAATATGTTTGGTTTAAATGCTTTATTTAAATGCTATGCAATTTTATGACACAAATAAATATGCTAGCCCACTCAACTGTATTTATTGATATTTGTTATTCAGTAAATCAATTGCTTGACTGATAATTAGTGTAAAGAGGAAAAGTAAAAAGTGCTTCAGCTTCCGGACGGGGTGCCCCCCCCCCCCCTACACGCCGTGGAGCACCACCTTGTAAGAAAATCCTGGGGAGAGCACTGGCTTATGTTACTGAGCAGTAGCAAAGAGCACTGAAACTCAGTACAGTTAAGGAATGCAATTGGGATGTAATCTTTAATTGAATACTATGTGGAGTAATTTAATTTATTTAAATTAAGAAGTGTAATGAAAAGTGTAATGCGACCACTGCTCTTTACAATGACAACACAACAAAGTAGCCTATGATGTCACAAAATCGTATCTTATCATCGCATAAGTCGTTCAAGTGGTGTGAAGGCTTCAGCTTAGCTGGGTTAAAACAAAACACAAATCAGGTCACTCAGTGGCAGGTAATAGGCTACCAGCGCATTTCCCATCCAGCTTATGGACAAAAACAGGATTCTGCCTGCCATACGTCTGTTTCTGTCCACACTAAAAATGGGCAGTAAAAACAAAATCTTTCAACAAAAACCACATATCAGAGACTTCAATGATTACAGTAGGCTATGTTAAAAGAACAGGCTTGTACAATAGTAATCAGTACGTGGCATGGTTTGGTCACTACACTGCACAGGACTTGAAACACTGGGAAGCGGTGTCGCATGACAAATACGGAAAATACATCTATTATGATTACAGGTTTAAAAATGTACGGAAATGAGAAACTATCAATGACAGTGGCGTCAGTATTAACCTAGTCAATTTTTTTAACCATACCACGTGTGACCCCTATCATCCGAGAATTTACAAATTAGTTGATGTCTTCTGACTACAATTCTGTTATATTTATATATCATAAATATAGACTAATCATATCATAATTAACCTGTTTGCTCAGGCCCCCTAGTGGTGTTTACACTTTGCAAACTTTGCTAGTACCACAAGAATAATTATGTTATCACCAAAAACCGCATGTCTCCATAATCAATACTTATTACTCTATCAGCGAGTGAAATATAACATTTATATGTGCTACTGTTGGCTTGTAATTCATACAAGTATCATGCTATGCTGCTATATTTATCTACAAAGGAGCCGACTATGTGATAGATTGCAGACATTTAAGCCCTTCGAGCAGACGCCCTAGTGGCCAAGACGCTAGTCTTGCGAAGGCCAGACTTTGTGATGAACACAAAGTCTGGTCCAGAGACTTGCTTAACGTGGTAAAGAACCACCCACTTTGACAAGATGGCGCATTTGATTGACATGCAAGATAACCAACCACAGACTATCTATGTTCCGTGACGTATTGAGGCGCTACAGAGGGCGGTCGATTCAGAAACAGCGCTACAATAAAAACAGACCCGCATGAAACAAATGTGAAGTACTAAAATGGCACGGCGATCTCCATTAAAACAGTCTATTACACTGAAGAAAATCATCCAATATGTCTGTATACTTTGTAGACAGAATTTCCACCCGTCGAAAAGCAATAAATATAGAATATTTGAAGGACATAATTCTTCAGTCAAAAAGGAATTTAGTCTTGTACCAGAGGAGTTTGTCGGAAAACTGGATGACGCGAGCCTGGCTGTTTGCACGTCTTGCAAAGCTCTCTTGCTGAAGTATGATCGGCACCTTCTTAGACTTTTTCCATCTTTGTAAACATTATTGTAAACTAATATTAAAACCAAATGTTCACACTAGCTAGCCTACATGCAGAGCACAGAACCGGTCGTTTTATCCGTTTCCCCTGTAATTAACAATTTAAGCTAACAAGTAACGTTAGCTGGCTAGCTGACTAAAACATTATAACATATTCGAGACTGTTTCCACTGTAGTTGAAATAAGAACATTATATATTACCATTGCACTACGGTGTGCACTTCATCAACTGCCATTCCGATGAGGCGTTCCAGATAAACTTCTGTTTGTAATGTCTCTCCATTTCTTGGTGCCCACAAGTAATTCGGGTGATCCAAACACTATGTTGAATCGCCCTGCTGCGATTTCTACATTAGTGGCCTCACTCTTCCCAACACATGCCACAGACAACCCTTTGCCTGTCAGGTACTTAACCTGATCTTCCATTATCGATGTAAGGGGACAGATGACTAACAAAATAGGTTGAGTTGGGAAGCCTGGTAGCCTATGTGTTTGCAGAGGGGTCGGCCATGCTTGAAATATAAGGCTTTTCCCGTATCCTGTCGGCAAACATGCAAGTATATCTCGTTTATTAATTATCTGCCTCAAAACATACTCTTGAATATCTTTCAGCGATGGAATGTCGTGAACTTCCAAAACTTTCTTCAATCCAGCGTTAAGCTCTTGTTCCAAAACACTCATTGTTCTTGATGGATTCACAGCATTCACTAGCTAATGATTAGTTAGAAGAACTTAGCACAACTTGTAGTTGTTTCCCAGCGGAGTGATAAAACCCAATGCACCATGTCGTACCGGAAATACGCACACACTCCTGTGATTGACAGTGCTACTGGCCAATGAGTGCTAACTGTCAGTTTTCCCACAGTCCTGCCCAGCTTATGCAAGGCTATGCATCAGACGCTGCATACGAAGTGCGTCAAAGCGGCTGAGGCTGAGACTACCAAGATGCCAGCGTCGTGAGATTGCTCAACTGAGATATTCATTGCTCCTGCAACCAAACTACGAGTGGAAACAACAAACTCTGTGTTCTATCTTTATTAGTATGCGATACATGACAACAATACCGAATACAGAGTTTCTAAATGCCACTGTTCTCGCCTAGCTAGTCCATTTAACCCCCCACCCAGTCTCACCTGCAACTGTACCTACACATGGTGACACAGTGAACAATAGCGTCTATCTGTGAGTTCATAAAAATATTTCTTCACTACCAAAAAATCGTATTCCATCATAGCAACAAGATAAACCCAACAATAGCCCTGAAAAGCCCTGCTCTATCAATTGTAAAATAAACAAGTGAAATTCTTGTGTAATTATACCACGTCATTCTACTATCAGTATCAGCTGCTAAATATTAAATAAATATTAAATCCTACCATTGGTTTTATGCAGAGATGTTCTTTTCAAAATTTGGTGGTCATTTATTGTCTTGGACAATCCGTTTGAGAAATATACACCACTTTATAATGCTATTACACTATCTGAAACGTCTGCACGCAAAACACCGTATGCTTTACTTGCAGCTGTGATGTGATTTCAAGTCATTCTGGTTTTATCCAATAGAGGACAGTAAATCCATCTCAATGGTGTTTACAATTTCGTATTGATGCTTTGAGTTTGAACAATAAATTACAGCCCAGCGTAACAGCATTTTTAGTTTTATCAGTTTAGTATTACGCAAGCAGCTACAAAAAGTATTTTAGTATTACGCATTCGCTCGCCGAGGCATAATTGTCTTTTTCCTGCTTTTATTGCAAGATTTTATAATTTGGCCAACTTGTCAGCATGGTTAGAGTAATCCGTGCCTGGTTTACATGGATTTTAGGAATGGGTCAGAAGTAGTATTGATTCTATTGGAGGATATGTCTACAAACATGATGGGAGTTTTTCCTCCTCGATATGCAAGTAATACTCCTTGTAATATGCGGTTTGTCTCGCTGTCTACATAATACATTAGTTTTATCACTCGACCACTGTCTTGTCCAATAGATTTGATATTGTTATTTTTGAATTTTGAGTGCATTTCACATAATGTAGTGTAAGTGTTCATTGGTGGCCCAGTCATGTTTTATGTTTGATGTACCGATTGTGATTGAAGCTAGAACAATTGGCAGCATTTCCTGATGGGGGAATATTATTTTATTGTAAGCGTATCGTACATAATATAGACTAAGGCATATTAGTATCTTCCTGGGCTATACTTGTCACTTATGTGCTAGATGAATGTAAAATTTTCCTTGGAGTCATTATGATTGGAAACTTTTTTTCTTTTTTTTTTTTAAACTAGAGGAAAGTGATCCCAGGGCACGCAGCAAAAGATTATATACTGTAGAGTACAGAAAAAGTGATGTTTTATTGAGGTACAAGAGTGAATGATTAGGCTACATTTTTATTTGTGTGTACCAGTGTGATATCAATGTTTTCATCTTTGACCATCAGAAGGGGAAAATGTATTTGCTTTATAATGGACAAAACATATTTTATTCATTTTATGACAGGTTTTGGATAGGTTCTTGGACCCATAGATATCTATCCTTCTACACTGGCGAGAAGATGGTAATTCCCACTTGAAAATAATGCAAAATTGTGTTTTATGAGCCAAAACAGTTGATTTGCAATTAAATATATCATTATTTTATGATTTACAGCAGTGCACAATTTATCAATTTTGGATAGATTTAGAGACACTAAGGAACAACAGGGTACACTGCCTATATTTTGCATCATAGATCATTAGTACTTTTGCATATCACCCTCAGATTTTGCACACTTGTGGACACGAAGTCTATGATCCAGGAAATGTATAGTTATACCTGTTTCACATATGTACAGTTGAAGTCAGAAGTTTACATACACTTAGTTTGAAGTCATTAAAGCTCATTTTTAACCACTCCACAGATTTCATGTTAGCAAACTATAGTGTTGGCAAGTCAGTTAGGACATCTACTTTGTGCATGACACAAGTAATTTTTCCCCACAATCATTTACAGACAGATTATTTCACTTTTAATTCACTATATCACAAGTCCAGTGGGTCAGAAGTTTACATACACTAAGTGGACTGTGCCTTTAAATTTTTAATATTTGGTTGCATATCCTTTGCATGCCATGATTTGCTGATTTGCTGATGTGACCCAACAACATCAAAAGACTCGTAATATCTTATTTTCTCTTACAAGCGATACTATAACATCTCTGCTAGGGGTGTATCCGGAGCCGAATACGGTATTCGGGAAAGCACAAATAATGCGTTGGAAAATATATTTATGATATATTTGAGCTACCCGAAGTTGCTCATTAATTCGGATTCGGGAAAAAAACGAGAGAGAGAGCGAGAGAAGAGAGGGAAACTAATTTGGCAGAGCTATCTGCCAGAGATTTAATTAATTGAGATAGCCACTAACAGGAGTGATTAACACAAATGCCCTATCAAAATCAGCATTATAAAACCAAACTGTCACTTAATGTTTATAAAGATGTTTTGCTAACATATTACTAAGGTCTCCTGTATGCTATTGATAGACAAGCGTAGGCTACATTAACGCTACAAGTGCACAGTGTGGATTCATTGCGAGTTGAATGTTAAACAATCTGGGTAGAAACAAGCATTCACAGAATCCGTGATATAGGCTAAATATTCATTTTAATTAAGTTACCGCAGTGCGATTGTAGCGAATATGTACCTACATGCGAATCCACTTTTGATGTTGTTTTCTCTCCACCCATTAACAGCACAGCAGCCGAGAGCTGGCTCAAGCTGCAGCAAGCTAACATGTACAGTAGCTAAGCTGAAAGTTTAATGAATGAAACGGATAGTGGGTTGGAAACTGATATTTCTCTCGACTCCACCAGACAGTCTGTCATTAATTTTCTCATATGGAGGGCGAAGGCGAAAGCGAGTGGCTGGCTAGCTACGGTGATTGTAGCTTGCTCTGCAAATGTTACGCCATTAACGCCAAACCTCAGTGCTCAACGCAAAGGCTAACGTTAATGCCAGTGCCGTGGGCTCAGTCCGCAACAAGCACTGTCACTGTGGTTACACAAATGACACACACACACCCTCGCCTCCCGCTTCGTGCAACCTGCAATCTGTAATACGTATGTTTAACCATTGTGAATTTGACATCGCATTTCACATAGCGCAAAAACAGAACGACAGGGCAGACTGAGCGAGCTAGGAGCAATACAGGGGCAAACCATTGAGGTGTGGGGGTGGGGGGTTTCCATGTTCATATAGTAAAAAAAATTAACTAATAAAAAAAAGTACAACATGAAATCACAACAGGCAGAAAGGTTTGTTATTGTGGAAATAGTTTCCATTCAAATGTATAATGGAATGGTTTCATGTTTTTTTTATAAAACTGCCTTTTTATTTTGAGTTGATTAGCCTATATATTGTACCTCAGATTTTTTCCAGTTCTTATCCAAAATTATTGTTCAGTGTCCCCCAGTTAGGGGGTGGGGGGTTAGATAAATAAGTATAAAGTCCAGAATAGTTTTTATAAAAGGTTTTGAAAAGAATAAAAGAAAGGGGGGGGTGAATACTCATAAATTGCAATAGCAATTCATTTTAGACTAGAAAATATGACATTTCCTATATGTAACACCACTTCCGGTCAAAGCCCCACTCACTTCCGGTTTATATCTGAATACAGATACAGATAATGTTGATGGCCCAACAGATACAGATACAGATAGTGTCATCGCTGCACACCCCTAATCTCTGCATTTGAATGGATCTCTATGGGAATTGGGGGGTGGGACTAGATTTAGCTGTAAAGTACACTGGAACAGTATGGAAACACATGGTTGGCTAAATGGCTCTAAGTCATCAAGGGTCTGACATATCAAACAAGCCTTAAATCATCACTCTGCTGCCAGAAATACAGTAGATATGGACAGATAACTTGAAGGGTTTCTTCTCCTGACTTATTTTTCCATAGAGATCAATAGGAAAATTTGTCAGGAGAAACAACCCTTCAAGTGATCCATCCATATCTACTGTATATCTGGCAGCAGAGTGATGATTTGAGGCTTGTTTGATACCTCAGACCCTTGATGACTTACAGCCATTTTACCAATCATGTATTCCATACTGTTCCAGCATAATTTACAGCTAAATCTAGTCCCACCCACCAATTCCAATAGAGTCAATTCAAATGCAGAGACGTTATAGTATCGCTTGTAAGAGTACCAGAAAATAAGATAGAGTCTTTTGATGTTGTTGGGTCACAGACATCAGGAAATCATGGCACGCAAAGGATATGCGACCAAATATTAAAAATTTAAAGGCACAGTCAACTTAGTGTATGTAAACTTCTGTTGATGGAATTGTGATATAGTGAATTAAAAGTGAAATAATCTGTCTGTAAACAATTGTTGGAAAAATTACTTGTGTCATGCACAAAGTAGATGTCCTAACTGACTTGTCAACACTATAGTTTGCCAACATGAAATCTATGGAGTGGTTAAAAATTAGTTTTAATGACTTCAACCTAAGTGTATGTAAACTTCCGACTTCAACTGTCTTTCAGTATTTCATTCAAAATTAAAGAAAACCTTTTTTTGCATTTTTCTTTGCATTTGTGGCACTATTTCGACCTAAATTATGAAAATAAACTAATCTAAGTCTGTATTGTAAATGGTACAACTGTCTTTTTCAAGTTTTTGTGATGCTCACACCTGGATTATAAATAGAACATCCCCTAAATATGTCAGAATTGACCAAATTTTGCATCTACGCGAAAAGGTTAACTAAGTTGGTAACCCCAAAGCGTAGGATTTCAGTCTGTAAATACCTGTAAAATAAGCTTGACCTATGCCAACCTAAACGGACACTGACAACTCACCATAAGTTCGTTCTCGGTGCGATGGACGCCAAGTTTTTTCAGTCCGATTGTCAGGTCGTTGACGCAGATGCCACCGTCTTTATTGACGTCCAAGACTTGGAAAAGTACTCTGAGTCTGTGCTCCTGGTCCGCTTCGCTGCAGAGCGCACTGCCACAGGGACGCGACAACTCGCACGTTCTGTCGCCCGTCTGAGACGTCGGACAGTCCCGGAACATAGGTGGGGTCCCAGAAGCGGACTCGACCCCCCCACCGGGGTCCGAACCCGAGGGGACATCTTCTGGAGTACACTGACAGAAGACACCGCTAAGCAGAGGGGAGACGAACGATCGCTGTTGTTGCATCATGTGGTGCCAGCAAAGTATCGAACGTCAGACCAATGAAGAAACTATAGCTAGCTATCCGGTTCAGATGCAACAAACTGCTCATTCAAAATGTAACCATCTACAGTAGGCTGGCTATCAGCCTTATGGTTTTGTTTTACCCGGCTCTCCTCCCCACAAACTTCTGATCTCAATCCTTGAGCTGTAAAACTTATTTTATTTGCGTAACAATGTCTGTGCCGTTTCGAACACTCCTGAGCAGTCCAGCAGTTTTAAAAATCGCTGGGCTCACAATTGCTCTTGTCTTGTTCTCGACTGTAGTCAACTCCTCGCGTTACCTTCAGTTGGATGCTGACAGCCGCTATCCACGTATTCGGTCTGGATAGAGCCCGCTTAGGGGTTTCCGATGACACCGTCGACCTCTCGTAGGTAGTTTAAGGCTTCTTGTTTCTATTATCCGGTGATTTACATCAAAATGTCTCCAGGTTGCCTTTCTGACTGACAGATGATGTAGGCAAGAAAACGCCGGTAAATTGAAGAGCGGTTCGGCAATCGGCAAAGAAGAAAATGAGGCCAAAATGGGAGGGGAGACATCAGAATGTAGATGATTGATAGGTCCAGTATCCAATCCGCGTCAAATGTGCAAATAGCCACAGCTGAAGTGTGACGTGACAAGGCTTATTGGGAATTCCTCATAGCCGGGTGACGCATTGCTTTTTGGTCTGTGGTAAGGGGAGATTTAATTGGTTTTAATCATAACCCCTGATTTGAATTCCGATATATTAAACTACACTTACCACAGTTCATCCGTTGTTCATTTAGGCCATGCCATTGTCGGAATGTAGCACCTGTACCCTTCATCAAAAATAATATATTTCCTTACAGTGAAGTAGAGTAATTTTGTTCTTTATTGTTTTTGAAGGATTGCATTTTACTGCGCGCCGTTGTGATTCGAACTGGATAACTATGCTGGAGTAGGTCCTATACTTTTTAGCCTACATGTTTTATTGAATAGCCTACATATGTATCGTTTAAAAGCTTTACTTATCAGAGGACGGAATTGTAGAGATGGATTCCCTTCAAACTCCTTTAAAATAAATATAAAAGTGGTTTCCCAAGAGAAAATTTACATGTATGTATATGGCATTTAGCTAAGATGAATCAAAAAATCTTAAGCTTTATTTATATCAGTTATGAAATCCAAACAGTACGTCTCTCTAACACAAGGAGAGTTATGGATCGATCTCATGTATTATTAACCTGGTGATATCTTGCCATCGTTTTTTTAGCACAGGGGCAGTGCCAAAATAAGTGCAAAACAATTTCAGGGTCAGTTACGCAAAAAGAACAAAGGGGGTCAATGTCCTTCTTAAACTTTTCCAGATAAAAATTGCATAGTAGAATCTAAGGATAGTTCCAAATGAAACAACTCAAACCTTATTTGTGATCATATACTTATGAGGAACACCTATATTTTGCCAGCCTCAATCTAAATGGTGTAAGTGATTGAAGACATTATAGCCACACTAATCACAGTTTTTGTAAAAAAAATTTTTTTAAAAAGAACAAAGACACGGCTGGAATTCAAAAACGACTAAATGACTATTAAACTTTTTTACAATCTGAAATTCTCTAAAGTGTATGTTTTATTTTGCCAGCCATTGTGCTCGACATAGCCAGCTACTTCATGTTAGCCAACTAAGTTCACCTTACAATATAACCCTAGAAATAAACCAAAAAAATAAACATTAAACAATAAGCAAATATCTACTGCTGTCTCCATAAAGCTGTCCATGCCCTGTCTTAATCATGTCTGAGTGAGCTTGTTTGTTCAGAAAAATTAATTAGACCTAGGTTTACAGTAACATAGCTACAGTGCAGTCCAAAAGTATTTGGACAGTGACACATTTTCTGTTGTTTTGGCTCTGTACTCCAGCACATTGGATTTCAAATGGAACAGTGACTATGAGGTTAAAGTGCAGACTTACAGATTTAAATTGAGGGTGTTTACATCCATAGCAGGTGAACCATGTAGCAATTGTAGCCCTTTTTATACATAGCCAGCCCCCCCATTTTAGGGAACCAAAAGTAAAATTAACTTAAATAAAGTCATCATATTTAATATTTGGTTACATATCCTTTGCATGCAATGACGTCCTGATGTCTGTGACCCAACAACATCAAAAATCAAAAGACTCTTGATATCTTATTGTCAGGTACTCTTACGAGTGATACTATAATCCCTGCATTTGAATGGAAGGGGGGGATTAAGCTATAAAAAAAAACACGCTGTAATAGTATGGAACACATTATTGACTAAATGGCTGCAAGTCATCAAGGGACTGAGGTATCAAATGAGCCTCAAACCATCAATTTTGCCAGATATGCAGTAGATGTGGATGGATCACTTTAAGGGTTTCTTCTCCTGACTTATTTTTTCAATAGGAAAATGAGTCAGGAGAAAAAACCCGTAAAGTGATCCATCCAGATCTATTGCATATCTGGCAACAGAGTGACAATTTCTCGTTTGGTACCTGAGACCCTTCATGACGTACAGCCATTTAGCCAACAATGTTTTCCATACTGTCACAGTAACCGCATTTCCACTGTCGGGTGAGTGCGAGCGAGTGCGACCTAGTGGCCATGCCTTTAGCCTTGGGCCTAAAGCCTTGAGCATTGCTTCTCCACCACCGGGTCTATAGCATGGTGTTACGCTAAATCCCACCCATAATGTGACGCATTGGTGCCAACGTCACACACCCTAGCTAAAGGGAGATAAAGTAGATCTAGCTAACAACACAGCAGGCTAACATTAGTAACGTTAGTTAACATCAGCTAGATAGTATGTTAGCAACTTAGCGCTAAGTTTAGGGTAGATGGACTAGAGCTAGCTATTACAGTTAATGTAAACTACAACTTAATTTAATCACAACTTGCTTGCAATATTGTAATGTTACTTGTATTTAGCGAACTAGATAGCTAGCTTATAGTTACATCGCAAAACAACTGACCAGGTGATGCTTTCATTTGCGTTTCCATCTAAGCTAGCTAACGTTCAATAGCTATAGGGAGATAGTAAGTTAGCTGTACTCTCTAGCGAACAACACATGCTTGTATTAATGTCAGCTAACGTTAGCACTCAGTCAAGTTAGTGCGCTGAATACCCAGTGTGGTAGGGGGGGCGTGGTTTTAGGCGCTGCCGGCAAGAGAGAGAGAGTGAACTCGGGTGGTTTGTGGAGCCGGCACAGCTGTCGGAGATCATGCAATTGGTGATGAATGATTGTTTATTGTTTGTGTAATTAACCAATTGCCTTGATTGTTCGACAGTGAGCCTGGGCGCATAAAAGGAGGCTGCTGGGAGTTCGGGAAGAAGAGATATACGTGTGTGTGTATTTGTAAACACGCCGAGTGAAAGGTGGATATAAATAAACGGAGTAATTTCCAAAGGGAAAAGACGTGTCTTGGTCTCTTGAACCGGAGGGGTGGCACTCGAATCACCACAGTGGTGGCCCGTACGGGGAGATTGAAAGTTCAAGAGACAGTATGGACAGCCAGGAACAGCCGGAGCAGTCACAATCAATGGTAGCGCTGGGTAAAATGCTGGAGGGAATAGCTGCCATGCAGGAGCGACAGACGGCTGCTCATGCCGAGCAGATGGAAGCCCTGTGTGCGCAGTCTAACCTCCAGACCCAGGCGCTACTACAGCTGGCTGCTTCCAGCGACTCCAGGAGAAGGCAAAGTGGCGCCTCCCCGAAGTTCCACATCCCGAAGATGACAGCAGAGGACGACGCTCAAGCCTTCCTCGAGGCGTTTGAGGTGGCAGCGGAGGCGTGCAGGTGGCCACTCGAGGAGTGGCCAGTACGTCTCCTGCCCCTCTTGTCGGGGGAAGCACAGAAAGCTGCGCATAGCCTGCCGGCAGCCGCTCAGGCAGACTTCCGAAACCTCAAGAAGGCGGTCCTCGACCTAACGGGATTCAGCCCAGAAGATCACCGACGTCGGTTCCGGGAGACCTCCCTGACGGAAGAGGACCAACCGTTCGCCTACGCCCAGCGGCTGACGGACATGGCGAGGCGCTGGCTCCGGCCGGAAATAAGATCGGCTGCGGGAATACTGGAGCAGGTGGTCCTGGAGAGATTTATCGAGGGGTTGCCGGCTGGTACCGCCAGTGCCATCGACCCACCAACTTGGATATCGCCGTCACCCTGGCGGAGGACCACCTGGCACAACACCCCCTCCCCCAGCAGCAGAAACCGGAGCCGGAGCCCCAGAAAAAGAATTTTCCCCGTTCTATTCCTTCCCGTTTCCCATCCCCAAAACCTCTCCTTCCCTCATGTTAATTTTCCTAATTTTTCTTCCCCTTCTCCCCACTCAGGCTCAGTGGCGGTGCATATTCTGGAGGCTGCGGTTAGCTCCCACCTCTCGCACCCTCTGATTTTGGGCACCGATTGGTCGGGGTTTAAACTGATAGCGGAGAAGTTGATGGAGGGGCGATCACGACCACTAGGGAAGTGTGAGGTGTGTGCAGCGGACAGTGGGGACGCGGGGTCGTCCGACACTGCCGAGGGGGGGGACGGCATCGGGAGAGCCTCCGGTTGAGGATTTCCCACTCGCTCAGTCTCGTGACGATACCCTACGCTTCGCTTTTGACCAGGTGATATATGTTGATGGTCAGCTGGTGCGCCCGGATGCTGCACGATCTCACCCATATTTTGCGATTATTAGAGACCGATTGTACAGAGTGAGTCGTGACACTCAGATAGATGAGGAAATAACCCAGTTGTTGGTACCTAAAAGCCGCCAGGAAATGATTTTCCAGGCGGCTCACTACAACCCCATGTCTGGGCATTTGGGATATGAAAAAACACTAAACCGGATAATGGCCCATTTCTACTGGCCGGGCATCTGGGCGGACGTACGTTAGTGGTGTGCGGTCTGTCCAGATTGTCAGCTAGTGAATTCCCCGGCTATCCCAAAAGCGCCGTTGCGCCCTCTACCGTTAATGGAGGTCCCCTTTTATAGAGTGGGCATGGACCTCATCGGGCCATTTGACAGGAGCACCCAGGGATACCGATTTGTATTAGTTCTGGTGGATTATGCAACCCGGTATCCCGAAGCAGTGCCGTTGCGCAATATCTCGGCCAAGAGTGTTGCGCAGGCATTGTTTCAGATAATCTCCCGCGTCGGAATCCCGAAAGAGATTCTGACGGATCAAGGCACCTCGTTTATGTCACGCACATTACGCAAACTATATGAATTATTGGGAGTTCAGTCCATTAAGACCAGCGTATACCATCCGCAAACGGATGGGCTCGTTGAGCGTTTTAATAGGACTTTAAAATCTATGATTCGGAAGTTTGTACACGATGATAGCCGAAATTGGGATAAGTGGCTAGTTCCTCTATTGTTTGCAGTGCGAGAGGTTCCCCAGGCCTCTACGGGATTTTCTCCTTTTGAATTACTGTTCAGTAGGAAACCACGGGGCATCTTGGACCTAGTTAAAGAAAGCTGGGAGGAGGGTCCAAGTTCCAGCAAAAATGAGATCCGATACGTCATGGACCTGCGAGCAAAACTCCATACACTGGGTAGGTTGTCACGGGAGAATTTGCTCGAGGCTCAGGAACGTCAACAGAGGCACTATAATAAAGGAACTAAGCTAAGGCAATTTTCACCGGGAGATAAGGTCCTAGTATTGCTCCCAACTTCCAGCACAAAATTACTCGCCAAGTGGCAAGGACCCTTCCTGGTCACACGACGAGTGGGGGAAGTCGATTATGAGGTGGTGCAATCTGATAGAGAGGGGGCGAAACAGATTTATAATCTCAACCTATTAAAAGGTGGTGCCCGTCTCCCTGGTTACGGTAGATCAGGAGAGAGATGAGCTGGGACCAGAGGTACCAAATTCTACCGATCAAACCTCACCCCTTTCAGATAGCCATCTCTTACCGAACCAGAGAGCGGATCTTGCCTTGTTGCAAAAGCGGTTTGCTGATGTATTTTCCCCCCTACCAGGTCGCACTCACCTCATAAACCACCACGTCGAGACAGCCCCGGGTGTGACGGTGCGTTCACGACCCTATAGACTGCCTGAACATAAAAATAAATTAGTGCAAGCAGAAATAAAGGCCATGCTGGAATTGGGAGTAATAGAGGAATCTAACAGTGCATGGAGTAGCCCCATCGTGTTAGTAGGTAAGCCTGATGGATCTATTCGGTTCTGTGTAGATTATCGCAAGGTGAATGAAGTGTCACGGTTTGATGCCTATCCAATGCCTCGGGTCGATGAGCTCTTGGATCGGTTAGGCACAGCTCGTTTTTTTTCGACACTGGATCTAACCAAGGGCTACTGGCAGATTCCCTTATCTCCAGAGTCCAAGGAAAAAACGGCTTTCTCCGCTCCGGACGGCTTATACCAATTTCGGACACTTCCGTTTGGGTTATTCGGGGCCCCGGCCACTTTTCAACGTCTGATGGACAGGGTGCTGCGTCCGCATGCTGCTTTCGCTGCAGCCTATCTGGATGACATCATCATCCACAGCAGCAGCTGGGCTCAGCATGTGCGGCATGCATGTGGGGGCGGTGCTCGAGTCACTGAGAGAGGCGGGACTCACGGCTAACCCAAAGAAGTGTGCAATTGGCCGAGCGGAGGTACGGTATTTGGGGTACCACTTGGGAGGGGGGCAGGTGCGGCCTCTCGTGGATAAAACCGCAGCGATTGTGACCTGTCCCCGACCCAAGACAAAAAAGGAGGTGAGGAGGTTTTTGGGACTGGCCGGCTACTACAGAAGGTTTATTCCTGCTTACTCGGAGCTGACCAGTCCCTTAACTGACTTGACTCGGAAAGGTGCCTCAGATCCGGTCCAGTGGACGGAATTGTGCCGACAGGCGTTTGAGCGAGTGAAGGAAGCTCTTTGTGGGAAACCACTCTTGTTCACCCCTAATTTCTCTCTCCCTTTTAATTTGCAGACAGACGCATCGGACAGAGGGCTGGGGGCCATTTTGACTCAGCAGGTGGAGGGGGTTGACCGACCAGTGCTGTACATTAGCAGAAAACTAATCATCGGTCATCGGCCGGATGGCTTCCCGGCCTAAGTCGGGTGGTGGGGGTATGTGGTAGGGTGGTGTGGTTTTAGGCGCTGCCGGCAAGAGATAGAGTGAACTCGGGTGGTTTGTGGAGCCGGCACAGCTGTCGGAGATCATGCAATTGGTAATGAATGATTGTTTATTGTTTGTGTAATTAACCAATTGCCTTGATTGTTCGACAGTGAGCCTGGGCGCATAAAAGGAGGCTGCTGGGAGTTCGGGAAGAAGAGATATACGTGTGTGTGTATTTGTAAAAACGCCGAGTGAAAGGCGGATATAAATAAACGGAGTAATCTCCAAAGGGAAAAGACGTGTCTTAGTCTCTTGAACCGGAGGGGTGGCACTCGAATCGCCACACCCAGTTTGGATAATTCAGCGACTATATACTTCATCACATCTTCGTTTCTAGAAACTCCGTCGAACTGATGCTGAACACTTTCCTCAGCCCAGATATTAAGAGCTTTTGTATCTTCCGCAGACCAGTACCAGCGATTGTTTTCTATTTCCTCAAAATGTAGCAAAGTAACGTTAAGTTAGCTTTCAATATTATTTGGGATACACAGGAATAAACATGGCTGTAGGGGCTCATCTGATATAAAGTCCAAGACTGTGATAACCCCGCCCTTGACCATGGCCGCGCCCCTAGCCCCAGCTGGCCCTACAAGGATCAAGGTAATCGGGCGGCCAAAATTCCTGGCCGTAAGCCCTGACAAAGCCCCGACAAGGCCCTGGAAGTACCAGTGGAAAGCCACTTAGCCCTGGCACGCACTGTCTCTCCCGACAATGGAAATGCGGCTAATGTAATTTACAGCTAAACCAAGTGGGGGACTAGGTTCCCATATAGATCCATTCAAATGGAGAGGTTATAGTATCATGTTAAGAGTACCTGAAAATAAGAACAAGAGTCTTTTTATGTTGTTGATGTATGTTTTTTTACATTTCAGAATACACTTATAATGTGAAAGCTAAATGTATCCCAAATCTTATACATTTAATCCATGATTCAAACACTTCCAATCAACATGAAAACATTGGGCTACTTTGCAGAATAATCTGAGTAGGGCCTAAACCAAAGAACAATTACAGTGAGACAAAAATATTAAATATTACAGCTATTCAATGTATACTTTGAAATTAAATACACAGACAAAGATACAAAGAGTGGCACGTGTTGGGGAATGTAATTCAATGATTGCCAGCAGCACATGACAAATAGGAAGATAGGGCACGTTAATGTTATTTTAACTACAACCATTTGCTTCCCAAGTATTTGTGACTGTCTTTACCTTATTTTCTCAATCCTCTTGCACTGTTGAGGGTTGCATACATGCGATTGAATCAGACACAGCTATCTTACTCCAATCACTGTTGAGGATATTTACATATAATCACACAATTGGATCAGACGTGGCTCTCATTCCATACACAGACAAGAGGCACACTTCAGCGTATAGGCTGCAGTCAGACAGGACTTTATAGGCTTAAAAACGTGAGTGCTGCAGTACTTCATCTCACCTTGTGAATAGCTGCACTACCGTGAAAGCTAGCCAGCTTGTGTACTGGCCATTAGTTAACAAGCTAACCACACTGTACGTTCTCAGAAACTGTGCTAAATTAGACGCAAACACAACGATACATAAAACAAAAACATTAAACCGTATTTTATTTTACCTCATCGTTAGCTAGCTAATGTTTTGTCTTTTTAACCCTATTGACGTTGGGCCTCTGAGGCAATTTCCACCTAGTTTCTATTAGTCTTATTTAAATGTCAATATCTCAAAAACATATTCACTGCACATCCATGTTTTAAAGTTCAAATTGAAGAAGAGGCTGTCTCATTCAGAAATACAGAATACATTTATTTCAGAATAGTCACGTACAGTATATACTACATAATATGCATGAAATAAGTAGCCTAATGTATTTAAATACGTTTTTTTTTAAAGCATGTGTGTTTTTACATAACAACATCAATGTATTTCAGCCCTAAGTGCGGCAATTTCACACAAACAAGTAAGTATAAGTAAAATAGGCCTTCTGTAACCTTACCTTTATAGGCTACGGATATTAATCCCAACCTGTTTCCATTTATAGTTCTTAATTATCAAACAAGCAATTAACTGAATAACAAATATCAATAAATAGAGCAAGTTTTTCTGTGCTCGGCCAGCATTTTCTTTGTTTCATAAAATGTGTAGCATCCATCCATCCATCCATTCCATGATAGCTGCAGCTCTGGAAAATTTGGGGCATGGGCTACACCATTAGACTTGTTTCCATTTATTTATCTTGAGTAGCCAAACAATCAAACAATTAATTCGCTGAATAATCAAGAGAACACCAATATGTAGCCTATGATGAAGAAATGACGACAAAGATAACTAACTTGAGACTGTTTAACAAGGATCAGGCAATAATCTGAATGCATTAAAGAATGCTATTCATTTTAAGACGGCACTCAAATTAGTCAACGCAATTTAAACATTAGAAAGCTTATTTAAAAGAGGACAGCCTCTTGTCTCAAACCGTTGAGCACAACGCATAGCCTAATTAAGGCTAGAAAAACGAATTTACAATCTACATTATTAAGCGAATCAATTTTTTGATTAACATTCAGCCATGGCATGCATAGCTACTTCTAGTATACGGAAACAGATCCATCCGTTAAAGGTATAAGATTAGGCTACAGAAGGTCTATTTTACAGCCGACGGTAGCCTATGCCAGTGGTTCTCAAGTTGTTATTTTTCTTAATTAGGTGCTTTTTATGTTTAGAGGGATTATTTACCCTCTTAAGCCACATTATGTCAGAAGTAGCTATGCATGCCATGAAGCATAAAATTGCAATGTTCCCAGTGTGCCTATTGGCTATATTGAAAATAATTACATAAAAAGAGGTAGCCTACCAAATTTTCTTTCACTGGTCAAATTAAAGACTGAGGTGAATCAATAGGCTCCTAATTGGCTAGTTGAACACATTGTTTAAGTTTCTTAATCATTTTTTCCTTAAATGTATTAACAAAATGCAGGTTTGGCTCGTTGTCTGCTTTGTCTTTTCCTCATTATTTACCAAATGGGCCATGTGTCCACAATTTCACCAATTAGGAGCCTTTAAGTTGATCAGTTAAAACGTTTTTTTACCCCTCGTTTTGTAATTATTTGCAATATAGCACAGATATTGGAATATTGGACTTGTATTCTTCATGACATGCATAGCTATTGCTAACATAATGTGGCTTAAGAGGGTAAATAATCCCTCTAAACATGAAAAATACCTAATTTTAAAAAAATTATAGCTTGTCAAAATTCTGGGATTGCAATTGTGGTTGGAACAAAGACCAGCATACACAGGGGTAGGCAACTCCAGGACCGAGGTTGAGAACCACTGGCCTATACGCCACTGTTATGATCCATGACCATGAAAAGTAGGCTAATATTAGCTAGCTGATGTACAGTGATGGAACGGTTTCACTTTGAACATTCGTTTGTAGAAGCAATGTTAATGATTTCATTTTCTGGGCTAGTGCAGTTAGCCACGGGTTTATTGACATTAAAGAATGGTGCAAATCCGGGTTTTTAAATCTGTTTGCTTTTTGGCATTTCGAAAATTGCAATGTTTTATTAGGCCTATATATAACTAGATTCTCTATAGATCCAGTCGACAAGAGAGGGCACACCCGCAAAAACTCCAGGCCGAACACCCCTAGGGGGAAAATTTGTTTCGATAGGAAATTAATGAAGCGGCCAGTTATAGGTCTTTAAATTAAGACAAAATCTAGTAATATATTAAAAACATTGCAATTTTCGAAATGTCAAAAAGGACTTGAGTAGCTTACTGTTTGGTTTAGTTTGCCAAAGTATCTTTAGGAAACAACGTGTCAATGTAATTTTCTGACATAATAAAATAACAACGACAATTAGCTTGATCTACGATGTGTCCCTACACAGAACACTGACGGAATCTATGGCCCCGCCCACCACTGTCAAAAAGAAAAAATATTTGCGTGGGCAGAAAAGAGAACCGCGAGCAAGAAAGAGAAACGCGAGCGCGAGCAGATAGCTGTGCTCGGATAACAATTTTATGCAATCCTTCAGGTTATGTGCGCGCTGAGTGAAGCCAGCTACACGAAACGAGTGTTTGTTATGATCAACAGGCTACATAGCTGGATGCAAGCAAAATTCAGAAGTGCCAGTAGGCTACTCTTTCCAGAGAAGACCAATATTCTGCACTCCTCTCTTCCTTTCCTCCACACCCCCACTACCACTCGTCTTCTACCCGGAAGTATGTGGAGGACAGGAGGGGAGGAGATGAGTGGAGGAGAACGAGGAGCCGTGAAGAAAATTGGGACAGCTAGGGTGCGTCCCAATAGTCGAAAAATGCACCCTCCCTTCCTCCACTACCACCTCATCTACTCCGTGCCCCAGAAACCGATCTTTGGTTCCTCCCTCCCTCCACGGTCCCAATAGTGGAACAGACGAGTGAAGCAGCTTCAAACTCGGCTTCTCCTCCCCTCCGGCGAAGCATACATTGATGTATCCTACTGCGGAAGTTTTTTCTCATTTTTGGGTGACATCATCGCGATCACGCCCTCAGAGATTCAAGTAAAGACAACAGTGATGATGCGTAGCTATTCCTTATAAGAATTTCCCCAAGATAATGATGCCCCAATGCAAGGTACTTAGCCAAACTTGTGTGCGCTTCAGTAGGTTATTAGCACACAAAGGACATAGCATCCTACAACAGATAACAAAATGCCAGTCCGTTTTTGTGGTTCATATCCTACATAACAATTTGCCAATTTAAGCCGGGGAAACAGCTTTATTTATTTGCTTGCACATTAACGTTGCTTACTAACGAACATGACTATACATAAATATAGCCTAAGCATGACAGCTAACATTTCAGTATATGAATATGCATTCATGAATTTATTTAATCATTCCAAAGGACGTTTTTAAATTTGATTTCAGATGTTACAGTGGGAAATAGGCCTCATTTTTTTTCTGTGTCTACTGCGATACTATGAACATTGGGAATGATAGGCCTATATCCGATAATATGACGATAACTCATTCCACTAATCTACAGAAATGTTTCCCAATTTGCCGATGCAAGGAACTGGCAATAGTAGGCTGTAGTGTAGCTACAGCAGCCTATAGGCCTGCCTATGAGGTGAACTAGCGCTCGGTATGTTCAGACATCGGGAACATCGGGATTCTGGAATTACAGTAAATTGTTGGTGTAGCCTATATTACAACATATTTACTTTGATCTAATGTGATTACATGTTAATTAGTGTCTCGACGCGAACCGCAATACAGGCTATGTTTACAATGTAGCCTACATGCAACTAGGTTACTTGCACTTGTAACTTAAAATATATTTTGCAGCTTTAAATGGGCTGACCATGTGGAAGATCTCTGATTGGCTTTGGGAATATTTGTGGGCTCGGTGTCAGTCAAACTTATCATAGGGCAACTTCATCAATAGTCGACGGCGATTTTGATGACGGTAAAGCAGATTCTCAATTTTCTTCACGCCTCCTCCCTTCCCTTCCTCCACATACTTCCGGGTCGTAGAGGAGTGGTAGTGGGGGAGTGGAGGAAGGGAGGTGGGGAGTGAAGAATATTGGGAAGCACCCCCTATCTGCTTCTCCGTCAGTCGCCGTCAACTATTGATGAAGTTGTCCTGATGCCAAGCACATAAATAGACCCATAGCCAAGAGAAGGACGTGGCGACACGGAAATCGCGGACCGGAGTATTAATGGCTTGATCTGGGAACTTGTTCCCAGCACGTAAAGGACGTGAACCGGTCTGGGTTACAGTGGGTGTGTGTGTGTGTGTGTGTCTGTTGCTAGAGAGGCGGTGGGCTGACAGCGGTGTGCTTCCCTCCGCCAGTTTGTGTTCGGCGTGCAGCCAGATGGAAGACCCGGAGCCAGAGTAGAGACGGAGTGGGAGCGAAGGCCAAGGAGAGAGCGGACTGAAGGTTTTATTTTATTTTGGGATGTAGATTGGCCTGGCAGAGTGGTGCGGGCCAATGCTACATCCCCCGTTTGGGAATTTTCCTTTTGTATGTTTGTACTTGTGTGTCTGACTGTGTGCTCCTGCGGGGCAAGTGCTGCCAGTGTATCTCCGGGAGGGGGAAAGAAGGGGTTTCCCCTGCGGGATGGGCCAGCTTGGGTAATTGTGCGTGTGTAACCGGGGTCACTGTGTGCACTTTGGGGAATTTCTGTATGGTGTGTAATGATTTTTTGCACCACTTAAGTCGGTGGTCTTTCTGAGTGTGGTCATATGTGTACTCTGCATGCTGGGAAGCGGCTACTTAACTGGGCGGCCTCAGTGCGGGAGGGGAGGCCAGGGGAGCGAATAGTGTGAGAGAGAAAGGGAGACGGGAGTGGTGTTATTGTTCAGCAGATTGTGCATGGAGAATGTGTTTTTATGAACTTGTACAAAATAAAGATTTCCTGTTTTCTCTACTTGCCTGGTTCCGTGTTCTGTTGGTGGTCTGGTGGATACCTGAAAAAACATACATAAATTAAGGTTAATCGCGAGTCATGGTCAGCCCATTTTAAGCTGCAAAACATCTTGTAAGTTTCAAGTACAAGTAGTTGCATGTACAGTATAAGCATGTACCTGACATTTTTACCCGATGCAGTTTGCGTCGAGACACTAATTAATATGTAATCAGCAATGTTAGATGAAAGTAAACATCTCGTAGTATACGCAAACATAACAAATAACTAATTCTAGAATCCCGATGTACCTGATGTCTGAACATACAGTGTACAATTCACCTCATATACTGTAGCTACGTATACTGTGACAGCCTACGTTGTTTTTCAAATTTTATATTATGCACTGATATTTTTTAGACATGCAGGGTGAAGCAGACATCACTCTGCTGCCAGATATGCAGTAGATATGGATGGATCACTTAAATGGTTGTTTCTCCTGACAAATTTTCCTATGGAACTCTATGGAAAAATAAGTCAGGAGAAGAAACCATTCAAGTTATCCATCCATATCTACTGTATTTCTGGCAGCAGAGTGATGGTTTAAGGCTTGTTTGATACATCAGACCCTTGATGATTTACAGCCATTTAGCCAACCATGTGTTCCATACTGTTCCAGTGTAATTTACAGCTAAATCTAGTCCCACCCCCCAATTCCCATAGAGATCCATTCAAATGCAGGCGTTATAGTATCGCTTGTAAGAGTACCAGAAAATAAGATATCAAGACTCGTTTGATGTTGTTTGGTCACAGACATCAGGAAGTCCTGGCATGCAAAGGATATGCGACCAAATATTAAAAATTATTACTTTATTCTACATATAAATGCAGGGGTGCCAATAATTGTGGCCAACGTGGTTTTGTTAAAAATAATAATTTCTTGATGAGGGATTTGTTTTTCTCATAATAAATTTACGTCAATTAAAGGTTGGATTTTTCTTATTTCTTCAGTGTGAGATTAAGCTAATTCACCAAATGGTAAATTTTTTATAACCCTTTTTACTCATCTGTACCAGGGGTGCCAATAATAGTGGCCGCAACTGTATATCTAGGACAGATTACCAGAAAGGGGAGAGACTGGTACAGTACCAAAACATGTGAAGGAAAGCACCCTTATATTTTTTGCAATGCCAGCATAGAAAGGAAAGGTCAGGGTACATTTTATGCAACTTCTCTCGGGCAAAATAGGCCCAGTATCTAAAATTATGAGAGCAAGTGTGGATATTCAAGCAAATGTTGGCCCAATCTTCATCACTTATACAAATGTGTAAATCCTGTTACCGCTGTTCTTTTAGTACACCTGTATTTAAAGGCATACTGAGAAGTTCCTGTAAATTATGTAAATTATGAGTCACTTACTGTATTGATATCAGAATGGTTTAAAAGGGTATCTATCTTTGAAGGTCTTGGTTCTACAAGAGAACCTTGCATTGATTGTATCATATGTCTAACCTGGAAAAAGCGATATAGATGAGTTAGTGAATATTTATTTTGTAGTTCTTAAAGGAGATGAATGTACTATTATGGAAAAGCTAAGTCCATTTAGGGCGTGTCCAAGTCCACTTTTGCTATTTTAACAGCGTGTTTTTGGGCGCTAAGCACGGCGCAAGGTGCAACTGGGCTGAACCTAGTCTCTTTATTAATTATAGGTGTGTCTTGGGCGTGACATGCAATAAACCAATCAAAATGTCATATCCCATTCCCTTTAAAAGCCTGCTTTTCCACCTTGGCGGATTGCTTATGATGGCGAAACAGACATGCTAGTGCGTGTTTAGTGCGATCAAGGAATAGGCTATATGGATCAGTAGCAGTAGTAGTATTATGAGTTCCCGGTAATTCCTGACAGTGCTGTTTACAAAATATATGCTGTTAAATTTCGTTAAAAGCACCTGCAACAGCTGAGAATAAGCGACCAATTGCTCCCTTCTCACCTTAGAAAATGTCCGTCTATTGCAGTACGCGAGTTTTCCATTGAATGACAATTCACGCATTAGGTGCAAATGACAATTTGCGCATTAGGCTTGATATAGGTGTTATCAGCTCCTTTTTAATGGATAGCCATTGTCCCATACCATCGCACATCGCCTGAATGTTGATGGAGTGGGCTGAGACCAATGTAATGTGGCATTGTTTCCCTTCGCTGAAGGAAAGGTATGTGGACCTATGGAACCTTTTATTATTATGCATTTTTGATATAGCCTACACAATAATAATAATTCACATTGTGATCTAGATATTTTAGTCATGCTTGTGCACGCCCCTGTGTGTAACAGACAGGAGGGTATGCGCGTTGTGCACACGCGTATGTAGAGGCACTTATATGCGCCGTTAAAATAACATGTAAACAACTGCGACATGACTTTAGACCAGGTTTGTGGTGGTTCTAGCGCAAGCGCTTTCTGTTGGCTCAAGATAGCAATACGCCAAAAAGAATCCTGGCCACTCCTCATCTTAAGACCAACACGCCCAGTTCACTTGTGATGGTGCAAGAATACATGCTAGTTAAAGGACGTGAGCGCTAGGCGTTATTATGGACCTAGCGCCGGGTGTAAGATAGCAAAGACACTTGCGTTTGGGTTAGCGCCGCTTTGCACCGGGTGTAAGATAGGGCCCCAGGTGATTTAAATATCTGGCCAGTCAGTGGCATTAATTAATCAATTAACTATTACATAGAAAAGAAATCAAGCAATACTACTTGCTTCAAGGGCCAGATTTGAGAATCCCAGCTATAGGAAATCTCTGTGAATGAAAAGGCAGCGTGGCTGAGTGGCAGAGTTTGGACCATTAGAGACACAACCACCACTTGTACGATAAAGAAGCATAGAACGTATATATACACTGTACATGTTGTTACATAGAGGTTGCTTCATTAGAGCTAGAGGTTGCCTATTTTCCCTTTGGTTTCGTTTTCCATTCGGCTAACTTCATGCACATTACCAGCTTTGTTGTCGTGCTGAAGCGCATTTTTAAATATTATTGTGGTATCAGTTTCAGGTTGTAGTCTATGCAAACTTACTATATTTTGTAGTTTGTCGTAATTGTTGTCATGCTGTAGGGGTGCGCATTTGCTAATGGTTTGGAAGCCGGTTTTAACTTTGCTTTTTGCAAGTATATTCGCATCTTTTGTATGCTGCATTGTTATGCAAGTAGTCGTTTCCAGAAGGAATATTTCGGTAGTAAGCTGCTTGTGGGTTTGTGCCTACTTTACTATGTTTAGTCTGTCTTTTGTGTAAGCTACTTGTGTTTGTACTACTCTTGTCTGTGCTTTACGGGTGTGATACCCGGAAGTGTGTAAACAAGGAGACTCGTGACAATTGAGAGGAGATCTAGAGGCAGAGACATTGGAGACAAGTTGACCAGGGTTCTGTCTTGTGGAGACTTCAGTATTGTCTCATATGGCGACTTTGGAATTGTTCTCAATTTGGGAAGGTTGGTTACAGTGGTTCCAATGCTTCCTAGTGCAAAACCGCCAACCATCGTGTCTCACCGTCCGTTAGTCTGTAAACCCATTTTTCGTTGTGTCTGTTTTCGTCTTGCTCTGCCAGGAGCACACTGTACCCTTTTACCAGTACTGGCCGTCTACCAGTACCCTTTTCGCTTGTTTCATGTCAGTTTGTTTTCATATTTTGATAAATTCATTTTGTAACTGTTCCCTTTTGTATTGCGGCCCTTTGAGCTGGGGTCGTTTATGGGAAGAAGCGGATTCTTGGAGCCTTTACATTGTGTAGGTGTAGTGAGTGAATATTACAATACTATTTTTTCTTGTTTTGAACCAGGGGATCTCAACCTTGATCCTGGAAGACCACAGGGTCTGCTGATTTTTGTTTTCACCATAAAATCAGTAACACTTTAGATGCATACGTCACAATTAATTCAATTAAATTTATTTTGTATAGCGCTTTTTACCGAAAACTGTCGCAAAGACACTGTACAGAGAAACATAAGGAGAATTGGGTAAAAACCAGGCCTGAACCGCAAACGAGGTAAAAAAAAACTCCCCAGTGGGAAGAAAAACAGTCAATCGGTGACGAGAAAAATTTACTTTTCAGAGGGCGGTGAAAAGTCAAGTGGATGAAATTCAGAAACATAAGTGTGCACTAGAGACACACATGTAGCCAAGCACCATGCATGAATTTAACAGCAGGGAGAACTGCCGTGTGGACCCAGGTGCAGAAAACAAAAGGCAGGAACCAGGATAAACATGGAACACAACTTTTAATAATAACAAACTAAATGTGTGAACTGGAAAAGACACGGGAACAAAGAAAAGATGGGTACAAATGAAAGCTGCTTACGGCTAACAAGGCAAAGAAACAACTAACAAAGGTAACTCTAGAGCACTCCGCAAGCAACCGCTTGAACAGAGAGAAACTCAAGACTGAATCAGAGGAGAACAGGGCTTAAGTAGGGAGACAAACAATGGGACACAGGTGAAGCTAATCTCAAGACAAGGGAACAAGCAATCAAGAAACTAACAAGGTAACAAGTAACCAGCCAAACTGCTAAATGCATAATGGTTCCCTCTGGAGGCCACCAGAGGAAGCAGCAGGATTGGGAAGATTCCCGACAGTGAACATGGATACAGAAGAGGTGTCTGATGTTACCTGGCTAAGATCAAAGAGCAGTGGCCTGGCTTGAGACTGAGGTCTGGTATCTGATGGTCCAATCGCAGTTGGATATGGAGAGGACAGATGGCTGCACTGTATTCATCTTCACTCCAAGTTCCTGGACAAAACACACCATGCCAAAGACACGTGTGGTGGGATTCCTGCTTTAAATGCAGCACTTTAACGCAGAGAGTGTATTATTGTCAGGGGTGAGAGCTCTTTGCACTAACCCTTTTTTCCCTTCCCCTGTTTTATACAGGTAACCCACCACTCTCCAAGCAGCACACCAACACATTTTATATATTTCTGTGAATTAGTCATTTTTATATCACAATATCATTGTCAATTCAAAAAATGTTTTTTATATTACATGGCAAATGATGGAATAATGATGAAACAACACCCCTACACATTGCATGCGCCCCCATCCCAAACCCTCCAACAAAAATAAAAATAAATGATTAACTAAAAATACAGAATAAAAAAGTAATTATACACACATACATCCACATATATACGTATATACATACACAAATACTTGTACGTTTAAAAAATAAATAAAAAACCCATCTCAAAGAAAAAACATCTCGTTTACACAATATTCAAACCCAGCTAGGTACGAGACTTTCAGATAACTTCACAGCAATTCATCACCTCAACAATATAAATAAAAATAAATAGGTACAATTGTACAAAAGTATTTGAATTTCTAATCAATATGATTAATTATCAATATTTTATTTTTTTAAATAAAATTTGTTTCTGATTTTTTCCCATTTTCTCCCAATTTAGTAGCCAATTGAACCCCTATTCTAATTCAATTCCCCCACGTGTAGCAACCGCTAGAGAACCACCGCTACACAACCCTGTCAGCCGGTAGTAGGAAGGAGGGCGCCACGTCCTCTTCAGGGCGCAACTCCTCCGAGCTCCTGACCGTGATTCCAGCCCGCCCAGGGCTGCTATGCGTGCAGCGATTCTCTCCGAGCCCCTCCCCCCACCCGGAAGCAGCCGCCAATTGCTGCTCCCACAGGGCGCCGGCCATGCTCGGATCTGGCAGGACCGGGGGCGCGAACCCCGATCCTCGGAGCACAACTGCACCGACTGAAAGTCGGCGCTCTTACCGTTGTACCACCGCAGCGCCCTATTAATAACAGCGCCCTATTATCAATATTAATAATTAATGTGAATTCATGGATTAGAAAGGCATTCTTGTACGAACAACAAGGTAAATGCACCAATAAAATGAATATGGATGTATTGAATACCCACTCACTTTTTTATGTTGCATTAATAAATCTAATGTAATTTTGCCACTTCTCCTCAAATGTTTCTGGTTTTCCAATCAATCTATATGGAACTCTTTCATAAGATGCTAGTGTACTTAATTCTATATTCCACTCTTCTAGGGAGAACACAATTTCAGACCTCCAGTGTCTCATTATAATTTTTTTCCCAAGCATAAAGGTCGTGTGCACCCACTCTGCAACAGCATGAGGCATTGCCTTAGTTTGCCGTGGGTCACCTAGAATAAACAAGCGAGGACAAAAAGATATATTCACATTCATTATTTGTTTTACAAATTTATTCATGAATATGTTGCCAAATGATCCTTTTGCAATGCATCAGGGTGCCAACTTCCTGTTTACACTTCCAGCATTGAGGGTTAACTTCAAGCCCAACTCTTTGCAATTCGCTAGGTGTCCACCAGTAAACTCTATTTAATATCTTAATTTGAACCAGCTTAGTTCCCTGTACACCTTCTTAATATTTTTTAACATTTTTGTCCACTCCTCCTCTGTTATTGTTGTTTTCAAATCTGCCTCCCATACAGTTTTAAGAGAAAATCTGTTTTTATCTAATTGCGGTAGTAATATACTATAGAATTTGGAGGACCTTTGGACTCATGACCTTTACCAAACAAATCCACTACCTTATAACTGCATTTGGTGGGCCTGATGACCATCCAATTACAGACTGTAGTAAATGCTTAATTTGAATATATCTCCAAAACTCAGAAATTTCTCTGGTAATTTCTCTCAGGTCACGATACAGTTTTCTTCATAAAGGTCCCCTATGGTCAATATTCCCTGCTGAACCCATTTCAACCATATAAATGGTGTTTTATTAATACATAACGAAGGTTACAACTGTAACCACGGTTCTATGAGTTCCGAATGACCATTAGGGTCGACAGCTTACGGACATACTTTCTCATAGCCGGATGCATTTGAGACTCTTATACCACCCACGTCATGGCCATGACCTCCATGTGACGACGTCACTTCCTCTATAAATAGAGGGCACGTCAATGCGAACATCTTCAAAAACCTTCCCGACCTGAAAAGGTCCAGAGTGACCATGACCCCAAATGGTAATTCGGAACTCATAGAACCGTGGATACAGTCGTAACCTTCATTGTATTTCGTTCCTTCGACCATTAGGGTCGACAGCTTGCAGATGACTTATACCCCCCATGTCACGAGGGACAGTCATACCGTTAAGTAGCTGCCAAGGCCGCCGGAAAGATGGCCGAACCGACCGTTGACACAGGTGCCACACGGTCATTATAAAACCCTGAAAACGTGCAGGCGGACGCCTAAGTTGCCGTCACACTAATATCAGGAAGAGGGACACCCCTCAGTGCTGCCCATGATGTAGCCACACTCCTGGTGGATCTACACTGGACAAATGTAGGTAAAGGCCTAGTACTAGCCTCATAGGCCGCAACTATTACCTTCACTATCCAGCGGGAAAGGCTCTAAGCCGAGAGCGCTTTTCACTTAGATTTGCCGTAGCCAACAAAGAGCTGTCCTGTGCTCCTGATGGAAGTGGTAGCCTCAATATAGCGGCGCAGCGCATGCACTGGGCATACCAATTGTGCATCCTCCAGTTCCCCGCCTGGTGGTGGGCGAAGCGCAGCAAGCTCAATCGGCTGGTTAATATAGAATGCACAAACAATTTTAGGTAGAAAAGATGGATTGGGCCGCAAAGTGACACCAGAGTCACCCGGCCACCATCTCATACACTCTACGGTGAGAGTTCACCAACATGCCTTGTTGACGCCATTGCCAATAGAAATGCCATCTTAAAAGATGGGCACCGGGGGGCCGTCGCGGTGGTACAGCGGTAAAAAGCGCCGACTTTCAGTCGGTGCGGTTGTACTCCGAGGATCGGGGTTCGCGCCCCGATCCTGCCAGATCCGAGCATGGCCGGCGCCCTGTGGGAGCAGCAATTGGCGGCTGCTTCCAGGTGGGGGGAGGGGCTCGGAGAGAATCGCTGCACGCATAGCGGCCCTGGGTGGGCTGGAATCACGGTCAGGAGCTCGGAGGAGTTGCGCCCTGAAGAGGACGTGGCGCCCTCCCGTCCTATCGCCGGCTGACGGGGTTGTGTAGCGGTGATTCTCTAGCAGTTGCCACACGGGGGGAATTGAAATAGAATAGGGGTTCAATTGGCTACTAAATTGGGAGAAAAATGGGGAAAAATCCGAAACGAATTTATTTTAAAAAAAAAGATGGGCACCGGGCCCCCTTCACCCCCTGGCTGATAAGGTAATGGTACCCTGCAGGCCTGTTGTTTACCCACACATACCTGCCAGATATGGCAGCAGCATAAAGCTTCAAAGACCTGGCTGCCCTACCACGATCAAGCAGTGATTTCAGAAATTCAGTTTTTCTGAAAATGAGCAGTGCACGGGGTCCGTGCAGTGCTGTGAGCACCATGTGCAAAATAACTGCCACATATACTCATAGGCCCATCTTGTAGATGGGGCTCTAGAGTTAAGAAGTGTCTGCAGGACAGAGGAACTGCACCCAGCTAATGAAGGGTCGGCCTCCTCAATGGCCAGACCCACCCTGCTCGGTCGAGGATGCCATATAGAGCCACTCCTCCGAGACAGCAGGTCTGTCCGGGCAAATGGCGGAAAAGTGCTAACATGTCTGTGGCAAGATCGAGTGCCACCCTCGCGGAAGAACAGGCAGTACACGGGAGCTGTGGTTTTTAACAGACACGTTTTATTTGTCTTTTTTGGTTTCGCTGGCTACGGTTCTGTAGGGAATATTAATTTAAATCTATACACGGGGTACCAAAAATGTAGGGGACATACCTCTATTTATACACGGGGCATCACTTATGTACTGCGATACGCTACTACCATCTTTATACAACTGGTGGCATGGTTTTGTATAATAAATCAGTCTCATAAATTTATATATTATTCTCAAAAGAGAATATACTAACTAAAAATGGGTAACTTGAATTAATAATTAAATTAATTACCAATAAAATTACACATTAATAATTGTCTTAGCAAAATCACAATATCATGTACTCAGTTGATACCGAATTAATATAAATGATCCAGCTAGAAGGTGAAGGCATTTTGGGGAATCCCTGCGATTAGCATTAATAATAATAATAATAATAATAATAATAATACATGGCATTTATATAGCGCCTTTCTCGATACTCAAAGCGCTTTACAATGATGAGGGGGAAACTTGCCTCTACCACCACCAGTGTGTAGCACCCACCTGGGTGATGCAACGGCAGCCATTTTGCGCCAGTATGCTCACCACACATCAGCTGAAGTGGAGAGGGAGAGAAGAATTTTTTTAGCCAATTAAACTGGGGGATGATTAGGTGGCAGATTGAATGAGCCTGGGTTGGGAGTTTAGCCAGGACACCGGGGAAACCCCTACTCTTTACGATAAGTGTCATGGGATCTTTAATGACCACAGTGAGTCAGGACCTCGGTTTAACGTCTCATCCGAAAGACATTGGCTGATTCAGTTCAACACAAGAGCAACATTAATACAGGCAATCTTGGATAAATGTAATAATTTATTGAACACAAAGTACCAAACAGAGCAAGGCACGATTCACTACTATAATGTACAACAAACTATGTGTGTGTGTGTGTGTGTGTGTGTGTGTCGCGTTGGGCGTGTGTGGAATTTCCATGTTCTCCTATGTGTGGGGGTTGCCACGGACACGTGTTCAATGAGAACAAAGAAACTAAGATGGAGGGAGGTTTGAAACTAGCTTTTGCTGGAGCTAGCTAATGGCGGCGCATGAACCATACCACACACATAAGGGATAGCCGTAAGCTTAAATGCGTGTGCGTTGAGATCAGCGTGCAGTGTTAATATTACAGCTGGTTAGTGTTTAAAGATAGATCGCATGCAAGATACGCTCTGTGCGTGGATGCATTAAACCTAACGCAGCGCGGTGGATGGCATAAAACCATCCAAAGTAAAACGGTAACAAAACTTTTACAGAACACACATTAACCTTTCAATAGCAGTTACATACATCCAGTCACAAACATGTTTCTTTTGGGAACTAATATGCTATTGCCCATGTTACAGCCTTACTTGAATTAAAGTCTGTTAAATAGGTTCCTCCGTTGGATCGCACACTCACAGTGAAAAGGGGAAATCTGGTCGCCTTTTTCCAGTGTTGGCGAGTTCGCAGGCTTGTAATAGATAGGGGAACTGGCCGCCTCATCTTGGGTCCCTGGAACAGGTTTCTTTCGTCGTTCATACGGGATAATGGAACCGCTTGCATTATCTCTCCCGAACTACTATGCAGCACCATCCTACTGCAGACCGCTTGCCTCTTTGGGGACTCACTGGCGGCGCTCTGCTACAGGATCAGTGGCTGCGTGGTCCGCTTGCTGGTTCTTCTTGACCACCGGGTGCTCGCGTTGCCTCCTTGCGTCTCGTCTCCGGTCCTCCGTGGCCGATAGCCGGGGGTAGATGAGCCCGCCTCGCTTGGTTGGGTCGGCGCCACGGGCTGCCGATGCTTCCTGTAGAGCGAGGGCTCGGACCCCGGGCGTGCTCCAGGCCTCACGGGCCCAGAGACGAGACACGTTTAGCGGACAACTGGCCCGGAAGAAAACTCGGGAAGAACCCTGGAGAACTGGCTGTGTTGCTCCTATTATAAACTTTATTGCCAGTCGCGCATTCCACTGTGTAGTATCATGTTACAGTGCGGAAATCACAACTGGTGCAACGTCCTACGTCACTTCCAACGTGGAGGAGGAGCCTTCTGTGGACTGTATGGACTTGTAGTTCTTATTGTCCCTACATATCCCCCTTTTGGTGTCAGGGTTCCACTTCTGGTGTAATCCCTGAGACCACATGAGGTCAGCAAAGTCCACAGTCGAAATAGTAAATTTAACAGTTCATATGGGCATGTAACATCTGGGCAGTTCATATTGGATGTTAGCATTTTTTTTTAGCATATTCATACTGGCTGTACACATTCTGGGCATAGCGTTGGCACAAACTAAACTTCACTAAGCAGGAACATATCATAATAGTTATACGGACAAGGTCGAAAAACAAAATATCACAGTAGCAAAAGATGGACAGTAGCACCAAACAAAACACCAATGAATGCACGTCTATTGATCAGGGTTAGTGAGGCAACAGAATGTTAGTAGGCCGGTGAGTGTTATAAATGTTCATTAAAAGTTGTGGAAAGCATGCGTTTTAGGATGCTATTGTTGTTAGCGATCCTGGGTTACCTGTCATGCACCCCCCATTCCTTTTGCTCACGTGAGTGTGCAGAATTATGGGAGATACATGACTTTGCCAGACGTTCCTGTCTTGGGACGTCTGTTTGCAGATAATTGTTACCCCCCCCTTTGATTGCATTGCAATGCAAAGGGTGGTCTAAAGTCGGGGAAGAAATATTTTTGTCTGGGTCGATCACCCAGACTAATCGCAAGCTGAGTTAGGGAAGTAACAGCAGCTAGACGGTACAAAGCTTTTTGGTTCCAAATTCACGCAAGCTGTAATACGTGGTAGTGACAGCTAGGCGGTAGAGAACTTTATGTTTAAGAATTGGAGCTAGCTGACGCATGGTAGTAGCAGCTAGGCAGTAACAAGCTTATTGTTCTCCAATGGCTTTGAAAATTACTGGGCTTCGCAGGGCCAGTAACATGCAATTGCTTAATTAAACAGATGGTTGAATTAACATGGTTAATTCGACCAGCTGGATTAGCATTGAATATCCCGGTATTCAAATGCCTCTGCAATGCAGGAGATACTTTTGGTTTCTATTGGCTGTAGGACATAGAATCAAAGGACTGGGGCAGCAGTAGCAGCAACTTATGAATCAGGATTAGTAACACTATTAATGGTGTATAGGTGTTAATATAAAAGTGATGGTTATCCACGCATTGATCTCGCACTAGCTTGTTAGCTAGGTATGATTTTAAATAGATTCACACAACCACAATGCGCTTTTCATGAGCACAATTGCCTTACATCTGCTCTGTAGCAGGCTCAATGGATTTGGCGCCACCCGGTGGTGGGGCTTGGAATTGTTCTACACATTCCAGTGCTTATAATTAGAATTCCGAAATTGTTCGCGATTTAAAGCATTAATATTACACAAGTATGAAAAAGAGTCAGCCATACTACTTTTCAACCAGTTGAAAAGTAGTTATAAAGGTGGAGGAAGTAAACATGTATTTAATCAATACCCCCTTTACGTCCTTTAGTCAGTAGAACCAGGTTCATTAAACCAGGCCGTTTCAGTCTTGACTATCCTCGGACGGGGCACCATAAATATAGGGAATATTAATTTAAATCTATACACGGGGTACCAAAAATGTAGGGGACATACCTCTATTTATACACGGGGCGTCACTTATGTACTGCGATACGCCACTACCATCCTTATACAACTGGTGGCATGGTTTTGTATAATAAATCAGTCTCATAAAATTTATATATTATTCTCAAAAGAGAATATACTAACTAAAAATGGGTAACTTGAATTAATAATTCAATTAATTACAAATAAAATTACACATTAATAATTGTCTTAGCAAAATCACAATATCATGTACTCAGTTGATACATATAAATGTACTCAGTTGATACATATAATATAAATGATCCAGCTAGAAGGTGAAGGCATTTTGGGGAATCCCTGCGATTAGCATTGGCTGATTCAGTTCAACACAAGAGCAACATTAATACAGGCAATCTTGGATAAATGTAATAGTTTATTGAACACAAAGTACCAAACAGAGCAAGGCACGATTCACTACTATAATGTACAACAAACTGTGTGTGTGTGTGTGTGTGTGTGTGTGTGTGTGTGTGTCGCGTTGGGCGTGTGTGGAATTTCCATGTTCTCCACGTGTTCCCACACATTAACCTTTCAATAGCAGTTACATACATCCAGTCACAAACATGTTTCTTTTGCTAACTAATATGCTATTGCCCATGTTACAGCCTTACTTGAATTAAAGTCCGTTAAATAGGTTCCTCCGTTGGATCGCACACTCACAGTGAAAAGGGGAAATCTGGTCGCCGTTTTCCAGTGTTGGCGAGTTTGCAGGCTTGTGATAGATAGGGGAACTGGCTGCCTCATCTTGGGTCCCTGGAACAGGTTTCTTTCGTCGTTCATACGGGATAATGGAACCGCTCGCATTATCTCTCCCGAACTATGCAGCACCATCCTACTGCAGACTGCTTGCCTGTTTGGGGACTCACTGGCGGTGCTCTGCTACAGGATCAGTGGCTGCGTGGTCCGCTTGCTGGTTCTTCTTGACCACCGGGTGCTCGCGTTGCCTCCTTGCATCTCGTCTCCGGTCCTCCGTGGCCGATAGCCGGGGGTAGCCACGGGCTGCCGATGCTTCCTGTAGAGCGAGGGCTCGGACCCCGGGCGTGCTCCAGGCCTCACGGGCCCAGAGACGAGACATGTTCAGCGGACAACTGGCCCGAAAGAAAACTGCGGGAAGAACCCTGGAGAACTGGCTGTGTTGCTCCTATTATAAACTTTATTGCCAGTCGCGCATTCCACTGTGTAGTATCACGTTACAGTGCGGAAATCACAACTGGTGCAACGTCCTACGTCACTTCCAACGTGGAGGAGGAGCCTTCTGTGGACTGTATGGACTTGTAGTTCTTATTGTCCCTACAGTTCTCTCGGACCCTTCTCTCCAGTCCTCTCCCGTCATCGGCCAGCCCCCTTTGATCTCCCGCTTCCCTCCTTTAAAGCCCAGGCTCACTGTCAAAGCAATCAGGCAACAATCAAACAATCATTCAATTGTTAATTATCGTGTTGTCCTGACTAACTCATGACAGCTGTGGCTCCGGGTCCGAGAGCCGCTCTGCTCACTCTCTCTCTGCAAGCAGAGGCTAACCACGCCCACCCTGCCACAGTGTCTACCCCCAGGGGGCTATCGAGAACCACTGGGGGGAGTGAGTGGACTCCTGAGAGGCAAACAAGTCTGACTGAGCATGTCCGAACCGTCGCCATACCAGCTCCACCACGTCGGGGTGGAGACACCATTCGCCGGGATGAATCTCCTGGCGAGATAAGTCTGCTGTATCGTCTCGGACACCCGAGAGGTGTATGGCACGAAGGGACGCTAAGCTGGGAAGCGCCCAGTTCAAGAAATGCTGGGTCAATCTCAAAGAATGTTGGGACCTTGCTCCGCCTTTTTTTTTGTGACAAACTGTTGAGGTGTTGTCCGACCTCATCATCACATCAGCATGGGCAAGAAGTGCCTCAGTGCAAGAGAAACTACTTGAAGTTAGAGAAAATTGATGTGGCCCGACTGATGTACTAAAATATCAAGAGTCTTTTGATATCCTTTTATACTCAGTCATGATAGCATCACCTGTGTACCTGTGGAATGTTCCAAACAGGTGTTTTTTTAACTTCCCTGTCTTTTTTTTGGCCCTGTCCCAACTTTTTTGGAACGTGTTGCAGGCATCAAATTCGGAAACAGCGTATATTTACAAAAATCAATAAAGTCAATAAGGTAAAACATGAAATATCTTTTCTTTGTACTGTTTTCAATTAAATATATGTAAAAAAGAATTTACAAATCACTGCTTTCTGCTTTTATGTGCATTTTACATACTGTCCCAACTTTTTTGGAATTGGGGTTGTATATGCTACCCCTTGTTGATATTATTCCGGCACATGGGGTAGATTTTCACTGCTATGCGGACAATACGCAGATATGCATTTCCATGAAACCCGGCGAGGCACTACCACTTTCTTGATTAGAGGCTTGTATTGCAGATATTAAAGCTGGGATGCTTTCCAATTTCTTGCTCCTAAACTCAGAGAAGACCGAAATGCTGGTTTCAGGTCCAAAAAAACAAAGGGAGAAATTGTGTACATCTACTTTAAATTTCGATGGTTGTTTAGTTATTCCAAACTCAGCTGTGAAAGACCTAGGTGTTACTATAGACCCAGATCTAACCTTTAGTGCGCACATAAAAAACATATCTAGAGTAGCTTTCTTTCAGTTAAGGAACATAGCTAAAATAAGGCACTTCCTATCAGAAGGGGACGCAGATAAATTGATCCATGCTTTTGTTATGTGTAGGCTAGATTACTGTAATGCCCTGCTATCTGGCTGCCCTAAATCCTTGCTAAATAATCTCCAGCTTGTGCAGAATGCAGCCGCTCACATTTTAACTAGAACTAAGAAATATGAGCATATTACCCCAGTACTAGCATCACTTCATTGGCTACCAATTAAGTATAGGTGTCATGGTTAGTGGCTGTCTCCTTTTGTTTCTACCATTGTTTTCCGTTTGGCATCGTCTGAAGCTCATTCGGATTTTTTCTTCCTCCGTCCCGGTGTTTGGATCTCTCCGGGTCATTATCTCCGACACCTGTGTTTGGTTTCCGTCGGCTATAAATAGAGCTTAACTTCCACTTTCCGGTGCTTCTAGATTGTTGTGGCATTATTACTAGGAAGCCGGTATTGGTATTGGTATAGGTATAAGACTTTAGCTTCTGAATCTCTGTTTGGTGTTATACAGAGACGCAGCTATTTGTATTAGTTATAGGATTAGAATTTCTGGTTTTCTGTCCTATCGTCCTCTATTCTTTTCTTTTTGCCTGCAGCCTGTTTATTCTTTGTTCAGCTCCTTAGCCGACTGAGCTGTAGTTACAGGCTTACTATTTTGTTCGTTTCTTTTCAGTTTTCTCGACCTCTTATACACGCAGATCAATTAGTGCGTGAGGTTCTTTCTTTTTGTTTGTTTCTCGCTGTTTTAGCGATTTCGCGCCTCCGTTTGAGGTTGTTTTGTGTTAGCCTTGTGCTGGGGAAGTTTTGTTCCCGCTTTTCCGTTTCCCTTTCTTCCCCTGGTGCGGTTTAATTCCGCTTCTGTGGCGTGTCTTTTTAGATACGCTTTCTGAATCTTTATCTGTCACATTTGGTTCTCAATTTTCTAACCTAAACCTGACCATAGGATAGACTTTAAGGTTTTACTTATGACCTTTAAAGTTTTAAATGGACTTGCGCCGTATATGTAATCTACTTTTACCATATTAGCCGAAAAGATCAGTTCGTTCCCAAGACGCAGGCTACTTAGTAGTCCCCAGACTATCTAAAAACTTGACGGGTGGTAGAGCTTTCTGTGGAAACACCCTACTGTGGAACACCCTGCCACTGCTGTGGAACACCCTGCCAAAATTTATAAGGGAATCAGACACAGTCTCAATATTTAAGTCTAGATTAAAAACACCTTTATGATCAGGTTTATAACGAGTTGTAGTCCGGAGACAGGACCAGAGAAGCCTTTAGCCATAGAGTGATGTGGGGTGGCATCCTTTCCTTACTGTCACCTGTCAACAGCTGTGACCCCATCCATGGGCTGGCTCTTTATAGGTGGGTAGGATTGTTTTCCCTCTCATGACTGGATGGTTTCTCAAACTCTGTCTTCATAGCTATGCAGCCATACATTACTCCTGGCGGGGACACTTGTCCAACCCCCCCCCCCACCCCCAATTGGTGCTCCTGCTGCTCTATTACACTTTCCCTAACTGTTTTCTCTCTCTCTTTTTTCTACATTCTGCCGGCGGGGCTTATGCCCCGCATCTCGAAAGTTACTGTCCGGCTTCCTGTCCGTCGCCGCTTGCCCCTCCCTCCTCACCATCGCTGCCAGCTGCTCCCGCCACCATTGCTGCCAGCTGCTCCCGCCGCCATCGCCGCCCAGTTCCCCACCATCATTGCCGGCACATCTGGACTGTCATCTAGCTACTGCAAATTCTATTATCATGGACATTAGCTGTTTTGACCATGCTGGTCTTTAAGCCCTAGACCCTGAGCCGACCAGAGGAGGATGGGTTCCCCCCTTGAGTCTGGTTCCTCCCAAGCTTTCTTCCTAGTTACACCAGGGAGTTTTCCTTGCCACTGTTGCCTTTGGCTTGCTCTTGTGGGGGGTTTAGGCTGGGTTTTTCTGTGAAGCGCATTGTGACAACTAGTTGTGAAATGCGCTATATAAATAAATATTGATTTGATTTGTTCACCTTTTCTTTGTTTACATGCATTTATTTTGTCCCGATTAGTTTTTGTTGGGCAAGCGGCTTTAAGGGTCTCTTCAATACTGGTACGCAGTTCTTTCATCTGGGGAACATTTTTACCAGGGAATTTGGATTTTTTTATGACTTGCTTTCTCAATTCTTTTGGCAAATATGCATGTAATAATTGATGCATATCTGCAGCATTTGGATTGTAACATTCATATATCATGTCTAATTCATCTACGGTGTCTGCTACATTTTCTCCTGGGTCAGGGAATGTTTTGGCTAAATTTCTTAAATCTCCTGGAGTCCAGGGCGTGTGAATTTTCTCTTCTCCGTTCTGCGCTATCACTCTCAACAGAGCCTGCACAATTGTTTTAGTATCTTCCGAATTTGAATTTGACTCTGATTCAGACAGTGGCGTGGGTACACTTGAAGCAAATTGATCTCGATCAGATTCACTAGAATCCTTATTCGTGTTAGTAGTTTTTTTCCCACAAGATTAGGGTAAATTTGCACATACGGAGGCAGCGTAGGTTTTGTTTTTGAGCTCTGTTTTTGGTTTTGTGCAGTGTAATTCATTCTCCATTTCAGCTCTATTTTTCTAATTTATTTTCTGTTTTAATTCGCAAACCTCGTCTTTTAGTTTATTTTGGGTGTCTACGTGTCTTCTCTGTTTTGACTCAGCTACCCTTTTCAGGGCCTCATCATACCATAAAATATTGTGCCCATTGTACCTGAGGGGTGGGCTTCTTTTTATTCTCTAAGGTATTTTATCCTGTCCATGTCAAAAGTACCCCCATCAGGGAACTGTAATTTTGGATCATTCTTAGTATACTCAATCCATTTGTCCAAAAATTTACAAGTCTCCGGTGAATAATGAGTATAAATATACCATGCTGGCGAACCCTTAGGAGGGATCGCGATAGAGGGTTTACCTCTCATTACTTCTAGACAAAACCAAACAATTAAACATAAAACAAAACCATACAATTAAGAGGGTAACAGCGACTATAGTTTGTCAAAACTGGTTATCTATATCCACCAGAACAAAAAAACATTGGACACATCAAAAACTGTAAATATTTTATGTTCACTTGGAAGAGAGAATTGTATTCTGCTACAACTGGGGTTAATCTATCAGCATGCATATTTTATTTATTTATTTATTTATTTTTTGCAACTGTCAATAAACGCATTATCACTCCAATATCACTGTAATTCCTGCTTTCCTCCTTATGAGGCCACCCGTATGGGGATGGGGATTCTATTCTCTACCAAGAGACCGGGACTCTGAGTGTACCGTCTGCTGTACTTCAGAGATATATCACAACCTGAGAACTAAAAATATGTGCAGGAGGGGCCCTTGCCCTCCACTTCACCCAGCTTAAGCACTGAAGTTTCTTCAACTCCTTTCCTTAGCTAAAATAATGTTTCAACAATGTCTTTTGATCAATTGTTTTGCATACACTGGTTAATTACAGCACAGCCTACTATGATTATGGTTTACTGCTGTATATACCTCCACATCTGTTTTACACATACAGAGATAAACCCAGTTACATAGTAGCAGTATATTTAGTTAGAATCTAACAGCTTGTCACAAATGCAGGCGCGGGTGTTCGAACACTTTAGCATGCATTTCAAAACTTACTGTTATGGTTATGCCTATCAGCCAAAAATAAATTAAATTTTGATCAAATTATATTGTCAGTCATTCATGTTATTCAAGGTCTTAATTTCAATACCAGATTTTCTCCTCACTTTTCCATGCATACAAAATGACATCATAGAATGTTTGGTCATGAAAATTGGTTTAAAGTAATTGAGAAGTCATGGAAATCCATTGGTCAAAGAACTCAGAGATTACAGAATACAGAGATTAATTTTTTTCACACTACAGCTCCATATATATTTATTGGTATTTATTTTCAGATATTTTGTTTAAGATTTTACTATCGTTACTTTAAAAAGTCTTCTGAAAAATGCACACCTATTAAAACGTTTGCATTTCTTGAATCTACGAGTTTAATTCATTATTATACACACAGTCAATTTCGTAACTATGTACATTAGTCATCTTGGAACTTTTTTTTCAAATCAAGATCAAAAGTTTAATATTGGAACAATTTGACAGCTTAGGAGTTCAATTTTATTACAATTAGCTATATCTTTAATTGTTTTTTTCCAAGTCTAAGACATCACCAAGATGAACATTCTAAGTCAAATTTTAATCAAATTTTAGGGGTGATTTTTACAAAGATTCCCCTCCCCCATTTCCAAAAGGTCTGTAATTATGGGCTGTAAAGCTTGTTCTGCCTCAGACTGAATGGAGAAGGGGTATCCTGATGATCGTATCACAAACTCAAAATACCTGCAGCTCGGGTTTTTCGCTCACTTTTCCTGGTAAAAGACCTTTCTGTTCTGTTTGCTTTTTAAAGTGCTGCAATGCACTTTTATCTGCATTTTATCTTCTTTTATTATTTTTCTTTATTATGTATCTTTTTAATAGATGTTAAAATGTTTTATTTTTTCTTTTATCTTTTTAAACTGATTTTAACTACTTTTTAAAATGTATTTTATATAGTTTTAATTGTACTGTCAAATCAATCTTTTTTTAAATTATTCTGTAAAGCACTTTGAATTGCAGTCAGTTGTATGAATATGTGCCATACAAACAAACCTGTCATGACTTGACTAAAACTTTTGTATTGATTTGATTGTAGAGCAGGCAGCCGATTCTACTCTAATGGCTTTGTTTAATATGGTTCGTCCCGAAAGTGAGTTAAAAGGCGTTTTCCCATGTTATTTTCTCCAGGGTGGTTTACTGGTTAGAAAATGGACCTTCCACCAGAATTCTTTTGACGGGGATGAAGTAACACAAGTTGTGGTGTCCTCAAAGTTTTGAGAGCTGATTCTGCATGCTTCACATGATGGTGCTGCAGGTCATTTGGGTGTTAGAAAAACATATGACCGCATTTTATGTCATTTCTTTTGGTCTCTTGGCCATATTGGAGGACGAGTGGAAGACTTGTGAACCCCCACCTAATGTTTTAAATTACATGAATGATTTCTGTTTACTGTTGCACCGAGCTTGTGCAGCTGCACAGAAAAACCTTAGTCATTCTCAAAGTAAGATGAAATGCTTATTTGATCGGCATACTAAAAGGCGTCAGTTTAATCCTGGTGACCAACTGTTGGCTTTATTACCAATAGTGGGTTCTCCATTTCAGGCCAAATTTAGTGGTCCTTACAGTGTAGAACATTGTGTTTCTGATCAGGATTATTTGGTCCAAACTCCAGACAGGAGAAAAAGACTGCAGTTGTGTATAAATCTTTTGAAGCCTTACTATGCTACTCCTCATCCTGTATTTAAGATGGTAAAACCGACTGATGAGAGTGATTCCCCAGAAAATTGTAACGACTGCAAACCTGTCATTTTTGCAGATACTGTAGGGAATCCTGCAACCAGTTTCCATACCTCTGCGCTTGGAGGTGTGTCACTTGCCTCGGGTAAAGAGGAAGATTTTAAAATTCCTGCTGAAAGTGTTTTTCATGGTCAATCAAGCTACAGGGAAACAAGCGGTCTCGCTAGAGGAACCGGGGTCCTTAGCGAGACGTTACAGCGCTGCCCCTCGGACTGTCCTGGAATCAGGGCTCAGCTAATGTTGAGGCTTTTATCGATTCCGGGGCAGTGGAGTGTTTTATTGATGCTCAGTGGGCCTGGCAACACAGACTTCCCATTCTTTCTCTACAACGTTCTTGGTTAGTAACTGCACTCGATAGTCATCCACTGGGCACCGGAACTATTAAACAGAGTTACCTTGCGCACCCCCTATGCGGGTCACACAGAGACACGGTGATTCCGTTTTTTTTTTGTTGATTCTCCCACTTGTCCCGTAGTGTGAGGACACTCTTGGCTGTCACCGCATAGCCCTCATATTAATTGGGGGATGATAAAATGGTCATTCTCCAGTGGGGTCCACTTTGTCCCTCACTATGCTAATTAACGGCCCCGGTATTGTTGGGAGGACACAGAGACGATTCTGAGCCCAGTTCCGACTCTGATTCGGAGGAATCCAATTCCCTCTCTGATCTGGCGAATTCTACTTTCGAGTCTGATTTCGGGGAGGAAAGCTTGGCCTGAGACTCTATAGCTGACTATATACCTCCCCTTCTGGGGAGGAGGTCTCTCCTGAGGAATTCTCTGATTCTGAAATCAGATGGTCTCCCGTGCCTGATTCGCCTACTGAGGGCGTCAACGTCAAAGTGGTGGGTAAGTTTGAATTCCCGTTACCTGCCAATGTACCTAACGAGTACACTGACCTGGCGGAGGTTTTTAGTAAGCAAGGAGCTACGACTCTGCCGCCGCACCGCCCTTATGACTGTGCGATTAATTTATACCTGGGCGCTGTCCCTCCTAGGGGTCACTTGTACTCTTTGTCTACTCCGGAGAGCTTTGTCATGAGTACATAGCTTTGGCTTTGGCTAATGGGTTTATTAGGCCGTCTACTTCGCCTGCTGGAGCGGAGTTTTTTTTTGTTAAAAAGAAGGACGGTGGACTTAGGCCTTGTATCGACTATCGTGGCCTCAACACCATTACCATAAAGAACCGGTACCCATTACCCCTCTTGAACTTCGCCTTTGAGCGCCTTCAGGGGGCAGCTGTTTTTTAAAAACTCAACCTCCGCAACGCCTATAACTTGGTGCGTGTGCGTGAGGGTGATGAATGGAAAACAGCTTTCAACACACATAGCGGGTACTATGAGTACCGGGTGATGCCGTTCGGGCTCACTAGCGCCCCCCTCTGTCTTCCAGGCATTAGTTAATGACGTGCTCCGGGAGATGCTGGAGAGATTTGTCTTCTTGTATTTAGATGATATTTTAATTTTCTCTCCCGACTTGCCTACTCACATCAGTCATGGTAGGCAGGTTTTGGAGGCTCTCTTAAAGGCAAGGCTGTTTGCCAAGGCAGAGAAATGCTCTTTTCACTCCAACAAGGTGTCTTTTTTGGGCTTCATTATATCAGAGGGCAGGGTTCGTATGGACCCCAATAAAGTCTCAGTTTTGAACTGGCCTACTCCTCTGTCTGTTAAACAGCTTCAGCGTTTTTTAGGTTTCGCAAATTTTTACCGGCGATTCATTCAAATTTTAGCACACTAGCTGCGACGATAACTGCTCTGACCAAGAAGCTACTGCCTACTGCCTACTTTCAGTGGAACCCTAAGGCAGAGGCAGCTTTTAATGAGCTTAAAAGAAGGTTCAGTTCGGAGCTCATCTCTCATTACTCCCTATCCCTCCCTCCCCTTTGTCATGGAGGTTGGACGCCTCTGAGTTAGGAGTGGGGGCTATTTTGTCATAACATTCTCCGCTTGATCATAAGATGCACCCATGCGCATACTTGTCTCGTGCATTAACACCTGCCGAGAGGAATTATGACGTAGGGGATCAGGAGCTGTTGGCTGTGAAGATGGTGTTGGAGGAGTGCCGTCACTGGCTGGAGGGGGCGGAGCACCCTTTCACGGTGCGGACCGATTATAAAAACCTGGACCTCCTATGGGGCCATTTGTCTCAGCTGGTGGCTCACTCGGGTGTTCACCAGACTAGGGATATTCTCTCTAGACGCTTTTGGTGGCCTAAAATGCAGAGGGATATTCATGACTTTGTTGCTGCTTGCGCAGTTTGCGCCCGCAACAAGGGGTCCCAACTCCCACCCTCGGGTCTTTTCCACCCCTTGCCCATCCCCAGCCGACCTTGGAGCCATATCGCCCTTGACTTTATTACCGGCTTGCCGGCATCTCAGGGCAACACGGCCATTCTTGTAGTGGTCGATAGGTTTTCCAAGGCAGCACATTTTGTCGCTCTGCCCAAGCTGCTGTCGGCACCGGAGACTGCCCAGCTGGTGGTAGATCATGTTTTTAGAGTGCATAGTTTCCCTAAAGACGTTGTTTCGGATTGCGGCCCCCAATTTATCGCCAGGTTCTGGCGTTCCTTCTGTGCCAAGTTAGGGGTGTCTGTCAGCCTGTCCTCAGGGTTTCATCCGCAGACTAACGGAAGAACGGAGCGTACCAACCACACTTTGGAGAATACTCTCCATTGCTTAGCTGCCTCCAATCCTATGTCGTGGAGGCATCACCTTGCTTGGGCAGGATACGCCCCTAATACCCTGCGTGGGCCTGTCCCCGTTTGAGGCGCAGTTAGGGTATCTACTGCTGTTGTTTCCAGAGCTGGAGAACAATGTGGAGGTACCCTCTACGGGTTCTTTTATTCTAAGGTGTCGAGCGATTTGGAAGCAGGTTTGAGCATCGCTGTTACAAGCCACGGCCAAGCAGAAGGCATCCGCCGACAGACATCGCCGTTTGGCTCCGTCCTATCAAGTGGGTCAGCGAGTGTGGCTTTCCACGCGAGATCTTCTGTTGCGGGTGGAGTCCCGCAAACTTGCTCCACGCTCCATGGGTCCCTTTAAGATCATCCACAAAATTAACCCAGTTACTGTGTGCTTGAAACTGCCACGCTCCATGTGCATCCACCCGACTGTTCACGTCTCCCGGCTGAAGCCCATGCTTGTCAGTGCCCTTGCTCCTGTGGACGAGCCGCCCCCCCCCCCCCCCCCCCCCCATAAGATGCACCCATGCGCATACTTCTCTCGTGCATTAACATCTGCCGAGAGGAATTATGACGTAGGGGATCGGGAGCACCCCAGGATACACCCCAGGGGAAGAAGGTGACAAAGAGGATGGAGAAACCTTCATGGCCCCAATGCAAGTCCTACCCCAACCAGGGAGACAACAGCCACTCACTAAGTACACCCCATAGTCATTAATGGACCTGAAAGGAGTTATGGACACCCACAAGATGGACAGGAATCATTCAACAGACACAGACCAGGTGTGTGGGCCGCTTTGAAGGAGCTGTTCCCACATAAAGCAAACCTTGCAGAAATAACAAGTGCAGAACTAAAAGAAGGGAGAGGACATCCATGATTTCATCAACAGAATGCAGGAGGCATGGAACACAAATATGGGAAAGCCATTTGATGCATCGTCAGGAACGTTGACAATGTTCTTTCACATGTTGTGTAAGGCATTGCCCGATCCAGTGAAAAAGGCCCTAAACAAGGTTGTGGGGCTTCCCCAGGAGAATTGGAATAAACAAAGAGCCCATCTTGTCCACCACGTGAGGCTGCACAGGGAAAATGTGAAGAACTCAGAAGGTCAGAATATATCTCTAAAGAAGAAGCTGTTACTTCTCCAGATAGCCGAAAAGGAGATACAGGCACCCCCACCATCACCCCAAGTCCAAGGAGGACAGGGCCCATCTATCGAATGGGCAGGACCAAATTCCCAAGGGCCAGTGTCCCCATGGACAAACCAGGGCCAGTGGCAGCAGAAAGGAGACTGCTGGAAATGCGGGAGGATGGGACACTGGGTCAGAAACTGTTGGACAGGTCAGAGAAGAGGCAGAGAAAGGGGAGGATTCCAATCAAGAGGCCACATGAACCTAGGAGCAAACCCTGGGGGGTGGCCCCAGATAATGTCGTCACATCAAGGACCCGAGAACCAGATAGCAATGACCCCACAGCAAATCATGTATGGGCAGCAGCAGGAGGGATGGCAGCCACAACACAATGGGGGATGAGTCCCCACCAGAATCAATAGGGATGCCCTGAGACTCCCACACCCCTAGGAGCAGAGGGAGAGTGAGGCAAGGGAAATGCTATCTATAACATCCAGCAGTGCCACAAATGAACCACAAATTGATATTCTCATAAGAGGGAAAACATGCAACTTTTTAATAGATACTGGAGCGACCCACTCCTGTATTGGTCTGGACGGAGCACACTTGCCACTTACAACACATCATATTAAAGCAAAAGGATTTTCAGGGATAACACAAACTGTTCCATTCACCAAAGAGCAAAAACTGATAGTGGGGGAGCAACAAATTGCGGCAAGACTCCTATATACCCCTAACGTACCCGTAAACTTGCTAGGAATGGATCTGCTTTGCAAATTGAATGCCACCATTTCATGAACGCCTCAAGGGCTGATTTGCACTTTTCCTGGATCATCTGGACAATATGTGATGGACGTGTTAAACAAGGAACAGGGTGGCCCAGTAGTTTAATGGGGACAGTTACCAGAAGAAAATAATTTGAATGAATATTGGAAGCTATGGACAAGAACATGCCCGGTACTGAAAGAAAGTAAGTAAGACAGAAATGAGGGATCAGCTCCACATGACCTTATTCTTCGACCCGACGGGAGAAGCTCCCCATGTAATGTTGGGTGTCAACCCAGGATTTGAAGCAAAAGACATTGGACTGCTGGTAAAAAGAATGATGCAGCAGCAGTACCTCCCTACTAACATACCTGGAATGTTGAATGGTGTCTGCCCCACAGGTTCTTATCATTGGACCTAAAGACTCCAGTACGCATGGAGAAACACACACTGGAAGTGGAAGCAATAATAACGCTCACAGAAGAACAAGACGAGTACCTACAGGATGTCCCAAAAGAACTCTGGGCAGAAGGGGGGCACGACATCGGCCTCATGCGTTCAGGTCAGGTGAAGATACTACTGAAACCAGGCATGATGGGACCCCGGGTCCGTCAATACCCCCTGAACAAGGATGCAGAGGAATGAATTAGCATCACTATAAAAGACCTTCTGAAAGCTGGGGTGATATACCCTACAACCAGCCCATGCAACACACCAATCTTACCAGTTAAGAAAACGGTAGGAAAATGGAGGATGGTACAAGACCTCAGACCACTCAATGACTAAGTAATTGCAGACTACCCAATTGTACCCGTCCCCTCAACCATATTAACCATCATCCCAAGTGATACAACCCACTACACAGTTATAGACCTATGCTCAGCATTTTTCTCAATCCCAGTGTACCCCGAGTCCCAGTATTTGTTTGCATTCACATACAGGGGGCAACAGTACACTTATAAAAGACTGCTTCAGGGATATGTACAATCCCCTAGCCTGTTCAATCAAATGGTCAGAAATGACCTAACGCCAAAGGGGGGAAGTACTCTCATCCAGTATGTGGACGACCTTCTCCTATGCAGTCCAAGTATGACTGCATGCAAAGAGGACAGTAAGAGGCTGGTACAAGAACTGCCACTAAAATGCCATAAAGTATCCAAGTCAAAGTTACAGTTTTGTCAAGAACAGGTGCAGTACCTGGGTCATACTCTTAAGAAAGGGAGCAAAAGTATTTCTGCAGAATGAATTGAAGCAATCACAAAGGTGCCCAGACCGAGAACGGTGAAAGAAATGCAAAGATTCTTAGGAATGACGGGGTACTTCAGGCAGTGGATTTGTGACTATGCGGAAATGGCACGGCCACTAAGAGATTTGTGCCTAAATAAAGCAGGAAGACACCAAATTGAGTGGTTCCCAGGGACAGAATCAGCTTTCACTGGACTTAAGCAAGCATTACAAACAGCTCCAACTCTGGGACTCCCAGACTACAACAAACGGTTCCACCTGTTCTGTGCAGAAAAAGGAGGGTTTGCCACAGCAGTACTGACCCAAAAACAGCAAGAAAGACACAATCCTATTGCCTATTACAGTACGAGACTAGATGCAGTAGAAAGAGGACTCCACACATGTGAGAAAGGACTGGCAGCAGCCGCCTTTGCAGTAGAGAAGGCAATGCCAATAACGGCAGGGCATGAAGTCACCCTGTATGTGTCACATGCAGTAGAAGCACTACTCAGTAGAGGGAAATCGTCCCTAACTCACCGGAAAGTATCAGGATATGAGATCCTGCTCACACAGCCAGGATTGACCATTGTCAGATGCAAAGCTGTGAACCCAGCAGAATTAATGATGACCCCAGAAGAAGGCTAACCACATGAATGTGAAAGAGTGGTGGAAGCAGAAGCAAGAGGAAGAGAAGACCTGCACCATGAACCACTGGTGGCTCTGGACCACGTGTACTTTGTGGATGGTTCATCATCCATTGATCCCCACACAGGAGAAAGGAGAGCTGGATATGCTGTAGTATGACAAGAAGAGCCATGGACATATCAAACGATTGAAGAATCGGCTCTAAGCCCAGGGACAAGCGCCAAACAAGCAGAACTGGTAGCCCTAGCAAGAGCCAGCAGAAGGGGTGCAGGACAAACCGTTAATATCTACTGTAACTCAGCGTATGCTTGTGGGGTAGTACACAGGTTTGGGGGAATATGGGCAAGACGAGGGTTTCTCACTGCAGGGGGAAACCCTATAAAAACATTGTCGAGGTAAAAGAACTGTTGGAGGCCATGAAACAACCAGCAAAAATTGCAATTATAAAGTGCGCAGCACATACAGGTGGAACAGATCCTGTGTCAGCAGGAAACGATCATGCAGATAAAGCTGCTAAACTAGCAGCAGAGGAGTTGGAGTACTGGCCTACAGCAGATCAACCGGTGCTTCTGAATGTAGAGGAGGTGGCATTGCAAGACCTAATAGAGGCACAATAGGCTTCTACAGTGTCAGAAAAGGTGGGATTGGAAAATAGAGGATGTGAGTTAGATAAGTTTACAGGAAAATGGCGGCAATTATGTACAGGAAAAGCAATCGCACCAAGCGTACTAATAGAGGTAATTTGCAGAGCGGTCCATGGTGTTATCCACTCTGCAAGGGGGGAGATAATGAGAGAAATACAGAAACATTGGTTTATCCCAAAACTAACAGAACATGTTACTAGCATGATATCAAGACGCAAAATTTGTCAGGAAGTAAACATTGTCGCTGTCGGGTGAAAAGCACGTATCTCCAAAACCGTTACTTTTCAGGAAATTTAAAAAACGTTATATTTTCAAAACTAATAAACACAGCGTTGTGAAAGTTTGTATGTTTTCTACATACAAGGTCAGATACTCACATGTGTCAATACAAAATTGTTATTTGATCAGAAATCAAGTAAAATGGAGTTACGAGTTTTGTGACAATCGAATGTGGAGATGCATGTTTTTTTCTGTCATTGATTAGAATGGCTGTATTTGCGAGTGAATGAATGCGCAGTGGCTGCGAGTCTATTATAATCACACATCTGTAAGCCATTTAGCAGAAAAATGTCAGTCTATACAGTGATTAAACATCCATATGTTTTGTAAAATAAAGACAATTAGGAGACAAGCCCCTAGTTCACTGCATTAACAAGCTAAAATGAAAGATGAAAGGCTACTTGTGATGTTTAATCACTGGATTGACTCTGCACCGAACAAGACACTGACAGATTAAACAAAACATTTCCTTCAACTAACTTTTGCTATACAGTAGATATAGGTATATAATCAAATCAGATAATCACTAAATACAGTAGCTTTTTGATTTTTGAAATGTATTTTTGATCTATCCTCTATTAATTAGAGGAAGTATTAACTCAGTTAAAGTATAAACTATGCATGAAACTAATCCACCACAAATGTTTATTTTTATCATACAATTGAAATGTCATAACTCCACCGGGTGAGACATCAATAAGAGAGTGTGAGACCAAATGGTCTCAAAAGGGGGGAGTGTGGAAGTATCAGTAATTATAAAAAAATTAATTATATAACCTGTATAACCTTAGTGCTTTGTGACCTCGTTCTGGGCCTAATTTGTGTGCTCCCAAGAGAGCTGAGAATTGTGAGCAGGTTAAATTAACTGAAGGAATGCTTTGAGTGTGTGAACAGAAGGAAATGCTGGGAAACCGAAACCATAATCCCACTCTGTGTCTGTATGAGTGTCTAGAACCAGGGCCATAAGGCCTTACAGGTGTCTACTCTCTTCCATGCTTAGGCTTGGGATAATGGTTCCCTATCAACAAGAAAGGCATCTAGCATCCCCCGTCAAACAGGAATGTCTCCCTCCTGTTTCCCATAGCTAAGCAAGAGTTGTACCCATAACAAAAGATAGATCATGGTAACTGAACAGGTGGGAGAATAAGAAAAAATAAAAGACATTAAGGGAAATGACATGGGGTGCATTTCCCAAAAGCATCGTTAGGCTAAGACGTCGTAAAACCCTTCGTATGAAGCTTCTTGAACTTTGGGTGCGTTTCCCAAAAGCATCTTAACTTAAGACGCTCTTAGAAACACTCGTAGATTACCGATTACTCCAGACCAATCGTAGACGGTTAAGTGCATTTTAGAAGCCCATAAATCATACTTTATTAGATTTTTTATTAGATTTCATTTTACGGTTAGCATAAGCACTGATTGTTTTTTTTATAGTGATGTTAGATACAACAATATTTACGTTTATTTATTTATTTTTAATGTACTTATTTTTATATATTTGGAAATTACCCATAAAAGCCATTCCTTAAATAGCCATATAAATAAATAAGTTTGAGACAAGTAAAATCAGTGGGAAAAATATTTTATTTCAAAAGAAACTTTGACGTGTCTAACCGGCTATGTATTGGGCATCAGAATGGGGTTTGTGTCTCCCAATCTATCGCCCTTCCTCCTCTCGTATCAGCAACACCACAGACAGAAGTACAGAGATGTAAAATCCAGGGATCAGAAAGGAAATGTCCTGCTATGTGTTTCTTCCACCCATGAACTCAGCCAGCTGATTTCACTAGTTCTACCTCCTCACTGAAGAATTGTGCAAATTAGCAAATCCAGGTGATTGGAACTAAATACTGGGGAGGATTTTTTACTTTCTGAACCCAGGTTTTACACCTCTGGTTAAGTAGCACTTAAGAGGTGACTGCGCGCTTTAAGAACTGTTTTGGGAAACGTGTTACAAATTAAAGAACCATTGTAGAATCGCTCGTTGAAATCGCACTTAACCCAAAGATTGATCATTATCGGGAAACGCACCCATGGTCTGATTAAAAGGCAAATGAGGATAAGTCACAAATAACTTTATTTGGTAGATCAAGAGTGCTCCCAAGTGCATAGGGTAGGAACTGGCTATATAACATGGTTATTTTCGCCTAATTTGTTATTGGATAAAATAAGATACGACGAAAGGGTGTCACCGCATATTATTGGTGTACTTGTTAGGTAGAGGAGGAGTTCTGATATTATATAAACTAATGTCTGTCTTTGTTCGGGGAACTCCTAATCCTCTGCGTAGGGTAAAGGACCTCCTGTTGGCATCAACGCTTAATAAAAGGTTAAACTGAATAGAAGACTCTGCTATTTTCTTCATCTTCATCTTGAAAATTCCCCAGCTCAAAAACCCATCTCAAATTGAACCTAATGAGGAGAAAGTAAAAGGACTTCCTGTCAGGGGAGTGGCTGAGTCAGAGGACCAAGCGCGACCATCAGGGATTCTAAAAGTGTAGATAATAACACCTACACCACTAAAGCAGACTGATCTGCACAGGAAAAGGGTAAAATAAACAGTGGGAAAAAACCTCCCAGTATAAGTCAAAGATAAAGCAACCCCAAACGAGGACAAACTCAAGAATCGCCAGGAATCAATAACAAAAGAACCTCATGCTCTTAACCCTATTTACTTTGGCCCATTTGGCCCAATTTTCATCTAGTTTTTACTAGTGTCAATTAAGTGCCAATATCTCAAAAACTATTCACTGCGCATCCATGGTTGAAAGTTTCAATGAAAGAAGAGGCTTGTACCATTCAGAGATTTGGAACAGAATAAATGTATGTCAAAGTGGCCACATACAGTTTATACAAAATACACATAAGAATATTTTAAAAAGTACAAAACGCCTTGTGTTTTTATAGTTTATCACTGAATATCTCAACTTCAAAGTACTGGAGCAAGCCAGAATTGCTTATACTAGTGCACTAATATGTTGTCCACTTGTGTGTACAATTTGGTAAAGATATCTACAGGCTTTCCTTATGCATTGGTATTTTTCCCAAAACGGGGCCCAGGTGTCCCAAAACCTTTCCAAACCTCGCCAAATATAAAACATGTGCATATCTTTCTGTCTAGGCATGTCAATCATCAGAAAACTTAATTTTTCTTTTAAAACAGTTTTTGTAATACAGAATGTGAAGAAAATTAACCTACACATGTTTTGTGTTTATGTGTATGAGGGTATTCTCTTACAAAGCGTGCCCAAAAGTGCCCAAATACCTCTCCGAAAAGGATTACTTACCCTAATGTTATCCAACCAATCTGCTTTACATTTAAAATGGCACTGTACTTCAAAATTAGATTTACCAGAGCCCCATAAGCCAGCAGAATAACAGGTTTATCTATAACAAGCCTTACAGCAAAAGTAATGAATTATACATCACTTTATTTGGCAAACCTGTCTGTTACCACCTCCTATGACAGAGGTGTCAGGTAGGGGAGGGGTGTCTTCACTGTCCTCCCTGAAAAAGACAGATTCAAGTACATTACTAAGTAGAATCACTAAAAAATGAGAACACTAATTATCTCAAAAAGACATATGGCAAGTATTACAATTAACCTCTTAATACCAAACGCCCCCTAGTGGTAACGCGGGCGTTACGGAATTTATTAAAATTTATATTTCATTAATTTAATAATAGAGAATAAACTGCTAACCTCAATATGTTGATTAAATATCCTTAAGATACATCCATTCTTTCTAGGAAAGTGGTTTTTAAGCCCAAAACGTCGCATTAAAACTTTGTAAATAACGTTGTAAACTTAGACCTAATTACCAAACATTTATTGCAGCTTGCTGCCACTCCATAAACAATGCGTTGGTAAACTATTCTGCTTGATTATATTTCACAAAACTTTGCTTTGAAAAATCGTTATGCATTAAAGCTTTAAGAAAAAACACTTGAAAACGTTCTAAACCGCTGTGCATGCTTTCTTCAAGTTACTAAACAGACTTGTGATTTTCTGCTCTTCGCCGCGAGTAGTTCGGCTGTGTCCCGTTCAGCATTGTGAAACTCGGCCAGTTGAGTGAGTACCAACCCCTTAGCTTAGTTTGTTGTCGACAAACCTGTTTGTGACATGACTGCAGAGTGTTTTGTCAAACCGTCGTCAATTGGGTGCATTGTCTTGATTGATAGCACAGTAGTCCTATCCAAAGTAGGAATGACTGGTTGGGGGCAGCCTCCAGATTCAGTCTCGTTTTTCTCCCATTGGGTCTTAAACCTGTCTGTCAATTTTTGAGCCAATAGCCAAGACTGTTATCTTTAAAATAAGTGCTCATACATCATATCCGATTCAAAATATACAAGTTCTCGCAGTGCGTAACAGAAGGTTAGGTTTCATTGTAGTACGCGGATGCATTAGAGCGCAATAGGGTTAGCTTATCATTTAGCTTTGCTTGTTCATAATTCACTTAGCTACGTTCCGGTTAGTAAAGAACAATTAATTAGGTAAGACCCGCAGTTACATTTTTTTACTTTAGAGTATTTTTGATACAGTTTTTGTGTAGTTATGTCGAGATTTTTGAGGCGTTTATCCGTGCATCAAGTGCTAGACGAACTGGATAAGCCAGAAGATGTTTTTGCCGAGGGAGACTCATCCTGTCTCAGTGACGCTGATGACCGAGATGATGTTGCTGACATGTAAGTTGTTTTATCATACTAACAGTGTTATGCTATAAACGCATTGAATTTCACCATGGCAGGTAACGTCGTTAGGGCTGGTGGTATTACCGATTTTTCGATATACCAGTGTGAATTCACGCAATGCCATGCGGGTTCGTAATTACATTGTCAACTGTATTTTATTGTTTTTCATACAATTAATATAAAAAATTGCACATTCCAACGGTATGATAAATAATTTATGAAGTAAACTTAGGGTGTATTGTCTGTGTTAACAAACTCGCACGTGTTACGTGGCGTTGCCAACAACACAGATGTTTGTGGAAACGGTAAGTTTGGTGTAAGCATCGAAGGAAATGTGCAATTTAGCTGCAATGCGTGAATCCCTGTGTTTCTTCTGTGAAGCTAACTAACCTTATATACTTATGCATAAAATCGGTCCCTCTCAGCTAAATTAATATAGATAGTATTACCTTTACAGTGGCAAGCTAGCAAGCAAAATTACAGGTAACAAGCAGCTAGCTATCTATTTGTGTCTGAGATGAGCTACGAATTTTTTCTGAGTGTGAAATGGCTTCTGGAAGTGTTTAGTAAAGTCATTGTTCCACATGAGTAAATTGTTCTGTATGCAGTACAGAAGGCTGTGCAGGTAAACAAAATGGCAATTTATGCATGGTATGAGGGAGAGAACATGATAACATGAGGGAGTACTTGTTTATTATTATTATTATCATTATTATCATTTTTTCAAGCTTTTTGGACCCTGCCATTTTGTACTTTCTTTGTGTAAATACGGTAACTTCAGCAATTAGAGGGCAAGGATCTTTTTATTTGTTACAGCAGGGGTGTTTTTATTTTATCTAGGAAACTGGTGGACCTTTGATTTTTTATCCACTGCACTTTTAGTAGTATACCTTAGTGCACTTGTATATAGTTGATATATGTTTGTCATGTATAAAGTTTTGCCTCCTAAAACCCAACCCCAACGTCCCCGTCGTATGAGGTGGCAACAGAATAAAGGACAGGGCTGGCAAGCAGTAATGTGTAGGGAAGTTTCATACTATTCCCATTATTCATTTGAAAACCTGTTTGCACATTCCTTGACAGCTTTTTGTGACCTCGGGTAGTTAGTTGTGTAATATGAAGAGCAACAAGAACACGTCTAAAAATGAACTTTTATTGCCAATATTGACAAATTATCTAATTTTTTTGTAAAAACCTAAAAAATAAATCATATTGAGACCTTTCTGGAACATTGCCATTTTTGGCACATTTGGCACCATTTGGCACCATTTGGATAACGAAAAAGGTTCACCTGAAAAAAACCCTGTAAAATTTGAATGGTTTGAGATATTGACACCAGATTGTTAGCAGAGGTAGGCAGCATATTGATGAATCAGATAGAGGAGTCATTTCCTTGATTGCATTTGTAGCTCCCCAGGTAAAAATTCTTAAACATGAATGTAGGTACCCGTTTTTTAGTTTTTTTATATTTTCTGTACATAAATTGTTGTAGTTAAGTATCAAAAACTGGATTTCTATGAGTTCTCACTGCTTAGTCGTAATACTGCAGGTGTCTTCTTTAATAAAAGCCATGAACCATATTTGTAGCATTTATAGTTTTTGAGATAACCACCTTTGTTTGTCACTAGTGAAAACAGGCGAAAATTGGCCTATTTTGCCCTCGGTAGGAAGAGGTTAAGTGAAAAAAAAGAAAAGAATATATATATATACACACACAGACACATATATTATATATATATATATATATATATATATATATATATATAATATATGTACACACACACACACATATATATATATATATATATATATATATATATATACGTATATGCATTAAAAAAATCTTACATCCACAGTACGTCTGATGTTAGCTCCAACATAATTAGCAATCGTAGCTAACTAGGATTTATGAATTCGTTTGTCAGCTTGCACAAACTAAATTACATTATTATAATACTGTAATGTCTTGACTGAACCGTGAAATAAAGTACTGAGAATGGATGTAGTTTCATGCGTGAATTCAACAACTAGCCCTTGTGTTGGTTGTTACAAAAAAAACTGCGAATGAACGCTACAAAACAAACCCCCTTAGCAGGAGCTCCTTACCAGCCTGTGACAACATAGAAGCTAACTAGCGAACTTCTGCGAGAATCCATTTATCACCAAACTAAAAATACTCTAGATAATAGCGCTCCATACTGTTGATGATTATGATAATAACAATAATAATAATAATAATAATAATTTGTATTATATATTTTTAAAAACACTTACATGTCCATGCACGGGTCCATGCCACAGAGTCATTGCTATGCCTGAGGACAGACTTCTTCACCTCCGGGACACTGTGGTGGAGCACCTCCAAAACCTGAGCAACCGTGAAATAAGCGCTCTTCTTTCCACCGTTGCTTGCCACTTTCGCGTATAAATGTATAAAATAATCGTAATCGTTGAAGCAGCAAAGACATATGACCAGCGCAATTACACCATACAGCAAAACACGCGTAAGAGAAAAACTGGCCTATGACGTACATACAGCTCACAAAAGCGCTACACATGGCTAAATATCATCTGGTTAGGCTAAAAACGTACGTGTACAGCAATCCAGTCCATCCCTTCCAGGATAAACTCAGTAAAAATGGCCACAGGCGTCATCTGATCCTGTCTACAGCCGAGAGCGCACAGCACGATTGCCCTATGGGCTGTCGTTACGCATGGATACAGCGCCGTTCCCATTCACTAGAATATGACATACCTTACATTGTTTTAAAGGGCAGGAAACCCCGTAGAAGATAATCTACGTGGTTTACGTTAGATCATCCCTGAAGCAGTCTAGTAATGTTTTTACGCAATGGTAGTAACGTAGTACAAACGCAAATGCGATGGGTACGCACCATGGAAATGGAGATTTTGCTGGAGAATGGATAAATGGATTATGAAAAAACGTTCAAGATTCTTCAGAAAACAGTTATAACTGCATAACCAGGTATCAAATTTGATTGATTAAACATGTTTATCAAGAGATCTTGTAGAAAAGAAAATATATTGAAACAAAACCGGAAGAACAACGGTTGTATGCATAGTTAAGTGAGCACGGGGAAAAAACACATAATGTTAATTTATACAACTTTTCAGTAACATACAATTGTTCCTAAATCGGATCTTGATTTTTTAGCGTGTAGAAACTGTACCAAGAGTTTTTGTGATATGCATTTTATTGCCTGTGATTGTCGCGAGGTGAAGGCTGTAAACAGTGGGTTGGGTTATTAGCACCCTGCTGCTTTATGGCCCTGTAGTGTAACCTGAGAGCTGATAAGCATATAAACGAATGTGTTCGCACACCCCCAGGGCCTCTGGCCGGGGGCACTGGTTTGCTTATCTCTCAGTCCTGGAAATTCTCCATGCCCTCTGCACACAGCCTAAATATCTCCTCCTTTGAGTTTCATGCAGTAACTGTAACTCACCCGTCTAAACTTAACATTGTTGTTCTCTACCGCCCTCCAGGTCCACTCAGCGCTTTCCTGGATGAACTGGACACTCTCCTGAGCTCCTTCCCTGAGGATGGCACCCCTACAATTCTACTGGGTGACTTCAACCTCCAGCCAGAGAGCTCCCAGCTATCCAGTGTCACCTCACTCCTCCAGTCCCTCGCCCTCACCCAGTCCCCATCGCCTGCCACCCACAAGGCCGGTAACCAACTAGACCTTGTATTCACCAGGAGCTGCGCCACGTCTGAACTCACGGTGACTCCGCTCCATGTATTGGACAATTTCTTTATTTCATTCTCTCTCTCCTACCCACTCTCCCGCAACTCCTCTAACAACCTACCCTCTGTAACTTTCAGGAGAAATCTCAGCACTCTTTCACACTCCTCTCTCTCTACCTCTGCTCTCTCTGCACTTCCTCCTCCTGCATCTTTTGTTAATTTGCCTATTGATGTTGCCACCTCCACCTTTAACTCCTGCCTCTCTCAGTCTCTCGACTCACTATGTCCTCTTGTCTCCAAACCGGCCCGATCATCACCCCCCTGCCCGTGGCTGACGGATTCTCTCCGATCCAGCAGAACCACGCTGCGAGCTGCTGAGAGAAAGTGGAGGAAATCCAGATCCCCAGATGATCTGGCCTCGTATCACACTCTGCTGGCAGCCTTCACATCGGCAACTACGTCTGCTAAGACGACATTTTTCCAGCCAAAAATTAATGCATGCATGTCTAACCCCCGTAAACTCTTTTCCACCTTCTCTTCCCTGCTGATCCCTCCTCCACCCCCCTCACCCTCTTCCCTCAGATGACTTCCTGATCCACTTTGAGGAGAAGGTAGCCATGATCCGAAACTCCTTCACACATCCGGTGACACCCCATATGCCCCATAATGAACCCACCGCTACATTTTCGTCCTTTAAGACTCTGGAGGACACAGATGTACTCCAACTTGTAACGCGCCAGCGTGCAACCACCTGCCCACTGGACCCCATCCCGTCAGCAGTCCTCCAGTCTATATCCGGTGAGGTCCTTCCATATCTTACCTCCATTATCAACACCTCCTTAACCTGTGGCTATGTTCCTGCTGTTTTCAAAACTGCCTGTGTTACCCCACTCCTTAAAAAACCTAGCTTAGACCCCTCTGATGTTAGAAACTATCGTCCTGTGTCTCTCCTGCCCTTCCTGTCCAAAGCTCTTGAACGAGCTGCCCTTAACCAACTGTCAGTTTTTCTCCAACAGAACAACCTGCTCAACCCTCATCAGTCCGGCTTCAGAATCGGGCATTCCACTGAAACTGCACTCCTGGCTGTGACCGAGGCACTCGCCACTGCCAGAGCCTCCTCCCTCTCCTCTGTCCCGATTCTCCTTGACCTGTCTGCAGCGTTCGACACGGTCAACCACAAACTCCTGATCTCCACACTGGCTGAGATGGGCATCTCAGGAACTGCCCTCTCTTGGTTTACATCCTATCTCACCGATAGATCCTACCAAGTCTCCTGTAAAGGCTCTGTCTCTGCACCTCATCCACCTTTTACAGGAGTCCCGCAGGGATCTGTACTGGGTCCTCTGCTGTTCTCCATTTACACTAAGTCTCTTGGTTTGGTTATTAATTCACATGGCTTCTCTTACCATAGTTATGCTGATGACACTCAACTCGTCCTCTCTTTCCCTCCCTCTACCCCACAGGTAAAGGAAAGAATATCTGCTTGCCTGGCTGACATCTCTGTGTGGATGTCTAGCCATCACCTGAAGCTCAACCTCGACAAGACTGAGCTGCTCTTCATGCCATACAAGACCTCCCCGCTCCTAGACCTGTCCATCACCGTCGACGGAACCACGGTCACCGCCTCCCGCTCTGCAAGGAACCTGGGGGTGGTCCTGGACGACCAGCTGGACTTCAAAGAACACATCAGGGCAACGGCACGGTCCTGCAGGTTCCTCCTGTACAACATCAGGAGGATTCGGCCGTACCTGACCACCTACTCCGCCCAGCTTCTTGTCCAGACCATGGTCCCTCATGTCTGGACTACTGCAACTCCCTTCTCACAAGCCTACCAGCCTGCGCCATTCTGCCCCTACAACTGGTCCAGAATGCGGCTGCTTGGCTTGTGTTCAACCTCCCGAAGTTCTCGCACGTCACCCCCCTGCTGAGGTCACTCCACTGGCTGCCGGTCATGGACAGGATCAGGTTCAAAGTTCTGACCCTGGCCTACATTGCAGCCAAAAGGTCAGGCCCCTCCTACCTCCAGGACTTAATCCAGCACTACGCTCCTGCTCGACCACTTCGCTCTGCTGCTGTAGGGCGACTTGCACTTCCCCCCCCTCCGTGTTAACGGCTCCCGCTTGTCCCGACTGCGGAGCTTTTCCACCCTAGCTCCCCAGTGGTGGAACAAACTCCCCACTCTGCTGCGCTCAGCTGAAACACTGTCTGTTTTTCGTCGTGGTCTGAAAATGCACTTTTTCAGACTCCACCTTGACTAAAATACCTATATAGGGCCATTCTATAGTACTCGCTTCCTGTTTTTTTTTGCTTGTTTTCTATTTACTTGTGTTTTTGGTTATTTTTAATTCAGAATGTATCGCTGACTGTGTGTACTACTCATGTTCATTACTACGGATAGCTCCTACGCTGTGAGAAAGTTCTGCTTTGTCGGATTTGCTTTGTAGTCGCGTCAATGACCTTCAATATGCACTTATTGTACGTCGCTTTGGATAAAAGCGTCTGCCAAATGATTGTAATGTAATGTAATGTAATGTTCGCAGGCTGTGACTGTTTTTAACAATTTTGCATCAAAAGTTCAGTGTTTTATTAACGTTTTAATTTAGAATTTAAGAGAAATATGAACACTATAAAAAATTGGGGCGCATGCGTCCCACCACTAGGGGGCCAAAGTCCATAGGGTTAAACGAGGAGAGAATACAGGAGGTCAGAGAAAAAACAAAAGAAACACCCCATATAAAAGGGCGAGAGAAGTGACAGAGAAACTAGAACCTGTTACCTACAGCTCTAGGTGAGAAATCCTATACCTTACCGACCTCCTTGTCAATATAGCAAAAACAATATGGAAGCGTCGGAAATGCGGAAGTCCTGGGCTATTTATAACCGGCAGGAAATCCAAAACAGGTGAAAGGGATAATTGCCGGGCGAGATTCAAACAACAAAATGGAGGCGGAAAGAATCCGATAGAACGTCCCAACGATGCCAAAAAAAAACGAACGCAGAAACAGCAGAGGCTGCTAGAAACCATGACAGGACCCGCCTACTAAGGGATGAACCCAGGCGATTCTTCAGACTTGTTTCTGCGGACCGACACCTCAGAATGAAAGATCCCGTGGAGGGGACCTCCACATCTCTCTCCAGTCCGGGGAATAACGGGGGCTGATACCCCAGCTGAGCTTCGGACGACGAGAGCCCTGTGGAGGCGTTGCGCAGAGTATTATGGGTGGACTCTGCCGAGGCTAGGTGTCAACTCCAAGACGTGGGGTTGGAGGCAGCTAAACACCGAGGGGTGTTCTCCAGGGTCTGGTTAGTGCGCTCGGTCTGCCCATTAGTCTCCGGGTGGAAGCCAGAGGATAAGCTGACCGGGGCACCAATCAGAGAACAGAATGTGCGCCAGAACTTGGCAGCAAACTGGGGACCGCGATCTGAGACCACGTCCGAAGGTAGCCCGTGTAGCCGGAACATGTGATCTACTACTAGTTGCGCTGTCTGAGGTGCTGAAGGAAGCTTAAGCAAAGCAATAAAGTGGGCTGCCCTGGAGAAGCGGTCTACGACCACTAAGATCACCGATTTGCCCAGAGACGTAGGCAAACCGGTGATGAAGTCGAGGGCGATGTGACTCCAAGGGTGGCTGGGGATGGGAAGAGGGCGTAAAAGGCCTGAGGGTCGGAGACGTGAACCTTTATTCTGAGCACAAACCAGACAAGCAGCAACAAAACTCTGTACATCCCTTGCGAGAATGGGCCACCAAAAACGCCGGGACAAGAAATCCTTTGTGTGGTGCACTCCCGGGTGAGCGACCAGCTGAGAGTTGTGTCCCCATTGCAATACTCGGGACCTAAGCCTCGGCGGGACGAACAAGGGTTGGAGGGCAGCGCCTTCTGCACTGCTGTCTCAACGGCCCACATAACTGGAGCCACTATGTGGTCGGTGGGGTAATAAGTTCAGGAACAGGGTCCCTGTCTGAACGGTCGAAGATGTGTGACAGAGCATCTGGCTTCACGTTCTTGGAGCCGGGACGGTACATGAGCAAGAAGGTGAAGCGCAAGAAGAATAACGCCCATCGGGCTTGGCGAGAATTACGCCTCTTGGCTAGCTGCACATATTGTAAGTTCTTATGATCCGTCCATACTGTGAACGGATGCTCCGCCCCCTCCAGAGCCGCCACAGTGGCGCCACTCCTCCAGAGCCAATTTGACTACTAAGAGCTCCCGGTCCCCCATGTCGTAATTTCTCTTGGCCGGTGTTAGTGCATGAGAAAAGGGATGCATATAATGCATACGCGCAGGGATGCATCTTGTGGTCCAGCGGAGATAGCTGGGAGAGAATGGCTCCCACCCCCAAATCAGAAGCGTCCGCCTCTACCACAAAGTGGAGGGAGGGGTTGGGCGTGATGAGAATAGGCGCAGAGCTGAAATGCTTTTTTAACTCTGAAAACGCCGCTTCGGCCCTGAAATTCCATAGGAACCAGGAGGGAGAGGTCTTTTTAGTGAGCGCCGTAATAGGTGCAGCTACCGCACTGAAATTGCGTATAAACCTCCTATAAAAATTAGCAAAGCCTAAAAAGCGTTGTACCTGCTTAAGGGAAGATGGAGTGGGCCAGTTCTTAACGGCTGAGAGTTTCTCAGGGTCCATTTGAACCTTGCTGTCTGTCACAATTAACCCCAGGAAAGAAACGGAGTTAGTGTGGAAAACACACTTCTCTGCCTTCACAAAAAGTTGAGCTTTGAGCAGCACCTTAAGAACCTGCCTGATGTGGAGGATGTGAGTGGAAAGATCAGGAGAAAAAAATTGAAATGTCGTCGAGGTAGACGAAGACCGATCTCTCCAGCATCTCCCTAAAGACATCGTTCACTAGCACCTGGAAAACTGAGGGGGCGCAATGAGCCCGAATGGCATCACCTGGTATTCGTAGTGTCCAGAGTGGGTGTTAAACGCCGTTTTCCATTGGTCGCCCTCGCAAATGCAAACGAGGTTGTAGGCGCTGCGCAGGTCGAGTTTTAAAAAAATAGACGCCCCCTGGAGGCATTCAAATTGCCAAATTAATCAGGGGAAGGGGATAACGATTCTTGATTGTGATGTCATTGAGTCCCCTGTAGTCAATGCACGGCCTGAGACTACCGCCTTTTTTCTTTACAAAGAAGAACCCTGCCCCTACCTGCGAGGTAGAGGGTCTAATAAAACCATTATCTAGGGACTCTTCAATGTATTGCCTCATCGTGGCACTCTCAGGACCCGATAAGGAGTACAGCGCCCCCCTAGGAGGAACCGTGCCTGGATATAGGTCGATGGCGCAGTCATACGGCCTATGAGGAGGCAGAGAGGTGGCGTGTTGCTTGCCAAAGACCTCAGCAAGATCTGTATACTGCTGAGGGACATTAGCCGGTAACGGAAAGTGGAAAGCCCCACCCACCTGAGTGCTCTCACAGTCTGAGAGGGAATCAAGTGGGTTGTCCCAGTCGATCTCAGAATGGGGAGTCTCCTCCCCCCACCCGCTGAGCCCGTCAGCAAATGAGTCCCAGGAAAGACTCTCCCTGGCGTCTTGAGACGGCGCCACTGAATCGTGAGCCCCAAGGAGAGACCTCTCCTCCTCATGCTCACTGTCTGAACCGGAATCGGGAGAAGGGCGAAGTGGACCTCTGGATGTGAGCGGTCTACTCTTAGAGCAGTGGGGTCTGCACTGGGGACCCCACTGGAGAATAACCGTCCCCTCTGCCCCCCAGTTAATGTGAGGCTTGTGTTGAGCCAGCCACAAATGGCCCAGAACAAGAGGGTATGTGGGTGAGTCCACCAAAAAAAAACGGAATCCGCTCCGTATGGCCAAGGAATGAGACAGCCAGATTTAGGACGCTGGTGACCCGCCGGATGGTACCCGTGCCCAGAGGACGGCCGTCGAGTGCCGTTACTAGCCGTGGGGAGAGGAGGGGAAGTGAGGGAATGCCCTGCTCCCTAGCCCACTTGATGTCAATAAGAGACTCGACCGACCCGGAATCAATAAACGCGATGCAGCGGGTGGAGTGCCTCCTCCACCTCAGCTGCACTACTAACTGGGTATGAGGAGAGGTGTTGTTCGGTCTCACCAGGGGCCTCGATCCCCTTAGTGAGACTCCCCTTTTCCCGCTAGCGTAGGACATTAGTCTCTGACATGCCGCGTCTACAATATTGGCACCAGGCGTCCCTCGGCCTGGTGGGTTTGAGATCTCGTACTGCCGCCCCATCTACCTGCATGGGCTCCTCCGAAAATGAGGAAAACGGAGTGGCCGCAGAAAGCGGTAAGTAACGCAACGGCTGAACCTTGCGTTCCACTGTGAGTCCCTCTCTCTCTCTCTCTCTCAGTTGTCCACCGGATGGCTGTGGAAACCAGAGCACCGAACGAGGCAGTCGGCTCGAGCACTGACAGCGTATCCTTAACGGGATCAGAAAGTGCGTTAAGGAAAATGGAGCTAAGTGGCCCATTGGACCACCCAGTCTCCCCCTGCCAGTGCTTGAAATGCGATGGAGAATGTCGCCACCGTGTCGGTGCCCTGATGGAGACGAGTCAATCGCATGGCCGCCTCCTGACCAGAGACGTCATGATCAAAGACTGACGCCATCTCCTCCATCAGCCTCTCCATGGTGGACATAACAGGGGAATTAGCCCTTATTAAGGGGTCTGCCCAAGCGAGAGCAGTGCCTGTGAGAAGAGAGAGGAAGAGCGAAACCGGGCCTCCTGGGTGGAGAAGGGGGAGGGCTGCGCTTAAAAAAAATCAAACATTGTCTCAGGAACCCCCTACACTTCCCGGGTCCCCCCCCTGAGCTATGAGGATTGTCACCTGATCAGGCGTTGTCACTGTTACCTCCCTAGAGGCTTCCATATTCTGTCAGGGGAGTGGCTGAGTCGGAGGACCAAGCACGACCGTCAGGGATTCTAAAAGTGTAGATAATAACACCTACACCACTAAAGCAGACAGATCTGCACAGGAAAAGGGTAAAATAAACAGTGGGAAAAAACCTCCCGGCGTAAGCCAAAAATAAAGAAACCCCAAATGAGGGCAAACTCGAGAATCGCGAGGAATCAATAACAAAAGAATCACATGCTATTAAACGAGGAGCGAATACAGGAGGTCAGAGAAAAAACAAAAGAAACACCCCGTATAAACGGGCAAGAGAAGTGACAGAGAAACTAGAACCTGTTACCTACAGCTCTAGGTGAGAACGAGCTGAACAAAAAGGTAACAGGTAGGGGAGTATAAAGGATGAAGAAAGAAAAGAAAGAAAAAAACTAAAATAAATCTTTCTCCTAACTCTAAACCGGACTTGCTGCGTTTCCTATTCGTACGAACCAGAAATGCAGCGACCGAATTCTATACCTTACCGACCTCCTTGTCAATATAGCAAAGACAATATGGAAGTGTCGGAAATGCGGAAGTCCTGGGCTATTTATAACCAGCAGGAAATCCAAAAGAGGTGAAAGGGATAATTGCCGGGCGAGATTCAAACAATGAAACAGAGGCGGAAAAAATCAGATAGAATGTCCCAATGACGCCAAAAGAAAAACCGAACACAGAAACAGCAGAGGCTGCTAGAAACCATGACACTTCCCTCCGCACAAGTTGCAGTAGCCTATTCTACGTGGCTTTTTACACGTTTAGATACCTCCGTTTTTCTTAACAACTGGTAGCCTAAGTTTCAAAGTAGGCTAGGCTATGCAATTTTACTGGGGTTAGCCTACTCGTAGCAGGGGGAAAAATAGTTTTGTTATCCAGGAGATCAGCTTGACTGAGAACAGTGAGATCCACCGTTATAGAATTAGATGTGCACCAAGTTATATAGCGAGGCTATTGAACTGCGAACGTGCTGTATATAATGCAATAAAAATGAACATTATTATTAAGGTTTGGAGCAATAACTGCTCACAGTTATCTATGAAATACATCTGTATAGGCTAGCATACTGCATGTCATGCAGTCTAGCATTATTAACCCTCCACTTAGATATTTAATGCATAGCTTATATCATAATCAGCTCTGACAATATTTTGACTCTTGTATTCTTGTAGGCTATAAAAGGGTGTTTTACAAATATTCTAGCTTTTCTGGGAAATTTGTAAATAAGGTGTTATGCAGATATTTATTTATAACACAAAAATTTGTTCAGAATGAAACGAGTTATAGGCCTAGCATATTTTATCATATGATAGCCTATACAAATGTATTTCATAGATAACTGTGAGCAGTTATTGCTCCAAACTTTAATAATGCTCTAAGAATTCCAGCTCATTTTGTAGGCTAATTATAACTGGGTTATATTTCTGCAGAATGCAATGTCCTGGAATAAGAAACTATGGGTGTACATTCATTATTAGGCTACCCCTTGTTAATGACACTTACCCTATGCAAGGTGGCCCCCTAGTGGTAGTTGTTCATGTCCCAATTATAGTAGCCTATTCATATTTCTCTGAAATTATAAATTAATTTACAACAAAAAAAACAACATTTTGACAACTCCTGTAGTCTATAATCCTTAAAGGCCTTTTGCAAATATGCTAGCTGTTCTGGGAAATTTGGCAATAAGGTAACCTGTGTTATGCAGATATTTCTGACGTCAATTCAATCAATCAATAACTAGCTCTTTAGTTATGGAAGTATTCAGTTAATGAGTTTTCCCATAGAGATCCATTCAAATGCAGAGATGTTACAGTATTGCTTGTAAAAGTACCTTAAAATAAGATATAAAGTGTCTTTTGATATCCTTTTATACCCAGTCATGATAGCATCACCTGTTTACCTGTGGAATGTTCCAAACAGGTGTTTTTTGAACTTCCCAGTCTTTTCTTTTTTTTTGCCCGTCCCAACTTTTTTGGAACGCGTTGCAGGCATCAAATTCTGAATTATCGTCTATTTACAAAAATCTATAAACTTGATAAGGAAAAACATTAACCTCTTAATACCAAACGCCCCCTAGTGGTAACGCGGGCGTTACGGAAGTTATTAAAGTTTATATTTCATTAACTTAACAATAGACAATAAACTGCTAACCTCAATATGTTGATTAAATATCCTTAAGATACATCCATTCTTTCTAGGACGCTGGTGGTGGTTTTTAAGCCCAAAACGTTGCATTAAAACTTCGTAAATAATGTTGTAAACTCAGACCTAATTACCAAACATTTATTGCAGCTTGCTGCCACTCCATAAACAATGCGTTGGTAAACTATTCTGCTTGATTATATTTCACAAAACTTTGCTTTGAAAAATCGTTATGCATTAAAGCTTTAAGAAAAAATACTTGAAAACGTTCTACACCGCTGTGCATGCTTTCTTCAAGTTACTAAACGGACTTGTGATTTTCTGCTCTTCGTCGCGAGTAGTTCGGCTGTGTCCCGTTCAGCATTGTGAAACTCGGCCAGTTGAGTGAGTACCAACCCCTTAGCTTAGTTTGTTGTCGACAAACCTGTTTGGGACTTGACTGCAGAGTTTTTTGTCAGACCGTCGTCAATTGGGTGCATTGTCTTGATTGATAGCACAGTAGGCCTATCCGAAGTGGGAATGACTGGTTGGGGGCAGCCTCCAGATTCAGTCTCGTTTTTCTCCCATTGGGTCTTAAACCTGTCTGTCAATTTTTGAGCCAATAGCCAAGACTGTTATCTTTCAAATAAGTGCTCATACATCATATCCGATTCAAAATATACAAGTTATCGCAGTGCGTAACAGAAGGTTCGGTTTCACTGTAGTACGCGGTTAGCTTTTCTTGTTCATAATTTACTTAGCTACATTCCGGTTAGTAAAGAACAATTAATTAAGTAAGACCCACAGTTCATTTTTTTTACTTTAGAGTATTTTTGATACAGTTTTTGTGTAGTTATGTCGAGATTTCTGAGGCGTTTATCCGTGCATCAAGTGCTAGATGAACTGGATAAGCCAGAAGATGTTTTTGCCGAGGGAGACTCATCCTGTCTCAGTGACGCTGAATCCACTGATGACCGAGATGATGTTGCTGACATGTAAGTTGTTTTATCATACTAACAGTGTTATGCTATAAACGCATTGAATTTCGCCATGGCAGGTAACGTCGTTAGGGCTGGTGGTATTACCGATTTTTCAATATACCAGTGTGAATTCACGCAATGCCATGCGGGTTCGTAATTACATTGTCAACTGTATTTTATTGTTTTTCATACAATTAATATAAAAAATTGCACATTCCAACGGTATGATGAATAATTTATGAAGTAAACTTAGGGTGTATTGTCTGTGTTAACAAACTCGCACGTGTTACGTGGCGTTGCCAACAACACAGATGTTTGTGGAAACGGTAAGTTTGGTGTAAGCATCGAAGGAAATGTGCAATTTAGCTGCAATGCGTGAATCCCTGTGTTTCTTCTGTGAAGCTAACTAACCTTATATACTTATGCATAAAATCGGTCCCTCTCAGCTAAATTAATATAGATAGTATTACCTTTACAGTGGCAAGCTAGCAAGCAAAATTACAGGTAACAAGCAGCTAGCTATCTATTTGTGTCTGAGATGAGCTACTAAATTGATTTTTTTGAGTGTGAAATGGCTTCTGGAAGTGTTTAGTAAAGTCATTGTTCCACATGAGTAAATTGTTCTGTATGCAGTACAGAAGGCTGTGCAGGTAAACAAAATGGCAATTTATGTGTAACGTTCCGTTCCCATCTAGTCCGTTTTCCATGTTTTGCCCTTTCCCTCCGTGTCATGTTTGATTCCCATTGTCCGTGTTTTCCCCCTTGCTGCAGACTGGGCGTGTTCCCTCTGTGTGTTTCACTCCTTTTCCCCATCTCCTTTCTCCGTTGCAGCATGCATTCCTCACACTCCGCTCTGTTCTATTACCCACTCACACATTCGCATGCTTTTCCTAATTGGTTCCAATTACACTCCCTACTTAACCCACCTGCTGTCTGCTATCCAGTGCCAGTTCATTACCCTTGTTTCGACTCTGTAAACGTTGTTTTGTTTGTATCCTGGTCTTGAATTCCCTTTCCTGTTAAATCTTACTTCAGTTTGGTTCTGTCTCGGCGCTTAAATGCACACTGCCTACTGTTGTTTGCTAACCAGTCCTGTCCGTTTTGCGGTCCTACCTACCGCTCATTGCCTGTCTCGTTAACCACCACTCTACTGTTTCTGCCAGTCTGTAGCTGTTCGTGTTTCCCTGATTGTGTTGCGGTTCCTCCGCTCCCACCTGACGTTGCGCCCACAGCTGGGTCTTCTGCTCCTCCATTCTACAGTGGTTCCTGTCCGGCCGTGGCTACCGCCATTGTTACGGTTCCGTTTGCATCTACTGCTGTGGCCCTGCTGCCTCAACTGGGCCAACCCGAGGTCCGCTGCACTGCTCTGCCTTGCCGTATCCAGCCGCTACCCCTACCTCTGCTTCAATTACCTGGTTCCCTGTTACTATTACACCCCGGTTCCCCCTCCGTTACATTTCATGTATTCCATAACTGGTTGTCTGTGTTCTATGTCCTGATCCGCCAAGTCCAGTTCCTGTCCAGTCCAGTTCCGGTTTGGAACATCCAGTGTCCCGTACCAAGTCCGGTTCCGGTGTGGAACACCCAGTGTTCCAGTAAAGTCCAATTCCGGTTTGGAACATCCAGTGTCCCGTACCAAGTCCGGTTCCGGTGTGGAACACCCAGTGTTCCAGTAAAGTCCAGTTCCAGTTTGGAACATCCAGTGTCCCGTACCAAGTCCAGTTCCGGTGTGGAACACCCAGTGTTCCAGTAAAGTCCAGTTCAGGTTTGGAACATCCAGTGTCCCGTACCAAGTCCAGTTCCGGTGTGGAACACCCAGTGTTCCAGTAAAGTCCAGTTCCGGTTTGGAACATCCAGTGTCCCGTACCAAGTCCAGTTCCGGTGTGGAACACCCAGTGTTCCAGTAAAGTCCAGTTCCGGTTTGGAACATCCAGTATCCCGTACCAAGTCCAGTTCCGGTGTGGAACACCCAGTGTTCCAGTAAAGTCCAGTTCCGGTTTGGAACATCCAGTGTCTCGTACCAAGTCCAGTTCCGGTTTGGAACAACTCCGTGTTCCAGTTATCCAGTTCCAGTTGACCCGATCCAGTCCCTGTCCAGTCTAGTTCCGGTTTGGAACATCCAGTGTCTCGTACCAAGTCCAGTTCCGGTTTGGAACATCCAGTGTCTCGTACCAAGTCCAGTTCCGGTTTGGAACATCCAGTGTCCCGTGCCAAGTCCAGTTCCGGTTTGGAACACCCAGTGTTCCAGTAAAGTCCAGTTCCGGTGTTATCCGTTCCAGTTTCCTGTCCAGCCCAGTTCCGGTTGGAACTCCAGGGTTCCAGTACCAAGTCCCGTTCCGGCCTGGAACAGCCTGCGTTCTAGTTCAAGTCCAGCTCCGGCTTGGAGCAAAGTGAAGTCCCGGAGAAGCTCCGGACTTTATTATTATTTCTGTGTGTTAATTCTGTGTACAGCTTGGGACTGCCCCAAGCTCTAATAAACTCCCTTTTCTTGTACCTCTGCCTCCTTGTCGTGCACTTAGGTCCAGCCCCCCTGTTCAGGGTTGTGACATTATGCATGGTATGAGGGAGAGAACATGATAACATGAGGGAGTACTTGTTTATTATTATTATTGTTGATTGTTGTTGGATAAGGGGGACTAATGGGTATATCAACATGGTGGACAATTCCATGGACAGGGTTACTGGGGTTTGTAATTATGCTGATTGCTCTCCTGAGGGAATGTGTAGTCTAAATGGCTTCTGTATGAATGGTTAAATAATCTCTCTCTCATTTTTTTTCTCAGCAATGCCATGCTTGTTAGCTCTCCCGTTCGTTCTCGGTCACCCTCTCCTCTGCCATCAGTGAGCCAGGGACTTCCTCCATGCCAGCCCTGTCCTGCAGGTTTTCCTCTGAAGAAGCCTCACAGGCAGGCTGCTGGCCAGAGGTCTGTTCCACAGTGCTCTAGTGCTCGGGGGGCAGCACGGCGAGGAAGGGGGCGTACCAGGGTGCAGAGACAAGCAGACAGGTGCCCCTCCAGCTCGTCATCCTGCTCACACTCTCCACCTCCTCCACTCCCTGTGCAAGGAGAGAGGTGGATGGATGGCGAGCAGGATGTGAGCAGGATGAGCAGCCATCAGTCCACCCGTTTGCTCCGGCCAGGACACCTGGGGCTCAGCTGGACTTTACCAAGGAGTACTCACCCTTGGAGCTATTCCAGTTGACCTTCTCACAGAGTGTGGTGCAAACACTTTGCACCAACACTAATAAGAAGGCTCAACGTAGAATAGACCAGGGAATGAAAACTCCTTGGAGCCCGCTGGAACCAGGTGACCTGTACCGTTACTTTGGGGTGCTGATTAGCATGGGCCTTGTGAGGTGTCCAGAGACTCGGGACTATTGGAGCCGTGCGAGGTGTTACAGCTTGCCTTTCCCTCGCAGTTTTCAGTAGAACCAGGTTTGAGGCAATCTCCTGGGCTCTGCACATCAGTGACCCTGATACGGACGGGCAAAATGATGCGCTGAGGGGCACAGATAGGTACGACCGCCTTTTCCGGTTGCGTCCGCTCATTGATGAGGTTGTGGCTGCTTGCAGGTCATTTTACCAGCCGCGACAGCAACTGTCCATTGATGAGCGGATGGTAGCCATGAAGGCTCGGATTGGATTTAAACAGTACATGAAGGCGAAACCTATAAAGTGGGGCTTCAAACTGTTTGTTCTTTCCGATGCCTGCAATGGCTACACGTGTGACTTCAATGTTTACACCGGGAAACAGAAGTCACCAACTGGAAAGGGCCTGAGTCACGATACTGTCATCAACCTCCTGACTCCGTACCTTCGAACAGGGTACCAGGTGTACGTTGACAATTGGTACACCAGCACTGCTCTGTTCCAGGAGCTGCATGGCATGCGGTTTGGAGCATGTGGGACCTGTAGGGAGAACAGGAAAGGTTATCCTGTTACTAAGGTGAATGACATGCCCAGGAATGCCGAGAGGGGTACAGTAAAGTGGTCAGATGCTGTATGTAAAATGGATGGACACAAGGGAGGTCAAGATGTGTTCCACCTCCTGTCGTGTTCCCATTCCAGTTTCAGTAAGGGAATACAACAAGTTAATGGGAGGCGTGGACTTGTCAGATGCCCTGCTGAAATACTACAGCATCAGGCAAAAGACGTGGTACAAGACTTTATTGATGTTGCAGTCGTCAACGGCTTCCTGCTGCATAAGGAACTTGCAGCACGGAAGCAGCGCAGGCCCCTCACACACAAGCGCTTCCGGGGATTGTTTCATCCTGGAAGGGCGTCTGCCGCTGCTTCTGCTCCTGTGTCATCACCTGGTCCAGCTCCCTCTGTCTGCTGCTGCTGGCTGTGTGTCCCCAGCTCCCTATCTGTCTGCTGCACCAGTCACTGCTCCACCTGTTGCTGTTCCCTGTTCCTCCAGGTCTGCTGTTGGTGGTGGTGCTTTGGGTCCAGCTGGTGGATTTGGTTGCCTCCCAGTCCCTATCTGTGACCCTAGCACAGTGGATCGCTCCCGCAAGGCGACAGCAAGCAGGCGGCGATGTGTTCATTGCATTGCTAATGGTGAGCATAATCTAACACCCTGGAAATGCTCCCAGTGCGATGATCCTTTCTGCCTGATACTGGACCGGAACTGCTTTCAAGCATGGCACGTAAACCGGGCACAGGTGTTGTAGCAACCTCACCCTCCACCCCCATGTTTTGATCCTTTGCCTTTTTTTGTTTTTAGTTCATTTCTTCAAGCTTTTTGGACCCTGCCATTTGTACTTTATTTGTGTAAATACGGTAACTTCAGCAATTAAAGGGCAAGGATCTTTTTATTTGTTACAGCAGGGGTGTTTTTATTTTATCTAGGAAACTGGTGGACTTTTGATTTTTTATCCACTGCACTTTTAGTAGTACACCTTAGTGCACTTGTATATAGTTGATATATGTTTGTCATGTATAAAGTTTTGCCTCCTAAAACCCAACCCCAACGTCCCCGTCGTAGGAGGTGGCAACAGAATAAAGGACAGGACTGGCAAGCAGTAATGTGTTGGGAAGTTTCATACTATTCCCATTATTCATTTGAAAACCTGTTTGCACATTCCTGGACTCATTTCTGGCGAATGGGGCTCTGGTGAAATACACAAGATTCACTGTGCTGCTACATGGGTTTTGACAGCTTTTTGTGACCTCAGGTAGTTAGTTGTGTAATATGAAGAGCATCAAGAACACGTCTAAAAATGTACTTTTATTGCCAATATTGACAGATTATCTCATTTTATTGTAAAAACCTAAAAAAATAAATCATATTGAGACCTTTCTGGAACATTGCCATTTTTGGCACATTTGGCACCATTTGGATAACGAAAAAGGTTCACCTGAAAAAAACCCTGTAAAATTTGAATGGTTTGAGATATTGACACCAGATTGGTACCAGAGGTAGGCAGCATATGGATGAATCAGATAGAAGAGTCATTTCCTCCATAGCATTTGTAGCTCCCCAGGTAAAAATTCTTAAACTTGAATGTCGGTACCCGTTTTTTAGTTTTTTTATATTTTCTGTACATAAATAGTTAAGTATCAAAAACTGGAGTTCTATGGGTTCTCACTGCTTAGTCGTAATACTGCAGGTGTCTCGTTTAATAAAAGCCATGAACCATATTTGTACCATTTATAGTTTTTGAGATAACCACCTTTGTTTGTCACTAGTGAAAACAGGCGAAAATTGGCCTATTTTGCCCTCGGTAGGAAGAGGTTAAATATCTTTTCTGTGTACTGTTTTCAATTAAAGGGTAAGTTCGCTATTTTGGACCTTGGACCCTATTTGCGGTCCGTCTTCCATGAACCTGACCCATGAAGTCCATTTTTTCGCTGATCGGTCCAGTATTGAGTTCGGTACAGATTTCCTGTAGGCTCTCACTGGGCTACAATGGAAGTGAACGGGGCAATCAGAAATGTTATGGAAAAACAACGATAAATGTGCTTTTATAGCTCAGTGTGTATTCTTACGGTCTCAGTATGCTCTCCTGTGAAATGTAGGCTATCGCAAACGCAAACCGAACGTTGAAACAACAGTTCCATTTGAAACAGAACTATTTCTCCGACCGCACTACCTCGCACTGTAAACTTCCGCAGTCTAGCTACGTTGTAGAGAGCGGGGGGGGGGGGGGGGCGCTTGAAAAGCAGTTGATCACAAATCCTGACCTCCCGTTGGAGTTTACTAGCTAGTAGCCTACAGCAGAAATATTTGTAACGCAGTTTTTGTAATCATCATTTGTAATAATTCATCACAGCAATGGTGCGCGAATGTGCATTCCCCGGTTGTAGGAATAAAATGTCTGGACGCTCAAATACCAGTTTTCACAGGCTCCCGTTCTCTGACCCAGAAAGATTGAGACTTTGGCTGGTTGTCTTACGGATCGACATAAACACTCCAGTCAATCAACTCCGTTTGGCAGACTCGCGGGTTTGTGGAGCGCATTTCGACGCTACTGATTTCTGTAACCGCAAATCAGAAGCAAAACACTGGTTTCTAAAGAACACAGCTGTTCCTCGTGTCGGACCTGCAGCACTATCAAGCACCGGAGCGGAGGTAAGTTATATTTAGCTATAACGTTACTAACATTTTTATTTTTTTTGAGCGCGTCCTCTGACCCAGCACTCAATACCAACTAACAAAATCCGAGCTTGACATAAGTTGTTTTCTTGTAACAAAACTGTCGGAAACGTTCATCAACTATAACTTTTTACAATTCTATAATGTTTTATTTACAAATGCTTGACGCATGGTGTCCTGTCCAAAGTTCTCATCTATCACATATCTGTTGGCAGTCATAGTGTAATGGTAATCAATGGAGATGATCCAGTGTCATCCACGGATACATCCAGGTTTTCAATGGCATTCGGTAGCAACAGATCCCACTCCCTACAACACAAACTTTCCTCCTCTCTGGGCATCTGCTTGCACCTCTTGCAAGAACACCAAAAGTCCCCCGAAATTCTTGGTCTAGCCTCGGCAGCGACTTCGGATAACATTACCTGCGCAACTTCAGCCTCTCTCTCTTCTCTTGCTCTCTTATCATCCATCTCTTGTAGTTCCGTGTCCGTGTATTCTGGCTCAAATCTGTAGCCAGTAACGTCAAAGTCAAAATCGAATTCTTCGTCTTCGTAATCATTATAGTCATCCATCATCCAAGTTTTTTTTGTGGAAATTGTAGCCTACGTTGCTGCAGGTAAACAAACGCAGACTGCTCACCTAGATAGTTTCGTAAACGGCCGGCACACCTTCCCGCTCCCCTACCCCCGACACATAGTACTCCGCGAGTGCAGCGCAAACAAGCAACAGAGAAATGCTTACTTCCAAGCCATGCCAAGCACGTAAAAATGTTCGGATTGAGATACATTTCACAGGAGAGCATACTGAGACCGGTAACAATACACCCTGAGCTTCCCGTCTCATTTATTGTACATGAAAGCACATTTATCGAACATTTCTGATTGCCCCGTTCACTTCCATTGTAGCCCAGTGAGAGCCTACAGGAAATCTGTACCGAACTCAATACTGGACCGATCAGCGAAAAAATGGACTTCATGGGTCAGGTTCATGGAAGACGGACCGCAAATAGGGTCCAAGGTCCAAAATAGCGAACTTACCCTTTAAATATATGTAAAAATCACTGCTTTCTGCTTTTATGTGCATTTTACATACTGTCCCAACTTTTTTGGAATTGGGGTTTGTATTTCAGATAAATAAATCTTCCAGGAAAGAATGTTTGTCAGTGGAGCATTTGTTATGAGCCAATACTGTAACAGTAATAAGAAAAATTTCATAATCGTCACAGGTATGATAGGCTTTATTTTTAAGTTTGATGCAAAAGCTTATGAAGCTATTTATCTGGGAATGAGCTAGTATACTAACTAGATTAAACTGAAATAGTTTGGTCACTAATAGCTAGCCACCTTATGAAGCCTTTTTCTAACTTTGTCTGTGAAAAATATAACAACCATTGAGTTATAAAATAGCAGAATAAACAGAAGCAAGCATGAATATATCTGGCGAGCTCTCATTCATTGGATTGGGATGGCAGGTGTAAGGGGCATGTAAGGTTCGGAGAACTAAGCGCAACAGCCAAGGAATCTAAAAGTGTATATCATAAAATATACACCACAGAAGCAGACAGCTTTGCAGCTGGAAGGGAATAAACGAAAAAATGGGAAGGAAAACCTCCTGGCGTAAACCAAATCAAAGCAACCCCAAACAAGGGGGAACTCGAGAGTAGCGAGTAATTAAACAACAAAAGAACCTCACGCTCTCAAATGAAGAGCAATAGCAGGAGGTCAGAGGAAAACAAAAGAAACACCCTGTATAAACAGGCGAGAGAATGAAAATGAAACTAGAACCTGTTATCTAGAGCTCTAGGTGAGAACGAGCTGAACAAAAAGGAGTATAAAGGATAAAGAGAGAAAGGAAAGAAAAGGACTAAAATAAATCTTTCTCCTAACTCTAACCGGACTTGCTGTGTTTCTTATTCGTACGAACCAGAAATGCAGTGACCGAATTTCCTATACCTTACCGACTTCTTTGTCAACATAGCAAAGACAATATCGAAGCGTCGGAAATGCGGAAGTCCTTGGCTATTTATAACTGGCAGGAAATCCAAAACAGGTGAAAGGGATAATTGCCGGGCGAGATTCAAACACCGGAACGGAGGCAGAAAAAATCAGATAGAGCGTCCCAACAACGCCAAAAAGAAAACCGAATGAAGAAACAGCAGAGGCTGCTAGAAACCATGACAGGCAGGTATGCCATCCGCCAAGTTACGGCTTGGCGGGGCATGCCATATACCTATACAGCACCAAGAATTTGGCACTTTTCAGGGTTTCCTACAGAAGTAACCACAATGGCCACAGACTCTCAGCCCTTAAAAACATTAACTTCTGTATGTTCTGACCTCATGTAACCACGCAGCATTCAGATAGAACTTCACACATCCACACAATAAAGCCCCAAACTTATTTTGCGGTTTTTCTCCTTCCTCTTCTGATTCTTCTTCTTCTTCTCATTCGTCTTCTTCTTCCAATTTTTCCTGCCTACCCAGAGACCCTCACTACCTGCCTGCCTCCGTACCCTCAAAGAATAATTCTCCCCATTGGATAACAACATCGCATACCTGCTCTCCCAAGCTTATCGCCCAATAAAAACGCTTCAAATTAAACTGCACACATCACAGAATCACAGACAAAACCGCTATATGGCCTTGTGTATTCTATAAAGCTACTGTGGCCTACTGGTTACAGTTGCTGCCTCTCACACAGAGGATTGGGCGTTTGAGGCCAACAGGACACAAGTTTATTTTTGACAAAAACAATGTGCAACTGTTTTCATTTATTACACTGTTATTATTTTCACATTAACAAACGTATTTTTATTGCAAAGGCAAAAGACGTTTCCAATTGTGGTAGGGGAGCATGGTTTTAGGCGCTGCCGGCAAGAGAGAGAGTGAACTCGTGTGGTTTGTGGAGCCGACACAGCTGTCGGAAATCATGCAATTGGTAACGAATGATTGTTTTATTGATTGTTCGACAGTGAGCCTGAGAGCATAAAAGCCTTCCGGAAGTTCTACAGTGGGAGAAGGACAGAAGACGGTCTTGTTGTCTGTTGATTTAAATGTGTGTACGTGTAAAGACACACAGGTTTGCAGAGAGAAGGAAAATAAAAAACCCTGTTCTCTCACTCAAATAGTCTGGTCTCTGTCTCTGCACATGAGCAGTGGTGCTCACATCTCCACAGTGGTGGCCCGTACGGGGGGAGCGAGGAAGCAAGTGCAGAAGACAGCTAAGCCCATGGATACTAGCCAGGAACAGCCGGAGCAGCCAATCTCCATGACAACGCTGGGGAAATTGCTGGAGGGTCTAGCTGCCATGCAGGTGCAACAGTCGGCTGCTCATGCTGAGCAGATGCAAGCCCTGTGTGAGCAGTCTAGCCTCCAGACCCAGGCGATGTTACAGCTGGCTGCTGCCGGGGGATTCCAGGGGAAGGCAGAGTGTCTCGTCTCCGAAATTCCACATCCCAAAGATGACAGCGGACGATGATGCTCAGGCCTTCCTCGAGGCATTTGAGGTGGCAGCGGAGACATGCAGGTAGCCACTGGAAGAGTGGTCAGTACGTCTCCTGCCCCTCTTATCAGGGGAGGCACAACAAGCTGCGCATAGGCTGCCGGCAGCCGCTAGGCCGGATTTTAGGAATCTGAAGAAGGCGGTCCTTGACCGAATGGGATTCAGCCCGGAGGACCACCGACGTCGCTTCCGGGAGACCACCCTTATGGGAAAGGACCGGCCGTTCGCCTACACCCAGCAGCTGACGGACATGGCGAGGCGCTGGCTCCGGCCGGAAATTTGATCAGCAGCTGGAGTCGTGGAGCAGGTGGTTCTGGAGCAGTTTATCACGGGGTTGCCAGCGGATACAGCCAGCTGGGTCCAGTGCCATCGGCCCACCAACCTGGACGTCGCTGTCACCCTGGCGGAGGACCACCTGGCACAACACCCCTTCACTCAGCAGCAGAAGCCGGAGCCGGCGCCCCGGAGAAAATTCACCCCCCGTGCCGTTCTCCTTCCCGTTTCCCGTCCCCAAAACCCCTCCTTTCCTTGTGTTAATCCCCTTGTTTGTTCTTCCATACTTCTCCCCACTCAGGCTCAGTGGCGGTGCAGTCCAGCCCACAGGGAGCTCCTCAGACGCCTGGGTGTTGGCGGTGAAGACAGCCGGACCACCTGTGCCACGATTGTCTGCTCATGGAGGTGGGGCAGGTGGTCCGTGTCGTCGGCCCGCCCACCTCCGCTCCCGATCCAGACGGGGCGTACTGCATTCCGGTAATGGTGCAAGGAAGTGAACACCGGGTACTGTTGGACTCAGGGGCGATGCAGACCATGATCCAACAGAGCCTGGTTCGACCGGAGGCTTTGGTACTGGCACGGTGGGTGGCTATTAGGTGTGTGCATGGGGATGTACACAAGTACCCTATAGTACCAGTGGAAATTTGTGTCAAAGGAAAAAAGCATATTCTAGAGGCTGTGGTCTGCTCCCGCCTCTCGCACCCTCTGATTTTGGGCACAGATTGGGCGGGGTTTAAACAGGTAGCTGAGAAGCTGATGGGGGTGCGATCACGACCGCTAGGGAAGTGTGAGGTGTGTGCAGTTGACAGTGGTGACGCGGGGTCGCCCGACACTCCACCCCGTGGAGGATTTCCCACTCGCTCAGTCTCATGACGACACCCTACGCTTTGCCTTTGACCAGGCGATATATGTGGATGGTCAGCTGGTGCGCCCTGACGCTGCACGCTCTCACCCATATTTTGTAATTATTAAGGACAGATTGTACAGAGTGAGTCATGACACTCAGACAGGTGAGGAGATGACCCAGTTGTTGGAACCTAAAAGCTGCCGGGAAATGATTTTCCAGGCAGCTCATTACAACCCCATGGCTGGTCATTTAGGGTATGAAAAACACTAAACCGGATAATGGCCCGTTTCTATTAGCCGGGCATTTGGGCGGACATACGTCGGTGGTATGCGTCTTGTCCAGACTGTCAGCTAGTGAATTCCCCAGCCATCCCAAAAGCGCCATTCTGCCCTCTACCATTAATTGAGGTCCCTTTTGATAGAGTGGGCATGGACCTCATCGGACCATTTGACAGACAGGAGCACTCAGGGATACCGATTTGTATTAGTTCTTGTGGATTATGCAACCCGGTATCCCGAAGCAGTGCCGTTATGCAATATCTCAGCCAAGAGTGTTGCGCAGGCATTGTTTCAGATAAGAGATTCTGACGGATCAAGGCACTTCGTTTATGTCACGCACATTATGCTAATTGTATGAATTATTGGGGGTTCAGTCCATTAAAACCAGCGTGTATGGCAGGTATAATATCACCCAGAGAGAGAGGCTGTACGGTGCGTAGCAGATTGCAGGTAGCAGGCTGTTTGTGGTAGGAGTGTTTGTTGGGTATTTGTTTTGTGGGCCCAACCAGTATTGCGTTTTATTATAACTGTTTTAACTTCTTATTAACATTGTTTAAATTCTAATTTACTTTTTATATAATGTCTTTCTATGTCTTATGTAAAGCACTTTGAGTTGCCTAGTGTATGAAATGTGCTATACAAATAAACTTGACTTGACTTGACTTGACTACCATCCGCACACGGATGGGCTCCTTGAGCGTTTTAATAGGACTTTGAAATCTATGATTCGAAAGTTCGTACACGATGATAGCCGAAATTGGGATAAGTGGTTAGTTCCTCTATTGTTCGCAGTGCGAGAGGTTCCCCAGGCCTCCACAGGATTTTCTCCTTTTGAATAGCTGTTCGGTAGACAACCATGGGGTGTCTTGGATCTAGTTAAAGGGTTAGTTCGGAATTTTGGACATAATGTCTCAATTACGACTTACCCATGATGTAGTTGATTGATGGAAACCATTTTCAGATAATTCCATGCTGTCCCTTCTTTTGGACATACACACATTGCTAATACTAGCACAACTCGTAGCAAACTAGTAGCATCCACTACCAAACGCACTTAAACACTCCAAGGTGCACCCAAAGCAAATAAAATACGACGACAGTCTATCGGGGTTATTTTCAGTGATTATACCATCATTTTTCAAGTCAAACTATCGTTGAATCCTTTACTTTGTGCTCACCTAAATTCTCAGTGGAAGTACGGTGACGGAGCTAGCTGTAGATTGGCCAGGGTATCTGCCTGTAGGCTATCTGCTGTACTCCACAGTTGCCGACACAATCCGTTTTGCCGTAAAGTTACATATTTGGTAGACAACAAGTCAGCTAAACACAAACATGCTACAGAATAACACAGCATATACAAGCAAGCACACTGGCTACCAATTTGCAGGAAAAGTTTGACCACTTCCATGACTTCTCAATCGTGGCAACTAGCTAGCTAGCTAGCTGAATAGATAGATCGGGCATGCAATCATTTATTAGTTACCTGCTCGTCAGTTGTTTTCGGTGCATGAAGAAAAACAGGTGATGGCACAGCAGTCTCCTTCAGTAGAGGGTGTCCTGCCCGTCCTTTTTTGATTTTCACATAGTCATCCTCCGTAAAATGGTCACTACAAACTTTTTTAGAGTCTCAATTGGTGACATCCATGCGAGCAGCAAGAAGCCACAGCTGTTTTCTTTGTTGATCTTCCACTGGAAATCTTTTTTTTTGCATGATTTGAACAACGTTGAAATACACACCGAAATACCATCTTACCTGAACGTTAGCTAACAATACTACGAGTCTGATTCTTTCACAAATGCCATATTGTTTTTGGCCGGCAGAGCTATAGGCTACTTTACGTTACCTACTAAACTAACGCCTTACTTCCACAGAGAATTTAGGTGAGCACAAAGTAAAGGATTCAACGATAGTTTGACTTGAAAAATGATGGTATAATCACTGAAAATAACCCCGATAGACTGTCGTCGTATTTTATTTGCTTTGGGTGCACCTTGGAGTGTTTAAGTGCATTTGGTAGTGGATGCTACTACTTTCCTACGAGTTGCGCTAGCATTAGCAATGTGTGTATGTCCAAAAGAAGGGACAGCATGGAATTATCTGAAAATGGTTTCCATCAATCAACTACATCATGGGTAAGTCAGACATTAATTGAGACATTATGTCCAAAATTCCGAACTAACCCTTTAAAGAAAGCTGGGAGGAGTGTCCAAGTCCCAGTAAAAACGAGATTCAATACGTTATGGACCTGCGAGCAAAACTCCATACACTGGGTAGATTGTCACGGGAGAATTTGCTTGAGGCTCAGGAACGTCAGCAGAGGCACTACAATAGAGGAACTAAGCTACGGCAATTTTCACTGGGAGATAAAGTCCTGGTATTGCTCCTGACTTCCAGCACAAAATTACTCGCCAAGGTCCCTTTGTGGTTACACGACGAGTGGGGGAAGTCGATTATGAGGTGGAGCGATCTGATAGAGAGGGGGAGAAACAGATTTATCACCTCAATCTACTAAAAGCATGGAAAGAGGTGGTACCGGTCTCCCTGGTCATGGTAGATCAGGAGAGAGATGAGCTGGGGCCGGAGGTACCATATTCTACCAATCAAACCTCACCCCTTTCAGATAGCCATCTCGTACCGAATCAGAGAGCGGATCTTGCCTTGTTGCAAAAGCGGTTTGCTGATGTGTTTTCCCCTCTACCAGGTCGCACCAATCTCATAAACCACCACATTGAGACAACCCCAGGTGTGACGTTCGCGGCCCTATAGACTGTCTGAGCATAAAAATAAATTGGTTCAGGCAGAAATAAAGGCAATGCTGGAATTGGGGGTAATATAGGAGTCTAACACTGCTTGGAATAGCCCCATCGTGCTAGTGGGTAAGCCTGACGGATCTATTCGGTTCTGTGTAGACTATTGCAAGGTGAATGGAGTGTCACGGTTCGATGCCTATCCAATGCCTCGGGTCGACGAGCTCTAGGATCGGCTGGGCACAGCTAGTTTTTTGGTCGACACTGGATTTAACCAAGGGCTACTGGCAGATTCCCTTGTCTCCAGAGTCCAAGGAAAAAATGGCTGTCTCCGCTCCGGACGGGTTGTACCAATTCCGGACACTTCCGTTTGGGTTATTCGGGGCCTCTGCCACATTTCAATGTCTGATGGACAGGGTGCTGCGTCCGCATGCTGCTTTCGCTGCAGCCTATCTGGATGACATCATCCACAGCAACAGCTGGGCTCAGCATGTGCGGCATGTGGGGGTGGTGTTAGAGTCCCTGAGACAGGCAAGGCTCACGACTAACCCAAAGAAGTGTGCAATTGGCCGAGCGGAGGTATGGTATTTGGGGTACCACTTGTGAAGTGGACAGGTGCGGCCTCTCGTGGACAAAACCACAGCGATTGCGACCTGCCAAAACAAAACCTGCTGACCCAAGACAAAAAAAGAGGTGAGGAGGTTTTTGGGACTGGCCGGCTACTACAGAACATTTATTCCTGCTTCCTCAGAGCTGACTAGTCCCCTAACCGACTTGACTCGGAAAGGTGCCTCAGATCCGGTCCAGTGGACGGAATTGTGCTGGCAGGCGTTTGAGCGGGTGAAGGAAGCTCTTTGTGGGAAACCCCTAACTTCTCTCTCCCTATTAATTTGCAGACAGACGCATCGGACAGAGGGCTGGGGGCCGTTTTGACGCAGCAAGTGGAGGGGGTCGACCGACCAGTGCTGTACATTAGCAGGAAGCTATCACAATGCGAAGCTAAGTACAGCACGGTCAAGAAAGAGTGTATGGCCATTTGATAGGCGGTCGGGTCCCTCCGTTATTACCTACTGGGTCGCCCATTCACCCTCTGCTCGGACCATGCTCCCCTCCAATGGCTTCACCACATGAAAGATACCAACGCCCGAATCACTCGTTGGTATCTGGCTTTACAGCCTTTTAATTTCAAGGTGGTTCATAGGCCGGGAGCGCAGATGGTGGTGGCGGACTTTCTCTCTCGCCCGGTGGGGGAGGAAGGGGATTGGTCATCGGCCGGATGGCTTCCCGGCCTAAGTCGGGCGGTGGGGGTATGTGGTAGGGGGGCGTGGTTTTAGGCGCTGCCGAAAAGAGAGAGAGTGAACTCGTGTGGTTTGTGGAGCCGACACAGCTGTCGGAAATCATGCAATTGGTAACGAATGATTGTTTTATTGATTGTATCGATTACCCAATTGCCTTGATTGTTCGACAGTGAGCCTGAGAGCATAAAAGCCTTCCGGAAGTTCTACAGCGGCAGAAGGACAGAAGACGGTCTTGTTGTCTGTTGATTTAAATGTGTGTATGTGTAAAGACACACAGGTTTGCGAAGAGAAGGAAAATAAAAAACAATGTTCTCTCACTCAAATAGTCTGGTCTCTGTCTCTGCACACGAGCGGTGGTGCTCACATCTCCACACCAATATTAACTGTTCAATGTTTCACTTGTATTTCACTTGTACTACAGCAAAATGGTGAAAGTCAGACGGACACTGACAAATGACCTATAGCCTATATCACATGACTGTACCCCTTTGGTCTTCTGGTTAGCATCAAGCCTTAGTATGCGAGAGACGTGGGCTGTGTCAGAGCCCTATCTACTGTGCCCTGTCTCCTGCGTACAGTGCACTGGCAGAAGTGTGCTGTTTAATGTGCACTGTTTAGCATATCCGCCGTACTATTTTCCAACCGCACTGTGGAAGTGTCGTAAGCAGGTCATAAGACGTCCCACCAGTGTTACCATGTCCGCGGTTTTACAGCTAAATTGGGATACTTTCAAAGTGCAGTCACGGGTAAAAATGAAAAGTCGCAAAGCACGCACTTATTTTAAAAAGTAAAAAGATGATGATTTCTATTTTATAATATGTTGGTTTTGGTTAAAAGTAGCCTATAAATTGGGCTAGTGTTGAGTCGCTATTTGGCTGGAAAGTCTTACAAGATCTGGCAAACCTGTGTCCCACTCTTGCGCTGCCATGTCACATGTTGTTTTTGTTGTATTTGAAGGAAAACGTCAGTGAAGCTGCGCCTCATTTTTTTTAAACGAAGCGTCAGGTCATATTCATGTGACCAAAATGTTTGTGTACTTCTTGAAAACTGTGCTCCCGAATGTACTCAGCGAAACCCCAGAAGTAAGTGTGTCATCCGGGTGTTTGAAGTATACTGCAATTTGAAAGAAATTTGCGTACTCTATGACTTTCTCGCCCTATCTACTCACCAAGGCTACTCAACAGTGTGGAAGAGTGCTGATTCGGACATGGCCGTGGGTTCGTACCCCGTCTGGTTGGTAAAAAAGTGTCATTTATTTTGGACTCAAACAGTGTGCATATGTTCTGGTTTTCTCATACAAGAATGTTTTTTTTTATTGCGAAGGCAAAGACACATTTACAATATTAACTGTTCACTTGTAGCCTGTTAGTTAAACAATTCACTGGGCAGTAATGCAATAGGCTAGCTAACATTATGGGAACAGGTATCCTATGGCCTTTTGTCAAGCAAAGAAAAAAGCTTCAATGAAGAATATAATCTGGTTAACCTCTTCCTACCGAGGGCAAAATAGGCCAATTTTCGCCTGTTTTCACTAGTGACAAACAAAGGTGGTTATCTCAAAAACTATAAATGCTACAAATATGCTTCATGGCTTTTATTAAAGAAGACACCTGCAGTATTACGACTAAGCAGTGAGAACTCATAGAAATCCAGTTTTTGATACTTAAAGGGTAAGTTCGCTATTTTGGACCTTGGACCCTATTTGCGGTCCGTCTTCCATGAACCTGACCCATGAAGTCCATTTTTTTGCTGATCGGTCCAGTATTGAGTTCGGTACAGATTTCCTGTAGGCTCTCACTGGGCTACAATGGAAGTGAACGGGGCAATCAGAAATGTTCGATAAATGTGCTTTCATGTACAATAAATGAGACGGGAAGCTCAGGGTGTATTGTTACCGGTCTCAGTATGCTCTCCTGTGAAATGTATCTCAATCCGAAAATTTTTACGTGCTTGGCATGGCTTGGAAGTAAGCATTTCTCTGTTGCTTGTTTGCGCTGCACTCGCGGAGTACTATGTGTCGGGGGTAGGGGAGCGGGAAGGTGTGCCGGCCGTTTACGAAACTATCTAGCTGAGCAGTCTGCGTTTGTTTACCTGCAGCAACGTAGGCTACAATTTCCACAAAAAAACTTGGATGATGGATGACTATAATGATTACGAAGACGAAGAATTCGATTTTGACTTTGACGTTACTGGCTACAGATTTGAGCCAGAATACACGGACACGGAACTACAAGAGATGGATGATAAGAGAGCAAGAGAAGAGAGAGAGGCTGAAGTTGCGCAGGTAATGTTATCCGAAGTCGCTGCCGAGGCTAGACCAAGAATTTCGGGGGACTTTTGGTGTTCTTGCAAGAGGTGCAAGCAGATGCCCAGAGAGGAGGAAAGTTTGTGTTGTAGGGAGTGGGATCTGTTGCTACCGAATGCCATTGAAAACCTGGATGTATCCGTGGATGACACTGGATCATCTCCATTGATTACCATTACACTATGACTGCCAACAGATATGTGATAGATGAGAACTTTGGACAGGACACCATGCGTCAAGCATTTGTAAATAAAACATTATAGAATTGTAAAAAGTTATAGTTGATGAACGTTTCCGACAGTTTTGTTACAAGAAAACAACTTATGTCAAGCTCGGATTTTGTTAGTTGGTATTGAGTGCTGGGTCAGAGGACGCGCTCAAAAAAAAAAAAAATGTTAGTAACGTTATAGCTAAATATAACTTACCTCCGCTCCGGTGCTTGATAGTGCTGCAGGTCCGACACGAGGAACAGCTGTGTTCTTTAGAAACCAGTGTTTTGCTTCTGATTTGCGGTTACAGAAATCAGTAGCGTCGAAATGCGCTCCACAAACTCGCGAGTCTGCCAAACGGAGTTGATTGACTGGAGTGTTTATGTCGATCCGTAAGACAACCAGCCAAAGTCTCAATCTTTCTGGGTCAGAGAACGGGAGCCTGTGAAAACTGGTATTTGAGCGTCCAGACATTTTATTCCCACAACCGGGGACTGCACATTCGCGCACCATTGCTGTGATGAATTATTACAAATGATGATTACAAAAACTGCGTTACAAATATTTCTGCTGTAGGCTACTAGCTGGTAAACTCCAACGGGAGGTCAGGATTTGTGATCAACTGCTTTTCAAGCGCCCCCCCCCCCTCTCTACAACGTAGCTAGACTGCGGAAGTTTACAGTGCGAGGTAGTGCGGTCGGAGAAATAGTTCTGTTTCAAATGGAACTGTTGTTTCAACGTTCGGTTTGCGTTTGCGATAGCCTACATTTCACAGGAGAGCATACTGAGACCGTAAGAATACACACTGAGCTATAAAAGCACATTTATCGTTGTTTTTCCATAACATTTCTGATTGCCCCGTTCACTTCCATTGTAGCCCAGTGAGAGCCTACAGGAAATCTGTACCGAACTCAATACTGGACCGATCAGCGAAAAAATGGACTTCATGGGTCAGGTTCATGGAAGACGGACCGCAAATAGGGTCCAAGGTCCAAAATAGCGAACTTACCCTTTAACTACAACAATTTATGTACAGAAAATATAAAAAAACTAAAAAACGGGTACCTACATTCAAGTTTAAGAATTTTTACCTGGGGAGCTACAAATGTAATCAAGGAAATGACTCCTCTATCTGATTCATCAATAGGCTGCCTACCTCTGGTAACAATCTGGTGTCCATATCTCAAACCATTCAAATTTTACAGGGTTTTTTTCAGGTGAACCTTTTTCGTTATCCAAATGGTGCCAAATGGTGCCAAATGTGCCAAAAATGGCAATGTTCCAGAAAGGTCTCAATATGATTTATTTTTTTAGGTTTTTACAAAAAAATGAGATAATTTGTCAATATTGGCAATAAAACTTCATTTTTAGACGTGTTCTTGTTGCTCTTCATATTACACAACTAACTACCCGAGGTCACAAAAAGCTGTCAAAACCCATGTAGCAGCACAGTGAATCTTGTGTATTTCACCAGAGCCCCAATAGCCAGAAATGAGTCCAGGAATGTGCAAACAGGTTTTCAAATGAATAATGGGAATAGTATGAAACTTCCCTACACATTACTGCTTGCCAGTCCTGTCCTTTATTCTGTTGCCACCTCCTATGACAGGGACGTTGGGGTTGGGTTTTAGGAGGCAAAACTTTATACATGACAAACATATATCAACTATATACAAGTGCACTAAGGTGTACTACTAAAAGTGCAGTGGATAAAAAATCAAAAGTCCACCAGTTTCCTAGATAAAAAATAAAAACACCCCTGCTGTAACAAATAAAAAGATCCTTGCCCTCTAATTGCTGAAGTTACCGTATTTACACAAAGAAAGTACAAAATGGCAGGGTCCAAAAAGCTAAAAAAAAAATGAATTAAAACAAAAAAAGGCTAAGGATCAAAACATGGGGGTGTAGGGTGAGGAGAGATTATTTAACCATTCATACAGAAGCCATTTAGACTACACATTCCCTCAGGAGAGCAATCTGCATCATTACAAACCCCACTAACCCTGTCCATGGAATTGTCCACCATGTTGATATACCCAATAGTCCCCCTTATACAACAACAATCAACAATAATAATAATAAACAAGTACTCCCTCATGTTATCATGTTCTCTCCCTCATACCATGCATAAATTGCCATTTTGTTTACCTGCACAGCCTTCTGTACTGCATACAGAACAATTTACTCATGTGGAACAATGACTTTACTAAACACTTCCAGAAGCCATTTCACACTCAAAAAATCGATTTAGTAGCTCATCTCAGACACAAATAGATAGCTAGCTGCTTGTTACCTGTAATTTTGCTTGCTAGCTTGCCACTGTAAAGGTAATACTATCTATATTAATTTAGCTGAGAGGGACCGATTTTATGCATAAGTATATAAGGTTAGTTAGCTTCACAGAAGAAACACAGGGATTCACGCATTGCAGCTAAATTGCACATTTCCTTCGATGCTTACACCAAACTTACCGTTTCCACAAACATCTGTGTTGTTGGCAACGCCACGTAACACGTGCGAGTTTGTCAACACAGACAATACACCCTTCAAGTTTACTGCATAAATTATTTATCATAGCGTTGGAATGTGCAATTTGTAATATTAATTGTATGAAAAACAATAAAATACAGTTGACAATGTAATTACGAACCCGCATGGCATTGCGTGAATTCACACTGGTATATCGAAAAATCGGTAATACCACCAGCCCTAACGACATTACCTGCCATGGCGAAATTCAATGCGTTTATAGCATAACACTGTTAGTATGATAAAACAACTTACATGTCAGCAACATCATCTCGGTCATCAGTGGATTCAGCGTCACTGAGACAGGATGAGTCTCCCTCGGCAAAAACATCTTCTGGCTTATCCAGTTCGTCTAGCACTTGGTGCACGGATAAACGCCTCAAAAATCTCGACATAACTACACAAAAACTGTATCAAAAATACTCTAAAGTAAAAAAATGTAACTGCGGGCCTTACCTAATTAATTGTGCTTTGCTAAACGGAATGTAGCGAGCTACGCTACAAGGTAAAAACACTGCGCCATCTTGGTTCGATAATTACGCGTGGGTTGGCACTTCCTTATACGCAGGGCAGGATTTCCTTGATTTACGACGGCATTGTGTTGAATGAGGGCTTGTTTGAAAGATAAGAGTCTTGGCTATTGGCTGGAATATTTGACAGACAGTTTTAAAACCCAATGGAAAGCAAATAATACTCGGAGTGGAGGCGGGTGGAAGACAGTTTTTCCCACTTCAGATAGGCCTATTGTGCTATCAGTCAAAGAAATACACCCAATTGACGACGGTTTTGCATAAATCTCTGCAAGCAAGTTCAAAACAACTCTGGCTAACATATACTAAGCCACGGGATTGGTACTCCAGAAACTGGCTGAGTTTCACAACGCCAAAGTGAACACAGCCAAACGAGTCGTAATCAAGTGCAAAACAGCACAAGTCGGTTTAAAATTGGAAAAAAATAATGTACAGCCGTATGAAAGTTTTAAAGTATTTTTTCTTGAAGCCTAAAGGTATAATGATTTTTCAAACCAAAGTTTTGTGAAATACAATTAAGCAGAACAGTTTACCAGCACATTGTTTATGGTGTGACATCAAGCTGCAATACATGTTTGAGAATTAGGTCAGAGTTTCCAACGTTATTTACGAAGTTTTATCCCAACGTTTTGGGCTTAAAACTAGGAAAATTAAGAATTTACATTAATACATTAAAGGGATAGTTTGGAATGTTGGACATAATGTCTCAATTACGACTTACCCATGATGTAGTTGATTGATGGAAACCATTTTCAGCTAATTCCATGCTGTCCCTTCTTTTCGACATACACACGTTGCTAATGCTAGCGCAACTCTATGGTAACCGGTAGCATCCACTACCAAACGCACTTAAACACTCCACAGTGCACCCAAAGCAAATAAAATACGACGACAGTCTATCAGGGTTATTTTGAGTGTTTATACCATCATTTGTTAAGTCAAACTATCGTTGAATCCTTTACTTTGTGCTGACCTATATTCTCTGTGGAAGTACGGCGGCGGAGCGATACTTTACGTTACCTACGAATGTAGTGCCGGCACTGGTCAACTACAACAACAAAGAAGAGCAAAAAGTTGCAATGGCCACGTTTGCTCCACTGCCGTACTTCCTCCTTGTTCTTTTGCCCTAAATAAAGTGCTCCTCGGAGCTTGCATTGAGTCTGTCTCCGAGTCCTGCATTTGGGTCCACCAGTGAAGGTATTGCAATAATTAAGCTTGTTAGCCAACGTTAGTTTTGCCAGAGAAACGTCAGTCAGCTGCTAGTCAGGAAGCAGGTACAAGCTAGGCTACTATGAAGCAAATCAACATGCCTTATACATCCATTGCAGTACAGAAAACTAAACAGTAAACATTCTAAAACTAAACATTGTATTTCATTCGACATTAAATACAGCTCATCCACAAACTCTTTTAATGTAATTGTGGGCTATCGGTAATAGGAGAAATGTTCTCATTCTCGTCAGCACAGGGCGTTACGGTTACGCAAATGGCTGCATGCATTTATTCTGTATGCATGTCTCAATGTCATTATCGTCATGCATTATACATCATTAGTTAGCTATCAAAAATAAGTGATATCTGATCAAAAACGTCTCTGACGTAAAAAAAAAAAAAAAGACTCATGCATAGCCTACAGAGCGCTGTCTATAAGTCCTTAATTCCAACTTGCAAAAACTAGGCCTGCCTTTAAAAGTATTGATATCAAAATGTGGCCAAGTTACAACTAACAATATTGCCTATCGTAGCTCACACTAAATAAACTAGCTCTATTCCAAAGCAATGCTATCCATTATTTCATGCAACTTGGCCCTGTGTTTCTTCATCTTACCATCTCAAGAGAATGTGGTGAATGGAACTATGTTCCACATCAGACTGCAAAATGAGAATAATTTATAGTGGAAATACTCTGAATCAGATGTTTAAACAGAACAATTACTACACTATAGGGCATGTTTGAACAATTGTCTGCATCCACTGCTTTGGGTCTATGAAAAGCACAGAATGAATAAAATGTAATATTATTATTATTATTATTATTATTATTATTATTATTATTGTGTATTTATTGATTTATTTATTTGGAATATTAGGATTTCTATCAAAACCTGTGTGGTCCTACAGAGCATAGATATCATTGTGTTCGCAAAATTCTGTTCACAAATATCATAACTATTGGATACATTCGTAAAAATGCAATATGTACGCTATTTTCTAGGTAAAACTATTACTCATTTTTATCTGCATTTATTTATTCATCCTCCCTTCATCTATTGTACATGATGTTTCTTGATATAAATGTCTGTTTGTGAATTTGTAATGGTGGCGTGACGTGTGAGGTAGGAGGGGCCAAACGCAGCAAGGGGGATTCATTAAGCACTAGGCCACTATGATGGGAAACCCAGTAATTAAGGGAAGGAGACAAGACAGGGAACACATGTACCAAAGCTACTAACTGGCTCACTGTCACACACCAATGAGTAGAAGTGCAAATGCCAGGTTTCTCAGTAAGAAAACCAAACAAGGCTAATGGAACACAGAACTGCTACCCTATACTTCTACGAGCTAAGTAACTCAGTAAAAGTGTGAACGCCTGATCTCCCAGGAGAGAAACATTTTACAGGCGAATAGAGCAGAGATCTGCGGTCCCATACCTCTACGAGCTAAGTAACTAAAGAGTCAGCAATAATAAATGCCCTGCCTCGGTAACGAGACGCATAAGACCAGGCGAGCAGCATAATGGCACAAATAAAACACACAGCCAACAAACCCTGCAAAATAATACAAGATAGTATACGAGGAGGCGAAAGGAACAGAGATCTAACGTTCCAAGGCTACTCTCAGAGTCACAGTCACACACAAACATGTCCACAACATCGCCCAGTCTTCCCTATAGGAAGACATGTACCGAGGGACGAAACAGAACTACAGTTCCGAACGAAATAGCCAAAAAGCTCCATGCACGGAGACAGGTACCGAAAGGAACTAACAGGACAGGCTGCACCGGACATTTACCGGCTAAAAGACTAATGCGAGATTAGTAGCTCAGAAAATAAACGCCCTACCTCTCCGTAAAGAGGAATGTAACGAAGGTGACAAGAACAGAGATCCAACGTTCCACGGCTACTTCCATAAGCTCGTAGTCACACGCAGAAAACATAAAGGCAGTAAACCGCCGTCCCATACCTTTACTAGCAAAATGACTAACACAAGCTTAGTAGAAAATACACGCCCTAGCCTCTCAGTAAAGGGGAATGTAACGAGGCGAAAGGAACAGAGAGCTAACGTTCCAAGGTTACTTTCAGAGACTCGCAGTCACACACAAACATGTCCACAACATCACCCAGTCTTCCCTATAGGAAGACATGTACCGAATGACGAAACAGAACTACAGTTCCGAACAAAATCGCCAAAAGCTCCATGTACGGAGACAGGTACCCGAAGGACGAACAGGACAGGTGCACCGGACATTTACCGGCTAAAAGACTAACGTGAGCTTAATAGAAAATACACGCCCTGCCTCTCAATAAAGGGGAATGTAACAAGGCGAAAGGAACAGAGAGCTAACATTCCAAGGCTACTTTCAGAGACTCGCAGTCACACACAAACATGTCCACAACATCGCCCAGTCTTCCCTATAGGAAGACATGTACCGAATGACGAAACAGAACTACAGTTCTGAACAAAATCGCCAAAAGCTCCATGTACGGAGACAGGTACCCGAAGGATGAACAGGACAGGTGCACCGGCCATTTACCGGCTAAAAGACTAATGCGAGAATAGAATAGAAAATACACGCCCTGCCTCTTAAATAAAATAAATAAATAAAGCCCTACCTGTCAGTACGATAAAAACGCCCGGTCTCTTAGTAAGAAATGACTATACAAATACACCCACAAACAAACAAAGACTCCTCTCGCTTACACGGAAGAAAGCAGACAGAGAGAGGAGGAAGAGACAGAGAAGGCAAAAGGTCTAGGCAACGAAAGAAAGGAAAGACCAGGAAGCGGAGACAGAAAAGAGCCAGGGGGGAAGAGTCCTAATATATCCACAAAGGCAAGTCCCGCATTACTCCAACATAACCACTGGAGCAAAAAGGGTCTCCTTAAAAACCTAGACCTAATCGTACCGGCTAAGCAATCAAAGGGCACAATAATACCACACACAAAATAGGGCAAATAATGCCAGACAATACAAATTAATATCAAAGCCCAGAACGGAGGAAAACATGGGCTTAAATAGCTCCAGGGTAGTCTCAGCCTCAGCCGCTTTGACAGACTTCGTACGCAGCGTCTGATGCATAGGCCTGCAAAAGCTGGACAGAGCTGTGGGAAACTCACAGTTAACACTCATTGGCTAGTAGCACTGTCAATCACAGGAGTGCCTGCGTATTTCCGGTAAGACGCGGTCCATTGGGTTTTATCCATCCGCCGGGTAAGCTGCGGTAAGTTCTTCTAACTAATCAGTAGCTAGTGAATGCTGCGAATCCATCAAGAACAATGAGTGTTTCGGACCAAGAGTTTAACGCTGGATTGAAGAAAGTTTTGGAAGTTCATGACATTCCATCGCTGAAAGATATTCAAGAGTTTGTTTTGAGGCAGATAATTAATAAACGAGATATACTTGCATGTTTGCCGACAGGATACGGGAAAAGCCTTATATTTCAAGCATGGCCGACCCTCTGCAAACACATACCAGGCTTCCCAACTCAACCTATTTTGTTAGTCGTCTGTCCCCTTACATCGATAATGGAAGATCAGGTTAAGTACCTGACAGGCAAAGGGTTGTCTGTGGCATGTGTTGGGGAGAGTGAGGCCACCGATGTAGAAATCGCAGCAGGGTGTTTGGATCACCCGAATTACTTGTGGGTACCAAGAAATGGAGAGACATGCTACAAACAGAAGTTTAACTGGAACGCCTCATCGGAATGGCAGTTACATTACATTAGTCATTTAGTAGACGCTTTTATCCAAAGCGACATACAATAAGTGCATACAGAAACATCATCGAAATCACTACAGAACAGACAAGACAAAGCACATCCTTCCCATAATGTAGCAGCTATCCAGTTGATGAAGTGCACACCGTAGAGCAATGGGAAGATATAATTTTCTTATTTCAACTACAATGGAAACAGTCTTGAATATGTTACAATGTTTTAGTCAGCTAGCCAGCTAACGTTGCTCGTTAGCCTAAATTGTTAATTACATGGCAAACGGATAAAATGACCGGTTCTGTGCTCTGCATGTAGGCTTGCTAGTTTTAACATTTGGTTTTAATATTAGTTTACAGTAACGTTTACAAAGATGTCTAAGAAGGTCCGGTCAGGTCAGGTTCTGTATCTTTCTTCGGTGTGATAGACTGTTTTAATGGAGATCACTGTGCCATTTTAGTGCATCACATTTGTTTCATGCCGGTCTGTTGTTCTTGTAGCGCTGTTTCTGAATCGACCGCCCTCTGTAGCGCCTCAAAACGTCACGGAACATAGACGGTCTGTGGTTGGTTATCTTGCGTGTCAATCAAATGCGCCATCTTGTCCACGTTAAGCAAGTCTATGGACCAGACTTTGTGTTCATCACAAAGTCTGGCTTTCGCGAGACTAGCTCCAGGGTAACCACGCACAGATGTGATGCTGAGAGAAACTCCGCAATCAAGACAAACATCACTAAAAGGGCAGCGCCCTCGCGTGGCTACCAAAGAAACCGATCGCAAGGGAAAAAGGGTCACAAACCATGACAGAATTGTAATGAAATCTGTAGCGGCAGTTAACATTTTAAAACATGTACATTTTCTAAAGTAAACTTGCCAACAAAGTATAACCATATCCTTTCTGGAATGTGATTATTAATCAACTGTTAAAAACATTCATTGAAATCATATGTTGTTCCATGAGGCACAATCTCTTCACATGCGAAAATGAAGAAACACAGGGCCAAGTTGCATTAAATAATTTAGGAAAGTTTGGATAGCATTGCTTTGGACTAGAGCTAGTTTATTTAGTGTGAGCTACGATAGGCAATATTGTTAGTTGTAACTTGGCCACATTTTGATATCAATACTTTTAAAGGCAGGCCTAGTTTTTGCAAGTTGGAATTAAGGATTTATAGACAGCACTCTGTAGGCTATGTACGAGTAACTTGGCTTTTTTTTTTTTTTTTACGTCAGAGACGTTTTTGATCAGATTAACTTTATACCTCATTACAGAAGGTTTTGAGGTTCCTGTCGGATGGAAAAATCGCGTGATCTGGCAACACTATCACATAACCCTATAAGAACTCTTAGACAGTTCTGCGAACCCGACAGATAACGGTGGTGTAAAACAGCAATACAACATATACACCAACAGATGGCACCATTTAGCAAATAATGGATCCATGGCCGTGAACTAACGACCAAATTACCACACATTTGTCTGTTCAGGTACGAAAACTGGTGTTGTGAGTATCAGGACAGTGAACTGTGGGTTTTTCAGAGAAATTGAATTAAATTGTTGATTTTGCACCGATTTGTGGAATTTACAAACTTTTAGGATTTTTTGGAAAAAAAGCATTTGGAATGTATATAGGTCTAACAAGATGGACTCCATCACGAGAGGAAACATTCATATTTGTATCTCTTCAGAAACTAATTTGTATAAACAAGAGGTTAATAAGATAAGATTTTCTTGACTGACGTTATTACTGTAATTCGCGCGTTTCGCTAATATATTCGCCAGGCAACCTCATGGTTCTGTTCCGTAACATTTGACGTCGCCACATTTTCTTGGAATTGGAAATCAGCCTGGTAGCCGATCAATAAAATGTTTTTCATTTTAAAGTACCTTAAAACACATTCGTCCTTTAGGCTAATAAGACATTATGTAATGTTCCGCTCCCTTCCTGTTCGTTTTCTGTATATTCCTGTTTTCCCTCCGTGTCATGTTGGATCCTTTTGTCCGTGTTTTCCCCGCTGCTGTGGTCTGGGCGTTTCCTTCTCTGTCTTGTTCGTCTGGTTGTCTTACTTCCGCCTTTTCACTCCGTCCCCCCTCGTTGCATGCATTTCCTCACCTGGTGTTTCTTAATCACTCCCGTTTATTTTCCACACCTGTTCCTTGTTTAGTTCTGTCATTAACCTCACTATTTATTCCTTCGGCTGGCTGCCAGTCGGCGCCAGTTCGTTAACTATCGTCACGCGGTGTTAATGCTCGTTGTTTGCCTGGTCGCGTTCAAAGAACTACTCGCTTGGTTGTGGGATATTATCCCCTTGCAGCTAGAGTTCCGCTCCTAACTACAGTCTGGTAGTTATCCTCCAAGTCATTTCTTGTTGTACATGCAGCTAACCTGTTTCCCCTCTCCTCCATCTAACCCAGCTCCCATTCTCCCGTGGCAGTGTTCGTTTCCCCCCGTTTTCGTTGTGTGTGTTGCGGTACCTCCACCTCCAGCTCGTGTAGGCTCAGGGTTGGCGTGTTACCTGGCTACCCTCCAGTTGTTCCTGTCCGGCCGAAGAAGCCAACTAGTTCTTCGGTTCCGGGAGCTCTGGAGACCAGTCAGCTCCTTCCGGACCTACCGCAGCTACGCCACACTACCCAGCCCTGCCGTGCTTCACCAACCACCTACCTCTCAAGCCCTGCACCTCCGTGAGAACCTCCCGGTCATTTCCGTGCCTTCCCTTGCACTAACCCCACCTGCTTTGTTTTGTTCTGTACCGGTGCAGTCATTCCGGTCCAGTTCCTGTCCTGCCGTAGTGAGCCGCTCCCCAGCTAGTCCAGTCCAGGTGTGAGCCGTGCACCTACCTGTCCAGTCCAGTTCCGGTTTGGAACAATCCGTTCCAGACCCTGCTTCCCATGTGGACCTCCCGGTCCAGTTCCAGTTCCGGTTTGGAACAAATCCGTTCCAGACCCTGATTCCAGTGTGACCTCCCGGTCCAGTTCCAGTCCTGTCCAGTTCCGGTTTGGAACAAATCCGTTCCAGACCCTGATTCCAGTGTGGACCTCCTGGTCCAGTTCCAGTCCAGTTCCGGTTTGGAACACACCCGTTCCAGATCCTGATTCCAGTGTGGACCTCCCGGTCCAGTTCCAGTCCAGTCCAGTTCCGGTTTGGAACATTCCGTTCCAGATCCTGATTCCCAAAGTGGACCTCCCGGTCCAGTTCCAGTCCAGTCCAGTTCCGGCTTGGAACGAACGTTCCAGACCTGCCAGCCCAGCTCCGGCTTGGAGCAGCCCGTCCCGGGCTTCCTTGCTGTTCCAGCGTAATATTGTGTATTGCCTTTTCTGTACAGTGTTGGGACTACCCCAACACTTAATTTAATAAACCCCCCTTTTTTGTGAATCTGTCTCCTGGTCGTTGCACTTGGGTTCGTCTCGTTCCGGGTTCGTAACACATTATGTCCAATTAGATAGTTCCAGTTTTAATTGATTAGCTACTAATTGTGTAGGCTATCTATGTAGCCTAGCCTATATAGGCCTAATTTAACTGTCTGGTGCAGTAAAATTCTCTCATAAATTTTGATAATCGTAATTTATTGTGGATCGGATTGTATTTTTAAATCGCTTATTTGAACAAGCTAGTGCATGTGTAGCCTATGGCACATCATAGTGCGTAGGCCTATTCAGCAAAATAATTCTAGGCTATACATCTTGTGCTCTGCAACTCTTCCGAACTTTTTTTTTTTTTCCACAGCGAACATTTTGCTTTGGGACGCTGTGCGTGGAGTCCACGCAATTATGGTAGGCCGAACAGTTCAAAAGCCGACGCAAACTAGACACCATATATCCAGTTGGATAGCGCGCGGAACAGTTCAAAAGCCGACCCAAACTAGACACCGTATATCCAGTTGGATAGCGCGCGCCGCCCAGTTGGACACCCCGCGCCACCCAGTTGGACAGCTCGCGCTACCCAGTTGGACAGCTCGCGGATGCCCAATTTGATGTCGCTGATTGGACAGGAATTCACTAATCTCTCACATGTAATGAATGTACGTAAAACCAATGTTTGTAGAGTAATTTGAATCATAACGATAATCAAAGTTTTTCGTTATTTGCCATTTTAATTTTCACACTAATTCCAAAGACATAGAACGATATTTGGAAGAACTTAACCAATTTTTAGTTTAGGAATATGGGAAACAGTCATTGAACATGAGACTGGTCTGAATGCAGACATGAAGGAGCAAACACTGTTTTAAATAAAATAAGTGTGTAATTAATAATATTCATAAAATGAAATAGGCCTAGTTAGTTCAAAGCGCCGTTTTCTTGTATTTTTAAAACAAATTTGGAATATATTTTAGTTGGAATACAACAGCAAAAATTAAACAACAGGCTAAATATGCAATTTATTTAAAAGAATAATCCCTGTTCTTTCATATATATTTTTATAGCTTCCACGTTGCTATCGTGTTCTCTAGCCTGTGTTGTCCAAGCCTGAAATGGGTAGGCTACTCACTGTCAACCCATCTACGGTTTGCCCGTATAAAATATGGGTTTCCACCTTTTCGAAGGTATGCGGACGTATAATGTTATGACACCGGAAATCTAGATTATATAGGTTTTTTGTTTTCAAACGTTTTCCAACATAATTCATTCAAACGCAGCAATCATATTTTATTTCTCCCTCTCTCTGCTACTACTCTCGATTTCTGAGGCTGCGGGAAAGCAAGTAGCTAGCCTAGCGGCATCAGGACTGTAATGTAGCCTACTTTATGGCAACCACGAAGACGCAGTAGCCCACAAGATACCCATCAACTATCTAACGTTAATTAACCTAGCGAACAGTTAAATGGTTATGACTGGACAATGTTAATGTTTATGCAATTTTGATAATTAGATAATGTTCCATGACGTATTAATGTGGTGGATGACTCAATTTAACGAAGCTACTACAAGTTTCATTGTAAAGTAACCCGTCTAACTTAATGTTAACTGTTACTAGAAAATTATTCAAAGTAAGATGAGAGCTAATTTTATAACCATATGTATAGGCTACATTAATGCTAACGTTGACTACTTAGACTATCAAAGCTGTTATGTAGGCTAGTAAGATTGCAAAACTGCATTAAAAGTGCATAACAACACGACTATTTCATAATTTAGGAAAGGTGGTATGTATCTCTGTCCTGCACTGGGTTGTAAGTGTGTGGGGTCAGTCATTTGGGGGTGTCTGTTTACCTGTTTTAAAATGAGCACCTTAATGAATTTGTAGCTACACAGTTATTATGTGAAAATCTAAATACAGGAACATATTAAATAAACTTGAATCAGACAAATAACTGTGGTGGCTAGTGATTTTAATAGATACACGATAGATAATGTTCTATACGGTTTTAGTGAATATACAGTTTTGCAGGGATGAAAATAAGTGCAGCTCTTTCCAGAGGTTGACACCTATGCATTAATAATATAATGCGACCGCATCTAAAGACAGACCTGGCGGATTCACTCGTTGCTTTTATTGCAAGCCAATGTTCTCAGTACACAGAGGATTACACTGACTCAAATGCACAGACTTCAAGTATTAGGCTATACTGGACTGGCGATAATACTGCAAACTGTCATAAACATATTGCATGCCCTAGATAGCTCTACTGTGGCTATCTAGCTACACTACTGTCAACAAAACACACATAGGCCTACGCACTTTATACACACAATAACACTTAGCTAGCCCTGGTGACCAGCCAGCTCCGCTAACAAGCAGCATAACTAAACATTTAACCAACGAGTAAATAGTCTATATACATGATACAATGGCGTCACATAAATTGTAGTTGAATACTTTTTTTTTTTTTTTATAGATTAGACAAATTCTTGCAAGCTTTGTTCGTTTAACAATCCAAACGAGATACACATATCCGGTAGGCTAATTCTAGTGAGATATCTATGATAGGCCGATCAGTTCAAAAGCCGACGCAAACTAGACACCGTATATCCAGTTGGATAGCGCGCCAAACAGTTCAAAAGCCGACCCAAACTAGACACCGTATATCCAGTTGGATAGCGCGCGCGACCCAGTTGGATCGCTTGCGCTGCCCAACTGGATATGTGGAGATGTCCACTGGGTGGCGCAGGATGACTGGATAGGTAGTGTCTTGTTAACTGGATATATCTCGCTTAAAAACTGGGTAGCGCAGAGCAACTGGATATACGGTGTCTAGTTTGGGTCGGCTTTTGAACTGTTCGGCGCCCTATCCAACTGGATATACGGTGTCTAGTTTGCGTCGGCTTTTGAACTGTTCGGCCTACCATACGCAATACGCACACAGGTCTATTCAAAGAAGGCGGTGCATGACGTTTTTCTTGACCAGTGGAGGAGGGCTTGACTAGTTTATCATCAAGCTCTGAAGCGTGTTGTCGCTAGCTTGAGGATATGCGCGCTGGAGTGTTGGTCAGCTATCAGGCTGTTCGCTTTACTCACTAACCTATTTCATCTTTTAAAATATTTTTTAAGATTGCCAGCAAATTGTCATGTTTGTCTGGCGGGATTTAGTTTGTTGTTTAACTGCATGAAGACTTTGTTTTTGCCTACGTGGGCGGTGCGTTCATTCTATCTAGTTCGCCGAAGAATTGCAGCACAGTTTGTGGGTTGCTCCCGAGGTACACGCTATACCAAACCAGCGAGTTCAAGAATCAGCAAGCTGCGCGATAACTACAAAATGTGAAGACCATAGATGAATTCCGTGTGTCAGTAAAAAGTGTCAAAGACTTTATTTTTTTTGCCAAGTATTCGTGGGGATCCCGGAGTTGTAAATTAGCAACGTGCCTTCCACATTTAAAGAAGGATATTGCCTCGCTAAGGTTGAGTAGGGTGATAATCTTTCTTAGTTATGATAATTACAATTGCTGGCCACGTCTTCAATTGCCTAGGAAAAATAGATTAATCTCAGGAAAGTTGAATTCTTAAAGGTAGGTTAAATGTCAGCGACCGCTGACAAGCATTTCAATATTATAGCCTACCATTATATGCACATATAGGCATAACTCGTAGCCTACCTAATGCTGAATAATACTATTTTTGTTTTGTTTGCAGGTCATCACAAATTGACAAGGCAATTCAGAGATGCTGAACCAGAACATACTTAAAAAGAATTGCCAAGCCCCTGATTAAAATCGCATCAGAATTTAACATCATAACTTTTATTTATATTTTGCCGATTTTGTTTTAAAAGGGTACATTTTTCTTTTTTGAACATTAAAAAGGCGGTAGTTACCACAGGATCAAGGATCCCCGAAAGATTTTTATTTTTTATTTTTTTTTAACCATGGCATTTTTAATGAAAAAGAAAAAATTTAAATTTCAAACCAGTTTTACCCTGGAGGAACTGACGGCTGTGCCATTCGTAAACGGAGTGCTTTTCTGCAAAATCAGATTGCTGGACGGGGGACATTTCATCGCTTCAACTTCAAGGTAGATTATCACAACACCGCCGTAGCTGACAGTTTATCTGATAGCGTGTGACTGGTTTATTTTTTGTCATTGCATTTTCATTATGGATTCTATGGTGTGCGTGTGCGTGTGCGTGTGCGTGTGTGTGTGTGTGTGTGTTTGCGCGCGCTTAAGAGCACGCGCTCCATGATGACTCGGTTTCGTAAAACCACCAATGGATGAGCCATGTTTTGTTTGTAGCTGACGACTTTTTTGTAGGGCAGTGAAAGTCCAGATTAATGCTGCCAACTTCAAAAGCTGCGTTTAATTGTCATTTAAATGTACATCAAAACACCTTTTGCAGGATGCTATTCTCATGAGGAGTGGAAACACTTTGGTATGGACTCAGGGATTGTTCACGTGTGGTCAGTCTGTAAACCAGTCCAATTACAATTCACGTAGCCTACCTGTCGCGTACGTACACAATCGCGATTTGCTGGTTTACACTTTGTCGTGCCTGAACCTTGTTACATTTATTTAAAGGTGTCCTGGAAAGCTGCAGGTACTTCATAGACAGACAGGTGGTGTTACGAAAAAGCATCTCAGTTCAATTCGTCTTTTGTGATCTACCAGAGTAAACTCTATCAGAGATGACTCACAAGGTAAACAGTATTTAGTATTTCTACATTTTAGCCCATTATACAAAAGACTAATGGAACTGGACGTGTTGAGTGTAGGTGATGACATCCATAATTTCCTCTACACTTATTCGCAATACCCTATTCTCACTCACTTTTGACTGATACTTTAGTGTCAATGACTAGTATAGGCCGAACACATATGTTAGTGAAGTAACCCGCCCCTCATTTGTAAGTACAGCTGTACATGTTACTTTGTTGGCCAGACAATGCGGGTGTGTTTCCTGACTGGTGCTGCTCTTTTATGTACACAGACTAAACCCCTAAGATGGGGTCATGGTCACACAACAGCGTGTGAGCGTATAAATCCACTGCTTGAGCACAGTTTTATTTGTGTGTGAATACTGTGGCCAGCATAATACATAGTATTCAGTGTTTGTTCATTTTACCTTTGGATAAATTATGATTTTAAAAATATTGAGAGAACAGGGATTTTGTATGTTGTCTCTTATGTGTAATTGTGTCTTTGGCATGTGTGTAGCCTATTAGTTTTATGGTTATGTATGTGTTCACTTATCCATGCAGCCATTACGACATTGGTGTTATTATATTCAAGGTTTGGAGTAAAATCAGCAAAGACAAGAATACATGTAGCTATGACGGGGTCCAAGCAGAATGCCCTAAATTTGTGAAAAATAAGCATTTTCAATATTTTGCTAATATTTTTTACGTCTGTAATTGCATGGGAAGTTCAATGATTTTATGTTAAGTATGAGCTCTTACTTTTATGGTTGATTTATTGTTAATAGTTTTGTAATGATTGAATGTGGCTGCCATATTTGGTGGTCCAAACATGTCACAGAACAAGTAGCCTATTAGGGATGCGCCTGACAGGAGGGGCATTCTGTCAGAAATCAGTCTCTTTCTGACCTCATGCTTTTAGATTTGAACAATTGTTCTTTTCCTTATTATGTAATTTTATTAAAATTTTCTGTTTTTTGATCATGTGATAATAAACAAATGGGAAAACCAAAGTAATATTTGAGGTGAAAAAGAAAATCATCGGCAACATTAAGGATTCATGTGTTAGACTGACCTACCCACCATATACTCAGAAGTCTGCTGTTGCTCAACCGATAACAACATGAAAACCTCTATAACAAATACTCTATAACAAATTAACAAGACTAGGCAAGCCGAGCTCAGCCCTGATGCCTGTCTGCAGCCAGTGAGGTACATGTGACAGAGCACGGCAGATAGTGGTCTGGAGCATGCAGGTTGGCCTGCATACAGGGGTGACAGAGTGCATCTGATTCTCAAAGGCAGGTGGGGCAGAGTATGTGAGTGGCAGCGAGCGAGGACGGGAAGTGGACGTAATTTAAAGGGACTGCCAACTCAAATCGATGATTCAGCTTTTCAATGGTTAATTGTTGCCATCCTGGGGTGGAATAAACATAGCCCAAATATCAGTACTAAGTAATGTGCCTAAATTAAGGTATGCCTTCCATTTTTTTTCACCATTGCCTGTAATTGATCAATCAAGGTTTTGAGTGGGTGGGATTAAAATGGACTTCGGGACGTCATAAAAATCCCATCAGCCAATGATTAACTATCTGGAAATTCTTTACGCCCTCCCCTTCACCAGAGCATTGCAGCGAGGGACACTTTAGCAGGCTACAACAGTAAACAACTTTCTTGTTCTGTGCTTTCCTCTGGTTTGTCTTTCACAAATGTCATGGCAAAAGAAGCGTCCACTCGAAGCTCGAAGCGTCCACGTTCGCGTATTTCCGTGAGGTATGTTTCGAAGCTGAAGTCATTGCATTAGTCCAATTGACTGCTGAAAGGAGGTTAGCTAATATGCATGCTACGCCGTTACTATTTGAAAGACGTGGGTTTCTGAGCTTAACGTTAGTATTATTATTTGAACGAATCTTCTTTAGTTCAGTGGCTCAGACATATGGTACATTTGCAACTTGTACCACACACTTTCTTTTTTAGGCTATTTAGCTATCATTTATTTTGCTAAATGGTGTTTGCACATAACTTGCCTAGAGGCTCTTGGGCATGGCCTGGTTATTAACTAGCTTTCACGCCCACCCAGTCCTGAGAATGGCATAGTCGGCAGAAAGTGACACTATTCAATCTTCATTTTTTCAGCTGTAGATGTTTTTAAAGGCTGAAATCTTGGTGGATGATTATTTTAATAATGAGGAGTAATGTCAAATAAAGAAAACCACCTTTTCAGCAGAGTTCAAATATTTTGGAAATATTTTACAAAAGCCCCAGACAAAGGTTACAAGTGTAAAATAAACTAAGAAACCTTCCAACTACAACCCTGTGCAACGTTGCTGCAATATTGTTCTACATGTAAACAGTTAATACTGTTAAATTTCTTACATTTTGCAATGAAAAGAACATTAAAAAAGCATAGCATTTGGACAATAGTTTTGTCGAAAATTAATTTAGCCTTTGGTACTAAGCAGGGATCGAACCACTGACCTGGAAAGCCAAGGCTTTAACCATTAGGCCAAAGCATTTTAACAGAAATGAACAGGCCAAATAACACTTTTCTGTTGTGGTATCAGATGGTGTTGGCTTACTGACTTCATAATTCAAACAGTTAACAGTTAATATTGTGAAATATTTTAGCCTTTGCTATAAAAATAACTTATTTTATGTTAAAAGAACATTCTTAGCATAACATGCACATTGTGTGCATCAAAAATAAATGTTAGGAACAGGTGGGGATTGAACCACCAACCTGCTACATGGTAGCACAATGCCTTAACCACTAAGCTACAGGCACTTTCACAGATTGTAGGGTAGGTAGACAGTTTCTTAAGCATAGAGAGCTGCATTCCAATTGTCAAAAATATCGGTCCTTTTTCCTTTCCTTGAAACTTTTCCTAGACCTCGCCAGAAAATGTCACGGGTTCAAGGAAAGGATGGAAGGAGAGATTTACAAGGAATCTAGCATCTACTGTGAAATTCGAACCTCTTTCTCTACCTTGCATCATGGTGCAACATCCATTGACGCGACTGTTCAACATGGCAAACTACAACCAAAGAGTTTAAGGAAACTTGTTGTTTGAATTTGTTGGTCCTGGAAAAGTTGTAAACATTGGTGGCATTGTAGGGCGTGAATACTACCTTCCTTCTGAAAAGGATAGTCCAGAGCATCGGATAAAAGGAATTGTGAAGCTCCTTTCCTTCTCAATATAAGAAATTCGAATGGTCCTTAGCATGGATGCCCGGGAAATATTTCCGGTTCATGCGATCTAAAGGATCCTTCCTTGCTCGAATTTGACTATTGGAATGCAGCTATAGTGTACTTTGAGAGGAGGCAATTTTAAACAGACCTTCTGAAGGTAGCTATCCAGTAGGGATAATTATTATTTGAGGGTATGGAGGCAGGAATAAGAAGGAGAAAAAATTTGAAAATAACCCAAGTTTGGGGCTTTATTGTGTGGATGCGTGGTGTTGTACATCAATTCTGTGTAGTTACATGAGGTCAGAACGTACAGAAGTTAATGTTTTTAAGGGCTGAGAGTCTGTGCTCATTGTGATCATTTCTGTCGGAAACCCTGAAAAGTGCCAAACACTCAGTGCTGTATGGGGCATGCCCCACCAAGCCGCAACTTAGTCGATGGCATACCTGCCATCCCAATATTTGTATCTCTATAGCACCACCACGTGGCTTGATTGGGTTAAAACTGGATGGGGTGAAGTCTTGATGTTACTCTTAATATACCTACCAAGTTTCATTACTTTCTGTCACAGGGTTTTGAAAGTATTAGCATTTTTGTGATAAGCCACGCCCACTGAAGATTCATTGGCTCGTCATTTGGTCATTTTTGGACCTAGGCATTAGAAAAGTAATGACATGTGAGATGAGCATGTGCTATTTAACAATGGGGAACAGGCACTCTGCCAGTCAGTCAGTTACCCACATTCAGGCGTTTTAGTCCTGCCCGCTCTGCATCCGGGCAAAAAATTAAAGAAAAAATTAAGGTTTAAGGACAAAAAATCACCTAACTTGCATATTTATTTGTTTTGGACCAAAAGTATTTAAATTGTGGATAACCTTGTTTGTAAGAGAACCATACTGTTATGTTTATTTTTGAATAATATATCTGTGTCTTTAGGTGGGGGTCCCATATGGGTCAATTTTGAGGTCCCCTGTCTCCTGAATGGTTGATCATTCTGGTTAATCAAACCACATTCTAACACTCTCGTAGGTTAACATGTTTAAACAATTTGTTCAAATCTAAAAGGGTGAGGTCAGAAAGTGATTGATTTATGACTGAATGCCCCAGGATAGAAATCAAATATTTCACAGCTGATAAGGGGTATTAACATGGTGGCTGTGCAATAGGTTGTACAATACTGATAAGCTAATGTAATACTGAATATTTCTGTGACTGTTCCAATATTCAGACTCACTGCTAGTATGAGTTCCCATGGCTCATGTCAAACATTGCCAAGTTTTGAGAAAGTTTCTGGAATGTATGAGAATTTCACAAACTGAGGGGTATACTATGAAGCTGGGTTACTGAGCTAGCAGGATGACTGCACTGAGTAAAACCTGGAACAGCTGTTTTTTCTTCAGTCCATGCTCCAGATTTGGGAGGGTTCCGGGTTTTACTCAGTGCGGTTATCCAGCTGACTCCGTAATCGTGCTTGGTAGTATTTTACCTGGTGAAAGGAGGGTAAAAATAACAATAGGGTGTGCCCATGTTGCTCAGCCCCCACAAGGATATCTGAAATAAACAGTAGGGTGCCTCCACACCAATGGTTCTTGGCCAATATAAATAATGGGTATAGCTTTGTTACTAGTAAAACTCCCCCGTTTCCAACAGTAAAAGGGACATGTGATGATGAATTTGTCAATATCTCTCTAAAGTGAGCTTGAAAAGAGGAAAGAAACAGTCCTCTACACTTTGTCACAAAAGCCATTTGTCTGACAGTTTTGTATAAAAATGTCAATAACATCAGCAGGGATTTATGAAGACACACCAGTCTCTTAAGAGGAGTATCTGCCAATGCAACAAACGGTCTTGCAGGAGATGTTGTTCTTGCGTTTAACAAAAAATCAAAAATGGCGGACAATCCAGCATGGCACACTTCATGGGTTCTTGAGGCAGATTTGTTTCTTGTTAGTGGATGCATCTATTTCCAAAATTTTGTGACATCATCATGTGGATCAGGAATTCAGTAATTTCAAAATGTGCATTTTCAGTCTTTTATAGCGCCACCATGTGGCCAGTTAACCATATTAACAGGGCTTGCACGTATAACTGGCCTCAATATACTTACCACATTTGGTCAGTTGTTCTTAATTCCTGTTTTTATTAATTATTATGAATTTTTATAGCCATTTTGTCAAAAATGCCAGAATAAAGAAGACAACCAGAGCAATTACAGTAGGGTTCCAAAAGAAGCTTCACTGCTTGGAGACCAAATAATGAATAAATGTGCTATAATGTACCACAATGCACCATAAGTGTCTATTTTAGCCTGGGTATTTATTGTGTATTTGTTTTACTCTTGGTTGCATCCTTTCCTGCAACTTGTGCTGTAAGCCCCTGTGTGTATTGCCCGCACGTCTCGAGGGGGAAGTTGTAAAAAGGGAACCTGGGGAGCTCCTGTTGCATGCACCCTTCAGATTAACTACAAACTTTATAATTAAACTTTATAATATACATTTTTTTTGTAGCCTGACATACTTGGAGCGACTGAAGTTTGAACAAATCAATTTGTAATTACCAGCCTTTCCATTAGCACTAAGAACATAATATGTGTTTTTAATGCCCATATTTTTATTTATACAAACTTGGATACACTCCCAGGAGGTATTTCACAAAGCTGGCTAAGAAAATTCAGGCTTACTAAAATAAGCCTTGCTTCAATTAGCCAAGTTAGACAGCGTGGATAAATTCTGTTTCACAAAGCTAGATTGCAGCTCAAGAGTTGAACCTAATTCAAGCCTGATGAAAGCCAGGTTTGGGGAATGAAGTAGCTACGTGCGCGTTCATGGACTATTTAAACAGCTTGAGTAAATGAATGTCGTACAGTATCATTTACAGCTGGGGAACAGGAACTCATTATGCAGTTTTATGAAGATTGCAGTTCTATCATTACAAAAAAGCCACAGTGAGTAATAAAGCGAGAGACGCAGCCTAGGAATCGATTTCTAAGCGCATAAATGCCTACGTTAGTCCTATTGTGCAATCAGTGCTATGTGCTTTGCATCTCCTCAATTAAAAAAAAAAGTATTTTAAAAGTAGCCTATTTTTTGTTGTGTAGCTATTTAGGAGCAATCACAGTGGGAGAAAAAGGACCAGAATACAAATCAAAATGTTGGTGAAGAGGGCAATCAGAGTTGCAGATCATCTGTAGAAATGGTGAAATGATGACCATTTCGCCATATAGCTGTGGTAAAACTAACAGTGCAAAAAGTTATAGGCCTTTTGCATGTATTGGCTAAAGCAGTGCTTCTCAACCCTGGTCCTGGAGTACCCCTGTGTATGCTGGTTTTCATTACAACCACAATTGCAATACCAGAATTTTAACAAGCTTTTCGTTTTTCTTAATAGGTGTTTTTAATGTTTCAAGAGATTATTTACACTCTTAAGCCACATTATGTTAGCAATAGCTGTGCATGCCATGAAGAATAAAATGCCCATGTTCATTATGCTTATTGTGCTGTATTGCAAGCAATTACAAAGAAGAGGTAAGCACTCAGGTGAATAGGCTCCTAATTAGGTAATTGAACACAAGTTTAAGTTCTTTCATAGTTTTTTCCTTAAACTTATTAACACAATGCAGGTTTGGCTCGTTATCATTTGCTTTGTCTTTGAATTCTTCATTATTTACCAAACGGTTAGTTTTAGTGGCCACGTGTCCACAATTTCACCAATTATGAGCCTATTCATTCACCCCAGTCTTTAATTTGATCAGTTAAAACATTTTTGACCTCTTTTTACTTGTTTGCAATACAGCACAATGTGAATATTGGACTTTTATTCGTCATGGCGTGCATAGCTATTGCTAACATCATGTGGCTTAAGAGGGTAAATAATCCCTCTAAATATTAAAAACACCTAATTAAGAAAAACTAACAGCTTGTTAAAATTCTGGTATTGCAATTGTGGTTGGAACGAAAACCAGCATACACAGGGGTACTCCAGGACCAGGGTTGAGAAGCACTGGGCTAAAGGTTAGTGCGTACTCTGCGTAGGCTATTTGGTTATGCTGACAGTGCATGTATGAAAACCATTTGGCTTCCATAATAAGACAAAGTGATAGCCATTTTCGCTAGCAGAGTGGCCGGTAGCTACTTGTTTGACCGGTAGCTACTTCCATAATAAGTTACAAGAGCAGACCAAGTGATAGCCATTTTCGCTAGCAGAGCGGCCAGTAGCTACTGCGTTAGCTAGCAAAAGCGGGAGCCGGTGATGTACGACTGGGGATTCTGGGTAGTTATGTTTCTGAAACTCTGTTAATTATCTGTTTCAAATTTGATTTAAACGCAGTGGACTTTGTATCACATATATGTCAAAGCTTGGTCCATACAATGCCATAACATCATCATAAGGGTTACTAAAAGATCCCAAAGTGGGGGCAGGTAATGGCTTAAAATGGTTTAATAATATTATGACATAAAGGGAATTACTTTATAGCATAACCTGCAAATAAAAACAAAGTCAAAAACTTGAATTGTAAATGTTTTAATAATATGACATAAAAGGATAAAAAGGAATTACTTGACAAAAAAGGGTCTGAAACATGTTGCTTCTAAGCCAGTGGTCCATCCAAGTGGGTGTCACTGTAACACCGGCTGCAAATAAGTCAAGCTTGAACCACGTAAAGCCCCAACGCATATGTTGCCTTAGCACCATAACTGGCATCTAGTCAAGCTTGCTTTGTGAAACAGAGTTATCTGAGAACCTATCCAGACTTACTGAAATAAGCCAGGGGGCTTAACATAAAACCTTAACCTTCATTAAAAAAAAGGCTCTTAAGCATTTTCCAGAACTCAGAAAATCTTTTGCGGAACTCACTAATCTCACCCTGCGAAGAGATTCCCTCAGTATCCGTACATATCTCTATGGGATCCTTTGGAATGGAGACGCCCTTTTCCAAAGCCAAGGAGTTGATTGGTCAAAGGGCAATATACCCCGATTAAAAGTGAGTCGGCTTCGTGATACAGAAAACCCAGGGTTGAAGCTTAATTTAGCTCGCTACCCCCTTAATCTTGCTTCGCAGTACACCCCTCAGGTTTACAGCTTAATCGCGCTTTGTGAAATACCCCCCAGTCTGTATATGGGAGCTTCCCCTTGCAAAGCTACTGCCCTTAAATAAATAAAAAACATCCTCCTCAACTGTTCTCTGTGCAAAGTCCTTCAGTTCATGCAGGGATTGCAAATGAATAAATTAAGTTCAGCTGGGTGTGTGACGACATTCCAAAACTGTCACGAGGTTGTTTTATTTAAAGCCAAATGTCAAGCTGTGTGATTAAATGGCACTGCTTATGCATGCGACAAAGTGGCCAGGCGGGCGTGGTTACAGGTTTCTCTGTGGGTGTGTCTGTTCCTGATGGAAGCATTGGTTAATTCACAAAAGACAGAGCAGGTGTGGCAGCATTCCAGCAGGCCTGGGTGAGGCTGGCAATAAGCTGTGGGAATCATATAACCGCATGTGCAGCGTTCATTTGCTTAACAGATGCTTGCATCTGCAGTGACTGGACCGTTGTACTAGTTTACATACAGCATGCTCGTTGATACAGTAGCCACTAGGGGTGTATCCGGAGCCGAATACTGTATTCGGGAAAGCACGAATAATGCGTTGGAACAGAATTTTGTTTCTACCCGAAGTTGCTCGTTAATATTCGGATTCGGGAGAGAACATTTAATGAAGAGAGAGAGAGAGAGGGAGAGACGTAATTCGGCACGGGTGGCCTGCCAGAGATTTAATTCATTGAGATAGCCAAGTCAGGAGTGATTAAAACAAATGCCCTATCAAAATCAGCATTATAAAACCAAACTGTGACTTAATGTTTATAAAGATATTTTGCGAACGTATTACTCTAGATCAGGAAGGTATCATGTAGCCTATGCTATTGATAGACTAGCATATGTCACGTTAACGTTAAAGTCCACAGTGTGGATTAATTGCGAGTTGAATGGTAAACAATCTGGGTAGCAACAAGCATTCACAGAATCCGTGATATAGGCTAAATATTCATTTTAATTAAGTTACCACAGTGCGATTGTCGCGAATATGTACCTACATATGTGAATCCACTTTTGATGTTGTTGTCTCTCTCAGACCCGGCGGCAGAATTATTGGGAAGGACGTGCCTCAATTTTTTTTAGGGGGGGCACATATTGGATATTGTTTTCACAAACCTCAGCCGGTATAGGCTGCTACCTATGCGTTCATGTCGGCATTAAGGATGTCTTAAACACAGCGAAACGCAGCTCTCAATAAACAGCATCACCAAATAGGCTACTTTCCAAATAGTATTCATATGGTTTCACAGTATTCACAGTATTCATATGGTTTCCCCCCCTTCATTAAATGTTTTTTTTTTTACAGTGCAGGTATAGGCTACTGTTACACTGAACAAGCAGGTGGTTTACTACAATCTCTGTTTCACTGGATGTTCATAACTATACTTACTAGCACTACTCATGCCGTTAGTGTCACATACAGTGAGCAGCATAATTCATTGGACAGTGACACATTTTTTGTTATTTTGGTTCTGTACTCGAGCATTTGAGTTTGAAAGGATACAATGACAACGAGGTTGAAGTGCAGACTGTCAGATTTAATTTGAGGGTATTTTCATCCATATTGGATAAACAGTTTAGAAATTGTAGAACCTTTTTGTACATAGTCCCCCCCCCCCCATTTTCAGGCATCAAAAAATATTGGACAGTTTAACATAATGGAGAATAAAGTAATCATTTTTAATATTTGGTTGCATATCCTTTGCATGCCATTATTTCCTGATGTCTGTGACCCAGAAATATCAAAAGACTCTTGATATCTTATTTTCAGGTGCTCTTACAAGTGATACTATGACTTCTCTGCATTTGAATGGATCTCTATGGGAATTGGGGGGTGGGACTAGATTTAGCTGTAAATTATGCTGGAACAGTATGGAATACATGGTTGGCAAAATGGCTATAAGTCAACAAGGGTCTGATGTATCAAACAAGCCTTAAACCATCACTCTGCTGCCAGATATGCAGTAGATATAGATGGATCACTTTAACGGTTGTTTCTCCTGACAAATATTCCTATTGAACTCTATGGAAAAATAAGTCAGGAGAAGAAATACCTGTGCGGCTGGAAATAGGAGAGTGTGTCACACTGTGGCCTTACAAAAAACAAATATCTGCTTGCTGGTGTGTGAATTATGGATACCATTTTTGGCCATAAAAAATCACCATTTTGATGTCGCTTGTTATAGACTACTTGTTTTTTTCTCAGAAAATCAAAAAAATCTCTCCATGCTTGTTGACGAGACGGCGTTGATTTTACTGACTAGTGTGAGAAGGTAAGAAGATTTTTTACCTTTTATTTTGTCTCCAAGGTATGGAGAGTGTCATACCGAAATGACGCCTATGGGTGGTAACAGTTTTACATGTCATTTTGTAGGCTACACGCAAACCTTTAGTAAATCGACCCCTATGGGCCTGATTTACCTTTAGCAAACTTTTACCACACACAAAACCAATAACATGACACATGATTGGTTGTGGTATTTTATATTGTTTTGCACCAATCATTGGTTGTGTTATTAGTTTTGCATGTTTTGCTAAAAGTTTTAGCACCCACTAAAGATCTTAGTAAATCAGGCCCTAAGTGTGGTCTGAAAAAGGTATTGTATAACTTCCATGGATTTGTACTCAATACTTTTGGCTATATATCCCGGTATCCTGTTGCACTTTTTTTTTGCTACAGCATAATGCCCAGAACCTGAAAGACTTTGATCACCTACGACTCCCAAGTCTTTTTCAAATTGATCACATTCCAATTTTGTTTCTCCCATAAAGTAGTCATGCCTTATGTTTTTATTTCCCACATGTAGCATTTTACATTTAGTTGTATTGAATTTAATTTGCCAGGTCTCCGCCCAATTCTGGATTCTGTTTAAATCTTCTTGGATTGCATTAGCTAAACCTCCCAGTTTCGTGTTTTGCCCCTTAGGCATTTTATATTGTGTTATGGTTCTTCTTCGTTTGGGTGGGATCTTTTGTCCCACATCCCCAGGCTCGGGGCCGAGGGGCTATCCTTTTACCACCCCGAGCCTAGGGGGGGGGTTCACCCGGACTATATTTCAGGGCACACCTCCAGTAGCCACGTCACCGTGTCATCATCCAGAACCGACAGACCATGCATCCCATTGGGTGCCCGATAAATCGGGCAGTCCAGGATGACATGGTCTGCGGTTTGTTCCTCCGCGCCACACTCGCAGGCTGCGCAAGAAGCCAAGCCCCATCTGTGCATCGATGAGCGGAAGCGCCCAACGCCGGTCCGGAGGCGGTTAAGCCTCACCCATGCCAGTCTAGGCAGGTCCACCCCAATAGGGGGAAAACCGACGTCTGGGATGAAGTCACGGAGTCTAGAGGTGTTCTCCTCCCACTCCGTGCTCCAGATGTAATCCGCCCACCGTGCCGCACTGATGTTAAGATCACTGCATTGCTGCAGGAATTCCTGTGCGGCAGGCACAAATGGGTGTCTCGACTTAAGGCGCCGGGGAGGCTCAGCAATTACAGCGAGCCTTTCGTGGAGCAGATGGTTTGGCTCCATGGCCCGGCACGCGAGACGTGCTGTGGCTCCCGCGCGGCGAAGCCCAGCGGGCTGGATGCCTGCAAGAATGGGAAGATTGTCCACGGGAGTGGGACGCAGGCATCCTGTCACGATGCGCAAGGCTTCGTTGATGGGCGTATCGATGAGGCGGGTGTGGGCACTGCGACACCATACCGGTGCGCAGTACTCACTAGTCGAGTAAACAAGGGCCAGGGCTGCCGTACGCAATGTTCTTGCGTCGGCGCCCCAGCCTGACCCGACTAGTCGCCTCATCAATGCCACACGAGATGTTAACTTCTTGCGCAGTGACTCAAGGTGTCGGCGAAACGTGAGCGACCTGTCCAATGTCACGCCGAGGTAGATTGGCTCAGCGCAGCATGGCAGGGGTGTTCCGCCAATATATATTCGGAGCTCACGTTTAGCCTCCCTGTTGTTAAGATGGAAGGCCGCCGACACCGTCTTTGCCTCGCTGAGCTTCAACCTCCATTTCCAGAGGTATGCCACTAGTGTCTGCATGTCCTGGCTCAAAGTCCCCTCCAATGACTGCCAGTCTCCAGCGGAGTACACCAACGCGAGGTCATCCGCGTAGGCATACTTCCGCGAGACTGTATCAGGCAAGTCATAAGTGTAGATATTATAGAGGAGGGGGGCCAGGACAGATCCCTGGGGGACGCCGTACATATATTTTATTTATTTTCACCATTTTTTTTATTGAAGAGCTTGCCGAGATTCGAACTTTGATAGGCTATACGCTATTCATTTTATATAACACGTGAGTATGGACCTTATTCACGCGGCGGCCATCTTGAAATCGAAAATGAGGCTGAGATGGGAAAATTTCGGAAGTAAACCAACCTGGAGCTATTGCCAAAATTCACTGTCAGTTAGGCCTACGATTGAAATTTGAGCCGACAAGGGGTCCCCAAAATACATTTTATTTTGTTAAAATATAGCTAGTTTTATGTAGCCTATATCGTAGCTAGTATCTAACATACAAAGATTTGCGATGCAGTCATAGTTTTAGCATAAACTAGCCTATGGTTACATTTAGTAGTATGGTTGTAAGCCAGTGAAACGCATTGTAGCCTAGTTGAGAATTACCGGGTTAAAATGTGTTTGTTTAGCATCTGCCAGTTTACTTGTCTTAGCCAGTGGCATAGCGCAGTTTGTCGGGGCTCCCCAGCAAGGTTCACATCTGTCAACCCATACTATTTGCCCGTATAAAATACGGCTTTTCCACCTTTTCGAAGGTAGTCTATGCGGGCGTATAAGGTTAATGATACGGGAAATCTAGTCTAACTCTATAAACTTCACCCCTAGTGGTTGAGACGTATCCGTCTCAATTACAGTATTCATGTTCATCTGAAATTATAAACTACAGCTTTAAGAAAACCCCGAAAATTTTGACGCAGTATTTTTTTAAGGGGTAGCCTCTTGCGAAAACCTCAGCTTCTCCAGTTACACTGCCGTGCAATAAATTAGGAGGGTGCTATTAGTAGCCCACAGCACTTACGACCCTCCTCTGGCTACAGCCACAGACTGTAAAATGCATCAAATGCACCGTTTATACACGCTAAGAAAATCATGTTCACGAATAGAAACAATAATATTTTTAAAAAACGTTGTACAAATGAGTATTCACCGTTTTCCCTTGCTTACTGTACTATATACAGTACCTGATGCACTTTCGGTTTAGAAGACACCTCATTTTCTTCTCCAAAATCTCTCGTATAAATATGTTTAAGAAACCAAGTACTTACCAGTATATTTAGCTACAGCTGATATAATATAATTAGCAAACAATAAATAATAAACAAATTGCAAACGTATACATTAGCTGATCAACTTACAGTGAAGGACTCGTCGTCGCTTGTCATTGTCAAAATAGAATAAGCTCATCTCAAAATATAATGTTGCGCTCGGCTCGTCTTGCACTCGTGTTCGTTCAGTGTCTCGACTCTCTCCAATATTGTGAATTTGGATTGCAGTACCCATTTTAAACGCTCAATGTTACATATAGCTCCTCTAAAATATGTTGGTTTAGGTGAAAAATAGCCTATAATTTGGGCTAGTTTTTAGTTGCCATTTGGCTGGAGAGTCTTACAAGATCTGGCAACGTCAGCAAAGCAGATCTGGCAACGTCAGCAAAGCTGCGCCTCATTTTTTTAAAACGTAGCTTCGTCATATTCACGTGACCAAAATGTTTGTGTCCTTCTTGAAAAGTGTGCTCCCGAATGTACTCAGTGAAACCCCGGAAGTAAGTGTGTCATCCGGGTGTTTGAAGTATACTGCAATTTTAATTTTTTTCGCGTACTCTATGACTTTCTCGCCCTATCTACTCAAAGGCTACTCAACAGTGTGGAAGAGTGCTGATTCGGACACGGCCCAGGTTTATATGGAGGATATTTCGCATACTGCATGTCACTGCAGTGTAGACTACAGTAAGCAGTATGCTAGTACACAGGACGCAGTAAATTGGGCATTCACAATGGCTGCGTCCCAATATTCTTCACTCCCCACCTCCCTTCCTCCACTCCCCGACTACCACTCCTCTCCTACCCGGAAATATGCAAAACTGCCTGAACGTTTTGAGTACAAGTGTTTGCATGTACAGTATCCAATGTACATGACATTGCGGTTTGCGTCGAGACATTAATTAATATGTAACTAAGCATTAATACGTAATTAAGATGTAATCAGCGACATTAGATTAAAACACAAAGATCCGTTTCCGGGGCACGGAGTAGAGGAGTGGTAGTGGAGGAGGAAAGGTGGCATTTTTCGACTATTGGGACACACCCATTGCCTTCCTCTACAACACTGTTATGACCCAACAATACTATCCCAGATGATTTGACATTACCTTTTTGTGCTTTTATCACAATACATTACTTCTTTGTATCACTTCCAGGTTCTTTAGACTACTTACCACAAAATAGGCTACATCACCATATTTTAACACTTTCACCTTCAATAGATCCCTTTATACCGCATTAACAGTTCATACCATTTCCACCTTTTATTTTCCACCTCACACTATACCATATTACCATCTTTCTATGCCATTTCCAGCCATTGATATTTGTGAAGCAACCACACCTACAATTTCTTTTTTTTTAAATTATATATTTATTTGGAAAGAGCAACCAATACAGTCATACAAAGACATCAAAAGAAACAAATCTCCTTCCAGTTTTACATATTTTAGGTCCAGAAACTGTCAAAAAGAAAACAAAAACAGATAAAGAGCATAGAGGCTCAGAGAACTTGCATCCTGATCCATGGGTCAGTTCCCACTCAAAGTTCACAATGTTTATAAGCATACAGTCACAAAGGCACATCTTCCTCCTTAGAACACAACATCAGAGCTGCCAAAAATCAACAGAGCCAGGTGAGGCTTCCATGCACACCTGGAAAGAAACAGCACCGATACAGCCTCTACACAATAAGACAACTAACAAGAACTATTAACAGGAACCAGAAGGAGGTCACCTGCTGCCGCTGTCATAAAGATAATATATAAATATAAAATGATACCAGGAATCAGTAAAAGACTACTTAGATGATTAATACCAGTGATATTGTTACGTATCTGTTTACGGGACGAACCCAAGTGCAACGACCAGGAGACAGATTTCACAAAAGGGGTGTATTTAATAAATTAAGTGTTGGGGTAGTCCCAACACTGTACAGGAAAGGCAACACACACAGTAATACAAGGTCTTGCGCCTGGAAGCCCGGGGCGGGCTGCTCCAAGCCGGAGCTGGACTGGAGGTTCTGGAACGGGCTGTTCCAAACCGGAACTGGACTGGACTGGAACTGGACCGGGTGGTCCACACGGGAATCAGGTACTGGAACGGAATGTCCCAAACCGGAACTGGACTGGACTGAACTGGACCGGGAGGTCCACACGGGAATCAGGTACTGGAACGGAATGTCCCAAACCGGAACTGGACTGGACTGGAACTGGACCGGGAGGTCTACACGGGAATCGGGTACTGGAACGGAATGTCCCAAACCGGAACTGGACTTTGAGCGAGTCGCTTGTACAACTCACGCCAGGACTGGACTGGAACTGGCAGGGGAGCGACTCACTACGGCAGGGCAGGACTGGACCGGGCTGACTGCACCGGTATAGAAAAACAAAACAACAAAGGAGGGTTAGTGCAAGGGTAGGCACGGGAAAGACCGGGAGGTTCTCACGGAGGTGATGGGTTTGGAAGTCGGGAGGTTTTGCGGTAGCACGGCAGGACAGAGTGGTGTGGCGTAGCTGCGGTAGGTCCGGAGGTAGCTGACTGTCTCCAGAGCTCCAGGAGCCGGCGCCGAAGAACTGGGTGGTCTCTTCGGTCGGACAGGAACAACTGGAGGGTAGCCAGGTAGCGAATCACCCCGGAGCCTACACGCGCTGGAGGTGGAGGTACCGCAACACACACAACAAACACGGGGAACACGAACACTGCCACGGGAGATCGGGTGCAGGGTTAGATGGAGGAGAAGGGAAACAAGTTAGCTACACAATTATGACAGGAAATTGTGCGGGAGGTAAACTACCAATCCGTAGCTTTGCGAGGAACTATACGCTGCACGGGAAACACATTCCACAACTACGCGAATAGTTTAAGCAGGGAGACCAGATAACGAGTCAAGCACTACACCAAGTGATGATAGTTAACGAACTGGCGCCGACTGGCAGCCAGCCGAAAGACTATATAGAGCTAACTAACGAGACAAAATACGATACAGGTGTGAACATAAACCGGGAGTGATTACAAGACACCAGGTGAGGAAATGCATGCAACGAGGGGGAGGGAGTGAAAGGCGGAAGTAAGACAAAACAACCAGACGAACAAGACAGGGAAGGACACGCCTAGTCCGCGGCAGCGGGGAAAACACGGACAAAGGGATCCAACATGACACGGAGGGAAAACAGGAAAACACGGAAAACGGACAGGAAGGGAGCGGAACATTACAGTACCCCTCCCTCAACGTACGCCACCTGGCGTACCTGGCGGCCTGGTCTTGGATGGGAAGCGACTGTGGAAATCCTGTATTAGTGTTTGATCCAGGATGAGGCCCTTGTGGAGCCATGACCGCTCCTCAGGACCATACCCCTCCCAGTCCACGAGGTATTGGAAACCCCGACCCTTACGGCGGATGTCGATGATGCGGTCCACCGTATAGGCCGGGGCGTTGTTGATGACCCGGACAGGAGGAGGAGGGAGGGTAGGGGCACTGAGGGGGCTGGAGGCGACAGGCTTGATTTGGGAAACATGAAAAACGGGGTAAACTTTGAGGGAGGCAGGGAGGGAGAGCTTGACGGAAACAGGGTTAACAAGACGTACAACAGGGAAGGGACCAATGAACCGGGGCCGAAGCTTTTTAGAGGAGGAGGGAAGGGAAATGTTGGACGTGGACAACCAGACCTGCTGACCGGCCCTGTATTTGGGGGCTGCGGTCCTGTGCAGGTCCGCCAGACGCTGTGACCGGGAATTGGAACGTAGGAGTGCGGTGCGTGCAAGCCTCCAAATGCGCTTGCATTTGAGGATGTGGGCCTTGACAGAGGGGACTGCTACCTCGGCCTCCTGGACCGACAGGAGAGGGGGTTGGTACCCTAACGAGCACTCGAAAGGGGATAACCCGGTGGAGGTACTCTTAAGGGAGTTGTGAGAGTACTCCACCCAGGGAAGGAAACGGCTCCAGGAGGCGGGGTTGCGAGCCGTGACGCACCGCAGGGCGGCCCCCAGGCCGGTGTCGGAGGCGTCCACCTCAATCGTAAATTGGCGGGAGGGATCAGGGTGGCAAAGAATAGGGGCTGAGGAAAACCGTGTTTTGAGCTGTTCAAAAGCACGCTGGGCTTCGGGATTCCAACAGAAAGAAAAAGTAGTGGAGGTAAGTTTGGTAAGGGGGGCAGCAATGATACTGTAATTTCGGATAAAACGACGATAAAAATTAGCAAAACCAAGGAATTGTTGTAGGTGCTTACGAGAGGTGGGTTGGGGCCATTCCGTCACCGCCTTGACTTTGACCGGATCCGCCCGGATACTGCCCTCCTCAATAATGAAGCCGAGGAACGGGACTGAAGAGACGTGGAAGGAGCATTTCTCCGCCTTTACGAAGAGCTGGTTCTCGAGGAGCCGCTGGAGAACCTCCCGGACATGGAGAATGTGCTCCTGAGGGGACTTGGAAAAAATCAAAATGTCGTCAATGTAAACAAAAACAGTCTTACCCAACAGGTCTCGCAGTACGTCATTTACCATGCCCTGGAAGACTGCCGGGGCGTTAGTAAGGCCGAAAGGGACCACCAGGTACTCATAGTGGCCCAACGGGGTATTGAAGGCAGTCTTCCACTCATCCCCCTCCCGTATGCGCACCAGGTGGTACGCATTACGGAGGTCGAGCTTGGTAAAAATGACGGCCTGCGAGAGGGGTTCAAAAGCAGTGTTAATGAGGGGGAGAGGATATTTGTTGCGGATAGTGATGGAATTGAGTCCCCGGTAGTCGATGCAGGGCCGTAGTGAGCCGTCCTTTTTCCCTACGAAAAAGAACCCAGCACCAACCGGAGAAGAGGAGGGACGGATGATGCCCGAGGCGAGGGACTCATGGATATATTCCTCCATGGAGAGTTTCTCTGGTCCCGACAGACTGTAGAGACGGCCGGACGGAAGTTTGGCTCCCGCCAGTAGATCAATACAACAGTCGTACGGGCGGTGAGGAGGTAGGGACAGAGCACGTGATTTAGAAAAGGTGCGACTGAGGTCGTGATACTGTTTGGGAACGGTGGACATATCGGGTTCGGGTAGGTTGGTGCTGGGATTCTTGGACCCCGGAGGGGGAAGCGCGGAGCGGAGACAGCTAGCCAGGCAGTGGCCACTCCACGCCAGGATGCGTCCGCCCTGCCAGTCGATGTGTGGGTTATGGAGACGGAGCCAGGTCTGCCCTAAAACTATGGTTGACTGTTTGGAATTGATGAGGAGGAGTTGAATGCTCTCCCGGTGATTGCCGGAGAGGACAAGCTGTAAGGAAACGGTGGAGTGGGTCACTAACCCCAAACTCTGACCGTCTAAGGCGAAGGCAGTAATGGGCGATGGTAGAAGCTCCGTGGGGATGCCGGCCCTCTGGGCGAAGGTGGTGTCCATGAAGTTGGCGTCGGCTCCAGAGTCGATGAGAGCCGACGAACCTAAGGACTTGTCGCTCCACAGGAGAGTGGCCTTGAAAACTAGGCGATTCTGGGCTGCATGGCAGGGTATGATAGGGCTCGTCAGTACGCCCAGTTTAACTGGCGAGCCTATTCTTTTGGGCGGATGGGACATGAGGCGATCTGGTGGCCAGGTTTGCCACAATAGAAGCAAGACCTGGATCGCTGACGACGTTGGCGCTCTGCAGAGTTGACCGCAACTCTGCCCAGTTGCATGGGCTCCTCTTCGGAGACCCCAGACGCCGCCCTGAATCCAGAAGCAGAAGGGTGAGAGCGTATATGAGGAAGGTGACCGGGATTCCCCCCACGCTCACGGGCCCGGATACGAAGACGGTTGTCGACTGCTATGGCCAGGCTAATCAGGCTATTGAGGGAGGTTGATTCCTCACGGGTGGCTAGTTGGTCTTTGAGCTCCTCGCTGAGTGCCTGGCGGAAAGCCCCCTGAAGGGCGGTGTCGTTCCATCCGGACTCCGCGGCGAGGGTACGGAATTGGATGGCCATCTCTGCGACGCTGCGACTCCCCTGACGGACCTGAAGTAGGCGCTGAGTTGCATCTCGCCCACAGGTAGGGTGGTCAAACACGCGCCGCATCTCGGCGGTGAAGGCAGCGAAGTTGTTGCAGAGCGCGGCTTGGCTATCCCAGATGGATGTAGCCCACTCCAGGGCACCTCCTCCCAGGCTGCTCATGATGAACGCGATCTTACATGGGTCGGAGGCGAAGGAGGAGGGCTGCATCCGGAAGACAATGTCGCATTTCATCAGAAATTCGCGACATTTCCCCAATTCCCCGCGGAATAGCTCAGGATGTTGAACGCGAGGCTCACGAAATGAAGCGGACACAGGAGGGTCCGCCGGGGGATCCGGTGCGGGCGGTGTAGAGCCCAATGGAATACGCGGAAGCGGCTGGTGAAGAGACAGCTGCGTAACTTGTTCCGTGATGCCCCTCAGCACTTCCAACACGTCGTCCAGACGACGGCCCTGTTGGTCGCTGACCGCAGTTTGGCAGGAGAAGGCGTGCCGAATCTGCTCCAGGTCGGCTGGGTCCATGTTTTTGGCCAGTTCGTTCTGTTACGTATCTGTTTACGGGACGAACCCAAGTGCAACGACCAGGAGACAGATTTCACAAAAGGGGTGTATTTAATAAATTAAGTGTTGGGGTAGTCCCAACACTGTACAGGAAAGGCAACACACACAGTAATACAAGGTCTTGCGCCTGGAAGCCCGGGGCGGGCTGCTCCAAGCCGGAGCTGGACTGGAGGTTCTGGAACGGGCTGTTCCAAACCGGAACTGGACTGGACTGGAACTGGACCGGGTGGTCCACACGGGAATCAGGTACTGGAACGGAATGTCCCAAACCGGAACTGGACTGGACTGAACTGGACCGGGAGGTCCACACGGGAATCAGGTACTGGAACGGAATGTCCCAAACCGGAACTGGACTGGACTGGAACTGGACCGGGAGGTCCACACGGGAATCGGGTACTGGAACGGAATGTCCCAAACCGGAACTGGACTTTGAGCGAGTCGCTTGTACAACTCACGCCAGGACTGGACTGGAACTGGCAGGGGAGCGACTCACTACGGCAGGGCAGGACTGGACCGGGCTGACTGCACCGGTATAGAAAAACAAAACAACAGAGGAGGGTTAGTGCAAGGGTAGGCACGGGAAAGACCGGGAGGTTCTCACGGAGGTGATGGGTTTGGAAGTCGGGAGGTTTTGCGGTAGCACGGCAGGACAGAGTGGTGTGGCGTAGCTGCGGTAGGTCCGGAGGTAGCTGACTGTCTCCAGAGCTCCAGGAGCCGGCGCCGAAGAACTGGGTGGTCTCTTCGGTCGGACAGGAACAACTGGAGGGTAGCCAGGTAGCGAATCACCCCGGAGCCTACACGCGCTGGAGGTGGAGGTACCGCAACACACACAACAAACACGGGGAACACGAACACTGCCACGGGAGATCGGGTGCAGGGTTAGATGGAGGAGAAGGGAAACAAGTTAGCTACACAATTATGACAGGAAATTGTGCGGGAGGTAAACTACCAATCCGTAGCTTTGCGAGGAACTATACGCTGCACGGGAAACACATTCCACAACTACGCGAATAGTTTAAGCAGGGAGACCAGATAACGAGTCAAGCACTACACCAAGTGATGATAGTTAACGAACTGGCGCCGACTGGCAGCCAGCCGAAAGACTATATAGAGCTAACTAACGAGACAAAATACGATACAGGTGTGAACATAAACCGGGAGTGATTACAAGACACCAGGTGAGGAAATGCATGCAACGAGGGGGAGGGAGTGAAAGGCGGAAGTAAGACAAAACAACCAGACGAACAAGACAGGGAAGGACACGCCTAGTCCGCGGCAGCGGGGAAAACACGGACAAAGGGATCCAACATGACACGGAGGGAAAACAGGAAAACACGGAAAACGGACAGGAAGGGAGCGGAACATTACAGATATCACATAAAATCTGCTCTCGTTGGGGTTATAAATGAAATCCAATTATTCCAGATTTGGTAAAATTTTCCTTGTTGAATTCTTAATAAGTAAGTTATCTTTTCCATTCTAAATATTTCCAAAATAATGTCCGACCAGTCCTCCAGGGTGGGTGGAGTGGGACTTAACCACCTCCTCGTAATTGATTTTTTGCTCGCCACCAAGAGTATTTGTAGCAGCTTTATATCTCTCCCATGTGCCAGGCAAGAGACATGACCGAGGTACAGGGCCTCAAAACTCAGAGGTATTTGGGTGTTAAAGACTGCAACTAATGAAGCCCGGATACCCCTCCAGAATCCCCCTAGTTTGGGACATTCCCAGAAAATATGATAGTGGTTAGCCACAGTTGAGCCGCATTGTCTCCAGCATGGTATATTAGCCCCTTTGTACTTCTCCTGAAACGGTGTCTTAAAAAATCTAATGATATTTTTCCAGCAATGCTCTCTCCAGTCCATGGAACTAGATGTTGTCCACTGGAAAGACCAGATGTCGCCCCAAACTTCCTCAGATATCTCAATCCCCGCCTCCCTTTCCCATCTACCTTTTACATATAAGGTGTCATTCTTGCAAGCATGGGATAGAGCAGTGTACAGTTTAGAGATAGATTTAGATGGAGTCGTTGTCACAGCAGACTTTATAATATGGAAGAATTCTGATTCTACAGCTGAAAGATCCGTTAATTTACATTCATGTTCAATATAAGATCGTAATTGGAGATATCTATGAAAGTCGTTCCATTCTAAACCATGTTTGTCCCTCAGAGCCCCAAAGCTGAGCACAGCGTTTCTTTGAGTAAGTGAAAGAAATGTTGTGAGACCCTTCAATGTCCATGATTTAAAGCTGGAGTCATGCCTGTTGGGAGTGAAGTCTGAGTCATAAGCAAACCACCTGAAAATTCTCATCATTCTGTGCATCCCACAAACACCAATCACCTTCTGCCAGACCTGAAGTGTGTGAGCCAACCATGGGTTCCCCATCCGTGCCACACTGCACATCAAACCCCTATCAGCAATTACTGCTTGGATGGGGAACCGAGTTGATAAATTGGATTCTAGCTCCTTCCATTTAGCCGTATATGTTTCATTACACCAATATAGGAGGGGAGTTATTTGTGCAGCACAATAATAATTTTTAAGACAAGGCAGGCCCATCCCCCCGCTTTTCTTATCCAGTTGTAAAGTGGCATATTTAATTCTTGGTTTCTGGCCCCGCCAAATAAATCTGGAGAGCCATTTGTCCCACTCCCTGAATTGACTGTCATCCACCTCCACAGGTAAGTTCCTAAAAAGGTATAACAATCGGGGGAGGATATTCATTTTTACTGCACTTATTCTTGAGCTAAGGCTCAGGAAGGGAACCAGATTCCATCTGTGCAGGTCTGCTTTTATCTTTGAGGACATTGGTTCGTAGTTTGCCCGGAAAAGCCCCAAGAGGTCCCTAGTCAGACCTATCCCTAGATAGTTAATTTTCTCATTTTCCCAATTTACTTTAAATTTCTCCTTTAAAGTCACCGGAACATTATAGTTTAGAGTCATCACCTGAGTTTTTGAAATGTTAACTTTGTAACCCGATAATTTGCCAAAATCAAGTAAAATAGACATCAGTTCATTAAATGATCTCTCTGGGTCTCCCAGGCAAACCAACACATCATCAGCGAACATCGCCACCTTGTGTTCAACCCCTGACATCATAATGCCCTTGATATTCTGATTTTGCCTTATTAACTGACCTAAGGATTCTATAAATAAATCAAAGAGGAGGGGCGAAATTGCGCAGCCCTGTCTACACCCACGTTTCAAGATAAAGACTTCAGAAAGGTCACCATTGACCTTGATGCGGGCTGAAGGCCGATCATATAACGCCTGAATTGTTCTGATAAAAGTATCATGAAACCCAAACTTCCCCAGCACCTTGTACAGGAATGTCCATCTGACAGAGTCGAAAGCTTTCTCTGCATCTAGGCTCCCTATGATTGACTGAGTGTTATCCTTTTGTATTTGTCTTAGGATGTGCAATATTCTCCTGATGTTATCAGTGGTTTGTCTCTGATGAATAAAACCAGTCTGGTCTAGATTAATAAGGTTAGGTAACAGCTTTTCCAATCTACGGGCAAAAATAGAGGTGAACAGTTTGTAATCTAAGTTAAGAACACTAATTGGTCGATAATTCCCACATTCTTCCCTGTCTTTCCCCTCTTTTGGAATAACTGAGATAATCGCCTCCCTCCAAGAGGGCGGGACTTCTCCCACCTGTAGAACCCAATTAAATGTCTTACGTAATAGTGGAACTAGTTCTGTCCTTAGGGTGCGGTACCACTGAGCGTTGTACCCATCCGACCCAACTGCCTTTCCTGATTTTAATCTAGTGATCGCCGCATTAATTTCCTCTATTGATATTGGTTTGATTAAATCCTCGTTTTGAAGGCCTGAGAGTGAAGGTAAGTCTAGAGAGCTAAGAAAAGCATCTATGCAATTCTCCTCAGAGGCACTAGGCTGTGAATACAAGTCCCTGTAAAACTTCTCAAAACATTCCTGAATTCTTTCCATTTTGGTTTCCAGTACTTTAGTTTTTGGATTCTTAATTTTATGTATTGTACTTTCCTCCTGCTGTTTGCGTAATTTATAAGCCAAGTATTTAGCTGATTTCCCTCCTATCTCATAGTACCTCTGCCTCAGGAAGGTTAAATTCTTCTGAGCCTCTTGTGTGTATATATCATTGATTTCACCCTGTATTTTCCTAATTTCCTGCTTCACAATGAGGGATGGGTTAGCAATATCCTCCTGTTGTTTCAGCTTTAGCTTTGCCTGTAGATCCGCTAATTTCTGTCCCTTAGTTTTCTTTAAATAAGAGGTAATAGAGATCAAGTTTCCCCTCATTACAGCTTTAAGCGTATCCCATAAAATGATTGGTGAGACCTCCCCTGTGTCATTAATTTCCAAAAATTCCTTTATGTTTTCCTTTATTTTGGATACTATAGCAGGGTCATTAAATATATGTGAGTTAAATTTCCACAGAGTGTTGCGTCTCTTCTTCACCACACCCAGGGACACAGAGATGGGACTATGATCAGATAAGTCCCTTGTCAATATGTCACAGTCTCTAATCCTAAATCTATCCACACTAAACATAAAAAAGTAGTCCAGCCTAGCATAGACTTTAAATGAACCTGAGTAGTGTGTATAGTCTCTGATGGAGGGATGTAGCTCTCGCCACACATCAATTATTCCCATTTCTTCCATGTAAGAATTAGCTTTCCTTATAAGTGGGTTTTTCTGGTTGGTCGGATTAGAAGAATCTAATTTGGGGTTGAGTCTAAAATTAAAGTCCCCCCCACAGATAACCGTACCCTGAGCGTCCACCATTAAGTCAAAAATATTCCTATAAAACAACCAGTCGCTCCCAGGGGGGGCGTACACATTTAGTATTGTTATTACTGACCCCTCTATTCTCCCTGTTATCCTAACAAATCTGCCTTCATCATCGCTAATTTCTGAAATATGTTCATAATTAAGTGTACTAGAAATAAGAGTAGCCACACCCCTCTTATGCTTAGAATCAACCGATGAGAAAAACACATATTTGAAACCCATTCTTTTCAGCCTTGAATGATCCACTTGGCTCATGTGTGTCTCCTGGAGTAGGGCAATCTGGGCTTTTTCTTTCTTTAACTTGGATAATATCTTACTCCTTTTAATCGGATTTAGGACCCCATTCACATTAAAAGAAATAATCTTCACTGGCTCATTGTGCATATAGTTGTAACTGATAATGGTTGATTGAATAACATTCCCCCGACAGCAGCAGGCAAACCCCCCCCGATAAACAACATGAAAGTAAGAAACAAGGAATAACCAAACAAAAACGTGGTGAATAACTGAAGCATAAGAGCTTCTGGCCACACTTCCAGCAGTGAATCACTTCCACTGCTTCCCTTAGTCTCTGAGGGAAGACCCCTACACTCTGCCTGAGCCAGAGGGCCCTCAGCTGTGATGACACCCATAAGGAAAAAAGGATACCCCCTCCCCAAATTGACTCGACAGTAATTATATTTCACTGTTCCGTCTATGTCCTAAATATACCCCAGCAAGTCACACTAGTTGTCTTCACGTCTGAATACTTGCAGTCTCTCTCTGTAACCAGTCGCTCCTCCGCTCCGCTGCCGGCGAGCCCCCTCCCCGACGCGCCGCCACGACGCCCACCTCTGCAGATTCTCTCTTAGTGTCGCCGGTGGTTTGATCACTTTCACCGGGAGTCCCCGCTTCGCCAGGTCCGCCGTCGCCTCCTCCACCGTGTTGTAGGTACTCACACCTTCCTCGAAAAACACCTTCAGGCGGGCAGGGTAGAGGGTCCGGAACCGCAGATTCTTCTCCTTTAGCGCCCTCCGTGCCTCCGTATATTCTTTCCTCATAGCCATAATCTCCGGAGGATAGTCGTGGTCGAGGTTTATCTTGTTGTTGTTCCACACAAAGCCTTTCTTCTGCCATGCCAACCCGAGCACCTCTTCTTTAACGGTGAAGCACAAAAACTTTACCAGGAGCGATCTTGGCCGGGAACCGTCCGGTGGGGGAGACGCTAACGCTCTATGCGCCCTCTGGATCTGTAACGCTGTCGACGCGGGGATGTTAAGATTCTCTCTCAGCAGTTTCTCCACAAAGTGGATCACAGATTGTGATCCAGACTCAGATCCCTCCGGGACCCCATATATTCTCAGCGTTTCCCTCCTCGAATAAGCTTCTATAGAGGTCAGTTTAGCTTGGAGCTTTTCCTGAGCAGCCGCCATCTCGGCTAACAACTCGTCTGCGTTTTGGAGCTTGTCCTCATGTTCCGCGACCCTGGTTTCCACTTCATCGAGCCTCGCGTTAACTTTGTCCAGTTCTCCTCTGATATCTTGTAATTGTTTGTTAGTGTCTTTTCTGAACTCTTTCACCTCTTTACCGACGTCTCTTAACTCTTTCAGTATCAGCGCCAAGTTCGCCGTTTCCTCCTCACTGTCTGTCTCAGCGCCGCCGCGGCTGGGCCCGGGCGAGGCCCGCCAGCTAGCACACGGAGAGCCGACGTTAGCTTCTTCTGCTAGCTGCATCTCGTTGTCTTCGCCTTGCTCGTTAGGTGACTTTTTACCTCTTCGTGACTTTCTAGACGTCATCTTGGCCCCTTTCCCCTCGTTTTCGTTGAGCTTCACTTTTAAATTAATTCGTTTTGGGGCAGTTTTATTTCTCTTGTCGGGAGCTCTCCTCCTAAGCTGCCATCCCCTCTAAACCCGACCCGGAAGTCCCCACACCTACAATTTCTAGTTATTATTACAGCTGTGTGGATAGGCTACTGTCAGAACTCGCACACCCTCTAAAAAGACCAATTTTTACGTTCTCTCAATAACCAAGAGCCTATTTTAATTGAACAAATTCAAATGTTTTGTGTAGGCTAGGCTACAACAGGAAAATCCGTGTCATAGAGGCTAACCGCCTCATCTTACAGTATTCAGATCTGGAAAGCTCCAGAGACTGTGCGAATAGCCTACCTAGTAGCCTACCAAAGACGGTGGATTGTGTTGTAGGATAGCCTATATGGTGTAACGTTATAATTAAATAAAAATATAATAAAAAATTTTTTTTTAAATCATCTATAGGCTATGTTGCTTCATGACTAGGCTAAATATAGATTATTACAATAGCCGAGGCTACAGGTAAAATTTCCAAGGTTGATGGGCCTGTGAGTATGGAGATCAAAATCGGTTGTGTCATATAGCTACCTATCTAAAATCTTTGGTTGTGCCAGCCGGGGTCGTTTCCTGAGTGTTTTCACCACAGAACTATATACGAACGTGGTCCTCACCAAATAAAAAAGAAGCTGTCATTCAGTTTTTACAAATCTTTTATTGCCATCTGCTGGGTAAAGACATGAATGACAGTCCATACTACACAACATAGCCTATGCGGAATAGGCCTACACAATTTTTTTAAATTATATTTTTATTTAATTAGCCTATACGTTACACCATACAAAATCCATGGTATTTGGTAGCTAGGCTGTAGGCTCAGCCTGTGTCTCTTTCCGATCGCTGTCTCAGGCTTTCTATGGACTACGTTACTTTTGCTCTGCACATAGGCTATCTAAAAGAAAACAATAATTAATAGAAATCGTGAAGGAAATTCCCACAGTGAAAAGGGAAGCACATTTTTCAGGCATAGCCTGCCATGAATAGCCAGCTGGTTTTGACCACGGAAGCCCGTAACATTAGGCTATCGGCTAGTTTCCACACCAGATTAACGAAAGCAGGCTAAACTGTGAAATTAATTTAGTTAACATTGGGCTGGCTATGGCTAGTCGTAGCTTTTAGGCTACCTCGTTTCCTTTTTAATTCCTATCATTTCGCCTATAATCCCCAAACAAAGAGAACTAGGAAATGTCGCTATCTGTATCTAGCCTGGTAGCTAACTGCCTGACGACCGAAATCACAGACAACCATTGAATCATATTATGTTCAGTGGTTTGAACCGAACAGTCCCCTGTAACGCCCCTTTCTTCGAGGCCCCGCCTTGATGGGCAGCTTTGACAGTTTGCATGTTCAGTTCGTATTTTTGGCAGGGTTTTTGCGTGACTACACGGAAATGATAATGCAAACGGATGCAATGCCATTGCATTTGAATAATGTCACTCTTGTGCCGCAAAAGCATGAAAACGATATGTTAAATGGCGAATTGAATTATCATTTCCTTTTTGTCATGGATCATGCGATTGCAATACGAAACTGCTAATGCAAATGTGGTTTTTCATTTTCATGAAAATTATGGCAGGGTTGTGTCGTAGAGGGCGATAAAAATTTTATGTGAAATGGATTTGCATTAACATTTTCAAATTGTCAGATAAAGTGCGTACATTACCTTGCAAATAAAAACGCAAAGTGGCCTTTTTAATTTGAATTATGTCATAGTTTTTGCACACATCGAATGTAAACGAAATGCAATCGCCGATTTGCATTTTCATTTGAATTTTGGCGTGGATATGCTTCCATAAAAGAATGTCATTCATTTAAGACGGCAATCCATTTAGTCAAAACTATTTAAATATTAGAAAGCATAGGCTACGTTTAAAGAGGAAAACCTCTTAAATTGCTGGAACCAGCGTTGAGGGCAATGTATGCTTTCAAGGTAGAAAAACAAATTTACCCCAATACGTGCTGTTCATTGATCACTTCGCATGACATAGGCTATTAACGCATTTTGTGTCAGCACAAATGTAGATATAGTAAAATGCTGCACAAGTTTATTTACCTATTCGTATTGGTTATTGAGAAATTAAATTGTTTGATTGTTAGGCTATATGGCAAATTATGCAGAAAAATTAGACCGTAGCCTAATAATCCGCTTAAAAGCAAGATTAAGGCTGCGTCCCAATCCAGTTTTTGCTCCACCCTCTTAAACTTCACTTGCAAACTTCACTTGGGAGGATGTGACGCACATAGGCTACCAATAAACAGGAGTATACACTTGCGTTTAGCGAGTGGGAGGGAGCGAGGGCGGCGCGGGTTATTTGAATTGAGAAGCAATTCACCCCATCTATACTCGAAAGTTAACCATGCTGCACAGTGGCGTATCGTGGGATCTCTGATCATGTAAAATGTCTGTCACTGTAGCCTACCTTTAGACGGATGAAACTCTCAACCTGTTTACATTAATTATCAGTCAAGCAATTGATTTGCTGAATAACAAATATCAATAAATACAGCAAGTTTTGTGGGCTAGCATGTTTATTTGTGTCGTGTAGGCTAGCATTTAAATATGTAGGATGCTGGAATAAAGCATTTAAACCAAACATATTCTCAACCTGTTTCCGTTTATTTTGCTTGCTTATGTCAATCAAACAAATTCCCTGAATAATCAAGAACAATTATGTAGCCTATAATGATTAACAAATGACAAAGTGATAACTAACGTAAGATTGTTTAATAAGGGTGGCAATAATTCTAAATAATTCCAACGTTTTCTCTGAGTTGCACGTTTGCATTGCGTTTTCTCCTCATCACGTTAAAGAATGTCATTAAAAATTGTTAAATTGCTGGAACCAGCATTGAACGCAATGCATGCTTTCAAGCTAAAAAAACGAATTTACGAAGTTCTCCCTTTTGTGGTGATGCAAGTTTGAATCTCACCTTTACAAAAATCTTTTCCGCTGTGCCTGCCACACTTCTTGTAAAATCGCCCTCAGTTCACTGATCAGTTTAGGTTTTTGATATCTTCTTATGGAAAGCATTATCGTCTTCATGAGAATAATAATTTATAAAAGACAAAAAGAATCAGATGCTGCAGTGGGATTTGAACACTAAACGCCAGAAGTAGCCTAAACCTTTCTAGAGCCACATATGATCACGTTGTGCCACAGAACACACATACCACTAGCTAGAAAATAGACCTACACTTTTTTCAAAGAATGATGCGCAATCTTCTTTTTATAAAACCGGGGTGTTATGTTTCATTTGCATTCCTCCGTAGATTGCTCTCTGATAATTGCTTCTATGGAATCATTTGATTTGAATATTTGAACCTGAATATCTGCCCATGCTTGTTGATGTTCATAACTTGTTAAGATGTGAATCTTCTGTGGGAGTTCTATATAGGCCTAGCCTACTTTAATTTATTGATTTGAGTATAGGCTGACACGTTGCGAGCAAAAATAATCTTTAGTTTTTATGCATTTAGAATTTAAACAGTGTAACTAGGTCTACTATGAATTCAAAGGTTTTCTTGACGTTGCTTAATGAGTCCCCGGGTCGACACCTGGCCGTAGCTAGAATAAAATAGATAACGATTTATTATGATAAATAAATAGTTTATGATTTATATAAAGATTGGTATGCTCTTTCTTCCTGTGGAGCAGGAGTCAGAAGTGACGTCATTTGCAGAGCTGTACGAAATCGAGTCATTGCTCAATTCCCAGAATTGAAAAAGCGCTTATAATTATTTCTTAGATGGAAAGAGGACTACATCACAACAACAACGGCGATGATGATATGATATTGGCAGGACCACGCATTTCATGCATCTAAGCTGTTCTTCTCTCTCTTAATGCTCCTGTTTTTATAAGGAAAAAGGTGTCGCGTTCCAGTGTTCTTTTTAAACCATTAAACAGTTATCCTGATACAACTTGTATGAGATTGTATAATAACGATACTTAACATATGTCCTGGTTTCTACGTTGAGCTGTATCTTGAGTAGCCTACCGACGTTTATGAGCCGGTCAAATTGGGATGGCAGGTATGCCATCCGCCAAGTTACGGCTTGGCGGGGCATGCCCCATAGCTATACAGCACCGAGTTTGGCACTTTTCAGGATTTCCTACAGAAGTAACCACAATGACCACAGACTCTCAGCCCTTAAAAACATTAACTTCTGTATGTTCTGACCTCATGTAACCACACAGCATTCAGATACAACTTCACACATCCACACAATAAAGCCCCAAACTTGGGTTCTTCTTCCTCTTCCTCCTCCTCCTAACCAGAGACCCTCACTACCTGCCTGCCTCCATACCCTCAAAGAATAATTCTTCCCATTCGATAACAACCTTGCATACTTTTCATTTATTATACTTATATTCACATTAACAAACATATTTTTATTGTATAGGCAAAAGACGTTTCCAATATTAACTGTTCAAAGTTTCACTTGTACTACAGCAAAATGGTGAAAGTCAGACGACACCACTTCAGGTAACGTTATGCAATATGGAAACAAATGTCATTGACAAATGGCCTATAGCCTATATCACGTGACTGTACCATAGACTGTATAAAAATATGGACGAAGCCACTGTGACGTCACCCATTGCCTTTCCACGGCCTCGTAAAAACTGAATTGAAGCTCTGGATGTCTTTTTCGCCGCCTGTTTGTACAAACTGCTGCTGCTCCGTGGAGCCTAACAGGACTCAACCTGTCCCTCTGATTGGTCCTGAACAAATGTTAATACCCTGTCCAAACGACACATTATTTAAAAAAATCAGCACATGCAGAGGCATTAGATGAAGGAAAGGCACCTATTGCAATTACATTTTTTGTGGGAAAGATTTATTGACTGAGTATTTTGACCACATTGCTGCCATTGACTTACATGGTGAAAGACCTATACTGGAGCCTATCGCAGTGGCGCTAGTGAGCAACGGCACAATTGCCGCTCCCAGCCCAACCAGGAAGTGAGCTTCAAAACGAAAGCCCAGTCTTGGCCCCTTGGACTATACCCCTTTGGTCTTGTGGTTAGCGTCCAGCCTTACCATGCGAGACAGCCTTACAATCTGGGTTCGATCCCCGCCTGGTATTGAAGCATAATTTCATTTTGGACTAAAACAGTGTGCACATGTTCTGGTTTTCTCATACAAGAATGTTTTTTTTATTGCAAAGGCAAAGACATGTTTACAATATTAACTGTTCACTTGTAGCCTGTTACTTAAACAATTCAGTCACTGGACACCATGGCAGTTAGCTATGCAATAGCTAACGTTATGGGAACAGGTATCCCATGGCCATTTGTCAAGCAAAGAAAAAAGTTTTAACGCAAAATATCATTTGGTTAACATCGCGTTGTTGCATTAATGTAAAAAAAAAAAAAATCCATAAATAACTGCCATTGGCTACATGTTTTAATCTCACACAAATGCCGACAAAAAAATTAGTCTGTGTGGAGCCTGCTGTGCTCTTGCGGTCATGTCTGAGTCACTGTGGAAACCGAAACTTCAACGCTCGCCTCAGCCAACATTTGTTTATTATGTCTTCATGTACTCTTACAAGCGATACTATAACGTCTCTGCATTTGAATGGATCTCTATGGGAATTGGGGGCGGGGGGGACTCTACCAAGAGTCTTTTGATGGTTGTTGGGTCACATCAGGAAGTCATGGCATGCAAAGGATATGTGACCAAATCTTAAAAATTTAAAGGGGCACAGTCAACTTAGTGTATGTAAACTTCTGACCCACTGGAATTGTGATATAGTGAATTAAAAGTGAAATAATCTCTCTGTAAACAATTGTTGGAAATATTACTTGTGTACAAAGTAGATGTCCTAACTGACTTGCCAACACTATAGTTTGCTAACATGAAATCTGTGGAGTGGTTAAAAATTAGTTTTAATGACTTCAACCTAAGTGTATGTAAACTTCTGACTTCAACTGTAAATGTCTGTTTGTGAATTGTAATGAAATCTGTAGCAGCAGTTAACATTTTTAAACCTGTACATTGTACACAAGTGAACTTGCCAACAAAGTATAACCATATCCTTTCTGGAATGTAATTATTCATCAACTGTTACAAACATTCATTGAAATCATATGTTGTTCCATGAGGCACAATCTCTTCACATGCTAAGATGAAGAAACACAGGGCCAAGTTGCATTAAATAATTTAGGAAAGTTTGGATAGCATTGCTTTGGAATAGAGCTAGTTTATTTAGTGTGAGCTATGATAGGCAATATTGTTAGTTGTAACTTGGCCACATTTTGATATCAATACTTTTAAAGGCAGGCCTAGTTTTTGCAAGTTGGAATTAAGAACTTATAGACAGCACTCTGTAGGCTATGCGTGAGTAACTTGGCTTTTTTTTATGTGGGAGACGTTTTTGATCAGATAATAACATTAAAGCGTCTGCAATTTTGAGAAAGATTCACAACGTCAGGTAAAACACATCGATCCACCGTCTCATTTTTTGCTTTTACACAATGATCCAAGTACAACTCAAAAGACACATTGCTACCACATATTTTTCATGATGGCAGTATGATGTCTGGTTACTACGTTGTCTTGCGTTAATTTCTCAATCGTCCTGATAACGTTACCAAGTGACAATGCAAGTAGGTCTTTTTGTTCACGTTCGTACATTGTCAAGATTCAGACATTGTGGAAACCAGTTATTTTTGGTCATGACTGATAAACAATCAAACAACCAGAAAACAACATTACATAGACACAAACAAAGCGTATGAGGCTTTCTTAAACACAATAAATTCAATATATGACAAGCACTGCCCGGTAGTCAAAAATTCAAGAAAAGGCAAAAAAATCAAAGAAATAAGGCCATGGATTACCAAGAAAATAGAAAACGCCTGTAGGAAAAAAAACAGATTATATAAACAATTTTTAAAGGAAAGGAGCGAACAATCATACACAAAGTACAAACGTTGCAGAAACAGAGTGACTGATCAGTTGAGGAAACAGAAAAAAGATTACTATGATAAGTTATTATCAGAAAATATTAATTACACCAGAAACCTATGGAAAATAATTAATTCCGTCTCTGGGCGTAAGGTCAAGAGGACATTCACGGATCATTTCAATATAAACAACAAGAGGGAAGAAGAAAAAAAGTCGACATTAGACAATTTCAACAAATACTTTGTTAGTGTCGGTCCAGAACTAGCCAAGGCCATTCCTTCCACACTCCTACCGTGGGATCACTTTGATAGGGGCAGTGAGACAAAACAAGAATCATTATTTTTATATCCTGTTACACAAAAAGAAATGAAAGAGATACTGAGAGACTGCACAGCTAAGACATCCACGGACGCAGATCAGATAGACATGACATTGTTAAAAAGGATATCAAAGGCGATCATACCTCCACTAACACATATATGTAACCTATCGTTCTGTAATGGCGTGTTCCCAGACAAAATGAAGATAGCAAAAGTTCTTCCATTATATAAAAATGGAGACAAACAAGAGTTTTCAAATTATCGTCCGGTTTCGATTTTACCACAGTGCTCGAAAATTACTGAAAAGCTCTTTAATGTAAGATTAGATAAATTCATTGATAAACACAAACTGTTATGTGACAACCAATATGGGTTCAGGAAAAAACATTCAACAGCACTGGCCCTAACAGAATCCATAGAATTTATTAAAGACGCATTAGACAGGAATCTATTCACTATTGGCATATTCATAGACTTGAAAAAAGCTTTTGACACGATAAACCACAACATATTGATGGAAAAATTGTATAGATATGGAGTTAGAGGAATCGCATTACAATGGATAAAGAGCTACCTATCAAACAGAGTTCAATTTGTTCAGATAGGGGACAACATGTCAACATGTCTGGACATCACCTGTGGGGTCACTCAGGGTTCAGTCCTAGGACCAAAATTATTTTTATTATATATTAATGACATAGTCAAAGTATCTGACGTTTTAAAATTAATTTTATTCGCGGACGACACAAACATCCTATGTTCTGGAATTGATCTTAAACAAATGGTCACATCAGTTAATAATGAAATGGCAAAGCTCCACACGTGGTTTAATATTAATAAACTATCATTAAACCTTTCAAAGACAAAATTTATATTATTTGGGAAAAGAGGACAGAAAGAAAAGATAAACTTAAAAGTCAATGGTATTAACATTGAAAGAGTGAACGAACACAAGATTCTGGGGGTTACGGTAGATAGCCTCCTGACATGGAAACCACATGGGAAGCTAGTTCAATGTAAATTAGCCAAAAGCGTGTCTATTTTGTGGAAAATGCAGAAACTACTCAATCAACATTCACTTAAGACAATTTACTCGGCACTCATAACACCTCACCTAAACTACTGTGTCGAAGTGTGGGGACACACTTATAAAGACACCACAGAGCCACTGTTCAAACTTCAAAAAAGGGCAATAAGAGTTGTATATGGTGTCCCATATAGAGACCACACTAATGAATTGTTTATTAAGGCAAAGTTTCTCAAGTGGCAGGATATAATTGAATATAATACTGTACAAATATTATTCTTAGCCTCCAAAAACCTCTTACCCATAAATATACAGAAACTGTTTCTAATGAGAGATGACATGCATAACCTAAGAGGAAATATGATTTATAAACAAAAATCTATAAAGTCAACATTCAGAGGCCATTCATTATCCATTGTAGGGGTGAAACTTTGGAACAGTTTAAATGATGAGATTAAAATGTCTGCAAATTTAAAGACTTTCAAGGGTAAGATAAAATGCAAGATGGTAGAAAACTATCATGTCTGAAAAATAGGGGGTTATCATGAAATGAAAACAATGTCATGATGTACTTTACTTTAAAAAAAAAAAACATTTAAAAAAATAAAAAAATAAAATAAATAAATAAAAAAAACCACAGCATGCGGTTCATACAGGATCCTGGACCCTGCAACAAAAGACAACAGACATTGGGCGCACAAACTCTCAGGATGGAGCTTCTAAACTGGACATTTAACGCTATTGACAAAATATTCTCGACAAGGCGTGTGGGCACTGGAGAGCCGTCATGTCCAGATGGGACCTTTCTGGCAGGATACACCATGGATGGGTGGGACAAATGGCGTGTAGTGTGTCTGGCAGTATTAGATATAGAAGATGTGGAAGATGTGTACCTGCTTGGATTCATGTTGGTCGGTCTAATCGGCCTAGGATTTGGCCAGTACGTGATGTACCGACAGCAGAGAAAAATGGGGTGTGACGTCTCTGGAAACAGGGAATTACTGATCATACTGAGAAATTTGAGATCGGACATCAACAAAATCAAGGGAAAAATAGCCATAATGCAGGCAGAAATCAACAAGCCAACGGAGGACTGTGCAGAAAATAGCGAGGGGTAATGAACTCCGAAATTTAGCAATCATACCAACTCAGGCTAACTGCACGGAATTTACAAGGGACAACAGAACATCATAAAAACGTAGAAACAGACACGTCTAATTTGGACATTAGCTGAACAAAATCTGAGATTGTTGGACGTGGAAATGAAACAAATTGTTTTGACCAAAGTATGACAGGCACATTTAAACCCACTATTTTGGTATTTAATAATCTGATTTTAACAATCTGGTTTGTTTTACATTAGAGTAGTTTATTTTATTTTATTTTTCTTTCCTGCCTGGTCAGTTGCTATAAAGAAAACCCAGCTATGATGTTATGATATTAAAAAGATCTGTTTTAAACAAAGGTATAAGATGAACATTGAAACAAAGTGTTTGACCAATGTATGCTATGCACATTTAAACCTACTTAATTGGACTTTAATAATCTGACAGTAAAAATTCGGTTTGTTTTACTTTAGAGTATTTTATTTTATTTTATTTTTTCTTTCCTTCTTGATCAACTTCGCTATAAAGATAACTCAGCTACGATGTTATGATACTAAAAATATCTGTTTTAATCAAATGTATAATATGAACATTGAAACATATTGTTTGACCAATGTATGACATGCACATTTAAACCTACTTAATTGGACTTTAATAATCTGACTTTAAAAATCCGGTTTGTTTTACTTTAGAGTATTTTATTTTATTTTTCTTTTTTTTTTTCTTTCCTTCTTGATCAATTTTGCTATAACGAAAACTTAGCTATGCTGTTGTGATTCTAAAAATATCAGTTTTAATCAAATGTATAATATGATCATTTAAAATCGTGAGGGAAGTGGGGCGGGACATTGATAAGCAGGCTGCTTTTTTCCCGTATCCCTTTTCGGCTGGAAATGTATGTGTTAAATGAATATTTCAGAAATGTGATGCAATGTGATCATACACATGCCGAAATAAATAAATAAATAAATAGACGGTCACATGGGCAAAAATGCCTAAGGGTGGTGTTCTTTTCAATAAATAATTTCAGCTTGTCTGATGATAGATTACAGTATGTTGCATGTGATGCAAGTTAAACTGACAGGCCTGTAGTTTCCTGGATCAGTACAGTCCCCTTTCTTATATATTGGTATTACATTACCTTACTTCCAGTTGTCTGCTATTTCTGCAGTTTCTAACAACTGTCTAAAAATACCTGGCAGTGGTTTATAGATGATCTCACCTAACTCTTTGAGTACCCTTGGTCATATGCTGTGGTCAAATTGTAAAATGTTTACACAGGGGCGATAGTGCTTGTATGCTGGGGGGTGGGCCGTGACTCTAGGGGGAGTTCCTGTGGCATGCTCCCCTGTGAATTTTTTTTTCCAAAAATCACTCTGAAATGGTTAATTCTGATGAAATCTGAGAGTAGAAAATTACTTTACTCAACAATTACAAGGCTGTCATGGATGCATTTACCCAGCCTTAAACTAAAATGTGTAATTGATTCAACATATAGCTAGCTTGTTAATGATAGCCAACTAATCATGTCTCAGTCAGCTTGTTTGTTCAGAAACATTTATTAGACCTAAAAATAGCAAGCATAATGTGCAGACATTACCCATCACAACAGGGATATTATTTTGTATTGTATATTTTTTAGATTTCAGAATGCACTTATAATGTGAAAGCTAAATGTATCCCAAATCTTATACATTTAATCCATGATTGAGACACTTCCAATCAACATGAAAACATTAGGCTACATTACAAAATAATCAGAGCAAACCAAGGAACAATTACAGTGAGACATAAATATGAAATATTACAGCACATATTAAATGTATACTTTAAATACAACGAGTGGCACTTGTTGGGGAATGATATATAATGATTGCCAGCAGCACACGACACATGTAGATAGGGCAACTTAATGTTATGGTAAGTATAGCCTAATTGAAATATGAAGACAACAACCATTTGCGGGATCCTGCACTGTTGAGGATTGCATACATGCGATTGGCACGCTTTGGCGAATCGGCTTCAGCCAAACAGGACGCACTTTGTAGGCTGGCCTTGAAAATATGAGTAGCCTACTGCAGTACCTCACCTCACCCCGTGAATAGCTACCTTGAAAGCTAGCCAGCTTGTGTATTGGCCACATTAGTTATCAGTTACTGTGCTAAATTAGACGCAGACACAAAAATATAATATATATATATATATATTACTTCATTGTCGGCTAGCTAACGTTTTGTCTTTTAAAAACTTTTTACGTGCCCTGAGTGAAGCATGCTGCATGAAACGAGCGTGTATAATGATCAATACATAGCTGGATGCAAGCAAAATTCAGAAATGCCAGTACTCTTTCCTGAATAGACCGGGCTCAATTTAAGCACTGCTCTAGCTAGCAGAACTGCGGTCAAGCCAGCCTCCAAAAAATGGTCAAGCTAGCCCCCACATTCTTTTGTGGTTCGCAATATACAAGGCATTCTATGGTAAGAGCGTGTAAGAATTGATTTCAAAATAAAAGTGAAGTTCCGGTGAACGTGATAAGACATGAAAGTAATTTCACATACATTCAATAAATCAGTCAGTCTGTCAGTAAACAATGAATGAATGAATGAATGAATAAATAAATAAATAACATACATACATACATACATACATAAATAAATAAAACAAAATGAATAATTATTAAATAATAAAATGAATAATTATTTTTTTAAAACAACTACCGCCTGCAAACTATTTCAGAGAAAAATTGAGGCTTTCTCATTTCAATTGTGTGAATAATTACTCATTAATTAAAAATAATTAACTTAATAATAAAGAATACATTTTCAATCTGACCAATCTGACTTCAAAATGACCACCTCATGGTGTCACTCAGACCATCTCAGGACATTCAAATGTGTAATTTCAAAATTAAAGCCCTCTAAAATGTCATATAAGAGCTGTGTTTCTAAATTCAGATTGATATTAAAAGGAAACTTCCTGTTTTCACTGACCAATTCCACTTCAGAATGATAGAAGAACACCTCATAGTGTGACTCAGACAACCTCAGGACATTCTGATGTGGAATGTCAAAATTAATTTTGAAATTCCACATCAGAATGTCCTGAGATTGTCTGACTGACACCCTGAGGTGGTGTGCTATCATTCTGAAGTGATATTGGTCAGTGAAAACAGGAAGTTTCCTTTTAATATCAATCTGAATATAGAATAAACACAGCTCTTATATGACACTTTAGAGGGCTTTAATTTTGAAATTCCACATCAGAATGTCCTGAGGTTGTCTGAGTCACACTATGAGGTCTTCTTCTATCATTCTGAAGTGAAAACAGGAGGTTTCCTTTTAACATCAATCTGAATTTAGAAACACAGCTCTTATATGACATTTTAGAAGACTTTAATTTTGAAATTCCACATCTGAATGTCCTGAGATGGTCTGAGTGACACTATGAGGTGGTCATTTTGAAGTCAGATTGGTCAGATTGAAAATGTATTCTTTATTATTAAGTTAATTATTTTTTATTAATGAGTAATACAATTGAAATGAGAAAGCCTCAATTTTTCTCTGAAATGTTTAAAAAAAATTATTATTCATTTTATTATTTAATAATTATTAATTTTGTTTATTTATGTATGTATGTATGTATGTATGTATGTATGTTATTTATTTATTCATTCATTCATTGTTTACTGACAGACTGACTGATTTATTGAATGTATGTGAAATTACTTTCACGTCTTATCACGTTCACCGGAACTTCACTTTTATTTTGAAATCAATTCTTACACGCTCTTACCGTAGAATGCCTATTATATTGCGAACCACAAAAGAACGTGGGGGCTAGCTTGACCATCTTTCTTGAAGTGGAGGCTGGCTTGACCGCAGTCTAGCAGATCACAGGTCAACACACAAAAGAAAACAAACTTTTTATAAAGACATTATTAAATAGGGTGGCCAGATGTCGGACAGTCTGGTTTTTGATCCTGCTGTCGTGCATCCTATAGCCTCTTGTCAGATGTATATTGGTCCGGCATTTGTGAAAGTAACGTAAAGAAATGTCAAATGAATTTGCGACCTTGATTGGTATTTAAAAAAAATACATTTCTTGATTGTTGTCACTTTGTTTCACTGGCACGGCCATGCCGCCACATCTTCTCTCCGTAACTTTACAACAGGGAACTCAACTTGGCTACTCTTTGCAACAATTTACCTCGCTCATTGCCCATAATTTATCATAGCCCCTCCTACTACAATCGTCTTTGTCAATTAAAAGCACGACTGTAGCGTGCATGTTGCGCAGCTGATGCATTCAGCCAAGAATGTTCCCTTTTATGTGAATCAATGTGTTTCGTTTCACAGAAATTCCTATCTTATCAAGGGGGACGGCTTTTCTGATTTCAGTTAACGGGGGATGGCGCTCCCCCGTGTCCAATGACAATTTGAGCCCTGGTTATATGCCATCAGGGTCTGCTGCCTTATTTGTCTTTAGTTTATGCAATTTATCGAGTACTTCTCTATCCCTCTCTATCTCAATATCTGCTATGACATTCTAAGTACTGAATACACCACCACAACGCCTATTGGTACCCTTCTTTCTGGTAAAACGTTCGACAATGTATCTATTTAAGGCATCAAAAATATCCTCATTCTTATGAAGCAATAATCCTTCTTTATTCTTATTGCACTTAACCTCATTATGTGTTTGTTACAGGGTTGGTTATGCCTGAGTATGTGTACATGTGTGTGTGTTTGTTTGTATCCCACATAGAGATAACTGTACAGTGTGCTACGTGGGGACAGTGTTACATCACCTCACTTTGTACCAGGCACACACTGTGTGAGAACATGCAGATCTCTCCCACCAGGGCCTGTGTCCTCAACCTCCACAGAGAGTGAGTTATGTCACTAATCTCCCCCTCTTCTGCTGGAGAGAATGAAGGAGGAGAAAGGACAAGGGAGAATGAGGGACTCCGAAGGTATAGGAGCAAGAGAAGAATCAAGAGACTGAGGCAAAGTTATAGCAGGGAAACGGCTAGCTTTTGTTGTTTTTAAAAGGAGGGATCTGATCCTTGTTCTCACCAATCACTCCCATGCAAATGCCTTGAGTAAGAATTTTTATGTATTTATGTAGTGACCTATCAAAGACTTTCAATAGAGTACACCACTCCTTGCTAATTGAAAGGCTGTCTCATATTGACATTGGGAATGTAGCCTGCGACTCGTTTAGAAACAATTTAGTTGTATCAGTATTAGGGTGAATGGTCAAAGTGGAGCTTCCTGGAGATCAGAAAATGTGTTCCCCAAGGTTCCAGGTTACCCATAGTTACCCACAGGATGATCCAAAGTACATGCTACATTGGATCATCCCTGCACCGGGGTAGCCTACTTTCCACAATATAAGAATTAGGTGATAATGTTGATGATGTGTGATGAAGTGATCACCAAGCACCTGGCACATTTGTCCTGCAGCTGGTCATTTTTCTCTCTCTCTTAGGATTCAGAGTGAGTGTAAAAAAACAAAAAAGACAGAATAGAAGGAAATGTGTTTTTTCCTGTTTGATCTGTGGACTCGTTTTTACACATACACATAACATTCTGGATTTTATTTAAATGTTTTTCAGTTAATCATGAACTAAAGCCCACACACAGACAGGACCTGAATTACATGTGTATTTCTCATCATTCATGCATGTTTGTCCCCGTAAAGTGTTTATCAGATCAAAAACGTCTACGATGTAAAAAAAAAGCCAAGTTACTCACGCATAGCCTACATAGCGCTGTCTATAAGTCCTTAATTCCAACTTGCAAAAACTAGGCCTGCCTTTAAAAGTCTTGATATCAAAATGTGGCCAAGTTACAACTAACAATATTGCCTATCGTAGCTCACACTAAATAAACTAGCTATATTCCAAAGCAATGCTATCCAAACTTTCCTAAATTATTTAATGCAACTTGGCCCTGTGTTTCTTCATCTTTGCATGTGAAGAGATTGTGCCTCATGGAACAACATATGATTTCAATGAATGTTTTTAACAGTTGATGAATAATTACACTCCAGAAAGGATATGGTTGTACTTTGTTGGCAAGTTTACTTTAGAAAATGTACAGGTTTTAAAATGTTAACTGCTGCTACCCGCATTCTTTACAATTCACAAACAGACATTTATATGAAGAAACATCATGTGCAATAGTGAAAGGGGTGATGAATAAATAAATGCAGATAAAAATTAGTAATATTTTTACCTAGAAAATAGCGTACATATAGCATTTTTGCAAACATATCCAGACATGTTTGTGGGTCAGATGGTGGCAAATAAGTAATAGTACCAATTTTCTTAGCAATAGTATATATGATATTTGCAAACAGAATTTTGTGAACACAAGGATATCTATGCTATGTAAGACCACACTGGTTTTTGATAGAAATCCAAATCAATCAATCAATAAATACATAATAATAATAATACATTTTATTCATTCTGTGCTTTTCATAGACCCAAAGCAGTGGATGCAGACAATTGTTCAAACATGCCCTATAGTGTAGTCATTTTTCTGTTTAATTTCTAAGTGCAACACATCTGAATCAGAGTATTTCCACTATAAATTATTTTCATTTTGCAGTTTGATGTGGCACATACAGTTTCATTGACCACATTCTCTTGAGATGGTAAGATGAAGAAATACAGGGCCAAGTTGCATTAAATAATTTAGGAAAGTTTGGATAGCATTGCTTTGGAATAGAGCTAGTTTATTTAGTGTGAGCTACGATAGGCAATATTGTTAGTTGTAACTTGGCCACATTTTGATATCAATACTTTTAAAGGCAGGCCTAGTTTTTGCAAGCTGGAATTAAGGACTTATAGACAGCGCTATGTAGGCTATGCGTGAGTAACTTGGCTTTTTTTTTTACGTCGTAGACGTTTTTGATCTGATATCACTTATTTTTTGTAGCTAACTAATGATGAATAATGCATGAAGATAAACACGGAGAGAGACATGCATTCCAAATGCGTGCAGACATTTGCGTAACCATAACGCCCTCTATTGACAAGAATGAGAACAGTTATCCTATTACAGACAGCACACAATTACATTAAAAGAGTTTGTAGATGAGCAGTATTTAATGTGTAATGAAATACAATGAACAGCACCACCTGAGCTATGGATCATGAAGAAGCATGTAAATTAATGAACCAAGTCTACATGGAGACATGCATGCACAATGGGCTAGAAGCAAACACATTCTAGCTGAAAGACATACAGCCTAAATAGCTAGTACAGCCTAAATAGTTTGCATCAGTAAAATATGGAAATACAGTTTTAAAATAGGGCTATTAGTATTCTATAGAAAATGAAATACATTTAACGTTAGGCTATTCAACACTGGATTGCCGGATGCGTAACTCCAACCTTCCATGTGTGGGCTACGAGCTAGCGAGCGAGCAAGTGAGTTCATTCGCAGAAATTCCTTCGCAGTTTTTTTTCCGGTAGTGTAGAACGTTACCTGCGGGAAATGTTTTGGTACCGGACAGCTAGGTTTAGTTTAGTTTTCTGTAGTGCAATGAATGTAGGCTATAAGGCATGTTGATTCGCTTCGTAGTAGCCTAGCTTGTATCTGCTTCCTCACTAGAAGCAGACTGACGCTTCTCTGGCAACAGTAAGGTTGGCTAACGAGCTTAATTGGACAATGCATATTTCCCAGGAATCTTAGCCAGAAAGAAAACAATAGATACTACTACGAAAGTACATACCAGAGATTATTCTTCTTATTATTATTATTATAATTAAAAGTGTTTGTAGTAAGCTACATTATCTGCAGAGTAGCGTAGACTAGAGCCACATTCGGAGGCTATTGTTGTTTTTCTTTTTAAGTGACTAACCATGAATGAGATATGTTTGGGGAATTGGTGGTTTATAAATCCGATCTCTTGAAGGATTGCAGCTTAAATGAGGCTATCATCAATTCTCAATGTAGGCTATTATCATAAATTCTTAATTTTCCTAGTAGTTAATTTTATGGTGACCTCTACTGACGAGAATGAGAAGATCTCTCCTATTACCGATAGCCCACAATTACATTAAAAAGTTTGTAGATGAACTATGTATTTAATGTTTAATGAAATGCAATGAACACCACCACTTGAGCTATGGATCATGAAGAAGCAAATAAATGAATGAACCAAATCTATATGGAGACATGCATGCACAATAGGCTAGATGCCAACACATTCTAGCTGAAAGAAAGACCTATGACGGTGTTTTTAAAGGGTAGGCTACACGGTAGAAATAGCTGCTCATGCGATATGTGGGAAGATGACTGGCGTAGCTGCAGTAAAAAGTAACGTGAACCTGGGAACTCCTGCATCGATGTCAGGCACACTAAGCACAAGGCCATAATGTAGCTGCACATACATGGATGTTTTTTTTTCCCGGTAGGCTACTGTCCTGCCTATTGCTGCGTTTCAGGTAGCCTACCTCGGAAACTAGTAATTACTGTCATGGTTTTTAACCCTGTTTCCCTATGCGGTCGTTTTCCTTAGTGGCCACGCGAGGGCGCTGCCCTTTTAGTAGATGCTTGCTCCACCCTGCTGAGTTTCTGTTAGCGTCTACACCTGTGCGTGGAGAGCTATTTAAGCCTTCCGTTTCCTTTTATCGGGGCTTCGACATTAATTGTTCATTGTTTTGTATTGTGGTGTTTTTGTTGGTTGTGAGTTACTCGTACCATTTGGGCTACTCGCCTATTTTAACGCCTCTTTGTTGAGGCAGGGCTTATTTCTTGCTGGCTTGGTAGTTACTTATCTCGTAGAAGTTTGGGACCGTACATCTCTGCTCTATTTCGCCTTTTTTGTGCTTTTTCTCAGTGTATGGAGATTTGGGCGATTCTGTTCGGAACTGTAGTTCTGTTCGCCCTTCGGTGCATGTCGTCTCATGGGAGATCGGGCGTTTCGCTTCTACTAGGTTGCTTAGCTTGTAGAAGTGTAGAGTAGCTGTTCTTTGTTCCCTTTCGCCTGTTATTGGTTTCTACTGAGAGTCCTGGCGTTTGCTTCTACTCATTTCCGTGTTACGGTGAGCCAGTGAGTAGCTTTGGTACGTTTATTCCCTGTTTTGTCTCCTTCTCATAGACTATGTTCCCTTTTGTTGTGAGTCGGGGTTTTTCGTTACATTTCCCCTTACTGAGAGGCAGGGCTTGTATTTGTGTTTGTGCTTGTGTTAGTCAGATAGCCGATAGTTTCGGTGCAGCTGTCCTTTCGTCTTTTGTGCTCTTTCTCCGTGTATGGAGATTTGGGCGATTCTGTTCGGAACTGTAGTTCTGTTCGCCCTTCGGTGCAATTCGTCTCTTAGGGAGACCGGGCGATGTTTTGGACATGTTTGCGTTTGACTGCGAGCCTCAATCTTAGCCATGGAACGTTAAATCTCTGTTCCTGTTCGCCTCGTTACATTTCCCCTTACTGAGAGGCAGGGCTTGTGTTTGTGTTAGTGCTTGTGTTAGTCAGATAGCCGATAGTTTCGGACATGTTTGCGTTTGACTGCGAGCCCCAATCTAAGCCATGGAACGTTAATTATCTGTTCCTTCGCCTCGTTGCATTTCTCCTTTCTGAGAGGCTTGGGCGTGGCTTTCTATTTTAAGCTTGGTCATTTTGCTGGTAAGGCTATGGGACTGCGGTGCTCCGTTGGCTCGCCTGTAAAATGTTTCTTCCCCCCTGCATGTGACTGCCTGCTTATGGAAGTAGCCACGGAAAGTTATCTCTGTTCCTTCGCCTCCTATATCAATAGGTATTAGTTTTCTGTGTTTGCTGTGTGTTTTGTTTGTGCCATTGTGCTACTCGCCTGTTCTTATGCGTCTCGTTATCGAGACAGGGCGTTCTATTTCCGGCTCATTTTTTAGTTACTTAGCTTGTAGAAGTATGGGTTAGCAGTTCTTTGTTCCCTTTTGCCTTGTTGGGTTTTCTTGTTGTGAAACCAGGCGTTAGTTCTTCTACTCTGTGGTATGTAACAGTGAGCCGGTCTGTAGCTGTGGTGTGTGTGTGTTCGTTGTATTGTCTCCTCCCTTATCTGCGGGGTTTCCCGCCTTAGTGGCCTTAGGGCTTTAAGAATCCCCTTGCTGCATTTGGCTCCTCCTTCCTCACACGTCACGCCCCATTACAATTACAACCTTCTGACCAGGAAAAATACACTGGAACAGCCTGTTAACTCGGAATAACAAGTGGGAAACTCGGGTATCATGTCACAGCTCCGGGTAGCAGAGTAGGAGGAAGGTGACGTCATTCAAAATGGATGAATCTGTATTTTAAGGTGCCCCCTATTGGCAGTGCAGAGTGGTGATTGTGGTAGAATCATTGTTTACTCATCTCTGCTGGACAGATACGCTGACATTTCTAACATGCCCTGTGCTTTGTCTGCTGGGAAACCTGAGCTGTGAGCAGCCCTCTGCAGTCTCAAATTAGCTGTCAATCAATGAGGCAGTCAATCGCAATGCGCACAGACACACGTGTTCACACACAAGCACACACACACTTGTGTTGACACAAACAAGCTCAAGCACAGTGCGTTATATATCCCAGGATACTGGGATATATAGCCAAAAGTATTGAGTGTACAGTGTGTTAGTCTTCACTGTGCTGTGGTTTTGAGATGTTTTTCTTGGGCGGTCAGCTGTGGGAATGCTTTGCACGTGTCCAGTGCAAACTTTCCACATTCCTGGAATTTCTTCAGAAAGAGAGGGAAAACAGAGAGAGAAGTTAGTAGAGAGAGGGTGGGAGAGAAACAGTACATATGCATGTACAGCTATAAAAATATGTATATATAAATTGTATTTTTCTGTAAATGGAAAATGGACAGACCGAGGGAATGATTGAGGCGCGCGGCCTGTAATTTAGGCTGTGTGTAGTGTAGCTCAGTTTTTGTGTGTGGTTACGCTAGTGACAGCTACTGTGTGTGGCTACTTTGTAGGAGAGAAGGAGGGGGTAAGGTTGAATGTGCAGGGGAGACCATGCAGCTCTTACAAGCATGTTCCTTTCACGTTACCTCATCAAACTTCAAACATTCAAACTCCCCACCACAAAATCGAACATCTTCAACAGAACACGTTTACAGAAATGCACATACACACTTTCACAACTGTACATGGCCACACACAAACACCTGCAGGCATGCACAGATACCCATGCACACGTGCACACTCCCAGACACAAATGCACACATTCATGTAAGGAGAGAGGGAGGATGTTTTTAGTATTACAGGACTGCCCTGAAGCGTGAAAGCGACATTTGCATTTTTTGAAGATTACTTCATAGCATCCATGCCCTTCCCCCTCTCTGTCTCTCTTTCCCTTTCTTTCCTTTTTTATTTTTCTCTCTCTCTCTTTCTCTCTCCTTCCTTCAGCCCCCCTCTCTCAGCTGATCTGGGCTGTGTGTCCTGGGGGGTAGATGTCTTTTAGCTCACTGGCCCAGTTTTTCCTGTTGCTGTGATTGGCGGTATCCTGTATTTTATAAGGTAATAAGATCAAAATCCTTGTGCAGCCGAGGTGGGGATTTCCACTGTGCACAGGTTGCACCTCGCTGTAAACCACTCATACGTCAGTTTTTTATTTGAAAGCCCTAAGGATGTCCTGACCGTAGGATATTATAAGGGTTTAGCTCTGCCTGAGGCTGTGGGTGACAACAGTACATCCCTTTTGTGGGTTTATTTTCCACATCTGAAAGCTTCAGTGAGCTTACACTCCTCCACATGTTCTATACACCCACCAAATACTCGCCTCTTTCTTCCTTACATTCAATGTTCTGTCTTCCTACTGTTGGAGATAAAACATTCATATTTTTCTGTTTCTTGATGCACCTTTTGAAAATTCATGAAGGAGTGTGACCAGGAACAATGCTGTGGCAGTGGATGTTTCTTATCATAGACCTGACCTATTATTCAAGTGTATGCTTTAGTATATTTGTGAGTGCTCATGTCTGTAAATGTCAATTTTAAGCTTTATTAAATCGGGGCAGTTCAATTTCTCATTAGGTATGATGGGATTCTTTTGTGGGGTGGGGGCACAGTCATTTTAAGAATGTTTTATTTTTTGTGTGTGTGCGTGCAGAATAGGAGGTGGGGCTCTTATCAGCTGAGTGACCCGGTGAAAAAAAGAGGGCCAAGCCATGTATGTTTCTCTAAATTCAAATTCAAATTCAAGTTCATAATAAACAATCAAATTCTAATACAAGATGATTTACTGGTAGGAAAGGAAATGCATCACTCATAAATTTGCCCAAAAGCATATCGCCATTGGAGCACTCTCAATTTTCAATTTCAATTTCAAAGTGCTTTATTGGCATGACAAATACAGGCACGTGTGTTGCCAAACAGGGGTAACATAATAAAACTATATACAGTATGTTTATGTAAATAAAATAATAATAGAAATGCCTATAACAATAATTACAATAAATTATGTTATGTCTTGTGTGTGTGTCTGTGTTTCTGTGTGTGTTTGTGTGCACATGTCAGTTTGTATGCGTGTATGTTGCATGCTCATATGTGTGTGCAGGTATGTGTGCATGACAGGGTCACTCACTGTCCCTCAGATTGCGGCACAAATTGTGCTGCTAGTATGCAGCAGTCTTTATTTTCCCCTAATAAGAAGGGTAGTTTGTCGACATCCAGTGTGCTGATGAATTGGGGATATTTTTGGCTCATTTTGGGGTAGAATTTATTGTGAATTTGGTTGAATTTGGCACATTCAATCAGGAAGTGTTTTTCTGTTTCAATTTTGGGGTCTTTACATTGTTGGCGCAATCTTTGTTCTTCTGGCAGCCATGATCTTTTGTGCCTGCCGGTTTCTATGGCTAGGCGGTGCTCGCTGAGTCTGTACCGCGTCAAGGTAGTTTTTTGTCAGTAACTGAGGTCAGGTAGTTTGCTACAGTGTACTGTCTTTTTAGGGCCAGATAACATTTCATTTTACTTTGTGATTTTGTTTTAGATTCCCAATACGTGATATCATTTTGTTTCAGTTGTGTTGCAATTTGGGTAATTCTAATTAGATTTGTAGTTTTGTTCTGATCCTGAGCCAGTGAGGAGTTAGTGTCTGTTCGTGTGTGTAGAGAACTAAGGCTCAGGGACCAGCTGAGTGAGGGGATTGTTTTCTTTGCTGAACTCTTGGTATCGCAGGGCTTTGTATTGATGTGAGTGGGGATCACTGTGTTTTAAATGTTTCCAAAATTTGATTGCCCTTTTTTGTATTTTTATAAATAATTGGTTCAATTATAGCTTCAAAGATTTTTAGCCAAATTCTAATTGGAATCTCTACGGAAATTTGTCGTTTTATGGCATAGAAGGCCCTGCGTGCTTTCTCCCTTAGTTCATTCACTGCAATATTGAAGTTTCCTGTAGAACTGATTTTTAAACCTAAATAATTGTAATTTGAGGAATGTTCAATATAATTTGTTCCTAATATGAATTTGTGTTTTGTTCCCTGAGATCAGGATCTTTTTTGAAATGTCACAATTTTAGTTTTATTGAGGTTTACTGCCAGGGCCCAGGTCTGGCAGTACTGTTCTAGCAGATCTAGGCTTTGCTGTAACCCCTGTTCAGTGGGAGACAGCAGAACAAAGTCATCTGCATAGAACAGGCACTTAATCTCTGAGTCGTGTTGAGTGAGACCAGGCGCTGCAAATTTTTCTAATATGTTTGCCAATTCATTAATATAGATATTGAATAGGGTTGGGCTTAAGCTGCAGCCCTGTCTCACCCCATATTGCTGAGAGAAGAAATTTGTTCTTTTGTTGCCAATTTCTATGCCGCATTTGTTCCCTGTATACATTGATTTAATGAGATCATAGGTTTTACCCCCTACACCACTTTCAATAACTCTCTCTCTCTAATATTTAGCCTATATCACAGATTCTGTGAATGCTTGTTTCTACCCAAATTGTTTAACATTCAACTCGAAGTGAATCCACACTGTGGACACTGTCTCCATACAGCAGACCTTCATGATCTAGAGCAGTGGTTCTCAACCCTGGTCCTGGGGACCCCCTGTGTATGCTGGTTTTCGTTCCAACCACAATTGCAATACTTGAATTTTAACAAGCTGTTAATTTTTCTTAATTAGGTGTTTTTAATGTTTAGAGGGATTATTTACATTCTTAAGCCACATTATGTTAGTAATAGCTATGCATGCCATGAAGAATAAAAGTTATTCTATATTCAATATTCACATTGTGCTGTATTGTAAACAATTAAAAGGAGGTAAAAAATGTTTTAACTGATCAAATTAAAGACTGAGGTGAATCAATTGGCTCATAATTGGTGAAATTGTGGACACATGGCCACTAAAACTAACCGTTTGGTAAATAATGAAGAATTCAAAGACAAAGCAAATGATAACGAGCCAAACCTGCATTGTGTTAACAAGTTTAAGGAAAAAATTATGAAGGAACTTAAACTTGTGTTCAATTACCTAATTAGGAGCCTATTCACCTGAGTGCTTACCTCTTCTTTGTAATTGTTTGCAATATAACACAATAAGCATAACGAACATGGGATTTTTTTTTCTTCAAAGCATGCATAGCTATTGCTAACATAACATGGCTTAAGAGAGTAAAGAGTTTAAAGTGTTCTCTCTATACAATAAAAACACCTAATTAAGAAAAAATAACAGCTTGTTAAAATTCTGGTATTGCAATTGTGGTTGGAACGAAAACCAGCATACACAGGGGGTCCCCAGGACCAGGGTTGAGAACCAACCCCCCCTCCCCCCCCCCAAACCCCCCAATAATGTGATACAACTCTTCATGTTCTCCAGACATGGGCCCAGATAATTTGTTTTTTAAAGTGCATCTCCCAACATAAAGCTATGAGGTCTGAGGTTTTAGAGTCAAGAAAATGCACCTGAGAGGAGGAGGTGCATACTCAAAGCCTTAGTTGTTTATCAAACACAAAGTTTCCCTGAGGGATAAAAGATTTAACTCGCTGATATGCCCTCTTTTTCATTTTCACACACACATACACACACGATCAGGTGGCTTGTAAGCCATTAGTGACCCATATGTACAAACCCCAATTCAAAAAAAGTTGGGACAGTATGTAAAATGCACATAAAAGCAGAAAGCAGTGATTTGTAAATAAGTTCTCTCTTACATATATTTAATTGAAAACAGTACAAAGAAAAGATATTTAATGTTTTACCTTACCTTACCTGTCATACCTAAATTAATTGATTTTTGTGAATATACAGTATATATGTGTTTGGAACATTCCACAGGTAATCAGGTGATGCTATCATGACTGGGTATAAAAGGATATCAGAAGACTCTTGATATCTTATTTTCAGGTAGGCTACTCTTACAAGCGATACTATAACCTCTCTGCATTTGAATGGATCTCTATGGGAATCCCACCCCCTAATTCCCATAGAGCTCTATTCAAATGCAGAGAGGTTATAGTATCGCTTATAGCTAATTTGCCCCTGTCAGAACCTTTTTTTTGGAACTGTCGCTGGCATCAAATTTGGAATTGGCGTATATTTACTAAAATCAATAAAGTTGATAAGGTAAAACATTAAATATCTTTTCTTTGTACTGTTTTCAATTAAATGTCTGTAAAAGAGAATTTACAAATCACTGCTTTTGGCTTTTATGTGCATTTTACATAGTGTCTCAACTTTTTTGGAATTGGGGTTTGTAGTTAAAGGTCTGTTCTTTTAAAATAAGCTGTTAAGTATACATTCCACACCTGTATCCATCAGTAGTTTTCTTTTTAATATTGGGGTCCTTGGGGATGGCCATGAGGTCAGAACTTTGTTATTGGGGTCTCTGGAAAACTGAGTGATACTGCCATATGGCACAACAGGGCATGACAGGGAGGAAGAGGGCTGGGCATAACAGGGTGTTTCAGGGCAGGTAAAGGTGTGGCAGGGTCAAAGAGGGTGGGGCAGGGTAGACTGCTGCATCCTGCCCTCCTGGTCCTGTAATGGGGCGTGACGTGTGAGGTGGGAGGAGCCAAACGCAGCAAGGGGAATCCTTAAGCCCTAAGGCCACTAAGGCGGGATAACCCGCAGATAAGGGAGGAGACAAGACAATGAACAATGAAACCCACTACAGACGCTACTAACCGGCTCACTGTCACGCCAAGTAGAGCGCACGGACAGGATTCTGAACAGCCAGGAATAAAACGCGCCCTGTCTCGGTAACGACGCATAAGAACGGGCGAGTAGCGTAAGGACAAACATAAAACAGTCAACAAACACTGCAAAATAATAAGATAGAAGCTGAGGCGGCGAAAGGAACAGATCCAACGTTCCAGGGCTAGTATCATAGGCTAGCAGTCAAATGAGAAAATAAAGGGGGTAAACACCCGATCTCCCAGGGGGAAGAAACATTTTACAGGCGAGCCGAACGGAGCACCGTCGTCCCATAACTTTACTATCCATAATGACTAACGCAAGCTTACTTGAGAACACATGCCCTAGCCTCTCAGTAACGAAATATGTAACGAGGCGAAATGGAACAGAGAGCTAACGTTCCGAGGCTATATTAAGAAACACGCAGTCAAACACAAACATGTCCACAACATCGCCCAAGCTCCATATAAGGAGAGAAACACCTGGAGAATGAACAGAACAAGTTCCAAACAAAATCATCCCGCAGGTAAAAGGGCGAACAGGACAGCTGCCACAAAAGACCAACGCAAATTTAATAGCACGCACTGCCTCTCAATATAACATGAATAACCCTGACTCACAACAAAGGGGACGTAGTCCACGAGGAGACAAAACAGGGAAACAAACTTACCGAAGCTACTAACTGGCTCACGAGATGAGTAACTAAAAAGCCAGCAGGAAATAAGCCCTGCCTCAGCAATGAGACGATAAAATAGGCGAGTAGCCCAAATGGTACGAATAAATAACACCAAATGAATAAAGCCCTAAAATCAGTACGATAAAAATGCCCTGTCTCTTAGTAAAAACCTACAATGTAGATACATACAAACCAACAAATACTCCTCTCGCCTTCAAGGAAGAAAGCAGACAGAGAGAGGAGAAAGAGACACAGAAAGGCAAAAACTAGGCAAAACGGACTAAAAAGGAGAAACCAGGAAGCGAGGACTGAAAAGAGCCAAGGGGGAAGAGTCAGAATAACTACATCCACATAGGCAGGTACGTCAGGAGGGACGAGTCCAAATAGCTACTTCCACATAGGCGAGTCCCGCATAACTCCAACGAACCACAACGGAGTGAAACGGACTCCTTAAAAACCTAGACCAAAAATAATACTGACTTAACATACAAAGGGCTGAATAATACCACACACAATACAGCACAATACACCACAGTACAAATAATCAATATAGAAGCCCCGATAGAACGAAACGGAAGGCTTAAATAGCTGTGACCACGCCCAGGTGTAAATGCTAACAGAAAGTACGCAAACCCAGCAGGGCGGAGCAAGCATCTACCAAAAAGGGCAGCGCCCTCGCGTGGCCACTGAGGAAAACGACCGCATAGGTAAACAGGGTTAAAAACCATGACAGGTCCAGGGTTTGATTCCCCTGTTGCGTTCCTGTCTCAGCTGGAGAGCTGAGCAGCTTCACAGTACATGTTGGGACAGTGCATGTGTGTAGCCATGGTGACAATGTGGGTCGTGGGAGTGTACCGTCCTTTGCCCTGTTACCTGGGGTACACACCCCTGCAGACCAGTGTGATCGGTTTGATCCAGTCTCTGAGGTGATCTCACGTTACAGGGCGTCCCTGTAGCAGGACAATTCCACCATGTTAATTAGAGTTTAATTTCTGGACCATGTTCATGCTATTTTTCTGAGAGGAATTCTGGAGGCTTTCCTTTCAAAAACATTTTATCTTGTGTTCGCTGTACTGCCCTATAGCCTTCTTATGTCTGGTGAAGCTAAGCACTACTGGGCTTGATTAGTACTTGGATGAGAGACCTCCTGGGAAAACTATGTTGTTGCTGGAAGAGGTGTTGGTGGGCCAGTAGGGGGCACACGTCCTTTGGACCAAATAGAAATACAGTGCAGACTCACTGTGGTCACAAAAGATGACATGGCATTTTTTGAAAGAGTTGGGGTGTTAACCCTGGGGGGTCCTGGTCAAATTCTCACAAAATGGGCTTTATTCTGCAGGATATTCTAAATATTGTAATAGGTAATACAATTGAAGTCTGAAGTTTACATACACTTAGGTTGAAGTCATTAAAACTTATTTTTAACCACTCTACAGATTTTATGTTAGCAAACTATAGTGTTGGCAAGTCAGTTAGGACATCTACTTTGTGCATGACACAAGTAATTTTTCCAACAATTGTTTACAGACAGATTATTTCACTTTTAATTCACTATATCACAACTCCAGTTGGTCAGAAGTTTGCATACACTAAGTTGACTGTGCCTTTAAATGTTTTATATTTAAATAATATATTAATATCCTTTGGCTTTGTATGCCATGACTTCCTGATGTCTGTGACCCAACAACATCAAAAGTCTCTTGATTTTATTTTCTGGTACTCTTACAAGCGATACTATAACGTCTGCATTTGAATGGATCTCTATGGGAATTGGGGGATGGGACTAGATTTAGCTGTAAATTACAGTGGAACAGCTCCTGATTCGCAGGCAAGACGGAAACAATCCAAAGTGTTCACAGGCTGTGAACAGGCAGTATCTCAGAGTACAAATAATGTGAAGTTGTGTTTTTTAAGAAGAAATGGCTGAGGTGTGTTTACGAGGAAGGGGCAGCTGGAAAAGTTAGCTGAAGACTGGAGCAGAACATGGCATCTGTGGCAGAGGAGAGGAACACAGGAAGTTGCAGCTGGTCATTTCCTGTGGAGTTGCAGGTGCCAGTGGAAGACCTATTACTATGGGCACCAGTGAAGCCGTAGTGCTGTGATGAGTGCAGGCAGGTGTTACAGCAAGCCAACAGCAAACTTCAGTAGACTTGGATAACTGCAGAGACCAGCGTTTGTGGGGGCTTTTGTGGAAAAGGCAGTCAAATGGATAAACTACATTTTCACAAACAGGCATTCAGCCTTTGCTCACTTAAATGGGCAAAAAAATGTGTGTATGAGTGCTGCTCCTTTGGAAGAAGTTGACATGAAGGGGCAAGGGAAACTTCAATGGAGAAAAATAGATGTAAATAAAATCATTTGTAAATCTGTAGCTCACCAGCGGCAGTAGATTTTGCCAGGATGTTATACAGGTATTCACAGTCTTTTTTGAGGCTCATTGGCAAAGTGCCATATTAAAAAGTGGCATATTAAAAACGGAGCTTTCAAAATGTCCATACAGACTGTAAGAGAATTGGGCTAGTAATCCTAAGCAATGGCCCCAACTTCAGTAGCATAATGGTTGTCATTGGCCTGCCTCCTTAAGTTCCTAGCACATACGTACATTGGATATGAACATATTATTTAGCGATATTCATAATTCTGTCAAGTTAATTGTTTTTGGGTTTGTAAGCTAACATTGAAATGCAAATACAGAGTAATTAATAGTGCTATACTTTAAAATGAGTTTTTATAAACGGGTTAAACCAGCAGGCACTGCAGTTTTGGAGTTAAACCTGTAGATGCTGTGTTTTCTGACTAACTTATTTTGTTTGATAATCATTAATGTTTACACTTTATATACCCTTTGTTCCACTCAGTGTTTGCTGTGTGGTCAGTGTTCGAATACAGTTCCACCCCCCTCCACCCTTTCCTCCCTCCCACAGGAACTGGCCCAGTATCCTTCTAGTTACACTTTATTACCCACAATGCATCATGCTGCACTGCTGCTCTGTAGGGGTGGCTTGGCAGGTTGCGGGAGGGCAGTGTTTCCATGTTAACAGGAAGGGGAAGGATGTGACAGTGACTCACTTCCTGTATGCAACAGCTGAGCGATGGTGCTGGCAGGATATTTGGCTTATAAACCTCTATAACGGCTGTTTGTGAACTACATGGTTCATAATAGCTGCCAAGTTTACTAATGACTGGATTCTATGGTAACATGTCAACATAAACTGCTCAATATCCTTTGACACACACTCCTGTGAGTCTGGATCGCTGCTATAGAATCCTCTGCACTGTTAATAGATACTTCAGTAATGGAGAGTGTGCACAGCAGTCCTGGAGGGCCACAGTGCCTGAAGGACCAGATGCTGTGGCATGGTGGAAATGTTCACACTAATCTGTCTCTGTAATCTCTCTCAAACCTAATTCCTCTGTTCTATGTTATCACAGTAACACTGCACTCACCTGGCCTGCCTTATGTTCCTATAGTAACACCATTCTCACCTTTTATGCCTTGCAGTTATTGCTGTGCATTCTGCCCCACATACTGACCCAGGATCAATGGTTATTGTGTGTAGTGGAACAGGCTTTAGTTCAGGGCTGGGTAAACTGACCCAGGATCAGTTGCTCAGCAGATCTTTTTGTGTACTTGTTCCCCTTTGCTGTGGTTTACAAATGATAGTGCATAGCCAGCCCTCTTGTGTTTTTGTGCGTGTGTGCGCATTTACGTGTGTGTGCTTTTGGGATTGGTCGGTTTGTGCTGGGGTGGGTCCATGTTGTCCCTTGGGAACATGGGTGTGTTTCTGCAGGACAGTGTTTTCCCCTGAGCCTACTAACAGAAAATTGCAGGTTTGAATCCTGTCCGGGGATGTGGTGCTGTACCCTTGAGGGAGTTAGTGTTTGGTCTGGATTTCTTCCTCCTTATGTTATTGTGTTATTGTGTGTGTGTGTGTGTGTGTGTGTGTGTGTTTGTGTTTGTGTGTGTTTATCTCTTAAGAAAGGTTTGCAGTCTCGATTTTCATTCCTTTGGCTGTTCATATGGTGGAGATCACTGATCTGTGTGGAGAGTTTTTCTGAATTCCTTTGAAAAAGAAGAGTAGACAGAGTAGATAGTGGAAATTCTGCTTGGGAATTTTGGGGAAATGAGAGCAGCGTTCCTGTAAGAAGCTCTCAGGAACTGCTGATCAGAATTTCTTAGACAAGAATGACCCCAACACAAACTCGTCTACATAGCTCATCGGTCACCATGGGAACCCAGCCATGTCTCCACCTGCTATAAAAGGGAGGTATGGAGAGGAGGAAAAGAGAGAAGAGGGAGGAGGTAAAAAAAAAAAAAAAAAAAAAAAAAGCTGATGAAAAAAGGTGATTGAAGTAGGGGGCTGTTTGGAGGAAACTCCCACCTCCAGATTTAAGATAAGCTGACACTTCTTAACATGTTTATTTTGTATTACTAATTTTAAAATAAAGAATCTGAGTCATTCTTCCATTCAGCAAAACTGACCATAACCTAAAGCCACTCAGGTTTAAAAAGCGTCATTTGTCAATGAAGAATTCTCTTTTGGCTTTTCCAAACAGCACTGGTGACCATGCAAAAGCAATTGTGAAATGGGATCCACTTTTTTATCTTTAATGTTTTTTTTTCTTTTGTAAATAAAAAATGTATTTTAGCAAAAGAACTGATGATGGTGAGACACCCTGTACTGACAAGTCCCTCTTCTGTCTTCCTCTGTAGGGAGGAGGTGCAGGAGAACTGCGTTCGCTGGAAGATGAGGTTCTCCTTTGTGTGTAAGATGAGTGCCAGCTCAGCGACCGGGGTGCTGGATCCCTGTGTTTGTCGAGTCTCTGTCCGCAAGGTGGGGTACCCCAAAACAACCCCCCCCCCCCCCAATCACCACCATCCCTGCCTGTACAAAAAGTATATCACGCACAGACATACACACACACACACACACACACACACACACACACACACCAATCTCCCCTTCCAAATGACTGAACGTATATAGAACTGGATGTAGTTGTGTGCGATAACCTAGGAGAACCCCCCGAGTAGGGGGTCACTATACCTGCACACCTGTGTATATAGAGTGGTAACTAAGAGGTAGTTAAACTGTTATGCCATGCTCATTTAATATTCCACAGCTCTTACAGCTGTTTTGGTCAAAATCCAATCTGTCCATGAGCCCCCCACCCTTGCAGCCGATGACCATCTTCTCCTATTTATGAGTCTTTTGGTGGCTGTATAGTCCAATCCTGGATGTGCAGCTATGTTTGCAGACCGGGCATGTAAAAGCTATGTTAGGGGGGTAGGGGTAACTGTACAGGCATGCCTCTTTGCACGCTTTGCTACACGCTGTTGTGTGCGCTGGATCTCCATATGCTCCACTCCCTTTGAGGAGCAAGAGCGCCAGGGGATGTGGCAGGAAGCAAGTTCTGTCAGGACAACTCGGGTATTTAAATGACATGTTTAATGAATGAATGTGCTGCATAATTATTTTAGTTTGGCAGTGAATGGATCTGCTTTAGTACTGCTCGGGAGCACGGTCATCTCCCCCCGCTAAACAGGAGATGACCAGAAACCCCCATATTAAAGCAGATCCAAACAACAGGTGGAAGCTGGGGTGGTGGAGGGTGACAGCAAATTTATTTTAACACAAGCCATAAGCAACAAAGAGCAGCGCATCAACATTCAAGCAGTACAGAGAGAACTAATTCTTGGCTTAAAAAGGGCGCTCCATTAGAGGTGTGTGCATGTGATTAGTTGAGTATGTGACGCGTGATTGCTAGCCGACCATGGTCGGCTACAGCGAGAGGTTCTCCGACAGAACTTGCTTTGCGAAGTTCGTGACACTGATTTCTTCCAATAAAGAGGGGTTGATCTGGCATCTCTTCAGTGTGGTCTTCACTTAGTCCTTGAACCGCTTCTTCTGGCCACCAGCAGTGCATTGGCCAAGGTGTAGCTGGCCGTAGAGGACTCTGCGTGGGAGTCTGTGGCTGGACATGCGAATAACATGAGTTAATAGCGGTTTATGATGGACTCCACACTGCAACTGACTGCCCGTTCCAGTACCTCTATGTGTGGCACTCTGACCTTCCAAGTGATGCCGAGAATCTTCTGGAGGCATCTTACATGAAAGGCCTCCAAGCTTCTGAGCTGGTGGCTGTAGATGGTCCATGTCTCACATCCATACAGTAAAGTGGAGATGCAAACTTTGGGTAAACAAGTACTTTGGTGTGGAGGTTGAGGTTGCTGTTCAGGAAAACCTTTCTCCTCAGACAACCAAAGGATGCTGAAGCTTGTTTGAGGCGGTTTTGGATTTCATCGTCCACTGTGCAGATGTCAGATATTATGCTTCCCAAGTACTTGAAGGTGGCCAGCTGTTGTCCTTCTGCTGTGAAGCTTGTTGGGTGGCAGGGAAGGCTGGCACTCGTCTGATAGATTATCTCTGTTTTTTGGGTGTTGATAGTGAGTCCCATTCTCCTGTATGCAGTTTCAGCTTCCAAGAGGGTGTTTTGTAGGGCCTCTAGTATGTGGGCTACCAGGGCACAATCATCAGCATACTGTAGCTCGATGATATCCTCCGAGGTCAACTTGGTAGTTGCCTGTAATCTCCTGATATTAAACAGGTTACCATCAAGCCTGAAGTCAATGGTGGCTCCAGCCTGTTTCTCTACCTTCCTACTTAACAGTGTTGTAACACAGACAAGGAAAATATTAAACAGGACTGGAGCTAGCACACAGCCTTGTCTGACTCCGGCACACTGAAGGGTTCAGAACTGTGGCTTCCCAGTACCACCCGGGCCATTATTCCTGAGTGAAATTGCTCAAGGATGGTAAGAAACTTGGGTGGACATCCACATTTCTTCAGGACTTGCCACAATAGGTCCCTGTTCACTGTATCAAATGCTTTTGAGAGATCTATGAAGGCTATGAATAGATCCTTATGCTGTTCCTGGCATTTCTCCTGGAGCTGGCGTGTAACAAAGATCATGTCAACTGTCCCTCTATTTTTTCGGAAACCACATTGTGACTCTGGTATGACCGGTTCGGCTATTGCTAATGTTAGTCTGTGGAGCATGACCTTGGCTAGGACCTTTCCAGCAATGACAAACAATGAGATACCCCTACTGTTTGAGCAGATGGATTTGTCTCCTTTGTTTTTATAAATTGTTACAATATTGGCATCTCTCCACTGTTGGGGGACACACTCCCGACTTCACACCTCTTGGATGTAGAGATGGAGTGGAGTTCACGAATGTCTTTTTTCTTTTCGTTTTTGTGATCCGCTGGCGTGCTTTCGTAACTCCGACATTTTAGCTTCTGACAATAACAAGCAAAATCAGCACATGTAAATACGCGTAGCCTATAGCCACCACAGACGTAGCCTAAATATGACTTTGAAAACCCATTGCATGAATCTGACCAAACTACGGGTAGCCTGTATGTTTTTTGCTTTTTGTTAATAAATGAATGGATGAATGAATGAATAAATAAAATAATCTGACCATACAACCAATTAACAACAATATTTCAAGTGAGTCACTCACTGGCAAATTACAACATTATATTCTGGCCATGTAAACCTGTGCATTAAAGCACCCCTGACGATCACATTTTCACGTCATATTGATAGGCTAATCATTTAAGCGAAGATAGTCTATGCGTGATTTGTTTTTTTTCTATCGGCATGGCAGCCAACACACACATAATTTATAACATTTTTAATTTATATTAACAGAGAGTATGACAGTGTGTCCAGAAATGCTCCGTGATTCCGTGATGATACTTCAGCTTGACTGCCGCTTCGGCTTCACTGACAGGACAACGCGTTGATAATTGCCAACTAACCAACTAACTAGTACAGGTAGTCCAACCATGCAGCAATCGGCTACACGCTGCCGACCATCTTAGTTACCTCCTCCGCAGTAGGCAGTAGCCTAGTGGATTGAGTGAGCTAACCCGACCTCAAATCCTCTATCGCTAGCATTTGTATTTATATTTAATAGCCTACATTATTTTAATTGTCATGCCTTACACACCTTCCGCCTATGCTACTGCATATCTGGCAGCAGAGTGATGGTTTGAAGCTCATTTGATACATCAGACCCTCGATGACTAAGAGCCATTTAGCCAATCATGTGACCATTACTTTTCCAGTGTAATTTACAGCTTAATCTAGACCCCCCCATTCCCATAGAGATCCATTCAAATGCAGAGAGGTTATAGTATATAGGTTATATAGTATCGCTTGTAAGAGCACCAGAAAATAAGATATCAAGAGTCTTTTAATATTGTTGGGTTACAGACATCAGGAAGTCATGGCATGCAAAGGATATGCAACCAAATATTAAATATGATGACTTTATTTCAGTTTGTTAATTTGTCCCATAAAATGGGGGGGGGGGGGGGACAATTGCTACACGGTTCACCCAATATGGATGTAAAAACCCTCAAATTAAAGCTGAAAGTTTGCACTTTAACCTCATAGTCACGGTTCCATTTAAAATCCAATGATCTGGAGTACAGAGCCAAAACAACAAAATTTGTGTCACTGCCTGAATAGTTTCCATCCCACTGTAAACCACAGTTGCAGTGTGTGTGCTCCAGGGCTCATATTGTCTCTTCCTGTTTGCTATTGCAGGAACTCAAAGGAGGAAAGACTTTTTCAAAGGTAAGAGTTTGACCTTGAACCTTTGACCTTTGACCTCCCTTTTACCTCTCTTATTCTCTCTCTGTCTCTCTCTCTCACACACGCATACACCAATAACACAGTAACATCCTGACCTCTGTTGATGGTGATGATAATAACAGTAATAACAATAATAGTAATAAACTATTTGTACAGCACAGCACCTTTCATGCATTTACAGTTTGGAATTAAAAGTAGAGATAAAAATTTCATAAAAGAAATTAAATGAGATTAAAAATACTAAAAACTAAAATATAAAATGCAATGATCAGAGAAATTAAAACAGGTGTGGTATAGCAATAATTCACACAATTATTACTAAGGTGTGTGTGTGAGGGGGGTGGGTGGTACACCACAGCATGTAAACCACATCATGAAATGCATGCAGGCGATGGCTCATTCTAAAGTCCTTGCTGATTGGGTGTAGATTAAAGGTGCCCTTTGAACCCCATACCCCCACTCTGCACCAAGTTTCACCAATGTGTGTGTGTGTGTGTGTGTGTGTCGGGGGGGGGGGGGGGGGGGGGTTAGGTGAAAGTTCAGTTTTGATTTCTCTTCCCTGTCTGGTCTTTGTGTGACCTGTCCCACTGAGCTACCAGGAACCTCATCACGGAAGGGTGGGAGCTCCAGAGGAATCAGTGGGGAGTAGCGTTTTGTTCTCCAACAACAGTTACTTGTCTCTCTGCCCAGAGTTTGCATGTGTTTCAGGGGGAAGGTCTTCTGTGGGTTTTGAACTGCGGCCCTGACCGACCGTTTTGCGCTACAGGAAATGCAGCAATGCAGCAACATCTGATTTATTGATAATACTTAACAAAGAGATAAACACTGGTTAATTTAAACACAGCAGTGAGTGTGTTGCAGCAGGTCAGGTCAGCAGAAGATCACAGCCATTGTTTAGTTGGGAGTGGAGTTGATCTCCTCACAGATCCTGATCCTTCAGATTTGTCTGGAGGCGACTCTCCTTTCCTGTCTGTTTGTTCATTTGATTGTTCTTTGTTTTTTTCTGGATGGTGTTTTGTGGCTGCATGAGGAGTTTAGTTGAGCTGGAGGCACACAGGGCCCCTGTGGTGCCGGGGTGTGAATCCCTCTTTGGCTGCAGAGAGGAGAGATGGAGCTGTTCCAATCAAAATTTTTCTATTTGTTACGCCACCTGGTGGAGCAGTATTAATATTGACTGTAACTTTAGAATTGCCCAGACTCAAGCAGATTGGGGCTGTGTCCGAATACGACCCCTACACCCTTTTCAGTACGCATATTTGAGTCCACTTCGTCAAAAAGCTTTTGAGTGGGCGACTTTTTCTCACAAATGGGGGCACTTAAAATACCAGGATGAACCCCTTATTTCCGGGGTTTTGTTGAGGGAATTCATGAGCACATCTGCAGAACTGTACACTCACCCGACAATTTCAGTAAGTAACTCGGAAGTAAAAACGTAAAAGACGTAGAGCGTATATGCATATCTATGGTACAAGAGTGGGTCATATTACGAAATACTCTTTTTTTATTTTTGTTAATTCTATCTTCATTCATAGTCTACACTTTGTAACAATTGTCATATGTTAACTGATTGATATTCTCAATAAAAATAAAAAATTCCAAAAGATACTCACTAGTTTGGAAAGAGTTTTGCGGGATTTCTTTCGCACACTGCTTGCAATGTGAGGGGACAGGGCACATAGTAGACAGGGGTCTGAGTGGACAGGGAACAGGGGTCATATTTGGACACAGCCCTAGACACCAAGGTTGGGATCAATTCTGGAAATGAATTCAAATTCAGTTAGTGAATTGAAAAATACTCATTATCTTCTGTGAGGATTTTTCACAATTTCAGTTTATTTCCTGAATTGGCTGAACTGCAATGAAATTGACCCCAACCGTGCTGTCTGATCTTTGTGCAGTCATATAGAGCTGCTGTGTATCAGGTATAGAAAGAGCCTCTCGAAGAGCGGCTTCCAGGCTTAGTAGTAACCATAGACCATAGAAAAATAGTGACGCATCCACCCAGCTCCTCAGTTTGTATTCCGTAGGAGTTTCAACCTGTGACTGGCGTTGTCTGAGACCTGCCCATAAACTGTAAGCCCCGGTCGTTGTAGTCCACAGTAAAACAGGTACCTGGAACATGCGCAATAGTTTGGGGTTTGTGCATGTTCTGCTCTCACTACAGGTAGAGAGTAGGCCAAGAGCTAATTTTAATCAGGAGGACAGCTACTCTTCTATGAATCAAACATCATTTTTCAGCGGAATTCCCCTTTAAGGCACTGTGCTAGTAAATGGATGGGCTTCACAATCTGGTATGAAATCCAAACCATGCCAATGCCAACTGTGGCCAGCAGCCACACCGGATGACACACAACTGGCTCTATCGTTGCCCAGGGACAGGAGGGCTTAATATGGCCCGAGATTTCAACAACGCATCACGAACCAGTGACACACCCCCCCATTGGTTGATGAGGCCCCTGTAAGTTCGTTTGAGCTGCACATGAAGCATCTTGCTCCGACTCAGAGCAGCAATGTGATTAGAAGCGGTGGCTGATATCAACATGCTTTAGGGGAGAGTACATGCTTGTCTATACTTTTCCGCATCCACAAGAATAATAATAATAGGGCCTGCTGGATGGCTCAATCAGTTAAGGCACCATTCTGTGGTGCATGGATGAGCCTTACGGCCTTGGACCAAATCCGGACTATGCTGACTGTGGCCGGTAGCTTCATAGGGCAAATGGGAGGGTTCAGTCTGATAGGGTTCCGAGTGCATTGCTATCTAGCGGCCCCTGCTGGTCAATCAGGTGTCCGTAGATTGTAGTCAAAGCCGCATATGAAAGGTCCCTCTTCCGACTTGCGAGCTTGGCTGTGTGAAAAGAAGCAGGTGGCGACACTACATGTTTCGGAGGAGAACTGTGGATGTCTATACTCTCCCAAATCGGTAGTGGGGTTTGTGCAATGTACGCAGCTGGGGTTGCAGACAATTGGCCATTCCAAATTGGGGTGGGAATTGGATATGCTCAGCCTGTAACGTTCCGTTCCCATCCTGTCCGTTTTCCATGTTTTACCATTTCCCTCCGTATCATGTTTGATTCCCTTTGTCCATGTTTTCCCCGTTGCTACAGACTGGGCGTGTTCCTTCCGTTTGTTTCACTCTTTTTCCCCACTCCGGTTTCAACCTATCTCCTTTCCCCGTTGCTGCATGCATTCTGCACCCGTCAATTGTTCAATCACCCTCGCTTACATTCCGCACGCCTTCTTTATTGTTTTCAATCTCACTTCCCTATTTAACCCTCCGGCTGGCTGCTATTCAGCGCCAGTTCGTTAACGTTCTTAGAATCCCTGTCCTGTGCCCTAAAGACTTCAGTTGGTTTGACTCTGTCCTTTAATGCTCTCAGCCTTCTGTTGTTGTTAACTAGCCCTGTCTGTTTGCGGTTTCCCTGCCTGAACTTTGCCTGTCTTAAATTACCATCTATCTACTGTGTCTGCCAGTCTGTAGCTGTATACCACTGTGTGTGTTGCGGTACCTCTGCCTCCATCTGACGTTGCGCCCGCAGCTGGGTGTTCTGCCTTTCCATTCTCCAGTGGTTCCTGTCCGGCCTTGGCTACCGCCATTGCTACGGTTACGGTTGCAGCTTCCACTGTGGCCCTGCTGCCCCAACCGGGCCAACCTGAGCTCCGCTGCACTGCTCTGCCTTGCCGTATCCAGCCATAATCCCTTCCTCTGCTTCCAGTCCAGTTCCGGTCTGGAACATTACAGTGTTCCAGTATTCCTGTTCCAGTTTGAACCGCTCCAGTCTCCTGTACCAAGTCCACTTCCGGTTTGGAACAACTCCATGTTCCCGTGATCCAGTTCCCGTTTGGCGATCCAGTCCAGATCCGGTCCAGTTCCGGTTTGGAACTCCAGCCTCCTGTACCAAGTCCAGTTCCGGTTTGGAACAACTCCATGTTCCCGTGATCCAGTTCCCGGTTGACTATCCAGTCCAGATCCAGTCCAGTTCCGGTTTGGAACTCAAGTCTCTGTACCAAGTCCAGTTCCGGTTTAGAACAACTCCATGTTCCCGTGATCCAGTTCCTGTTTGACGATCCAGTCCAGATCCAGTCCAGTTCCGGTTTGGAACTCCAGTCTCCTGTACCAAGCCCAGTTCCGGTTTGGAACAACTCCATGTTCCCGTGATCCAGTTCCAGTAATCCGTTCCAGTTTCCTGTCCTGTCCAGTTCCGGCTTGGAACATCCGGTGGCTGTTCAAGTCCAGCTCCGGCTTGGAGCAGATTCAAGTTCCGGAGAAATCCCTGACCATGCTATTATTGTTGTGTTTCATCTGTGTACGGCTTGGGACTACCCCAAGCCACATAAATAAATTACCTTTTCTGTCCCCCTGCCTCCTGGTCGTTGCATTTGGGTCCAGCCCGTATTAGGTTCGTGACACAGCCCCTCAATGGGTGCCAAATTTAGATTAAAATAAATAAATAAATAAAATAATAATATAATGGTGAATGTGATTTCGTAATCCAATGTGATTTTCGAAACCCTGCGGCCTTAATCACTGCTGAGAGCTGAAAGGATGTTTTCTGGATGTTTTCTGTTTGAGATAAAGTGCTGTGTTTCACTGAGTGGGCAGAGTGTCATGAATTGTTGTGGCGATCGCCTGTCTCAGTGGCACAGGATGGCCCAAGTACCACATTCAGAGGAAAAGGGGGTTCCTTCCTGCGGTGCCCAGAGAAGCCCCAGGAAGATGAGATGGCCCAGGCTGTGATTGCTGGAGTGTGTCTGGTTGTTGATTGGCCAGACTGTGGTTGCTGGAGTGTATCTGGTTGCGGATTGGCCAGGGTGTGGTTGCTGGAGTGTATCTGGTTGCGGATTAGCCATACTGTGGTTGGTGGTCTGAAACTGTTGCAAGTTATGTCAGAGCAGGGTCTTCTCAGTTCTTTAGGGTGTCACATGATCACAGCTCACACAGCTGTGATCAGGTGACACTATCAGTAGTGATGGTCAACAGAATGAGTCCTTCTCAAAGTAAGTCATGTTTTTTAATAGTACTGGTCTACGGTCTGTTATGAATCGTGCTTTTTAATAGGGATGGAAAGCAGAAGCGTGAGCATCACAGTGGCATTACTACACTTAAGGAGGCACTAGGAGAAAAAGTATATAGATGTCCAAGCTATTTTTAAAACATGAACACCATTGGCCGTGGAACACAAACAGAATACTTCAAAACAAGTTAATTGACAGGGAATATGCATTTAAAATAAATATATCTATTGTGACCTTTGGCAAGCAAAGCAGCACCTTTACTATGACTCATGGCTGTTACCATTTTCAGTGTGACTGGTGCTGAAAGGTTCTGGGTGTGAGCAAGTGAGTGAACAAACATTTGTCTCATTACGCAACCATGCTCCCAGTGTTCTAAGTTAGGGACAGAAGTCACGTGACCATGTGGGACATTGTAAAGTTCCAAGGTTGACAGGGGAACAGTGGAACTCTTTGTGCAGTTTGGTCACATTGCTATGGAATAAGAGAGTGGGCCTGTAGTCAGCAGTCACTGTCTGCCACTGCAGCAGGCAAGGTCAATGATAGGAGCACCTTTATCACCCCAGCCTTTAAGTGAGCATATTTGGTTTCAGTACCATGATACAAGTGTGCCTGTAACCATCTAGTTTTAGGTCCAATTTATTAACCCATGCTGTCCCTGGGCACTGAGAGAAATAACTCATGGGCTTCTGGGTAAAAGTTTTAAGCTGGGGGAAGGGTGAAGAGGGAAGGCTTCATTGAATTGTGGAAGAAAGGCAGTGTGTATTTGCAGGTACTGACTGTGTACTGTTTAAATGAACAACGAAAGTCACACACTCTTTATGCTCCCATAATTTATTTCCAATGTGGTATAAGAAAAGTAACCAACGTTTCGGCACACAGTGCCTTCGTCAGGGTTATGAAAATGAGGTAAGCCAGGTAGTTTATACAGGTGTGTGTATGCACGTATTTCATGCCATACAATGGCTATATCTCATTCAATTACAACAAATCACCACTAACAAATTTAATCAATAACTACATACATGGAAACCAAAACAATAAACAATTAAATAAACAAAATTCATAGAAAAGGTCTCAAGTCAAAATCAATATTAAGTCCATTAGGAGCCAATGTCCTCAAATATGATATCCAAAAAGCCCCCCTCTGTAGTAAAAGTGTGTCTATATCACCCCCTCTCCTCGAAAGAGTAACATGCTCAATTCCTGTGTACTTAAGGGAGGAGGTGGGGTGATTCGCCTCAACAAAAGTTGCAGCCGCGGGGTAGTTGGGATTGCGGCATCTAATGGAACTTTGGTACTCAGCAATCCGTAATTTCAACTGTCTCCTTGTCTTGCCCACATACGTTTTACCGCAGGGGCAAGAAATTAAAGATATAACACATGGGGCGATCTTGGCGCTTGGTCTAAGCGCATGGCGCTAAGTCCATTTAGGGCGTATCCAAGTCCACTTTTGCTATTTTAACGGCGTGTTTTTTGGGCGCTAAGCACAGCGCAAGGTGCAACTGGGCTGAACCTAGTCTCTTCATTAATTATAGGTGTGTCTTGGGCGTGACATGCAATAAACCAATCAAAATGTTATATCCCATTCCCTTTAAAAGCCTGCTTTTCCACCTTGGCGGATTGCTTATGATGGCGAAACAGACATGCTCGTGCGTGTTTAGTGCGATCAAGGAATAGGCTATATGGATCAATAGTAGCCTATGATCAATATTATTCGGGCTAACCATTATGAGTTCCCGGTAATTCCTGACAGTGCTGTTTACAAAATATATGCGGTTAAATTTTGTTAAAAGCACCTGCAACAGCTGAGAATAAGCGACCAATTGCTTCCGTCTCACCTTAGAAAATGCCAAATTAGCCTGCTTGTTAAACGAATTTCGTTTGATTATGCAATGAACTCATGTTCAAGCTTCATCCGAAGTTCATTAGGCTACCTGCATTCTAATTTTGATTACTAACATAAATAACGTTATTTTGCCTTAATGATGACACTAAATATAATAAATCTGTCAGGTTGGCAACCCATAGGTTCAGCATATTTTCCCTTATTTTATAATGTGCTTATGGAAATGCGACCAACCTATTTTACTGGTAGCGTAATGCTTTAAAACGATCCACTTTCCCAGGAAGACCGTGAAAAGTGTGATTTACAGCAGAGGAAACAGACCTGCTCCTATAAAGCGCACATGCAGATAATGGCATTAAAATAAATTAATTTTGTAACGTGCTGCAAATTTCGTTTTTAATTAGCCGCTTAGTTCTCTTTAAAATCTTTTGTTCAGTTATGGAATAACAGGTGAAATCAGCAGGGTTTTAATGAGCTATGGACACCTTGTCACTGTAATTAAAAAAATATGAAGGACGAAGAATAGCTAAGGTTACAATTCAGTTAACATGATGACATTTATCTCCGTTTTTTAACCATAGGCTATCGAAAAAACCTTATGTATGCACAGCGAATCCGCTGTAGCCTAGGCTATTTGAAAAACAATAAAAGCAATATTCACTGGACAAGGTTTTGAACTTTTTTCAGTCACAAACCATTCTATTTACTTACAGGCTGTATTCCTAGATAAACAGAGCTGTATTGTAATGACGTATGAAGCGCATTTTCAGAACTCAAAAGTCCGTCTATTGCAGTGCATGAGTTTTCCATTGAATGAAAATTCACGCATTAGGCTTGATATAGGTGTTATCAGCTCCTTTTTAATGGATAGCCATTGTCCCGTACCATCGCACATCGCCTGGATGTTGATGGAGTGGGCTGAGAGCAATGTAATGTGGCATCGTTTCCCTTCGCCGAGGGAAAGGTATGTGGACCTATGGAACCTTTTATTATTATGCATTTTTGATATAGCCTACACAATAAATAATATTTCACATTGTGATCTAGATATTTTAGTGCATAAGATAGCAATACGCCAAAAAGAATCCTGGCCACTCCTCATCTTAAGACCAACACGCCCAGTTCACTTGTAATTGGCGCAAGAATACATGCTAGTTAAAGGACGTAAGCGTTAGGCGTTATAATGAACCTAGCGCCGGGTGTAAGATAGCAAAGACACTTGCGTTTGGGTTAGCACCCAAACGCAAGTAAAGTTTTACAAGAAATTATGCCCATAATATAAATTTTTTTTTCCAGTCTGTGGATGTCTAAAATATAGGCATTTTGTTGCTTTTGCACAATATTGCTTTTGCACTGTGCACACACACCACATTTGTAATTACCTTGGGGTATAGGTGCGAGAAGTGTCTGGGTAGGAGACGGGGGTAAGTCCGATTTTACTAAGTCCCCTATTTTCCCACGTTTGAATACCACAAGGGGAGATTCCTTAAAAGGATGGGCACCTTTTTTGTAGGGGTGGGCCAAAATATAGATACTGGAATATATCGTCATACTTCCTCTTGCGATACGTTATCGATACACTGGCGCCAAATATCGATATTTTTATTAAAACATGCAGGCAGTCTAAACGGATTCGCCACAGCCACAGACTGTAAAATGCACCGTTTATACATGCTAAAAATCATGTTCACGTATAGAAACAATGATATTTGTAAAAAAACATTGTACTAAAAGCATGTTTGTACCTGATACAGTACCTGATGCACTTTCGGTTTAGAAGACACCTATTTTTTTTTCTCCAAAATCTGTCTCCTATAAATATGTTTAGGAAAGCAAGTAGCCTACTTACCAGTATATTCAGCTACAGCTGTTTTCAGATGAACCGTGAAGAGTTTATCTTGTTACATTTCGCCAAAGTCCCGTACAGTCCACATTTCCACAGCGACCAATTATCGCACTTAGGGCTAAAATACGTTGCTGTTTCTTTGTATGTTTTCAAAAACATATATTTATATATATATCGATATATATTATTATCCCACCAAAAAATATGTTTTCAACGTACAAAAAATGGCAAGTTACTCACACATAGCCTACAAAGCACTGTCTGTAAGTCCTTAATTCGAACTTGCAAAAACTAGGCCTGCCTTTAAAAGTATTGATATCAAAATGTGGCCAAGTTACAACTAACAATATTGCCTATCGTAGCTCACACTAATTCAACTAGCTCTATTCCAAAGCAATGCTATCCAAACTTTCCTAAATTATTTAATGCAACTTGGCCCTGTGTTTTTTCATCTTAGCATGTGAAGAGATTGTGGTCATTCAAACTTTAAATGTTAAATAACAACAATGGCCTCATGGAACAACATATCATTTCAATTAATGTTTTAAACAGTTTATAAATAATTACACTCCAGAAAGGATATGTTTATACTTTGTTGCAAAGTTTTAAAATGTTCGCTGCTGCTACAGATTTCTCTACAATTCATGAACAGACATTTACACCAAGAACGATAATTTAAAATAGAGAAAGGGGGATGAATAAATAAATGCAGATAAAAAATTGAAATATGTTGATGTTGAAATATGGTATACATCTCAGTTGTCAAATTCTGTGAAACTGACACCACAATGCAGTGAATAAATACATAATTCCCGCTTTTTTCCTCTTTAGTGGTATTTTTTCTTCTTCAGTTACACAGATATCGTGATGTATCGTAAATGAATTGTCTTGCAATGTATTGAGTATTGCAGAATCGCTGTATCGTGATACCATCGTTATCATGGGCAACGTATCGTGATAGTATCGTATCGTGAGTTACTCGGCGATTCCCACCCCTACTTTTTTGTCAGATTGTAAAATTGGCTAATGTTTTCTAAGAATATCTTTTTGATATCTAGTTTGTATATTTTATTTACTGACTGTGTACTGGACATGCCCATAGGACGGGTGGGAGCACAATCTTTCCTCTCATAGCCAACCCCTGTTAACAATCATGACAACGCCTACTTCTGAAAGACAGCTCGGTCTGCGTTTTAAACTGGGAGAGAGAGAGAGAAAGAGAGAGAGACAACTGATTATACACACAGCCCAATAAGCTGTATAAACTTAATCATACAGATGGGCTGAAACAAGCACAGATGAATTCAATAAAGCAATGAGATCAACTGAATTAACTAATTCTATTAACATGTTCATCAATACTCATTACCAAAATAAAAGAGCAGGTTTAAATATGGCTGTTACAAATTATATTTTCCAGAAAGCAGAAAATAAAGCTAACGTAAAAGTTGATTCAACATGAAAAATGGTTTAATGTTGAATGCACAAATCATAGATATAACCTAAGAAACTTATCAAATCAAAAACATAACTAACCATACAACTCAGATTTAAGTTCTGTCAAGCACTTAAAGAATATAAAAACACCCTAAAACAGAAAAAAACTAAAATATATACATACAACTGTGCATGATATTGAAGAATCAATTAATCAATAGCAGTTCTGGAATTTAAAAAATTTAAAAACACACCATACTGTGATTAAAAAAAGCATAAATAAATAAATAGCAATCAATCAACAATAAAGGATAACCAAAACCCACTTTATAAACCAATTTCCTACAAATAACTGATCGAAAAGTTCCAGTCTCTTGATGGAATTAGAAATTAAATGCACAAAAACAGCACCCCAAAGATATATGAAGCCCTGCTTAACCCCTTAGCACAGATGGCAAATTTGATCAATTCTCATCTATTTACGTGCTCTGTTTAAGGCTTTATAAACTCCAGGTGTGAGCATCACAAAAACTTGGTAAATGGCTTAAATGAAACAAGACAGGTGTACCATTTACAATACAAACTTCATAAATTCATAAAAAATCACCATTATTTTTTAGACATTTAAAACTTGCTGTAGTGATCAATTTCCTCATCTGGAACATATGTATGTCCCATATATGTCGCTGCCATCTTGGATTGGCCGCCATTTTGGAAATGCTATTACCATTTCCCTTCATGAAAAATCACTGTTGTGTTTAAACATTGAAAATTATGTTTTGTCATCAATGGGCAGCCACCGGTTATCTGTTATGGCTTAGTGGTAAGAGCAATGGCTCGGTATGTGGGAGACCCGGGTTCAATCCCCACCATAGGTTACTTTTCTTTTCGATGAAAACAATGCACAGTTTGTTATGCTTTTCACACTTAATAATGTTCTTTCACATTATTGCAAAGGCGAAGAGATTTTACTATATCAACTATTCACTGTTTCACTAGTAATTAAATGAGTGAAACAAATAAAGTTTTAATAAAGTTATTATTTTTCCTGCCAAATTCTAGATCAAAAATGCTCCATACCCTCCAATAATTCTCCCCATGCCGTACAACATCTGCGATGGCTTTGTGGTTAGAGCGATTGCCTTCGATGCGGGAGACCCGGATTCAAATCCCACTGGGTAACAAAGGTTGCGTTTCGTTTTGACAACACAACATGCGCTTTCTTATGCTTTTCACATCTACAAATCTTATTTTCACATTAATGGGGTAGGAAACACTAAAATACATTTTTTGAGTTAATATCTAGGCATTGCCTCAGATTGAAGGTCTCTTTCATAAATGTCTTCTCAAATTATTCAGTTTACCCAGAATTAACTGAAGGTGGTGGTCTGAAAACAGTTTGACCTTTTATACATATTCATGTTTAGACACTCACGTCATGCAGCTACATGTGTCTCACGTATACCTTCCGAGACTCGATTGTAAAAGGAAACCAATATAACATGATTGCAACAAAATTACAACCTTTTGCTTGGACCCCGTATAGTCGCTGCTTGCAGCTATATTTACTGTTATTATTACTATTATTGTTGTTGTTATTGTTATTAATAATTATATACTACCATTACTCTGATGTTGATAATGGTTGTCAATTGTGTTTCATGCCAATAAAGCATTTTTTTATTTGAGAGAGACAGAAAGGGATATGGAGAGATAGGACGGAAATAAAGACTGAGAGATGGATGGTGGGGGGTTTAAGTAAGGGAGGGTGTGTGCGGTCTGAGTGAGTAATGACTTCATGGATGGGCAACCTCACAAAGTTCACACAGCCCTGCTTACATAACGGCACACTTCAGGAAAGTTCACCCTTTTAAATCAACCCTCTTTCTGTGTCTCTTGCTCTCTTCCTTCCACTCTCATCTCACACCCCTTTCACCCCCCCTCTCTCTCTTGCAGCTTGGCTTTGCGGATCTGAACCTGGCAGAGTTTGCTGGTTCAGGTTCCACAGTGCGCTGCTGTCTGCTGGAGGGATACGACACTAAGAACACCCGGCAGGACAACTCCATACTGAAGGTGAGAAAGGTCACCGGCAGCACGGTGGTCCTCAGTGAAACTGCCAGTGGTGTGGGTTTGAACCCACTGTGTATACAGTCAAGCCGGAAAGTCTGCACACCCCTTTCACCTTCTCCACGTTTTATTACGTTACAGACTTATACTACAATAGATTGAGTTCATTTTTTGCCTCAAACATCTACACACAATAGCCAATAATGACAAAGTGAAAACAGGTTTTTAGAAAATATGCAATTTTATTTTACTGACAAAAATAGGTTATTTAGGGGTTACATATCTGTACACGCCCTTAGCCTAATACTTGGTTGCTGCACCTTTGGCAGCAATTACAGCTTCAAGGCGTCTTGGGAAAGAAGCTACGAGCTTGGCACACTTGTTTCTGGACATTATTGCCCATTCCTCTTGGCATATCCTTGCAAGCTCCGTCAGGTTGGATGGGGAGCGTCGGTACACAGCCATTTTCAGCTCTTTCCACAGATGTTCAATTGGATTCAGGTCTGGGCTCTGGCTGGGCCACTCAAGGACATGCACAGACTTTCTCCGAAGCCACTCCTTTGTTCTCTTGGCTGTGTGCTTCGGGTCGTTGTCATGTTGGAAGGTAAACCTTCGCCCCAGTCTGAGGTCCAGAGCGCTCTGGAGCAGGTTTTCTTCAAGGATCTCGGTGTTGAGCTGCATTCATCTTTCCCTCTATCAGGATTGGTCGCCCCGTACCTGCTGCTGAAAAACATCCCCACATCATGATGCTGCCACTGCCATGCTTCACTGTAGGGATGGTATTAGCCAGGTGATGAGCGGTGCCTGGTTTCCTCCAGACGTGACGCTTGGTATTCAGGCCAAAAAGTTCAATTTTGGTTTCATCAGACCAGAGAATCTTGATTCTCATGGTTTGAGAGTCCTCTAGGTGCCTTTTGGCAAACTCCAAGCGGGCTGTGATGTGCCTTTTACTAAGGAGGGGCTTCCGTCCCCGATTGCTCAGTTTGGCCGGGCGGCCAGGTCTAGGAAGATTCTTGGTGGTTCCAAACTTCTTCCATTTACGAATGATGGTGGCCACTGTGCTCTTTGGGACCTGTAAAGCTGCAGAGATTTTTCCGTACCCTTCTCCAGATCTATGCCTTGACACAATCCTGTTTCTGAGGTCTGCAGATAATTCCTTTGACCACATGGCTTGGAGTTTGCTCTGACATGCACTGTCAACTGTGGGACCTTATATAGGCAGGTGGTGGCAATGTCCAATCAATTGAATTTATCACAGGTGGACTCCAATTAAGTTGTAGAAACATCTCAAGCAGTATCAGTGGAAACAAAATGCACCTCAGCTCACTTTTGGGTGTCATATGAAAGGGTGTGCACACTTGTGTACATATGCTATTTTACATTTAGATTTTTAATAAATTAGCACAAATGTCTAAAAACCTGTTTTCACTTATTTCACATATTTGTTCCACAAACGCTGAGCCATAAAAGGACTCATGTCTGTATCAGAAACTATATGCTGGGTAACATGAAACCCTGCACAGTGTGGCTCTCCCAGGGAAAGACTGAGACTGTAGTGAGTTGTTGTGTGTTTTTTAGGTTACGATCGGAATGACTCTGTTGTCTGGAGACCCCTGCTTTAAAACGTGAGTGTCCCTTTGTCCCTTTCCTCTCTCCTGTGTGAGATTTCTCTTTTCCCTTCTGGCTGGTTCTCCAGTCTTCTCTGAGATATTAATGTTAAAGGAAGAAAGGAATGTGCTGTATTTTACAGATATAAATGTGTAGATGTAGGGGTCCTGCTCTGGGTCTGGGTGAAGAAAACATTTCAGAGAAAGATTTGGTCAGTGTGCTATTTTGCTGCAATGCAAATGTTGGGGGCCATTGTGATGTCACTTTCTGTCCCGTAGGCCGCCCAGCATAGCTAAGTCTGTCTCGATCCCGGGACAGGACCAGTCCCTGCAGCTGGACTGTAAGGGAGAAGGGACCACTACCACACCCGCCGTGGGATGGCCACTCAAATTAAAGGGCGTCGTTTTCAATTCTGGTAAGAGACACATGCACTAATGCACTCGCACACGCACCGAGCACTGAGATGCACACTCTTGTACAAGCTTGCACACAAGTACAAGTACACAAACACACTAATGCACTCATGCATGGTGATGTGCATGTGTGCACACATAAATGCACACAGATACAAACACACAAACACATACACAGTAACACACATGGAGACACATACAGGCGTGCTCACACACAGACACACACACACACACACACTACTCGTACTGTATTTGCACACCCTAGCACAAGATATTTGTTCTTATATTTGCACGTGATCATCTGTACTAGGATTGGTTTGTCGCGGTGATGTTCTGTCCTGGGATTGGTTTGTTGAGGTGATGTGTGGTTGGGGTGATGTGTTTACTGGGATTGGTTTGGTGGGGTGATGTTCTGAACTGGGATTCTGCATGGTTGCAGGTCTGCTAGAGGAACTGGATCAGAACCCCTCCACCCCAGATGAGATTTTTCACACCGGCCACTCCCGCAACTCCAGCTACGCCAGCCAGCAAAGCAAAACATCAAGTCTGTACCCTTACAACATCTCCTCTAAATCACCCAAAACGCCTCCTGTCTCTCTCCGCTGAATCACCCCAGTGCCCCCTGTCTCTCTCCCCTAAATCACCCACAGCGCCCCCCAGTCTCTCTCCCCTAAATCACCCAGAGCGCCCCCAGTCTCTCTCCCCTAAATCACCCACAGCACCCCCAGTCTCTCTTCCCTAAATTACCCACAGCGCCCCCTGTCTCTCTCCCCTAAATCACCCACAGCGCCCCCAGTCTCTCTCCGCTAAATCACCCACAGCGCCCCCAATCTCTCTCCCCTAAATCACCCACAGCGCCCTCTGTCTCTCTCCCCTAAATCACCCACAGCGCCTCCTGTCTCTCTCCGCTGAATCACCCCCAGTGCCCCGTCTCTCTCCCCTGAATCACCCACAGCGCCCTCTGTCTCTCTCCCCTAAATCACCCACAGCGCCCCCAGTCTCTCCTAAATCACCAAAATCGCCCCCAATCTCTCTCCCCTAAATCACGCACAGCGCCCTCTGTCTCTCTCCCCTAAATCACCCACAGCGCCTCCTGTCTCTCTCCGCTGAATCACCCCCAGTGCCCCGTCTCTCTCCCCTGAATCACCCACAGCGCCCTCTGTCTCTCTCCCCTAAATCACCCACAGCGCCCCCAGTCTCTCTCTCCTAAATCACCCAAATCGCCCCCCTGTCTCTCTCCCCTAAATCACCCACAGTTCCCCCAGTCTCTCTCCCCAAAATCACCCATATCGCCCCTTGTCTTTCTCCTCTAAATCACCCACAGCGCCGCCAGTCTCTCTCCCCTAAATCACCCCAGCGCTCCCAGTCTCTCTCCCCTAAATCACCCATGGTACCCCCAGTCTCTCTCCCCTAAATCACCCCCAGCGCCCCCAGTCTCTCCTAAATCACCCAAAGCGCCTCCTGTCTCTCTCTCTCCTAAATCACTTAAAGCGCCCTGTCTCTATCCCCTAAATCACCCCCAGCGCCCCCTGTCTCTCTCCCCTAAATCACCCCCAGTGCAACCAGTCTCTCTCCCCTAAATCACCCAAAGCGCCCCGTCTCGCTCTCCTAAATCACCCAAATCGCCCCGTCTCTCTCCCCTAAATCACCCCCAGCGCACCCAGTCTCTCTCCCCTAAATCACCCCCAGCGCACCCAGTCTCTCTCCCCTAAATCACCCAAAGGGCCCCCTGTCTCTCTCCCCTAAATCACCCAAAGGGCCCCCTGTCTCTCTCCCCTAAATCACCCATGTCGCCCCCAGTCTCTCTCCCCTAAATCACCCATGTCGCCCCCAGTCTCTCTCCCCTAAATCACCCCCAGCGCTCCCAGTCTCTCCTAAATTACGCACATCGCCCCCTGTCTGTCTCCCCTAAATCACCCACAGTGCCCTCTGTCTCTCTCTCCTGAATCACCAACAGTGCCCCCAGTCTCTCTCCCCTAAATCACCAAATCACCCCGTCTCCCCTAAATCACCCCCAGTCTCTCCTAAATCACCCAAATCCCCCCGTCTCTCTCCCCTAAATCACCCCCAACGCACCCAGTCTCTCTCCCCTAAATCACCCAAAGGGCCCCCTGTCTCTCTCCCCTAAATCACCCAAAGGGCCCCCTGTCTCTCTCCCCTAAATCACCCATGTCGCCCCCAGTCTCTCTCCCCTAAATCACCCATAGTATCCCCAGTCTCTCTCCCCTAAATCACCCACAGCGCCCCCAGTCTCTCCTA